>OY728131.1:1009147761-1010397761 GCA_963277665.1 Viscum album
TTCTATAATGAAGTACTATATCAGGATTCCATTCCTATTATAGATCGTCTAAAATTCCTCCATCTCATTTCCTACCTTTCATTTTGACACCAAAAGAGGAATTTCATCGTTATAGTCCAATTATCATGAGCGATTATTTTTCTCTAATTGATGTCCCAATTACCATCCCTCGAGTTCCTTCAGGATCATATTTTTATGCTTATTCTTTATAAAGGGAATGGAAAATTACATTTAGATCCTTCAACCAATCATGACAATCATTGTTATTAGAATTTTAGTATTTTTGTTGATCATTTTTGTATGACATATTTTTGTATTTGTTATCATACATCAGATGATTTTTAATGGAAAATATATTTTACTCTTTTTTTAATAATATTTATATCTTATATTATTCTCACTTTTCAATAATCTAAAAATCTGGAGAATTAATATATGTAATTTAAATTATTTCATTTATTGTTATTTTCTTTTGATGAAATTATTTTTCACTACCATTTATTCCTTATCTATTTAATTTTACCTATATTAGATACTATTACCATCTTTAAATATTTAATAAAATTTCTATTAAAAGATTCATATTTTTTCAGATTTATTCTTTTTCTATTTGTGTATTACAAAATGACATCATTAGTGTCAAAAGGGGAAGAATGTTGAGACCCTTTAATTAATGGTCACCTAATCATGTTTCTTATGCTATTAATGAGTTTAATGTGTTTTGATAACATTTTACATTATAGTATAGATTATAAAGAAATAAGGATATGTACCGAAAACACTTAACATCAAACATGAATAACTAATGAGGGCGAGTCACCTCTATTGATGACTCACCATCAATATGAAAGTATCTATATATATGGAAAATACCTAATATCAGTATTATTTCACAAGAAAGATGTAATTTTGTATAAGAATGTAAAAGAACTACAATCAGAAAAATGTCCTAGACATGATGGAATATTAGAAAAGTATGGGAAAGACTTACCACTGGGAGATGAATCTCTTTTGATCCAATAAATTTTTATATGTGCGGGAAACACATACTCATAGATATGAGTCTTGTCCGAGATAGAAATTTTACTAAGTATCGAAAAGACCTACTGTAACAAACCATGTTTTTTGAGAATTATTCTTTTTAATTTCATTGATTTCATGTGTTTTACGCTACACCAAAGGTATTTTTCACTACACGCATCCCTGATTTGGCTTGCATTACACGCAATCATGACCTTCCTCGATAGCGTGTGTAGTACACAATACCGAGTTTCACTAAACAACGATATATTGTTATAATATTATTATGGACTAGCTGTTATGAATAGTATGAATTACATTTTGAATTATATGACATTATTAATCATTTTACACATTTTCTAGAACATTATATGTGAATAAAATAAATTATTCGTGTAAATTAAGTATTTTTAAAAAATTGCAGTTTATCCGCCTTTTGATTGCGCACCAAAATTAAATCTAGTTTTTGACATGTTTATAAGTTCAATTTGACAAAATAAAATTCTTATTGGGAATCAGGATATAATGAATTAATTTGGGTAATTTTTTCATATTATTATGATAACTTACATATTTTAATGAAAAGTACAAACACGCTATATTTTAATTAAAAACAAATTTTTTCATCATAATAATTTATATTGTTAGATTATCCTTTTAATTGGTTTTAAAGTTTAAATAGAATATATTTTTACCATTTCATCTAATGTTGTTCATTTTAATTAATTTCACTTTGAAATTTGACATAAACATGTGTTGAACTTTTGATAGTTATTGTTTCTTAAAAACACGAGATTTGTTTTGAGAACGGGAATTAATTTTAAAAATAATTAATTCCACTTATATGTTTTGAATATGTAAAAATAGACATAATTTTTTAATTTAGAATATCAAATATTTCTTAGGCTGATGTTTTGGTATGTTTCTGAAAAACTTCAATTTTTTATGAATAGTGAAATCACTAAGTGGTTGTCGAAAAAAACTGACTCATTCAATTAATGAAAATTTTACCACTAATACGAATTGAATTTCAAAAATAAGACATACATGTTTTTTTTCAGAAAGTAAAATTTTGTTAAATAAGATGAAAATAATTTTTTTGAATAGTAACTTTTGACTTTTATTTACCACATTTAAAGGTAAATAGGGTAATTCAAGGTTAAAAGAATATTATAATAATTCAAAATTACCTTAACACTTGTCCCAATTTTATTGGATGAGTATTGGAAAACCATGGGCATCATTGGGTCGATTGTGGGACCCCATTGAGCCACTTGGTACTGATAATGGCAATTTGGATTAATTAATTTAATATAGAGACAAAATTAACATTAACAAAAATCTATTAGTAATAAATTTTAATAAGAGGATATATACATTATAATTTCGACAATAAATATTTCTTATAATGATAAAAATATTTCCTACATGATGGTATTTTTTTATAATTTTTAGACATCAAATAAAATAAATTATTTAAGACACAATAATGATGCTGATTTTACCTCATTAATAAATTATTTAAATAAATAAGATTATAATGATTAAAATATTATCCAAAACATGTCAAATTTTGATTGGATTATTTTATTTCTACCATGATTTATCTTATCTTCATATTTATTGATTTTTTGACCTTTTGAAACCGAAGATAAGTTTATAACAAAATAATATTTTCACACTTTCCCAAGGTGCCCCTCTCCTCCCTTATAAAAGGGAACCTCCTCCCTCTTCTATTTTAACAACTTTGAGTCTTCAACCTCTTCCAAACCCTGCCTATTTCTCTTCTCCACTTCCCTTGAAACATTATTGAGTTTTTGGCCTTCTCAAAAGACCAACTCGAGTGCCTTAAAAGGAAGCATAAAAGAGGTGCGTCGAAGAAGGGGTAATATACTCTACCGATTCATTCATGTTTCTTTCTTCTTCATCTTTTTCTTCTTTAGTTGTATCATTATAAATTAATAACATCAGTATAAATAATATAATTATATTTTATTATAAATATTTTCACCTTCTATCCATCCTACGAAAAAGAAAATCACCGCTCGGGCGTAGGTACGAAATACTGTCTCCACGCTGTGGTGTAATTAGTTTTTCCACCACCACCTTACTTGGATGGGTATAATGGTATAAAGAATAACTATATATTGTTATTATAAAACCATAATAATTCTGAGATATTATATTATCCACTATAATTCAATTCAATAATTATAGGAATGATATCATCGCTCGTGCGTACGTATGGATTATCGTCTCCACGACGCGATGAGATTCATTCTCCATGTTAACCACTCAAAAATGATTATAAAGTATATATAAATAATAATAATGAAATATATGACATGATAAATCTAATGGATTTATGTGTCTGTGTATATATATATGTCATCTTATTACTTCTATTCAAGTCAATGTGGAAAATAAAATAGCGTTCATGCGTATGTACGGCCTATCGTCTCCATGAACGGTGTATTTCATTTCATTTATCTATCTATTATATATATATATATATATATATATTTAATATATATGATATATAAATCATTATTTAAATTATTTATGTAATTAAATCATGATATAAGTAATAATAATATCATTAACAACAAATCGAAACATGTACGATAAATGAAACGCTTTTACCCAAAACGATGTTTTAACATGGAATTTACAAACGAACGGGTAATATTATGTCATAAGTGAACCATATATGATATCATAAAAAATTATATCATTCTATAATAATTCAATAACATTATTTAAATCATTATACAGGAGGTTCAGATACATACGAATCATACCTGACATAAGGTAAGGGATAAGCTTTCCAATCTCATTTTTATCCGAGATTGATTATTCATAAGTATTTACCGGGGTTATATTTATCATGCATTTCCAGGTTTTCTAAAAATGGTTTCATGTATGTTTAGAATCCTTTTTACCCATTATTGACTTTTACTATATGGGAAGTATGTAATATTTATTTTGTTTACCATACGAGGTACTTTTTGACTTTTCTGGAAAAAGTACGAGAAGATTGATTTTTTAACTTATACAGCATAAACAAATTTTTATGGTTTTATAGCGCCTTATTTTAATGAAGTGTACTCTACAAGATTTCATGAATATTTTCAACAAAAATAATTTTATTTTTAAATTTCATTTCATTTTATGAAAAGAAAATGTTTTTGAAGAAAAAATGATATTTTCCTAAAAAATTCATTTCAAGTGTTTTATCAAAACTATTTTCCATCTAATATGAAATTCTTTATCATATTTATGTTTCAAGTATAATGTCTCTATTATTTAAATGGTGTAATTTTTCTTCTGGTGAAATGATATCCATTTTTTTATATGGATTATGTGATGATGGGATGATGTTTATGACACCCATTTTATTCTTTGGGTTATGAAGAGAGTTTTATGTATATTTTTTTGGCACAAGTAAGAATGGTTTTATTATTAGATGGGTGGGACCTATATCTCCCTCTAATACATTGGGTAAATATTTATATCTCATGATATAGACATGGATGTAACAATAAGTTAATCTGGTTTAGTGATATAGGACCGGAATGAGGAGCGAACTCAATTCAGAAAATGACTTTGTCTACTAGGATGGTCTTGGTAGCAATGCCTTGGCTACTATGGAAATCAAAACCTGTGCTTAATGGTTTCCACAATTACATGTTTTATTCCCATTATATTTTATCATGATTAATGTTTCTTTATGATCTATGCCTTACGTACTTCCATGTTTTATGTCATTTTTCTGATTTTTATGTTTAAACATTATGTTTTTGTTTGTTGTTCAAATGTATATGATTTGTTTTATTCTCTCCATGCATACGCTTACTGAGAATTTTATCTCACCCTTTATATGTTTTCTTTTCACCAAGATTTAATGAATGGATTTAGGTAAGAGAAAAAAAGGGAAGATCGTTATGTGAGATGTTAAAGAACTTTCACCACGATTAGAAGATTATATCCCGAGTTTCGAAAGACAGTAAACTATTACAGTCCTTGTGTGTCTGTTTTTGTTATGTATTAAGTATTATGAAAAAGTAATGTAATGTTTATGTACGTCAATTATGGGTCTCTATAGTTGGTATCAGAGGAAAGGGTTAGTCAACCTTTGGAAACTAGGATGCAAAAACTTTAGTTAGATCCCTAGAGATATTTGTAAGGTATGTATAGGGATGTCCCTAAGGTTAAGTATAAGTATAGGTTATAGTCCTATAATTACGGTAACGATCATAGAGTTAAATCTATGATCTTAGATATATAAGGTACACCCCCATTATTATTATTTTTTCCCTATCATTATTTTTTCCTCTCACACTATTTTTTTTGGGGTTTTAGACGATATTTGGATCATTTTGGAACTATATTGATCAATGTAATGGAAAATTAAATTATTTTTCTTTTGAACAAACCAATGTTATGGGTGGTGGAGTGAAAAATCTTATTGTTATACTTACACAAGCTATGAATCATTCTGGACTTCCAAATGAGCTGATAAAGGAACAATATTCTGTTGAGTCCTTCATGAGTCAACATACACCTTCATTCAGTGGGTCTTCTAATCCACTTGTTGCTAAACAATGTATTCGTACCATTGAAAAGATATTTTCAATAATTAGATGTTCAAAGCAGGAAAAATTCATTTTTGTTGTTTACCGTTTAGAAGGTGAAGCAGACCAGTGGTGGACTCTAATTAAGAATACAAGGCCCCATGATGAAATTGAATTCATGGAATAGGATGAGGTCAAGAACATGTTTTTCAATAACTACTTCTCTCGTATTTTTCGAACAAAGTTGGAAAAGGAGTTCCTTGAGCTTAAGAAAAGGGATGATGAATCCGTTGGTATATACAAAGCAAGTTTTACAAGGATTGCATGGTATGCATATGGATTTATCATCCAACCTAAAAGTAAAGTTGATCGATTATTTAGTGGCTAAAAACCAAGTCTTATAAGTGAATTAACTACAGGAGACCTAAATAGCTATGAGGAAATTGTGCATTGTGATATCAAGGTAGAACTGGAAGTTGGTGTAACATATCCATCTATTGGTTTTGAAAAGAAACGAAAGATGGAGTTCGAGGAAAAATCTCAGAACAATGGTGAAAAGAAGATGAATGTTTCTTTATTCTCATAGTGTGTAAAGAATCATGGTGGAGATTGTCTAAAAGGAACTAGAAAATGTTTCATGTGTGGAAAATAAGTTCATCGAGCAGTTGAGGGTCAATGTTATGGAAAAAAGGTAGCTAATGATGTGAATAGAGAAAAGACTACAGATAATGCTCCACCAACACTTCAATTCTTCATGTTCAAGGAAATGTGGCATTATTCTAATCAATGCCCTAATCCAAGGGTTAATGATGATCGACATGAGCAACCTATTAAGGAAAAGGACAGTGGGAAGTCACATGCGGTCACTATTGGCGATGTTAAATATAAATACGATGTGGTGGAATGATTAATTGTATATGTAATGAATTCCAAAATAATTTTGTATATAGTATCGTGGAATATTGGAATATTTATGTATTAGTCTATTGTGGTTTTCAATAATTTTATGGTACCGGTAACCATGAAAAGTAAATCAAATATTTTGGAAAGTAGATGATATATGCATAATGAAGGGATAAGGAGAAAATAATAATAATGAGATTATGACTGATATGAGGACAAAGTGATATCATGGTTTGAGTATATCAAAATTTTGGGATTTTTGTATGTGGAAAGAGTCACCTTTTGACAACATTCATGTTTTCAATATGGTTCTATGGTAATTCATGTTTCAAGAGAATACAAGATTAAGGTACTCACGTGTATGGAATGTGATCAACAAGATATATCTTATGATATATGGGTGATAAATGATGGTATTCACATGATCGGTAGACGAAATTTCTAGTAAATGTTTTCTTTATACTATGACCATGGAAATAAATATTTTGGATAACTAAAGTTTGGAATGGATTAAGTCAGACATCAAATATTATTGTTTAAGGATAGAACTTTTTTTCCGATATTATTGATGGGATGTTATAATAGTGTAGTTTTAGAAAAAGGACAACCCGTAGGACGGGAGACAACCCATCACATCAGACAAGGTTGAGGGAATCGAACCCACAACCAATGTGCGATAGAACTTTATCGCCTACCACTGGCCTACAAGAAGTCCCTAGTTAGTAGAAACTAGTTTTATTTTAATCGGTATGATAGACGAAGTATAAGTCCATTTTTGGAATCATATACGATTATACTCACCATAGACGGACTTATGTATATTTGATAACTTTTTCTAACCATTTGTTTGAGACATATGGAATGACCCATCATTGTATAACATGATCTGTGAACACCTCACGAATGACAAATTGAACATCATTTCTTTTAGAGATGAAGTGGAAATTTTTCAAGACACAAACAACGGTGAGATTATAACAAAATAAAGTAAGTATTTATGGCTTTGTGATTGTTGTATTATTCATAGCCATGTTCTCTACCACTCTCCATCAGAACATGATGGTTAGATTTCTCCTTTATATCCATATTTTCACCTATGGTCTCCTATGTGGAAACCTAGTGATGAGTAAATTTGGGTAACCATTGTGTTTCATGCTTCATTTTTTAAAATTAAGTTTTTGTATTCATTTTTACTATGTGGGTTTCTATGAAAGAAACTTTTATGTTGTAAACCATTTATAACCCTGACAAATTTCGAGGGAGAAATTCATTTTAATAGGGGTAGAATGTTACAACACGAGATTTTATGAGAATTATTATTTTTAATTTCATTGATGACTTGTGTTTTATGCTACACCAAATAGAGTTTCCACTACATGCATCCCTAATTTGGATTGCATTACACGCAATCACGACCTTTCTTGACAACGTGTGTTGTACGCAATACCGGGTTTAACTAAACAACGATATATTGTTATAATATTATTATGGACTAGCCGTTATGAATAGTATTAACTACATTTTGAATTTTATAACATTATTATTCATCTTACACATTTTCTAGAACATGGTATGAGAACCAAATAATTTTTTATGGTAAAATAAGTTTTTAAAAAAATTTAGTTTATCCGCTTTTTGATGGTGCACCCGCATTAAATCTAGTATTTAACATTTTTATAAGTTCAATTTGACAAAATGAAATTCTTATTTGGAATTAAGATTTAAAAATTTAATTTGGATAATTTTTTCATATTATTCTAATAATTTTCATATTTTAATGAATTGTAAAAACACGCTATATTTTAAATAAAAACAACTTTTTTCATTGCAATAATTTATATGGTTATATTATATTTTTAATTTGTTTTAATGTGTAATTAGAATATATTTTTACCAATTAATTCAATTTTGGTCATTGGAATTAATTTTACTTTGAAATTGGACATAAACAAGTGTCAATCTTTTGAAAGTTTTTGTTTCATAAAGACACGCTATTTGTTTTGATAACATGAATTAATTTTAAAATTAATTAATGACACTTATATGTTTTGAATTTTGAAAAATAGACATCATTTTTGAATTCAGAATTTTAAATATAACTTAGGCTGAATTTTTGGTATTTTCCTGAAAAACATCAATTTTTGATGAATAGTGAAACCACTTAGTGGTATTTAAAAAAACTGACTCTTTCATTTAAATGAAATTTTACAACATCTGTGAATTGAATTTCAAAAATATAACATAAATGGTTGTTATCAAGAAATAAAATGTGGTACAATAAGATGAAAATAATTTTTGGTGAATACTAAATTTTGACTTTTATTTACCACTATTAAAGGTAAATAGTGTAATTAAAGGTTAAGATAATATTATAATAATTCAAAATTACCTTAACACTTGTGACAACCTTCCTGGATGAGTAGTGGCCGACTATGGGCATCCTTGGGACGATTTTGGGACCCCATTGAGCCACTTGGTAGTTATAATGACACATTGGATTAATTAATTTTATGTAAAGACAAAATTGACATTTAGAAAAATCGGTTAGTAATTAATTTTTATAAGGGGTTATATAAATTATATTTTCGACTATAAATATTAATTTTAAATCTAAAATGACTTCCTACTAGATGGTATTTTTTTTATAATTTGTAGACGTCATAAAAATTATATTACTTATGACACAATAATGATGCAGTATTTACTTCATTAATACATGATTTAAATAATTAAAATTATAATGATTAAAATATTTTCCAAAACATGTCCAATTATAATTGGATGATTTTATTTATACCATGAGTCATCTTATATTCATTTTTTATTATTTTTGGACTTTTTGAAACTGAATATAAGTTTATAATAAAATAATATTTTCTCTTTTTACTCTCCTCCCTTATAAAAGGGCACCTCCTCCCTCGTCACATTACAAAAAATTGAGCCTTAAATATCGGCCAACCCCTGCCCATTTTTCTTCTCCACATCCCTAGCAACATTTTGGAGGTTTTTTCCTTCTCAAAATACCAACTCTAGTGCCTTAAAAGGAAGATTAAAAGAGGTGCGTCGAAAAATAGGTAATCTCTTATACCAATTCATTCATATTTTTTTTTCTTCAACATCATCTTATTTATTTGTTTCATTTAAATTAATAACATCAGTATCAATAATATAATGATATGTTATTAAAAATATGTTCACCTTCTATCGATCCTATAGAAAACAATATCATCGCGTGTGCGTACGTACGAAATAACATATCCACACAGTGGTTTAATTAGTTTTTCCACCACAACCTTACTTGGATGGGTATAATTATGTATAGAATAACTATATATATTTATTATAACATCATACTTCCTCTGAGATATTATATCATCCACTCCAATTCAATTCAATAATTATTGGAACGATATCAGCGCTCGTGCATACGTACGGATTATCGTCTCCACGACCCGATGAGATTCATTCTCCATGTTAACCACTCAAAAGTGATTATAAAGTATATATGATGAATAATAAAGAAATATATGACACGATAATGATACTGAATTTATTTTTGTGTATATATATATATATATTTCAACTACTTACTTCCATTCAAGTCAATAAGGAATAGAAAACAGCGTTCTTGCGTACATACGACCTAAAGTCTCCATGAACTGTGTATTTCATTTCATTTATCTTTCAATTATATATATATATACTAAATATATATGATATATAAATCATGATTTACATTCTATAAGTAATTAAATAATGATATAAGTAATAATAATATCATGTAAAATAAATCAAAACACGTACGATAAATGAAATGATTTTACCCAAAATGCTGCTTCAACATGGAATATATAAAAGAACGGGTAATATAAAGTCATAAGTGAACCATATATGAGATCATAACAATGAATATGATTCTATAATAATTCAATGACATTATTAAAATAATTATACAGGAGGTTCGGATACATATGAAGCATACCGAACATAAGGTAAGGGATAACCTTTCAATCTCATTTTTATCCGAGATTGTTTATTCGTAAGTATTTACTAGGGTTATATTTTTCATACATGTCCATGATTTCTAAAAATGGTTTCATGTATGTTTAAATTCCTTTTTACCCATTTCTTAGTTTTACTACATGGTATATAAGTAATCATTCTTTTTTTTACTATACGAGGTACATTTTGACTTTTCTAGCAAAAGTACGAGAAGAATGTTTTTTTAACTTATACGGCATGAATGGATTTTTACAGTTTTACAACACCTTATTTTCATGAATCTTACTCTACAAGATTTCATAAATATTTTCAACAAAAATAATTTTCATTTAAAATTTCATGGAATTGTTTGAAAATAAAATGATTTTAAAGAAGAAATGATATTTTCCTCAAGAATTCATTTCAAGTGTTTTATCAAAAATATTTTCCATATAAGATGACATTATTTAGCATGTTTATGTTTGAAGTTTAATGTCTCTATTATTTACATGCTGTAAATTTTTTTATAGTGAAATGATATCCATTTGATTTATATGGATTATGTTATGATGGGTTGATGTTTATGACACCCATTTTATTCTATGGGTAATGATGAGTTTTTTATGTTTATTTTGTAGAACAAGTTAGAATGATTACATTATGAGATGGGTGGGACCTATATCTACCTCCAATGCATTGGGTAAAGATTTATATCTCATGAGATATACATGGCTGGAATGGTAAGTTAATCATGTTCAGTGATACAGTACTGGAATGAGGATTGAACTCGATTCAGAATGGGACTTTGTCCACTAAGATGGTCTTGGCAGCAATGCCTTTGCTACTATGGAAATCATAAACTATGCATAATTGTTGCCACAATTACCTATTTTATTCCCATTCTATTTTATCATGATTAATGTTTCATTACGATCTATTCCTTACATACTTCCATGTTTTATGTCATTGTTCAATATTTTGATGTTCAAACATTATGTTCATGTTTTTGGTTCAAATGTATATGATTTGTTTTATTTTCTCAATGATTACCTTTACTGAGCATTTGAAATAACCATTTATATGTTTTCTTTTCCCCAGTATTTAACGAATGGTTTTAGGTAATCGATAAAAATGAAAGGTCGTCATGGGTTATTTTGAAGATCTTTCACCACGATTAGAAGATTATATCCCATGTTTCAAAAGACACTAAACAATTACGATCCATGTGTGTCAGTTTTTGTTATGTATTAAGTATTCCTTAAAATTAATGTAATGTTTATGTATGTCATGTTTGGGTCTCTACAGTTGTTATCAGTGGAATGTTTTAGTCAACCATTGGAAACTACGATGCGAAATATTTATTAAGATCCCTAGAGATATTTCTAAGGTATGTCTAGGGATGTCCCAAAGGTTTATTATAAGTATAGGTTATAGTCATAGAATTATTGTAATGATCATATAATTAAATCTATGATCCTAGATATTTATGGTAAACCCCCTTTATTATTTGGTTATCTCTATCATGATTTATTCCTCTCACAATATTCTTTTTGGGATCTAGACAATGGATGGAACCCGAAGGAACCATGTTGATCAATGTAATGTGAAATGCAATGATTGTCATAATGAACAAACAAATGTTATGGGAGATGGATTGAAAAATATTATTTCTATACTTACACAAGCTATGAATCATTCTGTACTTCCAAATGAGAAAACAAAGGAACAATATTCTATTGAGTCCTTCATGAGGCAACATCTACCTTCTTTCAGTGGGTCTTCTGATCCACTTGTTTCTGAATAATGGATTAGTACCGTTGAAAATATATTTTCAATAATTCGATGTTCATATCATGGAAAAGACATTTTATTTGTTTACCGTTTAAATGGTGAAGAATACCAGTGGTGGACTCTAATTAAGAATACAAGGCTCCAGTATGAAATTGAATCCCTGGAATTGGATGAGTTCAAGAACTTGTTTTTTCAATAAGTACTTCCCTCATATTCTTCGAACAATGATGGAAAAGGAGTTCCTTGAGCTTATGCAAAAGGATGATGATTCTGTTGGTATATACGAAGAGAATTTTAAAAGGCTTTCAAGGTATGCATCTGGCTTTATCATCCAACCTGAATGTAAAGTTGACCGATTCTTCAGTGGCTTAAAACCTAGTCTTATAAGGGCATTAGATATAAGAGACTTTAGTAGCTATGAAGAAATTGTTCATTGTGCTATCAAGGTAGAACTGGAAGTTAGTGTAACATATCCATGTCATGGTTTTGAAAAGAAACGAAAGATGTAGTTCAAGGAAAAATCTAAGAACAATGTTGAAAAGAAGATGAATGTTTCATTATGATCATAGTGTAGAAAGAAGCATGTTGGTGATTGTCTAAAAGGAACTAGAAAATGTTCCATGTGTGTAATAGAAGTTCATCAAGTAGTTGAGTGTCGAAGTAATGGAAAAAAGGTAGCTAATGATGTGAATAGAGATAAGACTACAGAGAATGCTCTACCAACACATCAATGCTTCAAGTGCAATGAAATGGAGCATTATGCTAATCAATGCCCTAATCCAAGGGTTATTGATGATCGACATGAGCAACCTCTTAAGGCAAAGGGAAATGGGATGTCACATTCAGTCACTATAGGCGATGTTGAATATGACAACAATGGGGTGGAGTGATTAATTGTTTATGTAATGGATTCTAAAATAAAGTTGTTTATAGTATCATGGAATATTAGAATATTTATGTATTAGTCTATTGTGGTTTTCAATAATTTTATGGTACCAGTAACCACGAAAAGTTATTCAAATATTTTGTAAAGAAGTTGATATGCGCATAATGACGGGATATGAGAAAATAATATTAATGATATTATGACTAATATATTGACAAAATGATACCATGGTTTCAGTATAACAAAATTTTGGGATTTTGTTATGTGGAAAGAGTTACCTTTTGACAAAATTAATGTTTTCAATATGGTTCTATGGTAAATCATGTTGTAAGAGAATACAAGATTATGGTATTCACGTGTTTGGATTGTGATATAAATGATATATCTTATGATATATGGGTGATAAATGATGGTATTAACATGATCAGAAGATGAAAAAACTAGTAATTGGTATCATAGATGAAGTATTATTCCTTTTTTGGAATCATATACGATTAACCTCACCATAGATGGGATTATGTATATTTGATAACTTTTTCTAACCTTTTGTTTGAGACATATGGAATGACCCATCATTCTATCATATGATCTGATAACACCTCACGAATGACAAATTCAACTTCATTTTGATTAGAGATGAAGTGGAAATTGTTCAAGGCACGAACAACGGTGAGACTATACCGAAATTAAGTGAGTATTTCTTCTAATTCAAATTCATCAACTTTAAGGAAATGATCTTGAAAACCAAAAATGTTTTCCTAGTGCGCTTATATCTGATGAATCAGATGGTACGTTAGATCATCAAAAATTTATGGCTTTGTGATTGTTGTATTTTTCATAGCCATGTTCTCTAACACTATCCATCAGAACCTGATGGTTAGATTTCTCCTCCATATCCATATTTTCACCTATGATATTTTATGTGGAAACCTAGTGTTTAGTTAATTTGGGTAACTATTATGTTTCATACATTATTTTTCAAAATTATGTTTTAGTATTATTTTTTACGATGTGGGTTTCTATGAAAAAACACTCAAGTAGTAAACCATTTATAACCTCGTCGAATTTCGAGGGCAAATTCATTTTAAGGGGGTAGATTGTAATAACCCGAGATTTTATGAGAATTATTCTATATAATTTAATTAATGTCTTTTGTTTTAGGTGACACCAAATGGAGCTTGCACTACACTTATCCCTGATTTGGCTTTCATTACATGCAATCGCGACCTTCCTCGATAGCATGTGTAGTACGCAGTACCGGGTTTCACTAAACAACGATATATTGTTATAATATTATCATGGACTAGCCGTTATGAATAGTATTAACTAAATTTTTATTATTATAACATTATTATCCATGTTACACATATTCTAGAACATGGTATGAGAACCAAATAAATTTTTCGGGTAAAATATGTATTTTTAAAAAAATACAGTTTTGCAACCTTTTGGTGGCCCACCAACAATAAATCTATTTTTTGTCATGTTTATAAGTCCAATTGAAAAAATAAAATTATTCTTTGGAAACAGGATATAAAAAATTAATTTGGATAATTGTTTCATATTATTCTGATAACTTTCATATTTCAATGAATAATAGAAACATGATATATTTTAATTAAAAACAACTCTTTTCGTCACAATAATTTATATGGTTAAAAAATATTATTAATTGGTTTTAAATTTTAATTAGAATAAATTTTTACCATTTAATCCAATTATGGTTATTGGAATTAATTTCACTTTGAAATTGGACATAAACAAGTGTCGATCTTTTGATAGTTATTCTTTCTTAAAAACACAGTATTTGTTTTGATAACATGAATTAATTTTAAAATTAGTTAATTCTACATATATGTTTTGAATTTGGAAAAATAAAAATCATTTTTTAATTCAGAATATCAAATATTTCTTAGGCTGAATTTTTGGTATTTTTCTGAAAAACTTCAATTTTTGATGAATAGTTAAACCACATAGTGGTAGTTAAAAAAACTGACTCTTTTATTTAAATGAAATTTTACCACATCTTTAAATTGAATTTAAAAAATCCCACATAAATATTGTTATCAAGAAGAAAAATGTGGTTCAATACGATGAATTTTTTGGTGAATAGTAACTGTTGATTTTTATTTACCACGGTTAAAGGTAAATAGGGAAATTCAAAGTTAAAAGAATATTATAATAATTCAAAATTACCTTAACAATTGTCTCAACCTTATTTTATGAGTATTTTCCGACCATGGCCATCCTTTGGAAGATTATGGGACCTCATTGAGAAAATTGGTAATGATAATGACAGTTTGCATTAATTAATTTAATGTAAATTCAAATTGACATCAACAAAAACCGTTTAGTAATTAATTTTTATAAGAGGTTATTTAAATTATATTTTAGACTAAAAATATTCATATGAAAGATAAAACGATTTCCTACATGTTGGTATTTTTTTTATAATTGTTAGATATCAAAAAAATTTAATTATTTATTACACAATAATGATGCAGTATTTACCTCATTAATAAATGATTTAAATAAATAAGATTATAATCATTAAAATATTATCCAAAACATGTGAAATTATGATTGGATGATTTTATTTCGACCATTATTAATCTTATCTTCATCATTAATGATTTTTTTGGACCTTTTGAAGCCAAAGATAAGTTTATAATAAATTAATATTTTCACAGTTTCTAAAGATGCCCCTCTCCTCCCTTATAAAAGGACACCTCCTACCTCTTATCTTTACACAACATTGAGGATTAAATCTTGGCCTAACCCTGACCATTTATCATCTCCACTTCCCTAGAAAAATTCTGGAGGTTTTGGTCTTCTCAAAAGACCATATATAGTTCTTTAAAAGGAAGCTTAAAAGAGGTGCGTCGAAGAAGAGGTAATCTCTTCTACTGATTCTTTCAAGTTTCATTCTTCTTCAACTTATACTTATTTAGTTGTTTCATTATAAAGTAATAAAATAGGTATCACTAATATACTGATATTTTATTATAAATATTTTCACCTTCTATTTATCCTATGGATAACAAAATCACCACGCGTGCATACGTACGGAATAACGTCTCCACTTCGTGGTGTAATTAGTTTTTCCACCACCACCTTACATGGATTGGTATAATGGTATAAAGAATAAATATATATAGTTATTATAACATCATAATTATTCTAAGATATTATATCATCCACTACAATAAAATTCAATAATTATGGGAATGATATCATCGCTCGTGCGTATGTACAGATTACCGTCTTCACGACGCGATTAGATTAATTCACCATGTTAACCACTCAAGAATGATTATAAAGTACATATAATGAATAATAACGAAATATATGAAATGATAAAGCTACCAGATTTATGTATATATATATATATGTCATCTACTTACTTCCATTCAGGTCAATAAGGAAATAAAAACAACGTTCATGCATAGGTATGGCCTACCGTCTCCATGAACGGTGTATTTCATTTCATTTATATATCTATTATATACATGTATATATACTGAATATATATGATATATAAATCATGATTTACATTCTGGATGTAATTAAATCATGATATAAGTAATAATAACATCAAGAAAACAAAATCGAATCAGGCACGATAAATGAAACGATTTTACCCAAAATGCTGCATTAACATTGAATTTACAAAAGAACGGGTAATATAAATTAATAAGTGATCCATATATGATAACATAGTAATGAATATGATTCTGTAATAATTCAATGACATTATTTAAATCATTATATATGAGGTTAGGATACATACGAAGCATACTGGACATAAGGTAAGGGATATCCTTTTAAATCTCATTTTTATCTGAGATTTTATATTCGTAAGTATTTACTGAGGTTATATTTATCATCCATGTCCCTATTTTATAAAACATGTTTCATGTATGTTTAAAGACCTTTTTATCCATTTTTGTCTTTTACTTCATGGTATATAAGGAATCTTTCTTTTGTTTACCATACGAGGTACTTTTTGACTTTTCTGGAAAAAGTACGAGAAGAATGTTTTTTTAACATATAGGGAAAGAACGGATTTTTATGGTTTTATAAAGCCTTATATTCATGAAGAATACTCTACCATATTTCATGAATAATTTCAACAAAATCATTTTCTTTTAAAATTGCATCGCATTTTGTGAAAAGAAAATTATTTTTAAGAATAAAGGATATTTTCCTCAAAAATTCATTTCAAGTGTTTTATCAAAACAATTTTCCATCTAAGATGACATTATTTATCGTGTTTATGATTCATGAATAATGTATCTATTATTTACATGGTGAAATTTTTATTATGGTGAAATTATATCCATTTTGTTTATATGGATTATGTGATGACGGGATGATGTTTATGACAACCATTTTATATTTTGGGTTATGATGAGTGTTTTATGTTTATTTTGTGGCACAAGTAAGAATGATTTAATTATGATATGGGTGGGACCTATATATCCCTCTAATGAATTGGGTAAATATTTATATCTCATGAGATAGACAGGGCTGGAAGAGTAAGTTAATCCGGTTCAATGATACAGAATAGGAACGAGGAGTAAACTCGATTCCGAAATGGACTTTGTCCACTAATATCGTCTTGGAAGCAATGCCTTGGATTCTATGTAAATCATAACATGTGATTAATGGTTTCCACAATTACATTTTTTATTCCCATGATATGTTATCATGATTAATGTTTCTTTATGATCTATGCCTTACGTACTGCCATGTTTTATGTCATTGCTCAAGATTTTGATGTTTAAACATTATGTTCTTGTTTTTTGTTCAAATGTATATGATTTGTTTTATTTTTTCATTCTTACCCTTACTTAGAATTTTAGCTCACCATTTATATGTTTTCTTTTCTCCACGATTTAAATAAAGGTTTTAGGTAAGAGAAAAAAAGGATGATCTTTATGGAAGATATTTAAGACCTTTCACCATGATTAGAAGATTATATACCGAGTTTCCAAAGACACTAAACTATTACGGTCCTCTTGATTCTATTCTTGTTATGTATTATGTATTCCGCAAAAGTAATGTAATGTTTATGTACTTCAAGTATGGGTCTCTACACCTACTACCATACATGATTCACTTTTCATGATTAATTTCCATCAAAATGAAAATACAAAAAAGTGTTGAGATGACCAACCACTGAGAAGAATAACCACTAAGATGATTCACCATTGGCATGACTCACCACTAGCCTAAGTCACAGCTAGAGTTGTCTCACCATTCAATGGAGTCACATATAATATTTATATTAATTTTTAATTAAATATTTTTAGTGGATATATTATCAAATTTAATGTTGATACTTATTTTAATGATTGTTCATACAATATTACAGAGAATCATTAAATTTTATTTCATTCCTCTAGTAAGAGGAGATGAGGATACTTATGATTAATAATTCATGATGATTTTTACATTTTTTTAGTATACTCCATTATAATAATATAAGCAATAAAGATGAAGATACACATACATGTGAAGTGAACTAACAATAAACCATAATCACAAGAAGAGTGCCAATTTATAAGAGATTACATGAAGAAATCACAGCAGCAACAATTGTGGTATATTTTATCTCATTGAATATCTAATTCCCTCCCATATACGAAACAAAATATTTCACAAAACTCTGATTTACTGGAATTTTTAGAAACACAAATCAAGCTCCTACTAAAGCTATATTCAAGGAGTCACAATATTTAGAGATCATTAGACGAGATTCCCATGAGATGTGGCAATTAGAATTATTGGTGAGACTATAGTAGCCATCAATCATTGTGAGTTACAGATCTTGACAAATTTTTGGGGAGAGAATGTGTCTATGTTAGTGATATTGTCACACCAAATTACATGGATTTATGTATTGTCTGACTCTTCTTTTGGATTCCTTTTTTTGTGGGTCCATTTAATTCTTCTAAGGAATGTAGATCCTTTGTTTGGGAAAATTTCTTAATGTTTTAGTTTATATGTTTATATATATTTAGAGGGTTCAATTGGGGACCAAATGACCATATGTTTCAGTTTGAAGGTTTTTCTGATAACTCATTTGAGAAACGCTTGTTTGACACATTAATGTCCTGAATTGTTTACAAGACCTAATTATGTTCTAGGGAAGATGTAATGAGTCTTTTGTAGGGTGTGATAATTTTAAAAGCTTTGAAACCATTTCATGAAATGAAAACAGATTTTGGGATTTAATTTAATCTATGTTGAATATTTTTTTGTATTTATAATTCATGGGACATCACGCCAGTAAATAAATTCACAACGTGACTTTTGGGGTTCTATCAGTTTTAATGACACTACATGAAAAAAACTTATTTCATTTATTGCATAGGATTTTCTCTCAAATCATATGGTAATTTTGGATGATTTTGGGTCATCTCTATCCTTCTGGATCGATACATTCTATATTTGATTCCTATAGGAATTTTGTAACATATCCCTAGAAATATGTATTTAATCTTCTTCATTTCCTTTTGTCACTATGGAGGCATTAACTATATTTTTCTTTCATTTTCATTTTAGATTGGTGTTATTATCGATCATTTTTAGTTTCTTGGGATGCATTTTTTTGAAGGCTAATATGTTGTTTTCCAATATCCTTTATCAATGGAGGAGTGGTATCCATCATTCATGTGGTATCTATATCCATGTAAGTGTTTCTCATTCATGAATATCTATATGTTCATGTCTAAACCTTTTGGTTGTTCATTAAATTGTATTTTCATTGATGTAAAAATGGGTTTTTATTATATTTGATTGTGCATGTTGGGGTTTCATCAAGAAATGTATATTGGTATGCCAATTTTTTATGGAACCATGCTGGTTACATTTGTGATATTGATATACTATTAAAGGAATCAATGTCTGTTATATCCCATATATGTCATGATTAGGATTCTTTTATCTATAGTATGTATTTCAATATGCTATATTCCAAATGGTGTGATTTCACCTTTATAACTATAAACCACACTATTATTTATTACATGTATATTTTCATGTAATTTTCAGTCTATCTATTTCCCTTTTTTACCTGATATGATCCTAGGTTTGGTGAATATCGTATTAACTTAGGAAGACAAAATATTGTTTACAAATGGTCTGATTTGTGAAAATTCATTATAATCTACATTTTTCTAAAAATATAGAACTTCTTTAGTCGTAATTTTAGGGATTCTAAATACTATTTGGTGATAAAACACTCAGGTATGTTCTCACACCCTACTTATTTCCTTTGGGTGGTTGTATATCATATTTTATAGGTCTTGGGAAAAGGGAAAAAATTATGTACCATGCCAGGTTCTCTTGTAATATGTCTCCTTCATAGATAGATTGATTAGTGGTGACAATTTATCACATGGATACATTTTTAGTTTTTCCTATTTTATCATTCTATATTTTTCTCTGTGTTTTGAAATTATTTTTATTATGGATATGTATTTATTTCTTCCACGTTATTCATTGATGTTTCTTATGTTTTACAACTGAGTAGTGGTTTGTTTTCTATATCTCACCATGTGGTGGACCTACATTAAGAACTTGTTTAATTAAACAAGGATAGATCATTAAATATCTTATAGTAGTTAGGGATCATTATATCCAACTCTATGGTTAATTATTATTCCATGTAGAAGAATAATTGAAAAACTCACTTTGAGAAGAAATTAGATTTATATGTTTTGTTAGATGTCCTCAATGCATTTAATGATAGAATTAATGTCATTAACTATCTATAGTATGATAAATCTATAGAGATAAAAGATATTGGGAAATAACAGATGAATAATAGTAAAAAGAATGAAGATAGACATCATAAAATATATATTGGTGACACCTCTGAAATATTTATTGTGTTTAGGGGTCAATCAACAATGTAGAGAGGAAAAATTCACCCTTATTGAAGGAAAATTTCATTGGATTTTATGTAAATATTTCTTGTTAATGTATGTTGTCAAGGAAATGTTCCATACACTAACATTTATTCACAATGAATTTGTTCGTGTTGAGAATACTCAATTAGGAATCAACGATAAATTTTGTAAGTGACATGTTCATTTTCTTAAAAAGGTCAATACGTTTCATGAAAGAATGATAAAAAAGCTATAAGATCTATGGGATAATAAATTGAGGTTTCATAAAAATCGGAATAAAATATTAAAAATAATTTTCTATGAGATTATGGTAAAATTATTAATCATGGTAGCTTATTATGCTAGATATTCACATGATGATGAGAAATGAAAAACCATCAAAATTAATAATGAGAATTGTATTTCTATAAAGGCTCAATCTAGAATCACTAAAAATAAGTATGAACCATAATAATTATTATCATATAATATTAATAAGATGTTAACCCCAAATTTTGATTAATTTAAATTAACTAATTCTATTATAATGTATAAAGAAGACTATTTATATGGATGAAGGTGGGTAAATAAATGTATAGAGGAACCAAAACTCTATTAGAGTACGAAGAAGTAATAAAATAATTAATACTCCAATAATTTGTTCATAAATAATATGTTATAGAAGAAACCTCAACTCATAAAAATTATACTCACTAGAAAAAGAGAATATAAATTAGAAACTACTAGACTTTTGGAACATTTATACACAGAGATATTGATTTTTTGAATAATTTGTAAGATTCTATAAAATTTATTTGTTCAATATTAATGGGGATTCAAATATATTAAATATAATGTTCATATAAGTACAATAGAAGTACATCAAAAAGGAAAAATGTCATACACCAAATATATTTGAATATCATGAAATGGTCTATGAATGTTGTGGAAGAAGTGGTCTGGGTGATGGTGAGTTATATGTTACAATGACTAATAAAAACACATATAGAAATAACATATGAATAAAAAAATAATTTAATAAAAATAAATTAAATATTGAAAGTGTTTTTACCTTTTGTAGTTAAAAAACGAAGATACAATAAATTTAAACCTAAGAAAAATTAATGTTTGATAACATTATAAAGGACAAAAACTATGATTTTAATGGAAAAGGTCACTTCATGTATTATTTTTAACTCATCATGAAGGATAAATATAAATGAATAAATATCAATAAAAATCTCAATAAATCATAGAAACACACAAGTGGATTAGAATGGTAGATGAAATATCAAATAAAGAAGTTTAGGTTCACCACATGTCACTTCTGACGTGTATCTTACCTGAAGATAAAAATATATGTTGAAGGTGATATAAAGTTTTCATCACTCCATGATAATTCATGAAATGATTATATAGATTGGAAAAAATGATAAATTAATGGAATCATTATTTGTAAGATTAAATTTTTATTTTGAAATAAAAATACTTGAAAATGAAATATAAAGATATTCTGAATGTATGCATGGTCATATAAAACATATTGGTGGAGGAATCTTGTTTTTTGGAATTAGAAGATAATAAAAATTATTGATCCTTTAAATTTAAATTTTATTATAATTCTCCATATAATAATAAAATTAAGTATGTAAAGAACATGGAATACATGAAACCCATGAATATTAATTATTAGAATAACATCGGTTAAAGCAGGATGAAAAGTGAATGTAAAGTGAAAGTAATGTATGAGTTGAGAAAGTATTCACTAACACGTACCACTAACTAATAAACTAACAATGATCCACATAATTAGATGATAATTATTGAATATGTTCAATGAGAAATGGTGATTGAATTTTACAAAATTAATGGGGATCTTAAAAAACAATGAATATGGAATTCACCAAATTTTGTGAAGTATAACTAAAGATGGTAGTCCTTGTTAATTAATAAGTTAAACATTTATGATTAAAAATTTTGGAAAACCAATGGATTGGCAAACATTATTCTAAATATCACGTAAATTGTTGTACCCGGAGGTTGATACTCTGGATGTTGATGATAAAATTCCAGATAGTAAGAATATAGAAAAAAGATGATTTTATCATCTTACGGTATGATGAAAATTTTCTTCTATCCTTGAATCAATATATTGTTATGTTATTGAGGAAAAATATTATGGATTTTATAGAAAATTTAAAAAAAATACTAGATATAGGGGGAGTAACCATCTTTTTTTAATTGAATGTTTTTTTCCATATTTTTGATGGTTAATGGAAATTTGATTCCTGAAATATCTATTTTATTATCCCTCAGAATAATTTATGTTATGTGGTTTAATGTAGCACCCCTAGTTTGAGGTAGGTAGCCATTATTTATTCATTTTTATGTGAATAACGACTTTGGAAATTCTTTGGGAGTGTTTATAGGGTTTTTGGAATGATTTTTTATGAACTTCTAAGGGTGTATATTTTTATCATGGTTACTAAAAAACCATCCAGCATCTCCATGAAACCGTGCACAAGGAGGTGATGGGCAATGGGATGGTTTATGGTTATGTCACACCATTTTCCAAAAATTATTACAACCTAGGTAAATAAAAAACATGAGACTATGGGAGTTTTCATGGTTGGTGCATGATATTTCTAATTATGTGGGATAAATATGCAAGATACCCTTTGGGACAGTAGCATGCATTGTGGTAAGGAATAGTTTTCTAAACAATGTTGCTAAATCATGAATGGGTTAAAAAGTGATTTCTAAGAAACATCATCATGTGATATCAACCCTACAAACACATTTTATCCCCATTTCAACCATCACTCTGAATTTTCATCTCTCATAGGCTAGAAAAACTTTCCCACTCATTTCAAAAAATCATTTTCAGGGGTTTATTAGTTATTTGAATATTTATATTCCTGGGTAAGTCTCATTTCTAAGTAGTTTGAGGATTTTTATTAGATCATATCTCCTCAATCTCTCTCTCTCTCTCATTTTATTATATATACTCACTTCATATGTAGATATAGGGGTTTTTCTAATAATAAAGTTGAGTTTTGGCCCTGTTAATCGTAAGATATGGGATTTAAGGCCGATTTGATTAATTTTTTACTCAAATTTGGTTATCATTGTGATTTTGATCATTTTCACTGAAACCCTAATGGTAGGTGGCTTCACTATTGAATGACCAGTATATAACTAAAACGATTAATTTTAAATAAATCATTTTTATGGAAATTGGTTATGAAATTGATGTGAGAAGATTATTTTTAACCCCATTGGTGATAATTTTTTGGATTTTTTAAAAAAATGTGATGTTGTTGTGAAATATGCTTCATTAATGTACTTTAAAATCATTTGTTAGGTTTGATTTATGAAAGTGCTTTGAGAAAAATAATTTCAATAAAAATATTTTTTTTATTGAAATGTGGATGTGGATTAATGGGGTTTTCAATAATTAGTTGATTTTATTTAAATTTTTGGATCATTTGATTGAAATGAATTGGGAATAAATGGTTTCTTTGATTTTGATAATTTTTTGTTGATATGATTTGGGTATTTTTTTATTTGTGTGGTGTTTGGATTATGTGATTAAATAGTAATTTAATGGGATATATAACAGTCATGATATTCCACCATAAATAAGTTGTAATGTGGTTGTGAAGTTCCATAATAAAGAGGGGAATTGGTTGGATGTGAATTTCCACCATCAATAGTAACTATGAGTACATGTGGTTGAGTTGTGTGTATGGTTGTGGAATATGTATTGGGTCTTGTGAAATTAAATTTGTTAATAAAATATTAAAAAAATGGTAAATTACATGTGTGGTTTTATTTAGTATAAATTAGATTGATTGGGCATAACTATTATGGGAAGGGCATGTTTTGATTTTTGGAAATTGATGAAATATTTTATTATTATTGTATAAATATTTTTACATAAATGTTCAAACTTTTTCATTCCATTTTGAATGAGGGGGGAAGACCTTTGTAGAAATCCTATTGTGTATTATTACTCACACACCCTATACATTGACACTTAGTTTTTTTACAGATATTGTATATGGATATACAGTTAATCATAAGGCATCTCATTTCTTTTGTGGAATATATGATGCTTGTGTTGTCTGGTGGAATTGGATCTTGGATCTTGGGGAGGATTTATCGATATGTTTCTTGGAGTTTTGAGTTTTTTTAGGTACATATTCATTGGTACTCTAAATTTATTTATGTATTTGTTATGATGAACTTTTGGTATTGTGTTATTGTAGTACACCGTTGACATGCACCTTGTAGTTCTTTTTAGTAATGACTTGTTTTGTTATTTGTTTTTACATTAAATGGAAAATCATCCCCCAAAATTCATGAATCCCTTAACATTTATTTCTAGCTATTGGTACCTTGGGGATGTCTCTTAAAGACCAGTATTGCTTCCTCCTTGAATTAATCCAATCATTACGAGTTAAACTTTACTAGTTTTATCAGTTTTTTCGCACATTCAGACATTGATTTTTCGTCTTTGTTTTGACATTCATTCTCAGTTTATTCCATGATATGGGGTGGAATCAAGGATTTGGGTTGTAGGAACATAAAATTTATATCCTATAAATACATAGATAACCTTTTTATGTTGAACTTCATGTTACCAGAGAATTGAGTACATATGTTTTTTTAAGATAATTATTTGAATTGGAATCTCAGTGTCATTTGTTTAACCAATTAGATGAGAATGTAATGAAATATAGGAATGACTTAACACGAGGATGGATTATCAATTCTAGGGTAATTATTTATGTGTGATATTAATGTGTTGAATTCATAAAAATATGGATTTTTTTTCAAATATTTGATTTGGAAAGGAGAATGGTTTTGGTATTTTTAAAATGGGTTGATTTTCTAAAAATGGGGGATTTTAGAAAATTGAATGAACATGGGAATCTTTATATTTGTGAATTCATGTTTATTATAGTTGAAATGTGGTAAAATTTGAAATTGTGAGTGTTCAGTTTCTATAGAGTTAGTCTTATGGTGTGTGTGTGTTGTGTTGATAAAAATGGCACTAGGTAGGCATCATAGAGACCAATTAGAGGATTCTATAGAAAATGTGGTTGCACCTGGGCTGCAGGTGAACTGGAAGCTGGTTTAAATCATAGAACAACCATTTTAGTCTATAGATAATGGGAATATAAGTCGTAAACCAAGGCATGTGGATCATTCATTTCAGTTTGAGAATCATAATCCTACCATATTTTATCATGATTTAGAATTAGAAAAGTCGGATGTGTGGATGAAATGGATGAATCAAATTATCAATTTTTTAGGCACAATGGAAGAATTGAAAACCATATTAGCAACATACATTTTGGGTGATCATTCACATCAGTGGTGGGATTAAGTGGTATAGGCTAAAGGGGACTAAGGCATGGAATTATTGGATACTGAGGATTTGTTCAACAAAAAAATATATCCTCATACATTCAAAATTCAATGGAAAATGATTTATTTATCATAATGTTGGAGAATATTTTATTGATTGTGTGTGTGGATAAATTCATGAATTTAGTCTTGTTTTCTTAAGATTTTACCAGTAGTACATCACTGAATTCACTTATTTTTGAACCAGCGTCGAGGCTCAAAATCCATTTGATAGTTGAAGTTCTCTATATAATGGATTATACAGAAATGTTAAATAGAGATACATTGGAAGAAATATATCAATTAGGATGTATGGGTGGAGAAGGTATGTTGACACCTTCATGAAATTGTGGGAACTCAAATATAGGGAGAAATCTGAAGAGGGAAACATATTTCCAAGGTGGGAGTATGGCTCAAAAAACCAATGGTAGGATCGGTGAGTCTTCCACTAAATCATAAAAGTAAGTCGGGATGTTTCCATTGTGGACCAATAATATACATGAATTTACAGTGTCTAGAACCACCTATAGCATGTCATACCTATAATAATATTGTGCATCATCATCATAATTTTCACAATTCTTAAAGGTCGGGTATTTGGGACGTTTCTCAGGGGTAACAAGCATCTTGTTCTTCGATATGGCATGGGAAAAGTCATAACCATCATCAACTTAGTAGAGTTATTTCGGGTGATTATAGGGATACCGTGTATCCATACCAAGGGTTATTTCTTCCCGGTAACAAATAACAATTTGTGGCTAGTTTGTAGATGTATGGGGAGGAGAAGGTTGTGGTGGATGATATGTATGGACCATCCCTGGTGTGAGGTATGATTATTTTAAATTCCACCATTTTCAAGTGTTCTTCGATATGGTTTCATCACATTATTTCATTACTTCTCATTATATTTATTTGTGGTGTTTAAATGTATAAATTTTTCCTTCCATTTTAAAACATCAAAATCATATTGGTTCGAGAGATTATGGAGTCTTTCTCTGTTGATAATGTTTTATAAATATTTATGGGGTTAAGTTGATATGGTACTTATTAATGCCTGAGATGGATTTTTATTATATAATCCTAGATATGGATTTCCTGAAAATGTTTATGGATGACATCGACTGTTATGCATGAACTATTAGTTTCACACCTGATGATGGCATTTAACACCTCTTTAGAGAATGGATAGAGAGGAAAATGATGGTGAAATGGAATATTTGGAACCAATAGTTGTGATGATATTGTATTATATAGTGACATTTTCATTTTCATCAATTGAATAAATCATGAAAAGTGATTTTCCAGTTGTTGTTGATTAGTTCTATGAGATATTTCATAATGATTTCTCAGGTTTTCACCAATAAGAGAAGTGTAGTTTACAATTGATCTCATTTTGGGGAAATGTCATATATACTATATTTTTTAGAAAATGAAACCATCCAAATGATTAGAATTCAATTATCTTTTGAAAGATCTAGGAAACAATGTGATTAACACATCTCTATGGGAAACCCCAATGTTCTTTGTTAAAAAAGAAGATGGAACTCTGTGACTATGTGTTGATTATCATAGGAATAACCAAGTTATTATAAAAATAAATATCCAATCCCATGTATTAATTATCTATTCTATCAATTTAGAGGATCCTAGTGGTTCTCAAAAATTGATTTTCAATCAATATTCCATCAATTGTACCTGAGGAATAAGTATATCACAAAACATATTTCAGAAGAAGATATAGCCATTATGAATTTAAGGTTATTCCCTTTGATTTAACAAATCCACCAGAAGTATTTATGGAATCGATGAATTAAATATTATATATATATATGGATTCTTTCATGGTGATTTGTGTTGATGATATATTGGTGTATTCTAGGAAAAGGGTTGAGCATGATAAATAAATAGCGATAGTGTTAGAGATCCTGAGAGATCATTAGTTTTATGCCAAATTACCAAAGTGTGATTTTTGGATACAATATGTATGTTTTAAAGGAAATGTTATTTCCAAGATGGGTGATTCAATGGATGTAGAAAAGCTATATTATATTATCTCATGGGAACCAAAAAATGATTTACTTGATATGAAGAGGTTCCTTAGTATAGTGGGGTATTGGAAATGATTTTTTACTTACTTTTCATGAATTTATTCCCCGATGAAGTACATGATAAGAAATAATAAGTCATTTCAATGGTATGAGATATACCAGAAGTCTTTTGAATATATAAAGGTTTCCGTACATAAACAGAATTCATGGTTTTTCCAGAACCCGAGAAAGGGTATGTGGTGTATTGTGATTCATCAAAATTAGAGGTGGGTTGTGTTAATAGAAATGGGGATCATGTGGTTTCTTTTGGAATTTCACAGTATAGTTTTCATGAAAAAAATACTCATCGAATGAACTAAAGCTAGTATCTATGGTGCATGCTTGAAAAAATGGAATTACTACCTATTTGATAAAAAATTCTTGATGATTTCTAATCATAAGAGTTTAGATAAAATATTCTCCCAAAAATATTTTAATTTGAGACAAAATATATGTATTATGTATCTTATAATGTTTGAATTTGACTTTATCTATACACTGAGAAACGGAAACTCTGTGGCGGATGCATTGAGAGGAAAGACATATGTTCAAGTGGAAAAAGAAGCATTAGAATATAAGTAGTTGAGGTCAGTGAAAGCTAACATGCATTTGGAATGTAAATATCAAGTTGATAAGGATGTATTCTTTCCTATTTCACTGGATTCTATTTTTTTTGGGTTGGATAAGGAGGCAGAGACGTCCGATTTAGAAAGTGTGTATTTGAGGTCAAAACTCAATGGTGTGGAGAATAGTAAAGGAGGAAAACTATATTAGAATTTGGATTTCTCGTTTTTTAATTATATTGTAGTAAAAATGGTTTATCATGTACAAATTCATAGGGAATAGCATCATTATATAGGAAATTTTCATCCTAGAATTCATAAAATGTATACGGTATTGACATTGTTGTTTTAGTGGGAGTGTATGAAATGGAAGGATGCTGAGTTTTTATCAAGATTCTTGACTTCTCATCACGTCAAGGAATAGAATAATCATCCCAAAGTTATGTTAAAGTCATTAACTATCCCTTTTTGTATTTGGGAGATGATTTATATGGTTTTTACTACATATCTCCCATGTAAGGTAAGGAATCACGATTCCATATGGGTGATCGTGGGTCAAATCACAAAGTCAGCCCATTTCAAACCATTTTGTGAATCTCTTACAGTGGAAGACATGTCATAAATATATAACTATGTGGTTATAAAAAGTATTGGTGTTCATTTCTCGATTTTATTTGATAGTGATCGAAGGTTAATGTAACCTTTCTTAAAATCCTTGTAGAAATCCCTTTGAACGCAATTGTTGACATGTACAAAGTATCATCCTCAAATGAATGGGAAATTTGAGAGGATGATAAAAACTTTGGAAGACATGTTGATGGAATGTGTGATGGAGTGTTTTCCCATGAGAGGATCATATTATATTAGTGGAGTTTTTCATATAATAATAGTTATCATGCCTCAACACCTATGGCTCTTTTTGAAGCATTATATGGGATTTTATGTCATTGTCATTTTTTTGAGTGGAAACACATGAGACTTTAATGGTTAGATAAATCATTGTACAAGATAATATAGAGAATATTATGTTGATCAAGAAGAGAATATATATGTATTATATTCTCCATAAATTTTTTGCAAATCATCATCAATGACAGTTGTCGTTTGAGGTGCAAAAATATTTTTTCCTGAGAATATATCACAGTATTGGACATCATCATTTTGGGAAGAATGGAATGTTGTGTTTGAGATATATTTTTCATTTTTAGATACTTGATCAATTTGGAGAGGTTTTATATTAGTTGTATTTTCCATCATATTTTAGTGCCATGCACAATATTATTCATGTATCTTAGTTAAAGAAGTATCAGCATAATATTGACAATGTGATTCTATGGGATTATGTTGAAATAGTGTCTAATTCGTCATTTGTGCATGTGCCAGTGGAGATTGTGGAAAGTTAACAGAATGTATTGCATGTTAAATTAATCATTATTATGTGGGTTTTAGGGTAACACTGTTAGATTAATGAGGAGACTTAGGAAAGGGAGAAAGAAATGGTGTAGTAATGGAAGGAGATCTTTTTGGATAGCGATGTTTTCAACATTCATTGGATAGAAAGATAAATTTTGGGGAGAATTTAGCAAATCATGTTTGAGTTATGTGACCATAATTTGTGCCTTTTTATTTGTATAATGAGGATGGGTAATATTTGGATGATTCTGGATGGGTTTGGGAATGTTTTGGGGTGCTTCTAAGGGTGAATGGTTTGAGAACGGTTAGTGAAAACCGTACAACTTCTCCAAGATACCGTGAAGAAGAGGCAGTGGGATATGGGTTAGCATATAGCTAAGGAACATTTTTTTCCAAAATGTGTGGTCAACCATGTATACCATGCAACTTGAGATTGTGGGATGTCACACAGTTGTTTCAAATTTTGTTTAATCCTTTGGGATCACTATGACGGGAACACTTTTGGATAGTAGGAGGAGTATAATTAGCACATGGTTTTCAAAACAGTGTAGCGAAACTATGTGCAGGTTGAAAAGTTGGTTTTTAATAAATGAATCTATTTGATTTCTACCATAAAACATATATTTGATCCCGATTTCGAACATCACTCATAATTTTAGTCTCTCCAAGGATAGGGAACCTCTCAAACTCACTCCATATGAAATTTGAAGGGGTTTCATTGTGAATTGAAGACATATATTCCTTGGTAATCCTTCTTTCTTTCTATTTTCATGGTTTTTTCTTAGATACACTCTCCACTCTATCTGTTTCATAGATGTAATACAATCATAGGTTGACCTAAGAATATTGATGCCAATAATGGTGATTTTGGGAATTGATGATGTTATGGGAATAGATATAAGGTGGATTTGTGAAGTTGTTGTCTCGGATTTAGTGATGGTTGTGTCATTGTTCATTTTTTCCAAAACCCTCATTGTAGGTGGATTCATTATTAACTACAGATTCTAAAAAAAGTAGGTTTAATTTCAGATATATTGTTTGGATAGAAATTTGTAATCAATTAGATGTGTGAAGCATGTGTAGAACCCATTTGGTTATTATTTGTGGAATCTGGGGAAAATCTGATATATTTTCGCAATATTCTTCATTAATGGATTTTAAAATAATTATGTTCAAATTGTATATTTGGTTTGATGGATGGAAATGGTTTCAAAAAGGGTTTTAAATAAATATATTATTTTATTTAAATGTGCATGTTATTTAATAAAGTTTTCAAAAAATGTTTAATTTTGTTGAAATGTTTGGATACTTTGATTGAAATGTGTTGGGAATAAATGGTTTCTTTCATTCTATTAATTGATGGTTGATTTGATTTTGGTAATCTTTGTTTGGTGTGGGGGTTGTTTTAAGTGGTTAGAGATAAGTTGGATGGGATGTATAATGGGTAGAATAGACTACCATCTAACTGTAGTAACGTGGTTAGGAAGTACCCCATTAAAAAAGGGAAGGGGATGGAAATAAAGTTCCACTTTAAATGGTAAAAACAACCTTGTTTGGTTGATTCATGTGTGTGGTTATGGTATATGTATTGTGTCATGTGAAATTTAATTGGTAAATTCAATATGATGATAGAAAAATGGTTAATGAACTTTGTGGATTCATTCCTTAGAAATGTGATTGCTTATGGAAACACATTTTGGTAAGGTTTTGTTTGGATTGTTTTAAATTTTTGAACTATTTTATTGGTTTTGTATATTTTTTTTAACATAAATGTCCAAACATATTAATTTTTAGTGGAATGTGTGTGGAAGTAATTTGTGGAACATTTATTGATTATTATTACTCACCCCCTCCTATGGATCATCGTTGATTTTGTAGATGTTGTATACAATTACATAGGTAATAGAAAATAATATCATTTAGTTAGTTTCAAATCGTGATTCCTAGGCTTTTTGGTGGAATTAGAGCTCTAATAATTATGTGGATCTATAGAGATGTGTCTTAGAGTTTTTTAGTTTTTAGTTTGGAGTGTTCCGCATTGGAAGTTCAATTTTGGTTAGGTGATTGTTTTCTATGATGGTATTTTTGAATTTTGGTATTGTTGAACATTTTTGGCATGCATCATGTTGTTGTTTTTGGTAATGACATGTTTGGTTGGTTGTTTGTACCTTTAAGGTAAATTTTCCATGACTGTTCTTGAACATCTTGACATTTACTGGTAGCCTTTGGTTCCTTGTAGATGTCTGTTTAGGACAAGATACGCTTCTTCTTAGAATCAATCCAATGAGGAGGGTGGGAGGTTATATATCACATGGTTAAAATTTTATCAATTTCTACATTGATAAAGTTAATCACTCTTATTTTTATAATCAAGAACTACTAATATAGGCATATTGTTTTTTTATTTGTGTCTCGTTTCATTAAGTATAGTGATTTTCGAACTATTATTATGAAATACTTTGTTATATTTCATTTCAATGGAATATTTATTGAGAATAAGGAATTGAGATCCACCTAAATATGTGAAAAATTGAAATTATATTCACTAAGGGGGAGAATAAATCACTGACATAAATAAGATGGTGGTATTATCAAAATAAATATGGGATATATAATAACCCATTAGATGGGGATGGGAAATTAATGTATTAATTTTCAATAATTATGGATAACTGATTTCATTGATATTTAAAATAGAGGAAGATTATGATCCATGTTTTATCCCCAAATATATGTTCATAATATGTTCATAATCTCTATTGGTGAAATCATTAGTAGTATGGGGACCATATATTCATTTTATACTCCTGAAAACGTCCATTAAATTAAGGAAGAATAATTCATCGGTACATAGAAGGCTCATGTAACCATTAGTATGGATGTATAGTGGAGGTAATTATATTGATTAATGTAGATAAATTATCTATGAAAATTAAAAAAAGGAAACATATATATATCTGAATAATAATTACACTTATGCACATTGTATTATTGACTAGTGGTAAAATATATTAACCATCGATAAATTTTTTGGTTGTATAATTAATTGTTACTAGATTGTTCTTGAGTCAAAATGACTGATGAACTACTAATAAGTGTTTAATAAGCGAATTAAAATGGGACACTATAAATTGTGATGCAATGTAATAATTAGAAGATAGGGAGGAAGAAAGTGTAGTGGATCAGAAAAACCTTATGTGTCGAGTGTACAATGTTTTTGGATGTTCCTTAATAATAAATAATAATGCATATCATATTGAATCTTAACACCATGTGAGTTTACACGAATATCATGTTGTATTAGATATTTTTTTTGTACAATTGGATGATAAAGATTAAGAATTTTTTTAAGGATGTTTGGAAGATGAATGATTCAATAACTTCATAAATAATATAAAATAAGTCTTTTATAGGTATTTTAAACATATGTGAGAAATGGAATGCTGTAAAAAATGGAATCAACAGTGTAACATGAAAATGATGTTTTGGATGATATGTTATCGAATGAATGTGATACCAACCATATTGTAAATCATTAAGATTAATTAATGAAGATATAAATAGGTGAGTGAATAAGATTTGTATGAGTCCAAATAATAATAAGATCTGATTTTTGAATGATTAAAACATCACATAATATAGTGGACCATGATCAGGACAAGAATGATCGATGAACATGAATATACCATAAAGATGATTTTCTGGTTAAAGGCCCAGTTTGTGAGGTATCCTCCATGACATAATCTCGAAACATATGATAGTACCTCATACTACCATGAAAGTATACGAGTAACTCATAGAAACTATCAAATGAGTTTTATTTTCAGAAGTGTCTATAATACCATGACACTAAAATTTGATTCTTACAAAATAAAATATACAACATTATAACTGATCAATGAAATTTTATGTCAATGATTTTCCCAAATAATGATGAAATTGATGTTGAGATAAAGAAATATTATAGATTTAGAATAACAGAAGGGGAAGAATCTGTGTACTATAATTAATGTAGTTATTTTGTATATAGAAGGGAAATAAATATATTTTCCTAAAGATAGTTATCTGTGACATTTTTTCATGTATAAAATAACCAAGTGTGTAGTTGTACATATATTTTTGTGTGAATAATAATTATGTAAATTTTATTGTGTGAAATATGAAGAATAATTTTCACTCATAAGAATAGATATAATATTACACGTAGAAGTTATCTATGATGAAACAAGATATTTAAGAAACTATTTTAAAGGTAGTGAATGATGAGAACATAAACATTTAATTATTTAAGTATCTTGATGTCATAAACTACAAGTATATGTGTGATCATATATGAATGAAAGATCAAATAAGAACAATATATATTAGTTTTAAAAAATGTGAAGTTACTATCATGTTTATTTTATTATAATCCAAATTTTATAAGAATAACTAAGACTACAGATAAGGTTTGAGCCATTAAATAACCTGGGGGAATCACAAAATATTTTTTATTGTTTGAAGGATTTAAAGAATTGTTTCATGAACTAAAATTGGAGATAAATGATAATCATAAAATATGTAGTTATTGTAATTTTAAAAAATATATTGATTTGAGATCTATGGAATTATTATTTTTTGTGCACCTTAGGTACTATGGTTAACTTGATGGAACCATGAACTTACATGATTTAAGAGGAATAATGTATTGAGAAAATTGAGTGATTTTATATATATCAAGATGTCTAGTATATGTTTTATAAAAAGCCTTTTAGCTAAACATATAGGTATATTTGTCTCTATTAGAATATGAATGATGATCATTATAAAAATCTAAGGAATGATAATTTTATATATAATGATATTGTGGTGAGAATAATTAATGAAAAGTGGAAATCAAAAATGTTATGGAATCATAAAATATTAATTCTGATGAGACAGAGCTCTATAGTAATTTTTTACCATTTTTGAAGGAAATTTTGTAATTTTAACCATGTTATGATCAATATTTGAAAATATTTATTAATGTCATTTTTTGGGGGATTTTAATTGAGACTAAAAATTTAGAAGAATTATTGAAGTCAATTCGATAAATTCCATGGAGTTAATTGGTTTTAAATTAACTAAACTAATTTAAGAATATGTGTGTCCATAAAAGATTCTATGTTCATTCAAATAAAAATTATGGGAGGGCACATATGTTCATGATCATTGAGAGTGATCCATAGAAGAAAAGATATTAATAATAAGCATATGACCAGAGCATCCAAGAGTTATTCAATTGGTTTAATGTTTTGATAAGACTAGAATTTGATGTTTTGAGGAAGCTATGTTATGTAAATAGAATTATGTGACTAAAATAAGAATGTTTACGGATTCATATATATTTTATGTGATTTATAACATGTTTGATGTTCTATCACTCATGTAGAATAATCATTTGTAATCAAATATCTATTGATGATTAGAAGAACATTATAAATTAATGGGAATCATTATTATTTCAAATTGAAAGATTTTTAGATTTTGGATACACACTATGAGTTAAATATAAAATAATCTCACAGTACATATAATTACTAATATGATTAAAAATGGAAAATTTCATTATTAGATGATAGTATAAATAGGAAGAAGTCAGTTCTCGCATTAAGGATACCCTTTTCAAAAATCTGTTTGTGTTGTTTACTTTCCCTTATATGCATTGAATAAGGTAAAATTGGTGAGGGTGTAGAATAATGATCTATACATCCTAATCCATGATTTATATTGTCTCCAATTAAATAAATTAAAATTTTTAATTGAACATAATCTATAAAATCTTATCCATGATGATTCACCCCCCTCAGGGGGACTGCATGATCCATTACGACTCTTATTCATTTCATTTATAATAAATAAAAACAAAATATTTTATGTGGACCATTATTCAATATCTTAAGAAAAATTAAACTTTTACAAAAAAAAGTGGTTGATTCATTGATCATAGTGATGCTTATGAAAGAAATGTTATTAATTTTTGGGATGTAATATGATAGAATACAAAAATAAGTTGATGAAATTAAACAAAATAAAACACCTCATGATAACTCATTGATCTTGTAAAACTCATTATGAGACAATGTGATATTGATATATTATTCATAATGAAGAACGTGTTAATTTAATATTGGTATAATATATCAATTACTAAGAATCAAATGAAATATTTTATTTTCATAAGTGGTTTGAGTCCATAAAATATGAATGAGAAATCTTGTTCATGAATCATGATTGAATATTGATAGATCTATTTGAAGGGCCTGGACCCATAGTGTGTAAGTGAGTTTTTTGAGTGAAAAATTACATTAATGATGAAGTGTTATCATAGAAATCAAATTTTTATTGGATGTTATAATAAAATTCATATTATTAACATTTAATATACATTCTCATAAATAACTATGATAATGTCTATTAATATTTTTCAATCCAAGAAATGATTATTATTATTGTGAGATATACCAAATATATACCAATGATTATATACATAACTTAAATTTCTAAAATGATGTCTATATAATTATTATAACTAGTTTTAAGTTCCTAATGGTGTTTCGAGGAATGAAAGCTAGAGTGGTCCCATTTAAATGGATGAAAACATAATGAATTAAAAACATTCATCCTAATTAATGTCTATAATTATATTACAATTAATGATATGTCTTGTTTATATAAGAGATATATTGAATGAAATTTCATATATATGATTTTTATGTGGTTGATGTATTAATCATCATAAATTCTATCATAACTTTAATATCTATAAAGGGCTCGTTAGAATAATGATTCTTGTTGAAACACATGGGCGATGAAGAATATATTATAGGTGTATAGGTCCATTTTGATATATTTAATATATTACTAATTTTGAGATATGATATAGATAATGGTAATGTGATAGAAAATTTTATCACGGAAAAGTACAAGAAGGTGTTTATACTAATGTTTCATGGTGTGAGTAATATGGAGGTAGAAGGTACTTTTATAGAGAGAATATAAATAAATGATTAAGACTTATTGGGGTTTGGAGGTAGGGATTATCATCTATTTCTTGTCATATACACAACTCAATGTCTCTTATGCACTAATGAAATATAGTTAATGCTAATAAACCCCATTTATAATCAATTTATTGTTAAAAATAATATCATTATGTATTTTAAGAGATATAAAAATGTATTCTAGGTTTTTATAGTTGAGTAAATGATCATCATAATGGGTTCCACAAATTCTAAATTCCAAATTTGAAAATTTTAATCTAAATAGAAATATTTATTTATTTCATTTATAATGTGAGAATAATTGGTTAAACAGATCAAAATTATGCACATTATCCTACTCTATAGTATATTTTTAGTGCCTCACTACATCAGATGTGGCAAATAGAACTGTCAGGGTCATGATTTACCTTTCTAAACTAGGGATAATACTTAGAATTGAAGTACTAGTAAAAAATTATTATGTAATAACAATGATATAATTTAGGTGAAGGAACCCATATATCACCATAGGGATAATTAATTCTCCACATGAACCATGTCATTAATGAAATAAATTTAATACAAAAATTCTACGATTTTTCAATTTTTCTTTTACTCTAATTGGAGGGAATTTTGAAAGAGCTAATACTACCAATAGATTAATAAACCCTTTATATAACTTCTTCTTATATACATTGGTTTAAATAAACAAAAAATAATATATATATATATATATATATATATATATATAACTATTGTATTTAAAATTATGTTCATTTCTTCTTGTTATAACAATGGTTTTACTAAAACTATGGAAATAAGTAATTTTGAACCATAATTTTAAAATAGGATGATAATTTATCACCAATATTTTTTTTGAATTTCTTTTCAAAATTATTTATTCATTTTGATATTTTTTACATCATGTAACAGAAAATACTATTTTATTATATAATATAAATATGTTTCCATTATTTTATACGCAACGTAGACATGACTTGTGTTAGAAACAACATAGAGTCTCTACGAAAAACACTTGTTAATATTGTTATTTAAATGAGATAGTTATAAACAAAACATTATAAATAGTTATATTAATATTAATAATTAGTTTTGAAATGATTTTAAAGAAATAGAAAATATTTATAATGAAATGTATAATTTTTGGAAAAATCATTATATGTTTATAAATTCTATTTTCTTAAAGGATCTTCTTTTTATTATCTTCTATGAAAAATAATAAAAATAATATTACTTATTGTTGGAAAATTAATTTGGTAAAATAAACATAATTTTTTAATTTTTAATTTCTAAATTAACATAGGGTAAGAATTTTTTTTTTGAAAGTTTTCATTCTTTTGATGAATATAGAATAAACATCATTATAGTTAAAAAATGAATTATTAATTTAAATAATTATTATTTTTAAAATATATTTTAAATTTAAAATAGATCAATTATAAAAATTTTAAACCAATTTAGTTAATTGGAATCATTTTTTCTATTAACATTAGATATAAAACCATTTTGAACTTTTGAACATAGTTTTTACCAGCCTTGTAGCTACATCTACAAGATTGGCATTAAATTAAATTATTACACATCATTGAATTCATTTTCTTAAAATAGGATGACATGGTTATAATAATTTTTGTATTTATAGTTCAACAGGATCAACTTAATTTATATTCAATAGTAACTTCAGTATTTTTTTCCACAATTTAGGATAAATCAGGTAATTAAATGTAAAAATAATATTATAATATTATAAAATTACCCTATCAATTGTCTTGATTTCATTGGATAATTTTGATTAAACTATAATCCACTTATGGATGTAATTAGAAACTTTTTTAATACACTTGGGCAAGAATATAACATTAATTACATTTTATATAAAGAAAATTTAAAGTAATGTACTAATATTTTTCATAACATTAAGATTTTTAATATAGAGATATACATAAGATAAATTCCACTATGAGTAGTGATTTGAAAAATAATAAATTTATCTACATATTTATAATTTATTACTTATTTTTAGACAATATATAATTTAATTAATGGCTTTCATAATGATTATGCAATAATGGTTTAATTATTGAAAATTTCAAATAAATGATATTAGAAATATTAAAATAAATATTATTTCACATAATCAATGTAATAAACTAATTTTATAAACAAATTTGATATATTAGTGATATATGAAAAGTTTTTTAAAGTTATCTTGTAGTTATGATTTTTGTAAAAGGAAAACTATTGAATAGTATCAAAATTGGCATAAATGATTCTTTTAAATAAATAATAATTTATTAAATGAAATAAAATTTGTAAAAATATAATATTCTGAAAAATATAATTAATAATGATATAAATTTCATAAATTATCCATTAGGGGTAGGTTTGGTAATTTATGGAAACTATATTAACCCTAAAATGTAAAAAATCAATGTTGGGATGGTAAATGATAAAGTGTTTAACTAATGGTTACAGGGAAAAGATAAGGTCAATATTGTAACCTAAGCATATATAAAACAATTGATGATATAATTTTGACCCACACTCATATAATATTCTAAATTACTCAATTTGGAGCTATTTTAAAGAAAAAGTCAAATAATATTAACGTAATATTTTAAGAGAATCTTAAAGTTCCACATACCTCAATTATAAATGAGAACCTCCAATATCAATTATTCACATCAATTTGATCAGTAATTCTGGACCATACCATACCCATTTATGTAATAACCATCCCCAATAACAATATAGTGGTTCTTATATTCTAAAAATAAAAACTATAGTTCTCCTAAGTGGAGATCTTGAGGGAGATCGATAATGAAGAGGTAATCTCTGTACCAACTCATTCAAATTTGTTTCCTATTCTTTTACCTATTAATTGATTTTTTCCATTATAAAATAATTAATCTAGTGTCACCAATATTTTGTGATGTTATTATGATTAATTATATACCATATTTCATATCATATTCATCCAATTTTAAAAATTAATGTACCACACAAGCGTACGTACGACATGTCGTCTCCACGTCGTCGCGTAAACTATTTTTTATCAATAATTTATTTGGATTGGTATAATGATTGATATAATTGATATAATAATGACTATTACTTTATTTTGTTTGTATCTAATTAATGTTCCATTTAATTATTCACCCTTTTACCATCAAGGGAATGATATTGTCGCTCGTGCGTACTTACGACCAACATTCTATGAGACGCGATGATATTCATCTTCCATGATAACCATTTTTAGAATGACAATAAAAAATGTTCATAATAATTAAATATTAAATATATGATATAATAATTATAATAATATATATATATATATATCCTTTACCTCCTTCCATTCATCATGATAATAAAATGGAAATACCATTCATGCGTACGTATGAATTACCATCTCCATAAACGATGTATTAAATTTCATATATCAATCTTAAATATATTGATGTAAAAAATATATAATATATAAATATATATATATATATATATTTAATTTCTTACGTTATGAAATTAATTAAATCATGATCTAAGTAATAGAATCTAGAATAACAAGTCAAAACTTGAATGATAAACAAATTGGTTATTACCCGAAACGTTGCTTTAACATGTAATTATTTATAAATGGGTAATATAACGTCATAAAAAAGTAATATATGATAAAATAAATATTATTATGATTCTTTTTAAGATTATTATATGTTTAAAATCACTATACATGAGTTTTAGACATTTAAAGATGGAATCATTCCAAAGGTAAGATATTTTTGTCTCAACTTTACTTTTGTGAGACACATTCCTCATACAGTAAATATTTCTTATAAGTATTGTATATAATGACATTGAATGTATTTTATGAGTTTTAACTATAATATAATGGGGTTTCAATACACATATAATATTTTTATTTCCAGTTGAATATAATTCTACATATTATAATGTTTTAAGGGAAATTCATTCCATTAGTTATTTCTATGAGATACATGCCTCATTCACTACTTATTTATTTTGTGTGGTGTACATAATTAACTTCAAATTGTTATATAATTATTATGCATTAATTTATGGTTATTTAAATATCCATTTCTTCATCTCTATTTCATGGGGTTTTAATGTTCTAAAGTTATCATATTAGAAAGGTAGTTTTGTATCAATATGCCTTCCTTGAGACTCATGATTCGTTATGAACCTATATTTTTTTCAAGGTTTATATACTTCATCATTACATGTTATTACAATAATAACATTATTTTCAGGACATTTTAATCTTATTGTAATGTTTTTATTTCATCTAGATTACTATTCAATTGTTTCGATGTGGTATGAGACACTTTGAATTTTTTTAAAATTACGTTACTCAAGATTTCTTTTAAAAGAAATCCTAAGCATATTTTCAAGGAAAATGATTTTAATGGAATGTTATATGTTTTATATTGTTTTTAAAGTAATTTTTTAAAAAATTTAAAAACTATTTTAAAGGAAATATTGTTTCAAAATATTATCATGCTTTCTTCATATTTTTTCATGGATTTTATTTGAAATGTATTGAATATTTATTTTCATGTATTCATAATCCCTTTATATGCTTTGGAAAAGATGTTTCAAAAGGTTTTACATTTAAAATAATATTTTTTTAAATAATAAAGATTATTTTCCTCACAAACTATTTTATGTTTTTTCATGATTCCTTTATATTATATCAAAGTGGTTTCAATGAAAATGGTTTATTAAATTTTTTATGTAAAAAAAAGTTATATTTATGGAAAATTAATATTCCCACTGAACAATCAAAATACATAACCATACTAGATGAAATATATTTTTATAGATCAAGAATACTATTAATATTATTTCTCTAAATGGTTTATGTTTTTATGGATGATATTTAAGAAACATGCTTCTTTTTAGAGGTTATGATTTTGATTATTTAGCCTATATATTCTCCACATGTTATTATATGATTATATGTTTATGATAACCATTTCATAACATTGGTTATGATATGATTGATTAGGATCTTGTGGAATAAACATGTATTATTTTATTATGATATGTGTTGGAACTATATATCCCTCTAATTCATTGGGTTAAAATTTAAATCTCATGATACAATCTATGATGGTTGTGGGAGTGATCCTGATCTACCTAGTTGGTTATGGAAGAGAACCATGACTACCAATATGGTTATGGAAGTGAACCATGACTACCAAGATTATTATGGATGTGAACCCTTAATACCAAAATGGTATGGGGAGTGAAACCATATTACTAATATTCGTATTGAAACAATGCATTGACTTCTTTGGAAATCATTATTATATGATTATGTGTCTAACACAAATTATATTTCTTATTAGTATGTTGCGATTTCTAGGCTTATGTTATTTATTTACTTATAATTCATGTATTATAAACTTCTTATATTTATTTTATGACTCATGTATATGATCATTGATATGTAGGGTGTGATCTTTTGTTTTTATGATCATATTTACATACTTGTACATTTATGATACCCATAGACTTTTTATTTATTTACCATTAAGGAGCATTTAATCTCACACTTTATTATGGTTACCCTCCCATTGTCATAAGGTCTGTTTTTTAGTAGTATTACAAAATTTTAAGATATTTTTTTGAAACATTGATGATATTCCACCAAAACTACATGATTTTGTTCTTGTTTTTTAATTTCCCAAAAACAAATATATTCAATAGGAATGTGTTTTTGTATTGTATTAATTATTCTAGGTAATATATGTAAAGTATATGTATGAAAATAGACAGTAATTAAAGTTGATATAAAACCAAACTTTTAGCCAACCAATATAAACTAGGATGAGAAAACAACAGAAAAATATCTATGAATATTTTTTAGGAAATATCAAGGGAAGTGGCTAACAATAAGATTAAGGATAATGAAGAGAATAAGAAAATGTATGGGAATTTTGGTAAATGATAAGTATAGTGGTTTCATATAAATACATCAATTTCAGGAAAATACAATTAGATGTGGAACTAAAATAGATGTGTATATGAGTTAAAAATCTAGAATGGTGTGTTGGTACTGACTCGATCATGACCTGGTAGAAGACTACATTCCTTGTTTCACAGCAAGTTCAACACTCTCGGGGGATATAAATTTTGAATTCAGAAAACAATTAATAAACCATCATGCATTACATAAAAATAGGTTTTCTAGGAATACGGTAGGTTAAAACAAGGTGTCATAGTTTACGGAATGTGTCCTAATGTAGACATATTAAATGTAATTTTTATACTTATGTGGATCTTCACCACAAAAAATTTATCTCTCATTATGGTTTCTGGTTTTAGTCAACGGAGGGAACCATAATGAACTAGGTCAACATAGAATGTGATGAAAAATTTTTTCATGAAAATTCAAATGGGATGATCACTAGAGAAAAAGATATTTTTATTATACCCAATTAGTTATCAGTATATATGATTAACAATTTTAGCTTTGGTGATATTCCAAAATTGTCGAATAAGAGGAAGATGGAAATTAATAATTGGTCACTTGTTAAGGAACATATAAGAAAAAAGATTTGGTTTCATAATTTTCAAGAAGAATGGTAGAAGAGCCTTTATGAATAAAAAAAATAGAGGCTACGATGTTATCACTATGGGAAAAAGGGTTTTAGAGTGTTGAATTGTCACAGAGTTAAATATCTCATCTCTGGAGAACAGATGTATAACCCAAATCAATGACTTGACCTACAAAATTTCATCAATACTAAAGAAGTACCTATTAAAATAAATCATTAAAGGTTAGGGATTGATGTATTTATATATTTGGAATCCAGAATAATGACTGGAGAATTAAATAAATATTTTGTTGTATATATTTTTTGTAATGGATATTCAATAATATAATGAATAGTTTTCCTGGAAAAAAAATATTTTAATTGAATTTTTTTATTTAGGGGGAAAATAAATTAAAGGTAAAGATAAACCATAATTTATAACTAATTTTAGGATAATGATGATTCTATAAGAGATGAGTTGGATATCAATAAGTGAATGGTATTTTACTAATTACCCTGAAAGTCATAAAGGATTTACTGATGAAGAATATTGTGGTATCGGGGATAGAGTTTATAGTATTTTTGGATTAATGTAATATATCCAATAAACCATGGAATGAAAAAACATGCATGTTTTCAATAAAGATGTATGGTAATTCAGGTTATTACCATATTTCAAGAGAATACATGATAAATTTATTTAGTTGTTTGGAATGTGACAACCAAGAGCTACTTTGTGTTACATGGGACATCAATGATAAGATGACTTAGAGACCTTTCTAATTTTTTGTATTTTTTTCTTTTTGAATGGTTAAATGTTTATCCATTGATAGAATTTATATATTACAGTTTTTGAGATTAATGTATTATCTCACTATATGTGGATTTATGCATATTAGATAGCCTATTATGTCAATATTGTATTGATGGAAAATGATAGTAGATGGGATGGATTATCATGGATATCAAGATCTATTAGTTCATTAGGAATGAAAAAAATAACCTTCCCTTTCTTAGACAAATAGTTGATGTGGAAATTGATCATGAAAAAAAGGGTTGGATTGTACAGAATCAATTATTATTCATTCTCAAGAAAATTATTCAATTTTAATAAAATGGATCTTGAAACCAAAAATGTTATCCTAAAAACATATTTTTTTATGAATAAAATGTTCCATTATATAATATTATATTTATGGTCTCTATATTATTAACATTCTACTAACCATGTTCTCAGTCACTCTCCATTAGAACATGATAGTTATATTTCTCTTCCATCTCCATGTTTTCAGTTTCCACCTACGTTATCTAATATAGAAACATAGTAATGAGTTACATTTGGTAACAATTTTTTTTATAATTTTTCTTTTTTAAAAGGATTTTATAATTTTCATTTTTATTATATGGGCTTCTATGAAAAAATATATCAAGTATTAATCCTATAATATCCCATCCTGATTTTGATGAAGATACTCATTTTAAGGGGGGTAGAATGTAACACCCTATGATTTTGTAATTTTTTTAATTAATATTATCTTGTTGATATTTTCCACATCCCATAATGCAAAATATATATTGTTATTATTATATAAAATCACTATTTTTTTATTATTTTATACGAAACACCAAATTGGAATGCATTAAAAATAACACTAAGTCTTTGTGAGGGAACACTGTTTTTGTATATTTTTTAAATGAGATATTTATAACATAAACATTAAACATAATAATATTAATAGTAATAAATAATGTAAAAATATTTTCACCTAAAAACATATTTTTAATGATATATAGTTTTTTTTGTTAAAATCATTATATGTTTAGAAATACTATATTCTTATAGGAACTACTTTATATATATATATTTGAAAAATAATGAAATTATTTTTAAACACCATTAAGAATTGAATTTTTTTAATAAATAAAATTTATTTAATTTATAATTTCATAATTATAGAAGGGTAAATTTGTAGTATTTTTTGAGAAGTTATCATTTTATGATGAATTGATAAAAATACTACATTATAGTTAAAAATTATGTATTAAGTTTCATTAATTATTTTATTTAAAATTGATTTTAAACGAAAAATAGACCAACTATTCATATATTAATTCAATTTAGTTCATTGGAATAATTTTTCTTAATAAAATTAGATATAGAAGCTTATTAAACTTTTGAATGTTCTTTTTACCCGTCATCTCGCTATGTCTTCTTGATTAGCATAAAACATAATTTGGATTCTTCTATGAATTAAATTTTGAAAATAGAAATAATAGGGTTTATTTATTAGGATATTTAATTTCCAATAGGATCATATAAATTTTTTATGAATTGATATTATAGAATTTTTTCCACGATGAAGGGAAAAGAAGATAATTAAGGGTACAAATGATATTATGATATAATAAAATTACCGTAAAAGTTATCCTAATTTCATTGGTAAAGTGGTATTAGACTAAAATAAACCATAGGCTAAAATTTTAACATTTTTATACAACTTGGTTATGATTATGACATTTATTATATTTTATTTAAATATTGGATAAAATGTCATATTATTGTTTTTTATAACTATAAAATTGTTAATATTGGGTTAAAAAAAGATAAATTAAACTATAAAATATTAATATTGTAGATAATTTATTTATCTAAGCCTTGAATTTTTTTTTAATTTTTTTTTGAGAAGATATAATTTATTTAATGGCGCTCATAATGATGATGCATTATTTTTTTATTTAATGGAAAAATAAATTAAATGAAATTTAAAATATTAAAATTTGTATTATATTACATAATTAATGGAATAAAATAATTTTATTGAATACATTGATTTGTTATTTATATGTTATAAGAGTGTTTCTAAGTAATCATGTTGTTAGGTTATCTATAAATAAAGAAAATAATGAATAGTATCAAAATTGACATAAATCATACATTAAAATAAATAATATTTTATTATATTATATAAAATTCATAAAAATATACTAGTCGGTAAAATTAATTGAATAAGGCTAAAATTTCATCCGTTATTTATTGGTTTTTTTGGAATTTTATTATAAATATATTTACCCTAAAGTGTAAAAAATCTATGTTGTCATGATAAATGTTAAAGGCTTTAACTAAGGGTTAAATCCAAAAGAATAGGTTAATATCGGGACAACAAGATGTCTAAAAATAATTATTTGATAGTATTTAGACCCATTATCATATTATATTCTAAATAACTCATTTTTTTTAAATTTTAAATTAAAAATTAATTTATATTAATTTAATATTTCCAGAGTTCCTAAAGTGACTCTAACCTCAAATATAAAAGGGAAGGCCCCTTACATCTTCAGTGTAATTTGAGCCTCCATTAATGGCCATAACCAAACCATTTTACTTTTAATAATTCTTATTAATAGTCTATAGGTTATTTTATTCACAATATACCAAATCTATTTTACATAAGAGGTGATCTATAGTGCGTCAAATAAGATGCAATCTCCTTACTGAGCCATTCAAAATTCTTTCTTATTATACATCATATTCAAGATTTGATTAAATTATAAAATAAAAACTAAAGTATCTCCCAAATATTAATATGTCATTATGATTATGGAACAACCATATTCCATTTTTTCATCCTATATAAAAATAAATGTACAACACGTGCGTAAATATGACTTATCGTCTCTCTATGGTGTACTATGTTTTTGATCACTAAATTATTTGGAACGGAATAAAGACAGATATTATGGATATATATAATAAATATTAAGATTAATTGATTATTTTTAATTAATTCAGAATATAATTCTCCACCGTTTGACCTTTAAAATAATGATATCCTCGTTCATGCGTATGTATAGCCTATCATCTCCACAACATAATGATCATCATCATCCATGCTTACCATTTAAGGAATGATAATAAAAAATGTATATAATGAATAAATATTAAATATATGAAATAATAATGATTATATAATTTATATATATGTGTGTGTGTGTGTGTGTCATTTATCTCATTTCGTTCAGTACGATAAGAATGGAAACATCGTTCATGTGTATGTACGACTTACTGTATCAAGGGATGTTGTATTCCATTTCGTATATATATCTATTATATATTTGTATGAACTAAATATATATAATATTTATAAATTGTGTTTTAAACTATATAATAAATTAAATCATTATCAAATTAATTGGAATAATAATAACAAGTCAAAACATATATGATAAATAATGTTGTCGTTACCCAAAATGTTGCTTTACCTTGGAATAGTTAATAAATAGGTAATAAAAAGAAATAAATGTGACATATATGATATCATAAATATTATTATGATTTTTTATAATTTAATAGTATTTTTAAAACCCTCGTATAAGATATTTAGATATGTATGCAGGGAATCAGACCTAATGTAAGGGATTTTTGTCTCAACTTTACTTATGTGAGACACATTCCTTATACACTCTTTGTTTCTTTCGCGTGGTGTATACACTGACCAGGGGTATCTTTTATGAGTCTTAAATATAATATAATGTCGTATTCATAGAAATATTACCTTCAATATTTAATTTAGAATACAATTATATAGATTGTAATGTTATAAGGGAGTTTCATCTCACTTTTTATTTCTGTGAGATACATGCCTCATTCACAGCTCATTACATTTGTGCGGTGTACACACTACCCATGAATGTGTTTAATTATTTTTATACTTTTATTTTTTGTTATTTACATACCCATTTTATGATTTACATTTTATGGGGTTTTAGGGTTAAAAATATACCAAATGAATAGTGTATTTATATCTCAATATTCATTCTTTCAGAGACATGGTTTTTATGAACATATGTTTTTAAAAGGTGTATATAGTGCCATTAAACTTGTTATATCTGGAATATCAATAATTTAATTATATTTTAAGCTTAATTTATATTTTTCTATTTTAGTGGGTATTGTGATTAAAATTTTTCAATGTGTTATGGGAAACACTGAAATGTTTAATGATTATTTCCTCAAGAAATGGTTTTAGAAGGTCAATTTAGATCATTTTAAACGAAAATGATTAAAAGAAATGTTTTTTTTGTTTTAAAGTGTTTTAAAGGCATCACATAAAAGTTTTAAAATATATTTTCAATGAAAAATGATTTAAAAATCATTTCATCATTCATTCATATGTTTTTAGTGAAAAACATTTTTTAAAAGACTTCAATATTTATTTACATGTTTTCATGCTTCCTTTAAAAATTTTCAAAAAGTGTTTTCAGAAGGTTTTATGATCCAATTTTTTTTTCTAATAATAAGAAATATTTTCAAAATCTAATATTTTAAATGATATTTTTTCATGGTTCCTTTAATTTTTTTCTAACTTGATTAAAAGAAAATGGGTTTCAAAATATTTTATGTTTCAAAAATTACTTTTTAATTAAAATCCATCTTCCAAGTGACCTGTCAAAATAAGTCCCCATAAAAGATGACATAATTTGTCATAGTTCATGAATACCATTCATATTAATTCTTTTAATTTTTTATGTTTTGATGGAATGATTTCTAGTAATCCCACTTCATTTCACGGTTTATGCTTTGGATTATGAAACCATTATATTTTCTATAGGTTATGATATGATTACATTTTTATGAAACCAATTCCATTAAATTGGTTATGATGTGATTGATTATGATCCTCTAAAACATGTATGTATGATTTCATTATTAGATGAGTGGAAATTATATATCCCTCAAATGCATTTGGTAATGATTTATATTTCATTAGATAGACTAAGATGGTCTTGGGAGTGATCGTTGGCCACCAAGATGGATATCTAAGTGAACTATGACTTCCAAGATGGTTATAGAAAGGAAAGATGACTAATAAGATAGTTATTTTAGTGAACCATAACTTCCAATATGGTATGGTGAGTTAACCCATACCACTAATATTCCATTGGCATCGATTCATAAACAACTATAGAAATCATTATTATATTATTGTGTATCTTACATAAATTATATGTCTTAATCCTCAAGTATTCTTTCATGACTTATGTTCATTATTTGTTTATGATTAATTTCTTATGAAATTTCAATATTTATTACATGTCTCATCTATATCATCTTTGATATGAAAGGTATGATATTTTATTTTCCTGATCACCATGTCATACTCATATGTTCTTAATATGATTGGACATTTTCTTTGTTTACCCTTAATGATCATTTAAGCTCACCCATTTCTCATTGTTACATTCATTAGGTTATACGGATGGTTTTAATAAATAGTACTAAATTTAATGATCTTTGGGAAAACATTGATTATCTTCCATGAGACTGTACATTTGTGTTCAATGTTTCGAAAGTCACTAAACTAATATAGTCTTTGGGAATGTGTTTGTGTAATGTATCAAGTATACCAAAAATGTAATGTAATTTTTATGTATTAATAGTGAAAGTTTATATAGATAATTTATAGAAAATTTATGTAAACCATTTCCACTATTCAATCCATTTAAAAAATAAATATACAACCTTAATTTTAGAGCAATTTTCAATGAAACATTTATTGAGGTTCTTAATCCACCATCCTCTTCTACACTGTACCTCTAGTTGATATTGTCATATATGAAATATAACGTTTTGTCAGTTAATATCTTAGTAATACCCACCCATTAGTCACTTTATTCTTTTTCATTCACTAACCCATTTATAAATGATTTTTAGAGGGTGTGAGTTAGTACCCTAAGGTTCCACTCACGATGAACCAATAATTTTAGCTTCATTTTATTTTAGATTTAACATGATTTTTGAAACAATAATATCTTATTTTATTCCAAAATATTTTTTTAATATCACCATAGTGAAATACACATTTTTGAATTGTTTATTTATCATTGATTCGTATGGGTTTTTATTTTTACCTTTATTAAAAATAATTTGGTTTTTTAAATATTTGGATCCCTCCATTGGTTCACAATGTGTTGACTACTCAATTGTTTATTTACATTATAATGATTTGATGGTTATCTTAAAAATACCTCAAAAGTTATTAAAATGATAGTCTTCCGTAACACTAATTTTATATTTTCCATATTACCGATTTTTTTTGAATTGGAGATATGATGTTTTTATTTTTTGAAATTTCCAAGTAACATTGAGTGGTTTCAAAAGTAATTTTTATATGATGGGAATATCATTTCCGGATTAATTACCATGTTAGAGTATATTAATTATCATTTTACTCATGATTTCCCTTCAAACCTATGTTAACAAGGTTATTAGAAAATATTAAACATAGTTTTTAACAACGTGAAAAGAAAAATCTTTATGGATCAAAATTTTTTGCTTTTATTATATAGGCATATTATTATAAAGAATTACATATGAAAATAATTTAAAATATTCAAAGAGAAAAGTTTATTCTATAATATTATATTTAATAAAAAAATTAAGATAAATATTTTAATCCATATTTAATAGATTCTTTTTTATTTGTATTTTATTTTTTTGTAATCATTAGAGTTATATATCAAAGATAAACCATCTCAAATATTTTTTTCTGGATAATGAGAAGGTTAAATTCATTGAGATCATTGAGAATGTAATTATGATTAAACACAATGATCCTCTACATGTTAATGTGATAATATTTCTTAATATATTTATCGATAGAAACATGTAAAAATTAAAATATATTTTATTTTTAGCCATATTACATTAAGATAGTGTTTATTAAGACCTTAAATGAAACTTTTATGTTAGAGTGTAGTATAAAATTTTTAATATTTGGTTTTTAGTTCTATTTCATTTTCAAAAAATAATTTATGAATGGGATTCTAGTGTAGATGAAAAACAAACATGTAGGTAGTTTTTCTGCTTTTTTTTGTTTTTTTTGAACAAATAATTTTTTTTTAATTTATATTAGATATAAATAACATTACCTTATTATGAATTTTATTATATAATTAAAACAATAAATTAGTATAATTAACAAAATAGAACATTGTGTTACGTTTTTTCATTATCCATCTATTTATTCTTTTTTAAAGATATAGAACTATTTTCCTCTAAAATATTTTATGTTTGTTTAAAATTATGAATTTTTTTTAGTTACATTATATTTAAAATTTTTATATAATTTTTAGAGATTGTAATCAAAATTATATATAAAAAAATGTTCATAAACGAAATAGAACATTGAGTTATGTTTGGTTTGGGAAATTATTTTAATCTCTATTTGAAAGTCTATAAGAAAATGTGGTAAAATATAAATAATGAAATATTTAAAAATTAAAAACATGGAATATAATATATATGGTTGAGAAGGTTGAAATTTGTTAATTTTAATTTTTTTTTACGACTGTATACATGTATAAGTGGAAATGATTAATTTTATGTTATCCAAATTAGAAAAAATGTGTTAATGGAAATTTAATGTTTGGTGTTCTATAACCATCTTATATTATTAAAAATATAATGAATAGTTACTCAATTTCTATATTGAGTAGAATTATTTGATATTAATTCTTAAAAATAAAATTTAGTTTTTCTACAATATTATTTTGTTGATTTTATTTTTATTTAGATTCAGGTTTTAATATTTATTATAACAACATGGTTCCATATTTTTTATCTATCATAGTGTTCATATAATATGAGAAATAAACTATTATTTCCTTTATTGAAAATAATTTTGAGTGGAAACTTTTTAAGTTGTTATATTTTTTAATTAATCTCAAAAAGTGGTTGTTGTTTAATGAACTACACAAATATTTCTGCCACATTATTCATATCACAACATTACCTAAGTAAATTCCTAGATCGTTAAGGGATGGAGAATAAAAATGAATGTTTTAGGTAACTACTACGAAACAATTTTCCTAATTTAAATAAAAAATTATGAAATATCAAATTTGATAAAAAAATATTGCAATCCCAATCAACACATTTTACATTACAAAAATAAATCATTTTACACTAATGATTACATATTATACTTATATAATGACAAAAACCCATCAATGTTTTTCCATATAGAATTAAAAAAACAGTATTATTAATATAAATCCACACAATAGACCGCAGAATACAAGATTACAAAATAGAAATAATAATCAAAATGATATGGCAAAGACATGACACCACAAAATTTTCCATCCTCGCATCATCACATGGTGGAGTCTTCTCCTACCCATGTGAAACAAAGGTTTCTTATCCATAATCATCCACACAACAATAATTATTCATTATTTTAAATTAAATGAGATAAATGAATTCGCATACCTACTAGGGTGTCCTTGTAGTTTTTTTGATTGGATACCTTGAAGAAACCACCAAAGATCTCAACTCCATTAACTCAATAATCTATTGAATACATGTAAATATGTTTGTGAAAATTAATATATTAATATATAATTTAAAAATATATTAAAATTAATTATCATTTTAACATTAAATTAATAATAAATCGTTAAACTATAGTGGATAACTGTTACAACCCAGGGGGATCCATTCCTACTTCAAAACTATGATTGGAATCAACTATTATAGTAAGTTGAATAATCTATATATGGATAACAACCAAGAATCATAGACAAACACTACCATTCTAACATATGTGGAATCTAACCTCATAGGGGTGAATATAATCATATATTAATTTATACTCTCACTTAAGAGGCCCCTCTTCTCATAGAAAATAAAACAATCATATTTATAAATTGTTACATTCATCAAATAAAAGAGGTTATTTAAAATTAATTCAAAAAATATTACAATATTTTACCAATTTATTTGAATTCTATCATGTAGACTATAATAAAAAAAGTACATACATATAATTTGAATAGTAAAAAACATGGTTTGTATAACCATAAGAAGATAGATCACTATAAAAATTGAAATAACCCAAGAAAGATCTAAATAATACTCATATTATACAATAAATAAATGTAAAAATAAATAATATTTCACATACGAAATATATGTGAATACAATACAACCAAAATGGAATAACAAAGTGTATAACAACACACACCAATATATACCCTGATTTTTCTCAAAACTAATTATAATAAATTAAATTATCAAAGACATATTAATCCTAGAAATCACGAGACAACTAACCATGATTGTAAAAACACATGATTATATAATATTTTTTTTATTTAAAATAGTTTTATTTCTTCAATATATTTTTTCACATTCAATATTGAGATTAAATTAATTATGATATACTAATAACATATTTTTTACTAATATTACATTTATCACTTAGATATAGTAATGGAGGATACGAATAGGACTAACCAATAATTGTTATGTATTTAATACTCATTTATAAAATGTTTTCATTTATTATCATTTGGTTAGACACTAAAATAAAATTATTTTAGGGAAAAAGATATGTTTCCCCTAAAAATATCATATATTCACACAAAGTGTTTTTATCATAAAAAATTAGATTTTTAACCTTTAATGTATTATTTTTATTTAATTTATATATTATATATCCAAAAAAAATTAAAAAAATTAATCTTTTTTTTACTAGTCATGGAATATGAATAATTCATTTTTTTTTTCAAAAATCACATTTATCTAAGAATTTCATTCCTGGTGTTTTACAAGAATATTTTAAATTTTTTTTTGTAAAAATATTATAATTTAATTTGATAAAATTAAATATATATTTGGAATCCGAATGATTGAAATATTTAATGGGACCAATTTCAATTTTTTCATAAATAATTGTAAAATAAATATAATTTCTTAACACAATTTGGGCTAAAACTGGTTTATATGAGAGATTCAGACTAAGATATAAGTGTAAAAATTACATGTACAAATTTTTTGATATTATTTTTAAATATATTTTTATATTATATTTTCTTAAATTTTATTTTTTTTAATTTGTAACCACTTACACATTAATGTGGATTTATATTATTTTATTCTTTTTATTAATTACATATGTATCTCTACCCTTATAAAAGTGAACCCCATATAAACCCATAATAACAAAATTTAATCCCTGTAGATCTTCCAAAACCAAAAAAAATATTCCCAGATTCATTAACTAAATTATTTATCTCTATTTTTTATCATAAAACCCTCCAATGAAGGATTAAGGCATAATCAAAATGGGGTATCTCCAAGAAGAGATAACCATCTTACCCAATTCATTAAATGTTAATTTCATGTTATATAACCTAACCTTTTTTAATAGATTATAAAATAATGAATAAAATATCGAAAATAAATTTACATTTTTTTATGATTATGGTACAACCATTTTCTATCCTTATCTCATCCACTGGAAAATGATAATTTTACTTCTATGTAGGTTTTGACTACCACCTGAATGAAGAAATGTGATTTTTCTTCTATTTAATATATAAATGGATGGTCAAAAAGATATATTTATTTAATATATAGTATATTGATGATAAAATTAATATTTTTTAATATTAAATTATTATTTAGCATTATTTTGTTCCATCCATTGAAAATATAAAACATCACATGTTCATACGAATGAACTAATGTCTCTAGGAAATGATTTAATTCATTTTACAACATTGATTAACATGACTAGTCATAAAAGATTAAATAATAATTAAATATAATACTTATTTCCTGATTAATATTTTATATATGTTGAAACCATGGCCAAATTTATTGTATTGGAACCATCAAACAATCACATGCATGGAGAACAATCCAGTTTTCACTAGAATGTTCATTTCAAAGAGGAAGTTTATAGATAATCTTAAATAGAACTTATAAAGTATTTGTACAAAGGGTTTTGAGTTTTAAAATAGTTATGAAATAAATTTATAATAAATTTTTGTTTATTATAATAGATTTTTGAACATGTATGATAGAAGATGAGACTGGTGGTAAGGGTTTCTAATCTCACTTTCATTTCTATAATATCTATAATATATTCACCACTTATTATTTTTTAGATTTTTACTATGAATGATAATATTTTATTATTAATCTCATTAAAATTAATTGGGTTTACTAAGACATCATGTGGATTTTATTTGGAGATTACTAAAGTAGTATTGGTTTATGCCAGAATTTCATTTTTGTTTAGAATTTTATATACTAAATTTAAATTTAGGAATTCATAAATAATGTAACACTTAAAACCCATATATTTTCTTCTCCTATATTTTTTCCAATAATTTTTAGGAAATAATATCATTTTCCTCCCTTTGGTACATAAATATTTTACAAAATGTTTTGTGAAAAAAAAATCATTCTTTCTCTTTAGATGATAAACTTTTTCATCCACTTCCATGTAACTTTTAATGGCTTCGAGAATATTATTTTAAAAGAACAAATGAGTGTTTAATTTTTTGAGCATATTCTAATTTCATTTCATAGGTTTAGAAATGTGTTTTAATATTTTTTGAAATGGTTATTTATGACATTTTTGATAATTTCATGAAAGAAATATAAATATTATAGTTCAATATAACAATGAAATTCTTCAAACAACATGACTATGAATTTATTTTAAATATAATTTAAAAATTCATCTATATATTTTCAAAGGAAATTCTTTTCCATATATTCTGGTCTGTTTTTGTTATTAATGATACCGAATGGAAAGGGTATTTTCCCTATTTCCTAATAAATACTGAAATTATATTCTAAATTTAATTTTCATATATATAAAAATTTATTAAGAAATATAATTATTTTATAAGTATATTATATTAAGATACCATATATATTCATTCTTTGGATAACATATAGCAATTTAAGGTTTATCTATTGAAACTCCCTTATTTTATTTTAGTTATTCAATAAAGAAGTGGTGGATTGTTTAGGAAACCTCCTCACTATAAAATGATTATTATATTATAAATTAATTAATATTTTGTTATATTTTGGATTATGTGTGTATGGTTTTCATTATATAACATATATTATCTAGATTATATATTCATCAAATTCACTGGGTAATGATTGATATTTCATGAGATAAAATGGACAATAATGGGAAGAAAACATAGTTAAGTACAAGAGTTTATCCAATATGATAGTTTTCAGAGTGAACAATGACAACATTTTTGGTGGAATAAGGAGAAAAAAAATCAAGTATGATAGTGTTCCCAGAGATCCATGACTATGAAAAATACTTTATTTATTTAGGATTATTAAAGAACATATATATTATACTTATGGTATGTTGTTATGTCTCAAGATTTATTGTTGGTGATTCCAAACTCTTAAGACTTTTGTATTTTGTTATGAAAAATAAATCAACTAGGATTAATGATTAAAGGTATTTGAAAGACTAGGTAAGGAATTCATATGTTATGGTCATGTTATCATCCCTTTGTACATACCTTTTTTTTCAGTTATGATCATTGATTGATATCTCTTTTGTTTAACCCTTTTAATAATCCTGTCTCATTATTTCTTTTGATTCCTCTCCCAAGGATATGTAGAAAGCTTTATGTAGTGTATTATTAATAAGTGTATTATGTTATAAAACAATGTTGAGGGTTTTGAAGATATTTCACAAAATAATAATACAATACATCTTGTCTCCAAATAAACTAATCATTTATAGTTATTATGAATTTATTATCTAGAAGTTTATAGAATATTTATTTAAAATGATTCAATATTTATGTTTGCTAACCTTATGTCCCCCAAATTTTTATCAGGTTCATATTTTTTTTTAAGATTTGTATTAGAGAATATTAGTGAAACTTTTAGGGATAACACTAAGTATAGGATAACATTCTGTTGTTTTGGTAATATAGAGGAGTGTTTTTTTCTTATAAAATAATTACCAGTCTTGGTATTGAAAGGAGTATATGGATATGGAATATATGTATATAGTGGAAACCATATAAACTATATTGTCACCAGTGTATGATGAGTTATCCAATGATTATAAACATGGATAGAAAATCAATGGTATTCACCCATAAAGTCACATTCCCTTTATGAACCATTATGATAATTCAATGGAAAAAATATTTGAAAACCAATGAAAATACACTATTATATTAGATGAACATAACATGACATGAGGTGAATGAAGGATTGAAAATTTAGGACAAAAAAATGATTTTTATAATTATATTTTTATTTAGTATTAATATTAATTGTTGATACTGACAATATAATATCTAGTCTTACTCAATTGATGAAATAATAAATAATCATCATAAAAATAAATGTTATAGATAGTATAATGATTGATGAAATTAAATGGGGGATTGAATATGAAATCATATGGTTTTAAATAACCAATTATCTTGATATATGACAAACAACTACAACTTGGGTGAGTTTTCTGTCAAGAATGATTTGTGTAAAATAAAGTTTCAAGGGAGTTCAGTTGATAATGATTTTGGAGTGAATAATATTTGACTTCTTACATGATAATATTGTTTGAATAATCATATAGTTAAAATCATAAAATGAATTAGAATATATTTTATGTTTTGAAATTAAGTGAATAGATAACCATATAGGTGTAAAAAAATGAAGAGTTTAAATAAGTTAAATGAACAGAATCCTATTATAACACTAATAGTTTAATGCCTTATTTTTGTGGGATGTAAAAATTATCTGAGTAAATTCCATAATCAAAGGGTTTACTCCTAGACTAAGATAAGCACTTTGATATGTAAATTGTTAAGGTGGATCAATATAGTTGAGGAACACTTATCCTATAATCTAGATATATGGATTTCATGTTACGTATTGTATGAAATTTCCATTTTTAAATTTTATTATTCATTTATTAATAGAATTTGGAGTGATTTTGGGCATTGATTAGATATCTCAATATATAACCCAAAAAAATTTCTAGATTACATAAATAATATATGAAATTTTGAATCAAAATATAACCAAATTTTTGGTTATATATTAAGATGAAATTTTAATAGAAAATAATTCTATTGTATGGGACATATTAGCTCTTCAAGGGCAGTAATTATATAAAATAGTGGGGGGAGAAATTCATTACTGAATATACCCATATTATTTTTTAATCTGAGAATTTATTTTTAAAAAACATAACTTATTTTCCCATGAATAATGAACATGACATCTCAATAAAATCATTTTCGTGTTAAACCTATTTCAAGGACTCATTATTGAATTAAACCAATTGAGCTTATGTAATTGAATAAAAAACTATAACAAAACTTATGATAGTGAATTATACACATGAGAGCATCACCAAAGTGTGAACCTGTTCTTTTTGTTTTAAATAAATATAGTTCAATGAAACTTTTCATTAATTATAATGAATATAACAAGATCCCAATCAAGATACAGTGTTATATTCCCTATATTGATGACCTGTTAGATCAATTTCATGGACCCCAATATTTTTCAAATACAATCCCTCATTAAGGGTATTAATAATTAAGTGTTAGGAAGGAGGATATACCCATGGATATCTTCCTTTTGAGGTATTGTCATTATGAATTTGTAATGATTTTATTTAGACTTAGGAGTTCCCTCATTATATTCATGGATATAATTAATAGAATCCTTGGATAATAAATTAATATTTTTGGGGTAGTATATTTTGATGATATTATCATATATTCAATGTGAATGGAAGGTCATGATGATTATTAAAATACAGTGTTGAATATCATATTGAATGAGAAGTTGCATGCCAAATTCTAAAAGTGTGAATTCTATTTATAAAATTTTTCATTATTGGGTTGTATAATTTCATGTGATGGTATATCAATGTGTCCATTAATGTGGTAAATTATTGAAAAATATTCTAGAAAAACCACAGTGACCATGATCTATAGTCCTCTAGTGTTTATGGAAACAAACAAAATTGTTGGCATCATATCTCATTGAAATATAATAAAATAACTATGTTTTCATAGAAGGTATATATTTTCCAACTGAATGATTATTGTGTGGAATATTTCAAGGAACTGATGTGAAGGTTGGCCATTTTGCCTGTGATAACAATAACCTTTCATGGAGATAGTTTTATGGTCTATAGTGATGCATCTATGATGAGAATGAGATGAATCAACATATAGAATTACATTTTTATAGATTATACACCAATCATAATAAAAATTCATGATAAAATCTACCCGAACTATAATATAGAGCAAGTAGTGAAAATTTTTACATTAAAAATATGGTGACATTATCTTTATAGTGAAATGTGTAACATATTTAAATTAATATTATAAATATTGATGTATATATTCTGTGAAAAAGAGTTGAATATGAATAAACATTATGGTTCTAATTGATTAAAGAGTATCACAACTCAATACAATACCACCATGGTATGGAAAAATAGGTAACTAGCGCTATGAGTTGGAAGAACCATCATATTGTTTCTATGATGAGGATTGATATAGATAAAATATTTATTGATTTATAAATTTTCTATAGTGATTTCATGAATAATTAAAACAGATCATATCTTTTTCAAATGAATGTTTAACCATCCATCAATGTGATGATTAAAGTTCCAGAAAAGGAAGATGTGGTACTACTGAAGAACGTGTGTAATATTCCTTTGTTAATCCATGATTTTTATGGAAGGATTGTATTTAAAATTGAGTATGTGTCGTTAAAATATACCAGTTTAATAAGGAGATGTCATATGAATCTCATAGTTCATCATTCTTTATCCAAAAAACTATATATGAAGATATATAAAGATTTGAAGGATTATTTATGTTGGCTTAACAATAAAAGTGATATTAATGGGATTGTATCTCAATTACCAATGTGTGAGAAATTAATTTCAATGAAGCATGGTTCTTTGGTGATATTAATACCATTACCCTTACTATAAGGGAAATGGAAAAACATCACCATCTATTTTGTCATCTTACTCCCTAGAAAATCTAATGGGGAAAAAGTTATTCTATATATAATCAATCTCCTTATGAAATAAACACATTATATTTTTTTCAAGGAATATTTTTTATCTATTTTTCCTTATAGTATAAAAATTATGAATGTGTTACGTATTAAGGGTGTACCCCATTCTACTATATCATATCAGAATCTGAGTTTAACACCAAGGTGTTGATGAATTATTTAGTGAGGATAGAATAAGTGAACAATATTTAGTAGTTCACAATATACTCTAATATATGGTTAGTCTGTGAGGAAAGTTAATACTATATAGTATTTGATGATAACATATTATTAGGATTTCATAAGTGGTTGGGTTGAACACTGTCCTTTTTTGAAATTGTTCTATAACAGTAGCATTCCCTCAAGTATTCCGATGCGACCTTATGATATCCTCTATGGAAGGAAGTGAATTAGTACAACATGATTAAAGAATTTTGAGAATGATATAAATTTACACATAAAATAGTTATTGAAATTACCAGGAAGGTTATATCCATTCAACAAGACATTAAAATATCTCAGAGTCGACAGAAAATATATATATTTAAAATATTCATAGATAGATATAGTTTGAAGATGGAGATCATGTATTAATTTTATAATATCATTGGAAGAATGTTATGAGATTCATTAATATAGGGAAAATAAATAAAATTTATATATATATTAATACCATCTTAATGCATGATCATATCGGTACGGTTTCAAATAACATGGACTTCCACAAAATCTATTTAATGTTGACGATGTGGTCAATGTATATCACTTGAGTATGTAAACACATGATCCTCCTCATTTACAAAAATTGAAGGTTTTCTAATATATAATTATTTATATTTTGAGGATTAACCATAGGAGTCCCATGATTGAAGTGATAAGGTGTTTTGGAACAATACCACTCACCTTGTTAATGTTTTGTGGAAATACCATAATTTTGAAGAAGTTATATAGGAACATCAGGATTTGATGAGGAAAATGTATCATCAGTTTTTTAATCATAGTGAAATATTTTATATAGAAAATTATTATAAGGTGGTATAATGCGAGAATCTTGAGTTTTGGGATTATATAGAGTGGTAAAGGATCCCCTTAATCATACTTTAGTCCCATTTTCAAATCTGGTTTCGAGCAAATTTCTGCTGGAAGGTAGTGATGCCGGCAATCAGTGATGCTTTCATGATACAGGTAGGCGGTGACACATGCATGAAGAAAGTAGCATAATACAATAATGATCCTAAACTGGTACTTTAGGCTAGTTAGTTATCCTTTTATTCTTTTAATGGGATTCATTCCCATTGGGCCTTTAGTCAATGATGAGAATGAATAAGGTTCGATGGGTGGGTTATCCATTGGAGGGATGTGGTGAAATTTTCCAACCAGTGTGTGTGGTGTGTGTATTTGTTTAATGAAATTGTACCCCCAAGAACATAATTTATATTATGTAACACCATAATATTTTATCATATATTTCCAATTAAATCAATATAATTCATTGATATTTCTTTATATATAACTTTGAGTTTGAATAAACCACAATATACAGTTAAAATATTATATTTAATGTGATAGTTATTTCCTTAATTTTGGATTAAAGGGTTTGAATATGACTAAAATAATTATTAAAATATATTTATAACTCTTTTATAAATATATATATTTGGTTGTAAATTTTTTTTACAGGAAAATAAATGCATTTAATGGTAAAAAATGCCTTTTCCCTGAAAAACCCATTTATGTGCACACATTTAATTATTATCATAATAAATTAAATTAATCACTATTTCTGGTTTATTTTAATGAAATATATGTTTAAAATAGTCAATCTATTTTTTATCATCTAATGTTTTTTAATATTCATAGAATAACAATAAAATCAGTTTTATACTTAAGAACACATTTTTTTATGAAGGCTATATTTTCACATTGCACATATAATTTAAAATTAATATGTATAAATTATAGGAATTGAATTATATTAAATTGAATACATATATAGATTCATTATTTCTATATTTTACATGATTTTATATTTCTTTTTGTCATAATAATAGAAAAACATTTAATATTTGTTTATAGGGTTAGGGTTGAAATAGGTATTCCAGGGGGTTAGACAATATATAAGGGTAGAAATGACGCATAAAAATTAATAAGTATTCTTTTTCTAAACAATTTTGACATTATATAACCCTAACATAAATTTTTAGTACATTTTTTCACATTCACAGGGAATATACTTTATATTATATAAATATTTTAGGTAAATCCATTTATATCCCCCCGTCAATTATAAATAGGTACCTCTATTATTCACACAATTTGAGATGTAATGTTTCATGAATCAGCTCTCCATAACATTAATAGAATCATTTACTCCATTAATTATAACCTCAAGTTTTATTAAGACCATCCAAAGAAGATTTATGGAGTAAACCAAAGGAGGTCTATCAAAGAAGAGGTAATCATCTTACCTGACTATTTCAAAGTTTATTTATTCTCTTAACTACATTAAATTTGTTGAATTTATCATAAAACAATTAATATTTCATCATATTCATAAATATATTTTATTATTATCATAGGACAAACATGTTTTATCTCTTTCCCACATATTGGAAAATGATAATGTCACTTATACCTATATGTGGATTACCACCTCCACGAAGTGATGAGATTTATTTTTCATTTCCTGTTTACATGGATTGTAAAAGGAATATATTTAATGAATATATATGATATTTATAACATAATTATGTTTCTAAAATTAAATATTATTATTTATTCTCCTCTCATTCCATCCATTGAAAATGGAAAGCATCGTATGTGCATTTGTACAGACCACCAACACTATGATGTGATGTATTTCATTTTTCATATTTTATTTATATTAATGATAATAATAGTGTATATAATGATTATATATTTTATTTATTTCATTATTATTATTATTTGGAAGATTTTTTAATTTCAAAGGTGAAAATAAAATAATAAGTGAACTAAAACTTGCTAGGAAAACTGAATAGTTTTCACAAAAATGTTTTTTTAATGATGATGTTTTTAATAAAAGTAGAAAAATAAATTTTAAATGAAATATATATATTATTTTATGTATTAATATGCTTCTATAATAAATTCATAAAAAATATATATTTATTTTAAAAGATTTTAGACTACATACAATGAAAATTGGAATTCAGATAAGGGTTCCATCTCTAAATTTTATTTCTATTTTAAATATGACATATCTACCACATACTTATTTAGTGGGTGGGGGTATAGAAATTCCATGAATTTCTTAAATGATAAATATTATGAAAATTATTTGTATTTTAAAATCCATCTTGGTCATTAAATTTAATTCGATTTTGATTATGAGAACAATAAAGTCTTAATAATTTTTATTTCTATATCGTTTTATTTCAAGACAATGTATTATAAATCACATTTGAGAGAAATTTTTCAAATATTATAAATAAAAAATATATATATTATTCTCATATGAATATTGTAGAGACCCGAAGCTTATCGTACATGGACGTTACATTACTTTTGCGGAATACTTAGTATATAACAAAAACACACACACAAGGATCGTAATAGTTTAGTGTCTTTGGAAACTCGGAATAAAATCTTCTAATCGTGGGGAAAGCTCTTTAACATCTCCCATAAAGATCTTCCTTTTTTTTACCTAAAACCTTTCTTTATATCCTGGGGAAAAGAAAACATAAAAAGGTGAGCTCAAATGCTCAGTAGGGTAAACAAAAGAAATATAAATCACATCATATACATAAGAACATAGCTTTTGGAAATCTTAACCTGCAAAAGAGCTCATAATATCATAACATGGGATAAAACATAGAAGTGAAAATGAAATCATAACTTAAAACATTACTCATTGTGGCATACACACATAATCATAGAGAATCATTTCTTGTTAGTCAAGACTCATTGCCAAGACTATCTTAGTGGACAAAGTCCCTTTCTGAATCGAGTAATCCTCGTTTCAGTCCTGTTTCACTGAACCGGTATAACCTACCATTCCAGCCATGTCTATCTCATGAGATATAAAATCTTTACCCAAGGCATTGGAGGGAGATATAGGTCCCACCCATCTTATAATGAATCCTTTCTTATGTGTGCCACATAATCATAAAACATACATCATCGCATAACACATGTAACAAAAATGGGATTCTTGAAACATCATGACATCATAAAACAAATCATATAAGGTAATGGAATTTATAAAAATAATTCCATCACAACATGATCAAATAAATTTAATATTAGGTATAAAAACAGAACCCTTTATTATCTTAGATGGAAAATAATTTTGATAAAACAATTGAATTGAATTCTTGAGGAAAATATCCTTTCTTCTTCAAAATCAATTTCTTTTCACAAAACATCATGCAATTTTAAAAGAAAAAGATTTTATTGAAAATATTCATGAAATATTTTGGAGAAAGGTTCATGAAAATAAGGCTTTATAAAACCGTAAAAATCCGTTCGTGCCGTATAAGTTAAGAAAAACATTCTTCGTACTTTTGTCGGAAAAGTCAAAAAGTACCTCGTATAAAAAAAACGACAAAAGATTCCTTTCATATCTTTTACTAAAAACTCATAGAAGGGTAAAATTGGATTTAAACAATTGTAGGTGGATGTAAATAATATTACATATTGAGAAAACACGGACGTGGATGATAAAATACACCCCAGTAAATACCAACGTATAAACAATCTCGGATAAAAATGAGATTGTGATATTTCCCTTACCTTAGGTCCGATTTGCTTCGTATGTGTCCGAACCTCCTGTATAATGATTTAAATAATGTCATTGACTTATTACAGAATCATATTCATCGTTATGATATCATATATGGTTCACTTATGACTTTATATTATCCGTTCTTTTGTAAATTCCATGTTAAAGAAGCGTTTTGGGTAAAATCGTTTCATTTATCATAGGTGTTTTGACTTGTTGTTCTTGACATCATTATTACATATATCATGATTTACTTACTTACAGAATAAAAAATATGATTTATATATCATATATATTCAGTATATATATATATATATAATAGGTAGATAAATAAAATGAAAAACACCGTTCATGGAGACGATAGTCCGTACGTACGCATGAACGCTGTTTTGCTTTCCTTATTGTCTTGAAATGGAAGTAAGTAGATGACATACATATGTATATATATACATAAATCCAGTATCTTTATAATGTTATATATTTCATTATTATTTCTTATATATACATTATAATCATTCTTAAATGGTTAACATGGAGAATGAATCTCATCGCGTCGTGGAGACGGTATTCCGTACGTACGCACGAGCGATGATATCATTTCTATAAATATTGAATTGAATTGGAGTGGATTATACAATATATCAGAATCAATATGATGTTGTAATAACTATGTATAGTTATTCTTTACACCATTATACCCATCCATGTAAGGTGGTGGTGGAAAATAGATTAAACCACGGCGTGGAGACGGTATTCCGTACGTACGCACGCGCGGTGATTTCTTTTTCCGTAGGATGGATAGATGGTGAAATAGGGTTGTTTCATACTTATAATAACATATCAGTATATGAGTGATACTGATGTTATTACTTCATAATGAAACAACCTAAGAAGAAGAAGTTGAAGAAGAAATAAAGATGAAAGAATTGGTAACGGTAATTACCTCTTCTTTGAAGTGCCTCTTTGAGACCTCCTCTTAGGGCACTAGAATTGGTATTTGAGGAAGACCATAACCTCTAGGATGTTTCTAGGGAAGTGTAGAAGAGATTTTGGTAGGGTTTGGCCGAGCTTGAGTGCTCAAATTGGTGTGAGGAAGAGGGGGAGGAGGTGTCCTTTTATAGGGGAGGAGAGGGGCAACTTAGGAATATCTCAAAATATTATTTTATATTAAAGTCAAAATCGGTTTATAATGGTTCCAAAGGGTCTTATTTCACAGCTAAAGTGGGGATGGGTCGAAATCCTATCAACCAATAGAATTTAGACAAGTTTAGGATATTATTTTAACCTTATCAATTAAATTTAACTCTAAGTTAAATAATTTATCTTTTACCATGTCTTTTTGTTTTCTTTCACTATATGGTTAATAAACTTACTATAACATGCCAAACGAACCCCAAATTGTTTATTATTAATATATATATCCTTATCTAAGTCATTTGGCCGAACCTTAGATTTTTAGGAATACAATAACAATTAATAATATAATATTTGATTTCAAAACTATTTTGTGTCAATTTTGACACTATTTGATATATGATTTTTGTGAAAGTCATAACAGAATTAAATGTTCGAACCAAGTTGATTAAATCAACATTAATATATCATAGTAACCTAGATAATTATTGTAATTCATAAAAAATATCAAATTACATTTATTTTTGTGTTTATAACATCAATTATGTCAATATTTCATTAATAAGATAATTACTGCATCATCGTTGTGTGATAAATAAATTACATTATTTGATGTCTAAAAATTACAAATAAAGTACCATCATGTAGGAAATCTTTTTATCTTTCTAATGAATATTTACAATCGAATTTATCTTATGTATAACCCCATATTAAAAATGATTTACTTATTAAACTTTGATTTTAACTATTTTATTCTTTCTTTAAATAAATTAATAATAAATGTCCTAATCTAATCCAAGTGGGCCTAAATGGTCATAATTTATTCCTAAGTTTGTTTTTGGTCGAATTACACTTGTCCAATAGAATTAGGACATGTGTTAGGGTAATAGTAATATCATATTTACCCTTAGTTACCCTATTTACTATTAACCGCGGTAAAAAAAAGAAAAAAGTTAGTATTCACCAAAAATTATTTTCATCTCATTGAACCACATTTTAGTCCTTGATATTAACCGTGTCTGTCGGATTTTCGAAATTCCATTCACAGAAGCGGTAAAATTAAGTTTTATGCAAAATTCAGTTTTTAACCTACCACTTAGTGGTTTCACTATTCATCAAAAATTGAAAGTTTTCAGAAAAATGCCAAATTTTCATCCTAAGCTATATTTTATATTCCGAATTCAAAAATGAAGTCTATTTTACCAAATTCATAACATTTAAATTGCATTAATTAATTTTATAATTAAATCCCGCTGTTAAAACAAATAGCGTGTTTTTAAGAAATAATATATATCAAAAGATTGACACTTGATTATGTCTGGTTTAAATGTAAAATTACATCCAATGACCAACATTGTATTAAATTATAAAAATATATTCTAAATATACTTTAAAACAACTCAAATTAATAATTTATCACTATTTATTATTTTGATTAAAAAAAGTTGTTTTAAATTAAAATTTAGTAATTTTCACTATTCATCGGAATATAAAAGTTATCCGAAAATTACCAAAATTTCACCCTATGCTAATTTCGATATTCCGAATCCAAAAATGAAGTCCATTTTAAAAAATAAAGTTTACAAAATTTCAAAAAGTGGTTATTACTATTGATAACGGCTAGTTTTAATAATATTTTATTAGCATATCGTTGTTTAGTGAAACTCGGTATTGCGTACTACACACGCTATCGAGGAAGGTCGTGATTGCGTGTAATGCAAGGCAAGTCAAGGATGTGTGTTGTGCAAGCTCCTTTTGGTGTAGCGTACAACACAAGACATTATAATATTAAAAAGAATATTTTTCATAAAATCTCGGGCTGTTACATTCTACCCCCCTTAAAATGAATTTCGCCCTTGAAATTCGTCAGGGTTATAAATGGTTTACTAGTTAAAACTTTCTTTAATAGAAACCCACATAGTAAAAAGGAATACCAAACCAATCTTTAAAAACAAAGGTATGAAACGTAACGGTTACCCAAATAAACTAATCTCTGGGTTTCCACATAGGTGAAAATATGGATATGGAAGAGAAATCTAACCATCATGTTCTGATGGATAGTGGTAGAGAACATGGCTATGGAAAATCCAGTAATCACAAATCCATAGATTTGTGATGATATAAGGTATCATCTGATTCATCAGGTATAAGATCACTAGGACAACATTTTTGGTTTTCAAGATCATTTCCCTAAAGTTGAAAATTTGCATTAGAATAAATACTTACTTTATTTTGGTACAATATCACTGTTGTTCGTGCCTTGAACAATTTCCACTTCATCTCTTAAATAAATGTAGTTGAATTTGTTATTTGTGAAGTGTTATCAGATCATGTGATAGAATGACGGGTCATTCCATCTGTCTCAAACAAAAGGTTAGCAAAAATTATATACATAAGTCGATCTATAGTTAGATTAATCATATATGGTTCCTAAAATGGACTTATACTTCATATATCATACTACTTAATATAATAAAACTAGTTTCTACTAAACAGGGACTTCCTGTAGGCTAGTGGTAGGTGATAAAGGCCAGTCGCACTTCGGTTGTGGGTTCGATTCCTACAGCCTTGTCCGAAGCGATGGGCTGTCGCCCGTCCTGCAGGTTGTCCTTTTTCCAAAACTATATAACATCCCATCAATAATATCGAAAAAACAAACAATACTAACTTATGTCCAACATAATCCATTCCAATCTTTTAGGCTTATGCATAATACTACAGTCGACTTTCATAATATAGTGAAAATGATTACCAGAGATTTAACACTGTCGTTGATCCCCACATATCATAAGATATGTCTTGTTGGTCACATTCCAAACATTCAAAGTCCTTAATCGTGTATTCTCTTGAATACCTTAGTGAAAACATGAGTGCAGTTAAAAGTTACCAAAATCCTCAAAATTCTATATACTCAAACCATGATATCACTTAGTCCTTATATCAATCATGAGCTCATGAATACTGTTAAACATTTCATTTTCTCGTTTTCCCTTCATTATGCGCATATCATCTTTTTTCCAAAAATACCTCAATCACTTCGAATACCACATTAGAGCAATACATAAATATTCCAATACACCATAAAAGTACCTCAACAACATTATTCTTGAATACCAATACATAAACACTTTAGTCCATCCACTTCAATGACTATCCTGGAATAAGTCCTTCCTTGATTTAGAAGTATCTTTTTAGGTCAGGGCATTGAGTTGGGTAATGCCCATGTTCTCCACAAATAAGACATTGAACTCCATAACAATCTGTCACTCTATGACCCTTTTCTCCACACAGATAACATCGGTCCCTCCATTTGAGGTATTCCTCAAGGTTCTTCTTCCCTTCTTTAGAAATCTCAATCTTCCTTTCTTTATGCTCCTCAACATGCGAACATGCATAATAGTTTATCTTCCTCTTCTTTGATGAATTAGTCATACCACTAAATTTAACCTTGTTAAACATATATCGCGATGACTGATTCGGCATAATCACAATATCTTTATCTCTAGGCATCACACCATTTTGTTGCTCATAGTTACAAATTTGTCCATTGCATTCAATGTTAACCGAATTCCTTCTGGTTCCCTCCATTAACTAAAACACAAAAAGAATTTTGTGAGAGGCGAAATCATGCTAGGGAAGACAACATAGTAAAGGGGGAGCACCCTCAATATCTAACATCTTAGGTTAAATTCTAAGATCGTTACCGTAGTTCTAGGACTATATCCTATACGTATACTTATCCTTAGGGACATCCCTAGACATACCTTAGAAATATCTATAGGGATCTCACTAATGTTCTCACATCCTAGTTTCCAAAGGTTGACTAAACCTTTCCTCTGATACCAACTGTAGAGACCCGTATCTTGACGTACATGGACGTTACATTACTTTTGCGGAATACTTAGTACATAACAAAAACACACACACAAGGATCGTAATAGTTTAGTGTCTTTGGAAACTCGGAATAAAATCTTCTAATCGTGGGGAAAGCTCTTCAACATCTCCCATAAAGATCTTCCTTTTTTTTTACCTAAAACCTTTCTTTATATCCCGGGGAAAAGAAAACATAAAAGGGTGAGCTCAAATGCTCAGTAAGGGTAAACAAAAGAAATATCAATCACATCATATACATAAGAACACAGCTTTTGGAAATCTTAACCTGCAAAAGAGCTCATAATATCATAACATGGGATAAATCATAGAAGTGAAAATGAAATCATAACTTAAAACATTACTCACTGTGGCATACACACATAATCATAGAGAATCATTTCTTGTTAGTCAAGACTCATTGCCAAGACTATCTTAGTGGACAAAGTCCCTTTCTGAATCAAGTAATCCTCGTTTCAGTCCTGTTTCACTGAACCGGTATAACCTACCATTCCAGCCACGTCTATCTCATGAGATATAAAATCTTTACCCAATGCATTGGAGGGAGATATAGGTCCCACCCATCTTATAATGAATCCTTTCTTATGTGTTCCACATAATCATAAAACATACATCATCGCATAACACATGTAACAAAAATGGGATTCTTGAAACATCATGACATCATAAAACAAATCATATAAGGTAAAGGAATTCATAAAAATAATTCCATCACAACATGATCAAATCAATGTAATATTAGGGATAAAAACAGAACCCTTTATTATCTTAGATGGTAAATAATTTTGATAAAACAATTGAATTGAATTCTTGAGGAAAATATCCTTTCTTCTTCAAAATCAATTTCTTTTCACAAAACATCATGCAATTTTAAAAGAAAAAGATTTTATTGAAAATATTCATGAAATATTTTGGAGGAAGGTTCATGAAAATAATGCTTTATAAAACCGTAAAAATCTGTTCGTGCCATATAAGTTAAAAAAACATTCTTCGTACTTTTGTCAGAAAAGTCAAAAAGTACCTCGTATAAAAAAACGACAAAAGATTCCTTTCATATCTTTTACTAAAAACTCATAGAAGGGTAAAATTGGATTTAAACAATTGTAGGTGGATGTAAATAATATTACATATTGAGAAAACATGGATGTGGATGATAAAATACACCCCAGTAAATACCAACGTATAAACAATCTCAGATAAAAATGAGATTGTGATATTTCTCTTACCTTAGGTCCGATTTGCTTCGTATGTGTCCGAACCTCCTGTATAATGATTTAAATAATGTCATTGACTTATTACAGAATCATATTCATTGTTATGATATCATATATGGTTCAATTATGACTTTATATTATCCGTTCATTTGTAAATTCCATGTTAAAGAAGCGTTTTGGGTAAAATCGTTTCATTTATCATAGGTGTTTTGACTTGTTGTTCTTGACATCATTATTACTTATATCATGATTTACATACTTCCAGAATATAAAATATGATTTATATATCATATATATTCAGTATATATATATATAATAGGTAGATAAATAAAATGAAAAACACCGTTCCTGGAGACGGTAGTCCGTACGTACGCATGAACGCTGTTTTCCTTTCCTTATTGTCTTGAAATGGAAGTAAGTAGATGACATACATATGTATATATATAAATAAATACAGTAGCTTTATAATTTCATATATTTCATTATTATTTCTTATATTACATTATAATCATTCTTAAATGGTTAACATGGAGAATGAATCTCATCGCGTTGTGGAGACGGTATTCCGTACGTACGCACGAGCGATGATATCATTTCTATAAATATTGAATTGAATTGGAGTGGATTATACAATATATCAGAATCAATATGATGTTGTAATAACTATGTATAGTTATTCTTTACACCATTATACCCATCCATGTAAGGTGGTGGTGGAAAATAGATTAAACCACGGCGTGGAGACGGTATTCCGTACGTACGCACGCGCGGTGATTTCTTTTTCCGTAGGATGGATAGATGGTGAAATAGGGTTGTTTCATACTTATAATAACATATCAGTATATGAGTGATACTGATGTTATTACTTCATAATGAAACAACCTAAGACGAAGAAGTGGAAGAAGAAATAAAGATGAAAGAATTGGTAACGGTAATTACCTCTTCTTTGAAGTGCCTCTTTGAGACCTCCTCTTAGGGCACTAGAATTGGTCTTTGAGGAAGACCATAACCTCTAGGATGTTTCTAGGGAAGTGGAGAAGTGATTTTGGCAGGGGTTTGCCGAGCTTGAATGCTCAAATTGGTGTGAGGAGGAGGGGGAGGAGGTGTCCTTTTGTAGGGGAGGAGAGGGGCAACTTAGGAATATCTCAAAATATTATTTTATATTAAAGTCAAAATCGGTTTATAATGGTTCCAAAGGGTCTTATTTCAAAGCTAAAGTGGGGATGGGTCGAAATCCTATCAACCAATAGAATTTTGACAAGTTTAGGATATTATTTTAACCTTATCAATTAAATTTAACTCTAAGTTAAATAATTTAACTTTTACCATGTCTTTTTGTTTTCTTTCACTATATGGTTAATAAACTTACTATAACATGCCAAACGAACCCCAAATTGTTTATTATTAATATATATATCCTTATCTAAGTCATTTGGCCTAACCTTAGTTTTTTAAAAATACAATAACAATTAATAATATAATATTTGATTTAAAAACTATTTTGTGTCAATTTTGACACTATTTGATATATGATTTTTGTGAAAGTTATAACAGAATTAAATGTTCGAACCAAGTTGATTAAATCAACATTAATATATCATAGTAACCTAGAAAATTATTGTAATTCATAAAAAATCTCAAATTACATTTATTTTGGTGTTTATAACATCAATTATGTCAATATTTCATTAATAAGATAATTACTGCATCATCGTTGTGTCATAAATAAATTAAATTATTTGATGTCAAAAAATTAGAAATAAAATACCATCATGTAGGAAATCTTTTTATCTTTCTAATGAATATTTACAATCTAATTTATCTTATGTATAACCCCATATTAAAAATGATTTACTTATTAAACATTGATTTTAACTATTTTAACCTTTCTTTAAATAAATTAATAATAAATGTCCTAATCTAATCCAAGTGGGCCTAAATGGTCATATTTTATTCCTAAGTTTGTTTTTGGTCGAATTACACTTGTCCAATAGAATTAGGACATGTGTTAGGGTAATAGTAATATCATATTTACCCTTAGTTACCCTATTTACTATTAACCGCGGTAAAAAAAAGTAAAAAGTTACTATTCACCAAAAATTATTTTCATCTCATTGAACCACATTTTAGTCCTTGATATTAACCGTGTATGTCGGATTTTCGAAATTCCATTCACAGAAGCGGTAAAATTAAGTTTTATGCAAAATTCAGTTTTTAACCTACCACTTAGTGGTTTCACTATTCATCAAAAATTGAAAGTTTTCAGAAAAATGCCAAATTTTCAACCTAAGCTATATTTCATATTCCGAATTCAAAAATGAAGTCTATTTTACCAAATTCATAACATAGAAATTGCATTAATTAATTTTATAATTAAATCCCGCTGTTAAAATAAATAGCGTGTTTTTAAGAAATAATATCTATCAAAAGATTGACACTTGATTATGTCTGGTTTAAATGTAAAATTACATCCAATGACCAACATTGTATTAAATTATAAAAATATATTCAAAATATACTTTAAAACAACTCAAATTAATAATTTATCACTATTAATTATTTTGATTAAAAAAAGTTGTTTTTAATTAAAATTTAGTAATTTTCACTATTCATCAGAATATGAAAGTTATCCGAAAATTACCAAAATTTCACCCTATGCTAATTTCGATATTCCGAATCCAAAAATGAAGTCCATTTTAAAAAATTTCAAAAAGTGGTTATTACTATTCATAACGGCTAGTTTTAATAATATTTTATTAGCATATCGTTGTTTAGTGAAACTCGGTATTGCGTACTACACACGCTATCGAGGAAGGTCGCGATTGCGTGTAATGCAATACAAGTCAAGGATGTGTGTTGTGAAAGCTCCTTTTGGTGTAGCGTACAACACAATACATTATAAAATTAAAAAGAATATTTTTCATAAAATCTCGGGTTGTTACAAATATGCCATGAATTTTTAATAAATATTACAATTTAATTTAATTTTATAATTTAAACTATTGAGAAAAAGATTTTATGAGAAAGGGACAAATTTCTTCTCTGGTCGATAAAATATTTATTCCTTGTCCATATAATATAAAATGACATCAATAATGATATTTTCAATAATTATTTTTTAAGTCATTTAAATCCATATTTCAATTAATTTTTAATGTTTTAAGAATAAATTCTAACAATGTTATCATTAATTTTTATTTCAGAATTTTTAGAAATGATTTAAAAGGAATCATTTTATAATGTTAACATCATGATTTACTATTATAACTATAATTAATATTAATTATAGGTGATATTACATTGAAATATTTATTTTTTAAAATTAAATATTTTTCTCAATATTTTATTAAGTTTTATAATTTAGAGATATTGAAACAAAATGGAAACACTTTTTTTAATGTAATTTTTTAATTCTTTTATAAAGTTGTTTTTCATCAATGTAAATATATTTTATGAATTGTTATTATTTACAAAGGATATTATCTTAGGTTACCAATAAATTTCATTATTTGGATAGATTGTGGTGACTTAAGGTTGATTGAATAATTCTTGTTTCTTTTCTATGGGTTTTTATGTGATAAACAATAGAATGTTTATAAAACTCATTCCCATTATATTGGTTATAATATGATGAATTGATGAATATGTTATGATCTCACAGTACAAATACGTATTGTTTTAATTATGTTATTGGTGGTATTGAAATTAAATAACCACCAATGCATTGGTTAATTAATGAGATTTCATGACATAATATGGACTAGAATATAGAGTGCACCTAGTTTAGTAATGGGGTATCTGTAATATGATAGTCATGGGAGTGAACATTATATAAGTTACTTAAGGAATTGGATGTGATCAAAATCCACTATTATAGACACAAAAGTGATCCTTGGCTAATAAAATGTTTTCATTGATTATATGTATGCCAGAAAACAATTTATTTTTTTATGATATATTCTCATGGATCATGATTAATTATTGGTGATTCCATACTCTTATGAGATATGTATTTTGATATGAAAGATACTTATTTCATGAATCATGATTAATGAAATTTTAATGATATTGTATGAATTTTTTAGTTATACTCATTTTAACATACCCATATTCTTAACTTTTTCTCAATTATGACCATTGATTGATATCTCCCATGATTAAATTTAGTGAGCATCTAAGCGATCCCTTTCTATTTTTCTCCCTGGAATTATGAAGAAAGGTTTATGTAGGTTTTCAATATGATGTTTACTATGTTAGAATACTTTTTGATGGTTATTTGAGATATTTCATGAAATAATATTGTTATGTATATGTCTCCAAATATAAAAAACACTTATAAGTATAAAAATTATATAATTTTGAAATGTATTCAATAATATTCAAATATGATGAGATATCTATCTATAATGTTATTGGGTAACCTTTTTTAGTATCAAATAAGGGTTTATTTATTATTTTAGAAAAGGATAATATAAATTTGGTGAAAATTTTATGGATAATTCTTTGTATTAGATAACATAATAATGTTTTGTTAAATTATAGGTGAATTTTTTTATATGAAATAAATTAATTTCAGGATATTTGAATAAAAATTTAGCTTTTTAGTAGATAAACAAAGTGGTAAAAACTCTAAAATCGATGGCTTGATTATGAACTCAATTATATCAAGTGAACAATGAGTGATCCTATGACTACACACTTGGCTAGACACTCCTCATAGATTCACTATGGTTAATTAACATTCTATTTATGATACATCATGATGATTTCTTGGATAAAATTTATGAGAAAAAATGAAAACCCACATTAATATGAGATAAATTAATATGACATAGGTTGAAATATGGTTTCATAACTTATGACATCATAAGAGTGATTATCAAAATCATATAATTGTTTACTCTGATTATTTATGTTTGATACTCACAGTATGTTACTTTTTAGTCAATCGATAGTTCTTGATTGAATCATCCTAAAAATCGAATATGTTTGAAAATATAATGAGAAAAAAATAGAATAGGATATGGAATATGAAATCTTATGATTATTCCTAACCATCAATCTCGATATATGATAAAAACCTCATCTTGGGTGAGTTTCATGAAAAACTTATAAAGTGGGAAATGAATTTTCATTAGTGTTTAGTTGATAATGAAAATATAGGGAGGAATATTCAACTACCAACATGTTTTGTATATTGGAATAACAACCCAAGGAAATTTATTGATATAATGGGGAGAAGTTTATGGTGACATAAATATGGGCATATAGAAACTAATTATAAATGAAAAATAAAGAGTTCAAATAGAGTGAAATGTTGTTCATTCTAAGACAATAACAATATATAAATTGGTAATGTTTGGGTTACTAGGGAATTATCCATTTCAAATCAATAATCCAATTGAAAATGCATATAACAATATATGTCATATATTTTCTCAATAATTGAAGCAGATCATGATAGTTAAGGAATACTGATCCTCAAATCTAGAGTTTGGGATGTCCTGTTAATATTTGTATAGATCTTCCCAATTAGAATGTTACTTTTTATCCTTAAAATACATTTTATATGATTTTGATCATTATTATCCCCCTCTGTATAGATTTAATATAAATTTATAGAAGAAGGAAAATCATATTTGGTCCTCTGATCCCACATATGATGAAATTTCAAAGAGAGGATGCATGTGAACATCCCAATGAAATTAATTCAATTTTAGGGGTTTTATTACCATTTAATGAGGTATATATTTATCATATTCTTGGGGAGAAATAAAAAATTTATGATATAATATTTTTTTGAATGTGTTTATGTATTTTATAAATAAATTTGTGGTGCTCTCATGAATTGTGATGTTCAATTTTCAATAGATCTTAAATATGAGGAAACGTCCATTTCAACCGATCCTTATTGAATGAAACCAATTGAGTTTCATGAATTGATTGAAAAATAAGGGGGAATATTAAAAATGGATTCATATTCCTGATTGGATCACCATAGGTTGAACCTATTATTTTCACTAAGAAGAAAGTTTGGTCAATGTGAATTTTCATCTATTTTTTGAACATAACAAAAAAAAAATGCTTGGGACTTGACCCATTTACCCTGTATTGACAGGATTTTGGAAACAGTATGTTGGAATCAAAACTGTTATAAGATAGACCTTCATTCTGTATATGATAAATTGATGTTCAATAAGGAAGGAATATCCAAGACAACATTACATACAAGTTATGGTCATTATGAATTTATAATGTTCACATTTGGACTGACCCATTCCCTCGATATCATCATGGATCCCATGAATAGATTGTTTTTTTATTACCTTGTTCAATTTAGAATAGTTTTTAAAGATGATATTATTAGATATTTAAATATAAATGAAGAATATTCAGGTCATTTGAATATGTTTTGAAGACCCTAAGGAAGTATAAGATGTCTTCCAAATTCAAAAAATGTATATTCCTCTTAAATGAAATATCATTCCTTTGTTATATAACCTAAAAAATGGGTATATTGATGGATCATTGAAAGGCATATGTTATTGAAAAATTTCGTAGAAAAACCATGGTTATTGAGATCTATAATTTTCATAGGTTGGATAGATACTACCGATGATTTTGGATAGATTTAACATTGAAATATAATCCAAAAAAACATGTTAGTTAATAAGGGATCTAAGTCCCTATAGAGAAATAAATTTAAATAAAATTTCAATGATCAGAATATAAGTTCATTTAGTGAACCTATGTTTCAATACCCTTTAATGGAGAAGATTTTGTGGCCCAAATTGATACAGAAATTAATGGACTAGAATTATTCCACACATAAAATTAAATGGTGATAGATCATCCCCCTTGAAAATTGAAAATTAATAATAACACATACCTGACTCATTATTTAGAGATTGAAGATATATTCTTATATTTAAATTATGGATGTATGATCTTTATAGTGAATGGATTCACACATATATATACATGAATTATAAAATATTCAGGAATATTTTAACCAAAAATGTGTGGAATATTCCTTAAAGGATATGGGTGTAATTGAATATATATTATTACTTCTCAATACACTACCACAATGGAATGTAAAATATGTGGATGATCCTTTATAATGGAAGGACCATTACTTTATTTATATGAATAGTATTGAATGTTATGTAAAATTTATATACATCTTGGAGATGGATTATTAAATATTAATTAATTAGAACCAATAAAATTCTTCCTAGATTAATTTCTATCCATCCAACCCTGTGATTTTTAAATTTATGTATAAGAAAGATGTGGAACTATATTAAAAGAAAAAAATGTTACTTATTTCAACAATGATTGTTGTAGAATATTAGGGTTTATTAATAGAGGTTGTGTCATTTAATTTATAAAATTGTGGAATTATTTTTTAGGTCATTCTCATGATACATCATTCTCTTTAATTATTTTTATTATAAATGTTTATAGAGATCTGAAAGAGAATTTAAGGTGGGATATAATTAAAATAGGTATTATATAGATTTTATCACAATGAATAGTCTGGTATAATTATAATTATGGGAGATATGAGTCTAATTGATGTTAAAATCATTATCTATACATGAATGGAAATAGGAAAACATGAAAATGGATCTTGTCATTAGAATCACTAAATAAACTATATAGAACAATTTTTTTATTTTATTTGACCACCTTAAAAAATAAACACATTTTATTTCCATTAACAAATATTTTATAGTTTATCAAATATCAAGGATTTACATTGACTAAGTTGTGATCTTTTATATTTTCCCATATCTTTCTATATTTAATCTTGAACTATGGATTTCTGTAATGTTCTAGAGAATCATTCTATTAACATTTAATAATAGATTATTTTTTATCATTATATATCATCCTAAGATAGATGCTCTATCTAATAAAAAATTATCAATCATGAGAATTTATGATATGATCATGTTCCTTTTATATTAATAATCATTGGGAACAACACATTTTGGGGTGGAATTTTATTCAACAAGATCATTCACCAATTTTTTCTGATTGAACCATGTGATGATATCTAAATAAGTATGTAAATAAATCAAATGTGTTGGGATAGATATCGAAAAAGAAATATCTTGGGATATGAACAAGATAATGAATAGGTAGAAAAGGTTTGACATATTTAGATTCACATCAGAATAACTCATAGTAAACTTAAAATATATTATGATAATCAATAAAAGGATATAGTGTTTTTAGTAGGTGAAATGATATTCCAATGAATATATTTATTGAATAGGGTTATGTTATTTAACATGAAGGGAAATTTTCTCCAATTTATATATATCAGTGCAATTGAAGTAATTTATCATATCGAGATAGTAACATAACAGTTCATTCTTCCACTAAATCTCTACCTTTTCTATGACATGTTCGATTTATATCTTTTGAGGAACAACATACCTGATCATTCGCAGGTACTGAACTCAATGGTCACACCATTGGAGTAAGAGATCTATTATTTATAATAACTAGTGATTAATTTATATGAATGATATAATATTCTTCAGAACAAGACCACTTACATAGTCAATGTTTTGTACTAAATCCATGATTTAGTAGATTTCTAAATGGGAACCTGTTAATGTTATGAGGCATAAGTATCCAATGTTGTTTGTATTAGAATGATAGTAGGTTTAGTGATATTTTATTATAAGGGGTTGAATGTAACACCATAATATTTTATGAGATATATCTATTTTTTTATTTCATTGACATCTTTCTTTTACCCCAACACCTTGTCTAAACTATTCGTTATATACTATAAAAAAAATATTATTTTAAGTGATATTTATCTCATACACATTGTTTTTAAGGGAATGAATAAGATTAAATAAATTAAAAAAATTATTCTTTACACACATATGAAATTAAATTATTTATTTTCAATTTAATATAAATAATGCTTAAATCCAATGAAGAGAAAATTGAGTTTTTCCCAGAAGGAAAAAATTTTATACACACAATTTGTTTTTATCCAAATAAATTAAATTAATCACTCAACATGAAGGGTTTTAATGGAATACATATTTTATATATTCAATAAAAAAATTTAATGTCACTCAAATGGATTTTTATTCAGCATGAAATATGAATAAATCTTGGTTTATTTATAAAAACAATTTTTTTTATAGTGTTATTCATTGATTTCTCATCCTTATTTTAGAAAGTACTTATAAATATTATATGAAAATAATTTTATAAAATTTATTATCTACTTATAATATTTATTAATAAATTTTTTAATTACATCACTATAATTTTTGTTCGTAATTAAGAGTCGAAGCTATATAATGTTTTTCACCATAGTTAAGGTTAAAATGGGATTATTGGGGCATTAAACAAAGAGATAAGGTTAATATTTCTACATAATGAAGTATAAATATTATTGGATTAATATAATTAAAAATTATTATATCCAATATTATATTTATTGTCTATTGGTACCACTTTTATATGATTGTTACTATATATTATTTATATCTTTTCGGTAAATCCATGTGTGTCCCTCCCCTCACATATTAATGGGACCTTGTTCACTAACCTAATTCACAAAATTTAAACTATAAAATTCCGAAAATACCTACAAAAAAATTAATATATTCCATTACATGTTATATTTTCTCCTTATTTTATCCTGAGACCATGCTATAAATGATTAATATTTAAGATAAAAGAGGTATCTCAAAGAAGTGGTCACTATGTTACACGACGTTTTAAATGTTTAGTTATTCTTATATTTCCTAGAATTTAATTTTATCCTCCCAAAAATTATCAATTAATAATAAATAATATACTAAATATTTAATATTATTAATGTAGAACCATTTTAAATATCTTTTACCTCAAATGGAAAATGACAATGTTGCGCATCTGCACATGCGGACTACCACCTCCACAAAGTGATGGGATTAGTTTTTCATTTCCTATTTACATGGGGGATATTAATGTTAAATTTATGAAATATATATGATTAATATATGATAAATATTATATTATAATATTAAATTATTATTTACATTTATTTTTTCCAAATATTGAAATGTGAATACATCACTCTACAAATGTATTAACTACCATATCCACAAAGTGATTTAATTCATTTTTCATAAATTCATTATGTGAATGGTTAAAAAATTGGATATAAGGAATAAATTATATAATTATTTTCTTATTATGATCTAGTATATTATTAAATCATGATCATGGTGAAAATAAAGGAATTGTTAAACTTAAACACGAATGGAAAATGGGTACCTTTTCACCTTATTGTTAAATTTGTTAATGAAATTTTCAAAAAACAGATAATTATAAATTATAAAGGAATATTATATAATATTTTATCTATGAATATGTATATATATAATAATTTATACTTTATTTATATTTGTTATATAATAATACTGAGTGAATATGAAGAAAGGTGAGAGCTGGGGTCAAAGTTTCTTGTCTCAAATTTATTTCTATGCAACATATGAACTATTCACCAATTCTTTCTTTTATGTATTTTATATAATTTAAATGAATTTATTTTTTACATATTCTAATAAAAGTTATGGGGATTTCAAATCCATATATGTTTTCTCTTTAATGTTTTCTTATTTTTATATTACCATATTATTAAGGGTTTATGTCACAATTTCATTTATTTAATGAGATTGTCTATACTAAATTTATGTTCAGGGAAATTTATATACCATATATTTTAAATCTTTTAATTTTATTCTCCTATATTAATTCCCATAATTTTCATGTAGTAATAAAATTTTTCCCTAATTTGAATTTAAAATTATTGTGAATCATTTTTTATGAAAAATACTTATTATATCTACATTGGTCGATGGAAATTTTATTCCATGTTCATAAACATTAAAATTTAACCAGGAATATTATTTTATTTGATTAAATTATTTATAAATTCATTTAATCCATATTTTTGTTCTTTTCAATTTTTTTAAATGTAAATTTTCTAATGATAACTAAACTGTTTGATTATAACATTTTACAAAATCTATGAATGGTATATGGTAACGCCCCGACCCTAGTTACCTATAGTCAGTGAATTATTACATAACATTGGAATGATCACAAGAAATATCAAATCTCGAAAGACCGATTGGTTTAGTAGCCTTGGAAACACTAGATATATTCATAATGTTTTACATTACATTATAAAGTGAAAAACTACTACAACAACATATTGTATCCATAGTCCACACAATTATCCCCTCATAATATCCCTGCTGGTCATTCATAATTTAATTCTTCACATCCTGGGATAAATAAAACATAGAAAAGGGGTGAGCTCAAATGCCTAGTAAGGATAACAATATAACTGAAACTTTCATAAATAAGAATAAAAATTTAAGGCAATGAATAAATAAAACAAAATCCTTTTAAATATTAACTTCAACATAGTATGGAAAAAATAAAATGAAATAATTCCATTTACTTATTCACATGGATATTCTAATAATCGAATAATCTCATGCAAGATCAATAACCACTTTCATAATGATGGAATGCATAATGCCAGATTATCATTACCACATAACCAATGCCTCGTGCCAAGACTGAAAATAAGATATTGTCAAGGCATTGTGCCAAAACACTAGTTTTTCTCATGAGACCAACCGATTCATTGAGGATCTATAGAGGGAACCACCCGTCACATATTAAGTCCAATGTATTCCCATATGAAAAGGTTTAATCATAACATAAACATTCGTATTAAATCTAGCATACGAAATGTCAATACATTCACTATAAACCATGAATGGTATAGACATAGCACATCCACAATCAAACATATCACAAAACCTTCAATACAATATAGAAGTTTTCTATAATAATAAATCATCATCAAATAAGCGTAAAATCTATAAAAGGATGTTGACATAGATGAAATCAAAACTCTTTATAGGGAAATATATCTTTCTATTTTGAAATCATTTAAGAGTCATATATTTATATAATAAAACATTTTCTTTGAAAATATTATTATATGCTTGTAATGGAAGCTTCGACGATTTTATAATGTTGGAAAATAGCTGCACCCTCCGTATAAGTTAGAAAAAACATTCTTACCATAATTCTGTCGAAAAGGTTAAAAAGCACCTTCTTTGGAAAACGACGGAATGATTCCTTTATAAGACTCTTATAAAAAGTCAAACATGGTTATAAATGACTTTAACCAATATTATTTTAAATAGTAAAAATGTTTTGAAATACATTTTTAAGAAACATGGATGTGGATGATAAAGATATCCCAGTAGATTATTACGTATAAACAACCTCAGATATGAAGAGATTGCAAAATAAAACCTTACCATGTACTTTTCCATGTTTGGGTGTAGGTTAACCTCCTGTATAATGGTGAAATAATTGTTATTAAATTATACAAGAATCATATACATTAATATGATATCATATATGATCTTTTAACATTGATTTGTTAATAATATCTTAGTATTATCATTGTTTTGGGTGTTAACTTACTCATTTTCTTTTATATGTTTTGTGTCGTAAGCCATGTTTGTCAGGGATAGGTTGTATCATAATCATATCAGGAATGATATCAATTCCTTATATACTATTATTAATCATCAAATGAGAATTAGACTTGAATGGATATGATGGGGAATGAATCTCATCGCGTTCGTGGAGATGATAGTCCGTACGTACACTCGAATGACAATATCATTCTTTTGATATTTAAATGATATATAATTGGATGTTATATCATATATAAAGAATCATTATCATGTTATATGTTTTATTTACATTTGTTACACATCATTATTATACCCATCCAAATAATAATTTATTGAATAAAAATTACACCACGACGTGGAGACGGTAAGCCGTACTTATGAAAGTATGGTGACATGTTATTCAAAGGATGGATAGAATACAGAATATGGTTGTACCATATTTATAATAACATCACAGTATATATAAGACACTGGAGTTATTATTTTAGAATGGTAATGAAAATGAAGGAAGAAGTGGAAGAAGTAATGAACTTGGAAAAAGGGTGGTGAAATCATTACCGCTTCTTTGGGTTCTTCCTATTGATTTCATCAAAAGGGCTCCTTAAGGTGGCTTTCTGACTAAATGAAGTCTTCTAGGATGATGTGAGGGAAGTTGAGCGAGTATTTGGGAAGAGGTTGGCCGAAACAAAACGCTTTGAAGATGTGAGTTAATCAGAAGGGGGAGTGCCCTTTTATAAGAGGGGTGAGGTGAACCTTTGGAAAAGCTAGAAATATTATTTTATAATAAATTAATATTCAGTTTCTAATGGCTCCAAAGTGGAATATATAAAGGTTATGGTGGGTATGGGTCGAAAACCACTCATCAAAACAGAATGATTACTTCCAAAAATGGTAATTAAAGCATTCATAACATGTCATATTAACCTATAAAATTAGTATAATTCATAAAAAGTCTCAAATTATATTTATTTGGTTATCTACAGTATCAATCATTTTATGTTTTCTCTATTATTGTAATTACTGCATCACCATGGTGTCATAAATAAGTTAACTTATTTAATGTCTAAAAATTATAAATAAAATAAAATTATATAGGAAATCTTGTTATATTTCTAATGAATATTTATAGTCGAATAACCAACATATATAAGCTTATCTAACAATTGTTTTTCTATAAGATATATGCTTGTGTCATTTTTGTATTCATTTTAACTTAACTAAAATAAAGTGTCCCTATCACTTACAAGTGGCTCCATGGGGTGAAAAAATCGACCCAAAGATTCCCATGGTCAAAAATGTATCAACCAATAAGGTTAGGACACGTTTTAGGGTATTTTTTTATTATTATAATATTATTTTTTTAACCCTTATTTACCGTATTTACCCTTTAACCATGGTAAATAAAATATTTACCGAAGTAATTATTCAAAATGTCTAAAAATAAAATTTACCTATTTACACAATTTGAACATCCTGATTCCAAATATGGAATCCATTTTTCCAAATTCAAAACACAGAAGTGGCAGAAATTAATTTAAAATTAATTCCCGCTGTCAAAACAAAAAGCATGTTTTTAAGATATAATAACTAACAAAAGATTGATACTTGTTTATGTTCATTTTAATTGTGAAATTATGTCCATTGAAAAAAATTATATTAAATGGTAAAAATATATTCTAAATATACTTTAAAACCACTGAAATTCATAATTTTTCACTATTAATTATTTTGATTAAAAAAGTTATTTTTAATTAAAATTTAGTAATTTTCACTATTCATCAAAATATTATAGTTATCCGAAATGTGCCAAAATTTCACCTTAGGCTAAATTAGATACTCCGAATCCAAAAATGAAGTCCATTTTGAGAGATAAAATTTATAAAATTTCATAAAGTAGGTATTACTATTCATAACTGCTAGTTTGATTGGTTGTGGTGTGTTAGAACTCGATGTTGCGTACAACACATGCTATCTCATTTTTCAAAGTGAAACGTACCGTAGAAGCAAGGGGTGTTACATTATCCCATCCTTAAAATAATTTCATCCTTGAAATTTCTAGAATACTACCACATGAAAAGACTCGGGTGGTTCTTCATCGTATGTTCCTCATGTTCCCACGTTGCCTCTTCCATCTTATGGTTTCTTCAAAAAAAACTTTTACCAGATGCGTCGTCCGGTTTCTCAGTACTTGGTCTCTCGTATCAAGAATCTTGACAGGCTCTTTGCAATAAGACAGATCGGGTTCCAGTTCTAATTCCTCATAGGTGAGCACATGTGTTGGGTCAGGAATGTATTTCCTCAACAGAGATACGTGGAACACATCATGAACTTTGGAGAGACTTGGCGGTATTTCCAATCGGTAAGCTATAGCCCCAATTCATTCTAGAATTTTGAAATGCCCGATGTACTTGGGACTCAATTTACCTTTCTTACAAAATGTATGACTCCTTTCCATGGAGATACCTTCAGGAAAACATGATCACCGACTTGAAATTTTAAATCCTTCCTTTGATTATCAGCATAGCTCTTCTACATACTTTGAGATGCTTTGATGTGATTTTGGATTAAATTGCCCTTTTCCATCGTTTCCCCCACCAGTTCTGGGCCTACAAGTTTTCTTTCATCAACGTCATCCCAACAGGTTGGTGTACGACATTTTTTTTCTGTATAACGCTTCATATGGTGACATCTGAACACTTGAATGGAAGCTATTATTATAGGAAAATTCTACTAGAGGTAAATATTGATCCCACATACCCTGAATGTCATGTGAGAAGTATCTCAACATGTCTCTTATGGTTTGAATAGTTCGTGCTGATTGTCCGTCTGTCTGAGGGTGGTAGGCAGTGCTCAAATGAAGTTCAGTATCCATGGATTTCTGATGACTCTTCCAGAATCTTGAAGTAAAACGGGGATCAGGATCTGAAACAATCTATAGGGGTACTCCATTAAGTCTCACAAATTCATTAATATATAGTCTTGTTCGACATTCCAGTTTTAGATCTTCTCTTATAGCAAGAAAATGTACTGACTTGGTAAGATGATCAACAATAACCCATATTTCATCGTTCCTTCTAGGAGTCTTTGGTAGCCCCATGACAAAGTCCATCGTAATATTGTCCCATTTTCACTCCGTTATGGGAAGAGGTTGCATGAATCCTCCAGGTTGTTGCCTTCCAGCTTTCACTTGTGAAAATCCATACATCTTGAAACAAAATCAGCAATCTCCCTCTTCATGTTGTCCCACCAAAAATTTTCCTTCAAATATCTATACATTTTGGTGCTCCCAGGTTGTATAGAGAAATAGGAACTATAAGAATCGTCCAGTAATTAAATTTTTAGATCAGGTATATCGGGAACACAAAGACTCTTCCCGAATTTCAAAATTCCTTCTTCATACACAAAGTCTCTCAATCTCCCATCATTCACAGCTTTAATCTTCTTTTGAAATTCTTCATCATCAGTCTGAGAACTCTTAATCCTTTCTAGTAAAGGTGGTTTGGCAACCATAAGAAAAATAAGTGATGTTTCACCTTCCCTAGTTATTCACATGTCCATCTTCACTAGATACATGAAAATTGGATCACTTTCAATTCTCATATTGTTCAAAACTCCATGATCTTTTCTACTCAAAGCATCTTCCACCTTGTTTTATTTCCCCAAGTGGTAGTGTATCGTGCAATCATAATACTTGAGTAATTCAAGCCATCTCCATTGCCTAATGTTGAGTGATTTTTAGGAGAAAATATACTTCAAACTCTTGTGATCAGTATAAATCTCACATTTTTCACCATAGAGGTAGTGCCTCCATATCTTTAAAGAAAAGATCAATGCTTCTAACTCAATATCATGATTAGGATAGTTTTGCTCCGGAATTATCAACTGTCATGGTGCATAGGCAATAACCCTATCATTCTGCATAAGGACACAACCAAGTCCTTTCTTTGAAGCATCACAATAAATAACGAACCCATCATTCCTCGATGGTAGAGTCAATATAGTAGCATTGACTAATCTTCTCTTCAGTTCTTCAAAACATTATTCACACTCTTTTTTCTAAACAAATTTAACCCCATTATGTGTGAGCTTCGTTAATGGGTTAGCCAATCAGGCAAAATTCTGGACGAAACGTCGATAATAACCTGCCAAACCAATAAAACTGCGTACCTCAGTTATACTCGTAGGTGATGGCCATTCTTGGATTGCCTTGGTCTTATAAGGATCAACAGATATTCCATATTTAGAGACAATATTTCCATGAAAAGAGATCTCATGAAGCCAGAATTCACATTTTCTAAACTTCCCATATAATTGATGTCTTCTCAGAGTCTTTAGGATAATGCGCAAGTGATTTTCATGATCTTCATAGCTTTTGGAGTATACCAAGATATCATCAATAAATACCACCACAAATTCATCGAGATACTCCTTCAAAACTCTATTCATCAGATCCATGAATACAGAGGGTGCATTAGTCAATCCAAAAGGCATTACATTAAACTCGTAATACCCATACCTAGTTCGAAATGCTGTCTTCGGAATGTCTTCCTTCTTTACACACAACTGATGGTATCCAGATCGAAGTTAAATCTTTGTAAAGTATTGAGCTCAATGAAGTTGGTCAAATAAATCATCAATGCGAGGTAGGGGATTCTTTTTATTTATTGTTATAGCATTGATCTCCCTATAGACGATACATAACCTCATAGATCCATCTTTCTTTTTAACAAAATGAATAGGGGCTCCCCATGGAGAAACACTAGGGAGAATAAATCCCTTATTACTCAATTCCTCTAGTTGTTTCTTTATTTCAACTAATTCTACAGTGGACATTCTATAATGGGTCTTCGATATAGGCCTTGATCCAGGAATTAAATCAATGGAAAACTCAACTTCTTTTTCTGGAGGATGGCCACGTAAATCTTCCAGAAATACATCTACATATTCTTTCACAATAGGTACATCCTCTATTTGAACATTCCTTTTCTCACCCATTGTCATTTCATTTTCTTCCTCCCTAATAATTGAATATAGTTGGGCTACTGGGGGTGGATATAGAAAAGAATTAGGTGGTGAAAATTCTTCTATAATGATAAGGTGTTCCTTATCATCATCATAAAAAATCATAACCTCCTTCCTATTACAATAAATATTCGCATCCTATTCCAAAATCTAATCCATACCAAGGATTATATCAAACTCAATCATAGGTATGATGATGAGATCAGCAGATAAAGAACATTTATGTGCTCTAATGAGACTGATTCACAAAACATTGTTGCAATGAAACTTCCCTTAGAAGTTTTATCTGACAACTCCCTTGTTAAATAAAATTGGAAATATCTAATTTTCTTAGAAAGCTGGGAAGATATGAAACAATGCGATGATCCAAAATCAAATAATGCATTTTATAAACTTGAGGAAACCATTAAATTACACGCCACCATGTCTTTTGGAGCTTCTACTTCAGCAGTAGTGATAGAAAAAGCATGGCCTTGATCCCTTGGCCTTTTATGAGTTAAGTTCCCCTAATGATTAGGACATTCATTTGAATAATGTCCCAACTCCCTACAATTGTATCATTGAACATTGGTAGCTTCCTTCTTCCCTTTGCAATCACGAGCTTGGTGGCCTTTTTCACCACACATGTAACAGACACCCATTCCCTTCAAGAAAGTACCGGGGTGTTTCTTCCCACATTTACCACATGATTGATATTCAACCATTCCGTTATTCCCCTTATTTCCATTCCCAGATTGATCAGCAGTACTCTTATTCTCATACTTTGCTTTAAAGTCATAAAACTTAGAGAATTCCTTTTCTGTCTTGATAGAACATGAGACAATGTCTGCATACGGCGAGAAGGATTGTGAGACTAATGCTCGATGGAGAAATAGTTTTAACCCATCAATGAAACGATCAATCTTACTTCATGGGTTGCGTATATAATCTCCAGGATACCTTTCTGTCCTTGTAATGTTAGCCTCGTACTTTGCGACATTCTCATCCTCCTTCTGTCTCAGACTCAGAAATTGCCTTTCCATATCTGCTCGATGGTCACGAAGAATGTATTTTTATAAAAATAGATCTTTGAACTCCCTCCATTCCATATTTTATACTTCATCATCTTCCATCATTTTTTGAATTAATGAACACCATTGATCAACATCTCCAGTGAGGCGGTAAACTACCATGATAACTTTTTCCCTTTCACTACACCCCAAAGCCTGAAATATTTTTTTCTAGGGAATTTATCCATTTCTCAGCTACTAAGGGATTTGTACTCCCATTGAATATTGGTGGTTGTTGCCTCATGAATCGATCTAACATTGATCCTCCACGCTGCAGATTAGGGTGCTCCATACAGGTAAGGTTATTATTCATAACCTGAGTGAGTTGTCCCAGTATGGTGATTAGCTGGTCGACACCAGTTTCATCACCAGCTCCACTATAATTATCTTTAGCAGGAGGGAAATCCCCACATGGAGTGCCTGCATTGATATTGTTTCCATTTCTTCCACTAGGTGCCATTTCAAAACAATGGCATAAAATAGATCAGTTAATGAATCAAAATACATAATTCCATACTTATAAAACACTTAACATAAATTGAATTATTTATGAATATAATCCATAATAAAAAAAAATTCTTTGAGGAAGTATATACTCATAAACCCTTCATAATGATTTGTAAATAAAATGAGAGTTATCCTAAGCATATCCCCCAGGAGTGTCATAACCAAGAGTGTAGCAAGCCCCGTTGTCATGCACCAGTTCCCGTTCGAGTCTAGCTCAAAGCGGTGTTTTCGGATTTTACCCCTATTTACATCTATTCCAGAGCCGCCTCTACCTGCTCATATATAGACAAGTATGTTCTTCTTTGAGAACTCACAAAATCTTTACAATACCAAAATTATAGGAAGTTCTTCTATACTAATCCTAAAAGTTCATCTTAGGTCTACGTTCTCCAATCAGAGTTATCTAAATCTAGCTTCCAAGGTCTGTACTAAACTTCCTATGATACCAAATTTAATTCCCCGACCCCACTTACCTAGAGTCAGTGCATTATTACATAACATTGGAATGATGTCAAGAAAGATCAAATATCGAAAGACCGATTTGTTTAGTAGCCTTGGAAACACTAGATATATTCATAAAGTTCTACATTACATTATAAAGTTAAAAACTTCTACAACAACATATTGTCTTCATAGTCCACACAATTATCCCCTCATAATATCCCTGCAGGTCATTCATAAATTTCTTCTTCACATCCTGGGAAAAATAAAACATAGAAAAGGGGGGAGCTCAAATGCCCAGTAAGGATAACAATATAGCTGAAACATTCATAAATAAGAATAAAAATTTAAGGCAATGTATAACTAAAACAAAATCCTTTTAAACATTAACTTCAACATAGTATGGGAAAAATAAAATGAAATAATTCCATTTACATATTCACATGGATATTCTACTAATCGAATAATCACATGCAATATCATTAACCACTTTCATAATGATGGAATTCATAATGTCAGACTATCATAACCACATAGCCAAGCCCTCGTGCCAAGACTACAAATACGATTTTGTCAAGGCCTTGTTCCAAGAAACTAGTTTGTCTCATGAGACCTACTGATGCATCGAGGAGCTATAGCGGGCTCAACCCGTCACATATTAAGTCCAATGCATTCCAATATGAAAAGGTTTAAACATATAATAAACATTCGTATTAAAAGTAGCATACGAAATGTCAATACTTTCACCATAAAAAATGAATGGAATAGAAATAGCACATCCATAGTCAAACATACCACAAAAACTTCAATACAATATAGATGTTTTGTATAATAATAAATCAACTTCAAATATGCGTAAAATCCATCAAAAGATGTTGACATAGATGAAATTAAAACTCTTTTTAGAGAAATATATTTTCTATTTTGAAATCATTTAAGAGTTATATATTTATAAAATAAACCATTTTCTTTGTAAATATTCTTATAATCTTCTAAGGGAAGCTTTAATGATTTTATAACGGCGGAAAATAGCCTCACCCGCCGTATAAGTTAAAAAAACATTCTCACCTTAATTCTGTCGAAAAGGTTAAAAAGCAACTTGTTCGGAAAACATTGGAAAGATTCCTTTATAAGAATCTTATAAAAAGTCAAAAAAGGGTATAAATGACTTTAACAAATATTCTTTTAAATAGTAAAAATGTTTTGAAATACATTTTTAAGAAACATGGATGTGGATGATAAATATATCCCAGAAGATTATTACGTATAAACAACCTCGGATATGAAGAGATTGTGAAATAAACCCTTACCTTGTACTCTTCCTTGGTTGGGTGTAGGTTAAACTTCTGTATAATGGTGAAATAATTGTTATTAAATTATACAAGAATCATATACATTAATATGATATCATATATGATCTTTTAACATTGATTTGTTAATAATATCCTATTATTATCGTTGTTTTGGGTGTTAACTTACTCATTTTATTTTATATGTTTTGTGTCATAAGTCGTGTTTTTCATGGATAGGTTGTATCTTAATAATATATAGAATGATATCAAGTCCTTAGATACTATTATTAATCATCAAATGAGAATTATACTTGAATGGATGCAATGGAGAATGAATTTCATCGCGTTCGTGGAGACGGTAGTCCGTACGTACACACGAGCGGCAATATCATTATTTTGATATTAAAATGATATATAATTGAATTTTATTTCATATATACAAAGTCATTATCATGTTATATTTATTATTTACATGAGTTACACATCATTATTATACCCATCCAAATAATAATTTATTGAATAATAATTACACCATGACGTGGAGACGGTAAGCGGTACGTACGCACGTATGTTGACATGTTATTCAAAGGATGGATAGAATAATTAATATGGTTGTACCATATTTATAATAACATCACAGTATATATAATATACTGGAGTTATTATTTTAGAATGGTAATGACAAAGAAGGAAGAAGTGGAAGAAGAAAGGAACTTGGAAAAAGGGTGGTGAAATCATTACCTTTTCTTTGGGTTCATCCTTTTGATTTGATCAAAAGGTCTCCTGAAGTTGGATTTCAGACTAATGTAAGGCCTCTAAGATGATGTGAGGGAAGTTGAACGAGTATTTGGGCAGAGGTTGGCCGACCCAAAAGGCTTTGAAGGTGTGAGTTAATGAGAAGGGGGAGTGACCTTTTATAAGAGGGGTGAGGGGCACCTTTGGAAAATTTAGAAATATTATTTTATAATAAATGCATATTCGGTTTCTAATGGCTCCAAAGTGGATTATTTAAAGGGTAATGTGGGAATGGGTCGAAAACAACTCAAACAATAGAATTTATACAGGTTTGGGTTACTATATTAACCTTATCATTAAGTATTAACTCTTAGTTAATTAGTTTCACTTTTACAATGTCTCTTTGTATTTTTATATTATATGGTTAATAAACATAATATATACATCCAAGTGACCCCCAAGTGGTCCATTAATGATAAAAATATCATGATATAAGTCTTTTGGCCGATCATTAGATTTTTAGGAAATTAATATCAATTAATAATATAATATTTGTTTTAAAAACTCTTTTATTTCAATTTTGACACTATTCAATAATTGATTTTTGTAAAAATCATAACAGAATGATTACTTCCAAAAAATTAAATTACATAATTCCTAACATTTTATATTAACCTATATAATTATTTTAATTCATAAAAAGTCTCAAATTATATTTATTTGAGTATCTACAATATCAATCATTTTAATTTTTCACTATTATGGTAATTACTACATCACCATTGTGTCATATATAAATTACATTATTTAACGTCTAAAAATTATAAATAAAATACCATTATGTAGGAAATCTTTTTATTTTTATAATTAATATTTATAGTCGAATATCTAACATATATAACCCTATGTAGCAATTGTTTTTCTAAATGATATATGCTTCTGTCATTTTTGTATTCATTTTAACTTAATTAAAATAAAGTGTCCCTATCACTTACAAGTGGCACCATGGGGTCCCAAAATCGACCCAAAGATGTCCATGGTCGAACATGTGTCAAAAAATAAGGTTAGGAAACGTTTTAAGGTAATTTTGTATTATTATTATATTATTTTTTAACCCTTATTTACCGGATTTACCCTTGAACCATGGTAAATAAAATATTTACCGAAATAATTATTCAAAATGTCTAAAAATAAAAGTTACCTATTTACACAATTTGAACATCCTAATTCCAAATATGGAATACATTTTTCAAAATTCAAAACACAGAATTAGCAGAAATTAATTTAATATTAATTCCAGCTGTCAAAACAAAAAGCGTGTTTTTAAGATATAATAACTATCAAAAGATTGATATTTGTTTATTTTTGGTTTGATTGTGAAATTATGTCCAATGAACAACATTGTATTAAATGGTGAAAATATATTCTAAATATACTTTAAAACCACTCAAATTCATAATTTATCACTATTAATTATTTTGATTAAAAAATATTTTTTAATTAAAATTTAGTAAGTTTCACAATTCATCAAAATATTAAAGTTATCTGAAAAGTACCAAAATTTCACCATAGGATAAATTCAATACTCCGAATCCAAAAATTAAGTCCATTTTGAGAGATAAAATTTATAAAATTTCAAAAAGTATGTATTACTATTCATACCGGCTAGTTTTATTGGTTGTGGTGTGTTCGAACTCGATGTTGCACACAACACACGCTATTGCATTATTCAAAGAGAAACGTACCATATAAGCTTGGGGTGTTGCAAATATTTATTTTATGGTTTATAGTATTAATTTATTTTAATAATTGTATTAAAATACTTTTATTGGAATATTCCTTAAATAGTTTCCAAGGAGATTTAAAAAAATATTTTTCTTCATATTTTAGTAATTTTTAGTTTTTTATGATACATAAATAAAATGTTATTTTACATATTTTCAAAGAAATATTCAAATTCACAACTAAAATTTATTTATTTTATCTATTTTAAAAACCTTTAATTATTGTTACAATTAACTAAGGATATGTTCTTTAGATACCATCAACACACATTCTTTTGTTGGATTATGATTTTTATGGTTTATTCTATAAAACTTGTTTCCTATCTAAATGTTATTATATGATGAAATGATGGACTATTTATGAATCATGTTTACTTTTAATAAGTTGTGATATAGTGAATTGATGAATATTTTTTTATCTTGTGGAGCACATTTTAATAGGTTTGATAATGTGATGGGTAGGCTTAGAATTTTGTAGTTCTCTAATGAATTGAACAATTATTGTTATCTAATGAGATAATAATGATTGGAATGGTTGGTGAACCCCATTTATTAATGGATTTTGACTAATATGATAGTATTTTGACAAAACCATGAATAATGAAATGGTAGAATAATGAGTGATCCCAATGCACTATGATAGTTTTGACTAAGATCCTTGATTAAGTAAATGATATATTTTGTTATGTGTATGCCACAAACATATGACATGTGCTTATGATATGTTCTCTTGGATCATGATTTTTTTTGGGATTCTTTACTCATATGGTTAATGTATTTTTTACAAAAAATATATATAATTATTCATGATTAAAGATATTTGACAAATTTTTTAAGAGTTTTATATGTTATTATTGTGTTTTTGTACACTTATACTTATATAATTCTCACTTGTGGTTATTGATTTATATCTCACAATTTTACCTTTATTAGGTAATTGAACTCACCCTTTATTATGTGTTATTTCTATAGGATAGATTGAATGGTTTATGTATGATATGAAATACCTAGTTATGAATTACCGGTAGATCCTTATTAATATATTTTTATCATTCTTATATATGTGTGTCTATAGGATTATCAGAGGAGGGAATTTTTTTGGAAAAATAAAATAATCTTTCGGGATGTATGTTATTTTGAATTAATAAACATCATTTATACTAATGTAAAATAGTTATTACAGTTCTTTCTATGTTTAGATAATGCACAGAGTGGGTTTTGTTTAGTTTTTTACTTTGACCTATAGTTTATGCAGTCTTTTATGGATTTAAATGTAATTTAAGGGGGGTTACATGATGTTTTCTCTCGGCCCCACATATTCCACGAACTAATAAAATGGATAAAGGATCTCACACCATGTAATAGGTTTACCTCATTTAATGGTAATAAATTGGGTTTTAATAAAGAAGAAATGGTTTTTTCAGTGAATCATATTAATCAAAAAATAATCAGATTGGAATATTTAGATGTAGTATAATTATTGGAATTATAGACAATTTATGGTGTATTACCTATAATTAAGGGTTCCTTCGGTGTTTAGTCTCCCTTCACATGATCTAGAGATATCCTAGTAGATTTTTTGGGATCCCAACTACCTACAGATCTTTTGTTTAGTGATTGGTCAATGTGTTTATTGTGGTGTGTTTCTCTAGGTAAGTTATCCTTCTTGTTCTTCCATCCATTGGTCGTATAAACATTATTAGCTATGTCATAGCATAAAATTTGTTATTGGAGTGTTTTTTATTTAGTACCGTCAAGATTCTTGTAATTCCTTGTCTTTTGAAGGCCATTTTATTGGTTTATAATATCTGTTGTTGAACATAGAAAAGATTATACTAGTTTGAGGTAGTATTTTCTATGTAGTGGTTTTATGCAATGAAAGGATTATTTTTTATTGTAAATTCCTCTGAATTGTTAATATAATTGAAGTAATATATGGTTTAAATGTTTTTATTTCAATTAATTTTTTTTGAAAATGTTTTGTAATTGAATATATATTTGAATGATTTGGAAATCAATTTTCAATGACATAATATGAATGGTTTGGTTTGAAATTTTTTTCATAAAATTGTGATCATTGTTTTCAAAATTTATTTTTACAATTTTTACATTGGAAACCATGTAGATTCTCAAAAATAGGCACAAGTAGCCTTAGTGTGTGGATCCACTAGGAGATAAACTTTGGGTTATCGATGGATTATGGTGGGATTGAAAATTGGTTCGATCGAACACTATGACTTTTTAGTATCTTGAATGTATAGTACAAATTGTTCTATAGGCTTGGTCTCAATACATTTTTCTTTGTAATTTTTTGTAATTTATCACATGGTTTTCATTATCATTGATTGTTTCTCATTGTATTTTATATGTGGTTGTATCACATATCCTATCATTATAGGTTATTTCATGGATATGTATTTACTTACATTCATCTTAATGCATTAATATTCTTTCCTATTTTTATAATTTATACTTTTAATATTTCTTTTTTGATAATATCAAATGATTTTTGGAAAAACCAGAGGAAAAATTAATTAATTTTTTTTTTGGATTTATGAAAATTCATCATAAAACTATTTTTAATTCCAATATAAAACTATTAAATTATTATTATTATACCGTTTATTGATACGGTGGTGGTACCCTACTTAACTTTTTTCTCAGAAACTACATTTTTCATTGTCAGTTTTTGGATGTTTTATTGCAGGATGTATTAAAAGGAAATGTAATCTTGTATCATGTAAGCTTATCCTTTCGTATTTACCTTCCTAGTGGAATGGTTTGGAGGTTAATATTGGTTACAAGGGGACTTGATGGTATTTATTTATTCATAATTTCTTGTTTAAATGAATTATCAAGAATAATCATGATCTAGTTATATTTTTTTATTCCACATATTATTTTGGTTATATGATATGTATCATTATATACAATACCATGTTCTATTTTAATTCATCACCTCACCAAGGGATAGGTTGATCAGGTGTAAGGTTCGGTCTACAAAGGCTGGTCTATTACAATTTTGTATAAAATGGAAGAATTTATCTTAAGTGTGTTACAATTTCATGAGTTTTATTCTGTGTTTATGGTATAAATGGGTTATGACCATCAGAATTATAATACTACCTGTTGAAAAGGGGAATATGCATCTCATTTTTGCGACCGATCCAATTTTTCCAAGGGTGGTCAGGTGCCATTACTGGGTATAATACATGGGGTTTGTGGACATTTGAATGAAGTATAAGATATGTTTATCTAAATTTCCCTATTTTAATCAGAAATATATTTCACTGATAGAATTATTAATTAAATAAAATTACTGTATTTTTTGAGAATTGATTTGATTTTTTGGATATGCTCTAAAGATTTATTGAATGTTCTAATTACCTAATTTTTTATTGTATTCTATTTATTAGAAAAAAACCTGAGAATAGATATTCAATAGCTACGAGGGGATGTTATGATAATGATTTTACATGTTGACCCTCCAATTGACCATTCTTTGGTAAAATATACTACGAAAAATATTTAGACATTGGGTCATGTGGGTGTGAGGACCCTAGGATATGTGGCGGAACATGGGTCTATGTTTACAATTTATCACCCCTAACTTTCATTGGATTAAAGAATATAGGAATATAAGGATTGACCTGAATGAATTGAAAGGATATAAAATGTCTTACATAATAGCATGATTTCAAAGTGGGATTTCCATAGATAAGCTCAAAGGGAGTAGGGTAGGAGAAGGTATGACTATATTATTCTAGATAATTTTCATGAGTACCTTCGTTGATATTCTTTCTATAACATATTTCAATTGATTCATTACCCTGGTATCTTACATGATACATTGATCAGGGAGTTTTTTACATTGGAATATGGGGAGCATAGTATTCTTTAGTATTCTATATGTAATTATAAGTAATTGAATTTGGAATCTGATCTTGTCACTAATGAGTACCTTATGGTTGAGAGGTTTTAGTTGGGACTGAGGCTAAATATTTATTCGATGTTTATTATCATGTGCCTTCTGACCTTTGTTCATGTCATTTGAAAAAGATGTTTTGGATTAATTAGACACCTCTGGAAAGAATGATTTGGACGGAGCTTCAGTTGGTTCAGTTGTAATCATTGGTGTATCTACTATATAGGAAAGGAAACATAAGGGTGGTCAGTTCTCTTTAGGACTAGTTTTAGGGACTTCTTCGAGATATAATTAGGTTTTATTCTATTAGTGCGGGCGATCTTTTCATACCATGCCTAAATGTATGGAGGCTCTTACGACTAGTTATAATTTTGGATTGTCAACACATTTGAAGTGTTTATTTGAACATATGCCCCATGGTAGTAAATATGGATCCACTATCACCATTGAATTGGAGTTTTATATTAAATATTTCAAGGGTAGTGGGTAAAATCCCCCTGCCAATGGCGGTATTCAAGTGTCCATGACATAGAATCATTATGTGATTGAGTATGTATTAAACGAATTTAAAGCTCCTCCTGCTACTCTTTGAGCTAAAATGGGTATTTCATTTTATATGGTCCTAGATTTGTTTGATAAGGGTAATACTAATTATTTTATATAACCATTTTTAGTTTACATATTAAGATTTTTTGTGTAACTAATGTTGTACTTGCTCTATTTTTCACGCCATTTAGATAGTGTTCAAAACAAGGTTTCAAGTGTCCCATGATTCTAGATATGATAAATGACATTGAGGTACAATGAAATTTATTATTTAATGATATAGATATCGTTGAATTCAATATTAGTATGTATTTTAGGATCAATGTTTTTTCTAAAAAGGATATTATTTTGGCCGGGTACATTTCTCATATGATGATGGGGTCACTCATGCATTTCAAGGTGAATGGGTTTCTAGATCAGGAAGGTTCAGATCTTTTATTCCGTTTTGTAGGGAAATATTGTGTACGTTTTTAGAGATTTTTTTTTGATTTTGTTGACCCATGTGTCTGTATACTATTTTATGATATGATTATTCAATACCCCCAAGGTATTCCTATATTATTATTTTGATTAACGCCATAAGGAGATTTGTTGTATTCTACTGAACTTCTCCATAGAATGATTACAATTTCTATTCTATCATATTGAATGGAACCTATTATGTTTTTTGGACATGATATATGACATAATGATATAGAGGATAACGTTTTTTTTCATCAAATCATCTCATTATGAAATTCATCAATCCACTTTGGTAAGAAGGAACACCATAGAAATTATCTTTCTAATGACTATCAGAACATAAATTGGGAGACTATTAAGAAAAAATATCAATTTTATTTGATTGAGAATCTATTTGATTACATTACAGGGGAATGATAGTTTTCCAAAATTTAACTATGATCTGATTAAGACCAGATAAGGGCCTAAGGAGATGACATAACAAACAGTTTTAGGTTATGACATTTTTTATGCACATAGTACTAGTCTAGGGCGTGTCTTAATGCAGGGGTAATATGTGGTGGCCTATGACACACAGAAGTTACTACATCATGAGAAGAACTACCCTACCCCAAATTATGGGTTGGTATAGGTTATATATGAACTCAAAATATAGAATCAACATATATTTGGGGACTCTTATATAGTTTATTCATATCATAAGTGTATGAAATATATTTTTACTTAAAGGGATATGAACTTATGACAAAGAAGATGGGTAGGTTGTTTTTAGAATATCAATTTTGATATTTTAATTTACCCTGGGAATGTAAATGTGGCAATTGATGTATTAAGAATAAATTTTTTGATACAATCAATGAATAAATCAGTTGATTAGTGGTCACTAATAAGTTACATTGATGATATATGATTGGGAGTGGAAGATGTTGGTGGAAATGTGTTCATGGATTAAATGAAATATAACTCATCTTATGATGAGTGATTTTTTCTCTTGAAATTTCTAGACACTGAGTTACATCATATTATTGAAATCCGTTATGGTGGGTAGACACTAGGTAAGTGGTTTTTATCTCCATGTTGTGATTTTTCATTCCTTAGTATGTTGTTTGCTCTGTTATCCTTTAAGTAGGTTTTTTATATAGTGTAAATCTTCCATGATGTTCATTGAAACCTGGGGATACCAAGATGTATCATGACTTGATACGTTTCTATATGTGGAAGGGGGTGGTGTGGAAGGTTATAGATGTTGTATCAAAGTGTCTTACATGTTAGATAATTTATGTGAAGCACCAGAGGCCTGTTATTTTCTTTCATCCCATACCCATTTCAGAATGGAGTGGGATATGATTTCAATTGATTTCGTTATTGGTTTTCCATGAAGTATTAGTAGGAAGGGTGTGATTTGAGTGATCATTTATGAATTAGTTAAAGGAGGTAATTTCCTACCAATAATGGAGACAATTATGGTTGAACAACATCAGGACATATATGTATGAGAGATTGTGATAATTCATGTGGATCCCTCTATGCATTTATCTCATAATGAACCAATGTTCACCTCTCGGTTTTGGAATGATCTGTAGGAGGTGATGGGTTCTAAGATTAGATTTGAAAAATATTATCAATAGTAGATGGATGGATAGGCAGAGATAACTATCCACGTTTTGGAGGATATGCTCTGGGCTTGTGTGTTTGATTTTATGGAATCATTAGAAAATAATATCTATCAACTTGTGTTTTTCTATAAAAATTGTTATAATGTGACAATTAGTATGACCCCTTATGTTGGGAATAGATTGCAGAGTATTCATTGGTTGGGATTATTCTTTTATAGGAGATGGTAGAGGTGGTTTTTTGATCCATAGTGTAATGATCACATCATAGTGTAATGAGGAATATTATACAGAAGGTCATTTTTGTTTTTTGGAGTTTATGATTTTTGATCTGGTTTTTCATAGAGAATAACCTTCCAGGAGACATAATCTGTTGGGTAAGCATGGTAAGCTGGACTTGAGGTTTCTGGGCCCCTTTGACTGCATTGGATGACGAGGGAAGGGGTACTATCAGTTGAACATAGAATATCATTTGACAAATAACCATGACATGTACCGTGTTTCCTTGATAGGGAGTTATATACTAGATCCATCCCATGTGAAATGACAAGAAGATGTTTACTGGAGACCAACACCAATTGGTTGACCATCCTGTTTAGAATATAGATTGCTGAGAGAAGTTACTATGTTGTAAAACTATTCTTTTATTTTAGGTACTCTGGTAGTGTGGACGAGATAACAATGGGAAATGTGAGGAATAATTTTTGATGAGGCAACAGTGGACATAATTTTATTGAGTATAGGATTTTGAGGGACTTCTGGGGGTAGAAAGTGATTTTTAGTGTAGAGATTATAGATCCCCGTTACACTTAATCTTTTAGAGTACAGGAATCTGAGGGCTTTCTGGGGGTAGAAAGTGTTTTTTGTGGGGAGATTGCACAACCTCATTACACTTTATAGGTTAAATGGCCTAAATTTTAGTGGTTTATGTTAGTTTTTAATTAACAAGGAGTATGTATAGTCATGATAAAGACTTAGAGGAGTCTTCTAATGTTTGTAGAGCACCCGATGTGGGGTTTTTGAGTTTTCTACCTGAACATGCTATTTTTAGAGTATTATAAGATTTTAACCACCATATAAAGGGGTTAGACAATGTCAATTCATGGGTAAATAGATCACATGAATTGATACTAGGTGTGAAGGACTTACTTATCGTGTTTTAAGTTCATGTCATATAATGACCATAAATCAATTTCTAATAAAATGGTGATATGTTAGTTGAAGAATATTTTTAATCTTGAAAAACATGGAATGAATGATTTACAAGCTATGTAATTAATAGGATTAGTTCCTTTTTGGGGAATTTTATGTTTGATTATGGGGTTTGTTAGTGTGTATTATACATTTACATGACCTAGAGAGCTCTTAATAAATTCTATGAAATCTCCTCACCCTCTATATATTTCGCTCAATGGGTGGTCATCATGTTTTTTGTGCATCATGTCTCTATGTAGGTAAACACTTGTTTTATTACTTTCTTTTGTAATAGGTACAGTTTCTCCTATGTTTTATTTTTAGATTTGTTATCATAGTGTGTTTTCCATCAATCCCTATTAGTTTCCTAGTGTTCCATGTCTTTCAAAGGCCATTATGGCAGTTTCCAATCAATATTTTCAAAGGTTGTTTGTTTTATAATAGTTTTATGTATGTGTTTCAATGGAGTGGGTCTATAAAATTAATTTCTTATTATTATTAGTAAAGACCTTCCGTTTTTTCCTATAATTTATGTATTATATTAATAACAATTATTTCATGTGAATATTTTTTGGAATTTTTTTCCATTAAAATGGATTTCCAAGATTTGGAAATGGATTTTTATAAAATGAAGTGAATATTATTGTCATTGAAAATGTTTTATACAATTGTGACTATAGTTTTGAAAATATATTTTTCTAATTGGCACACTGGTGACCATCGGTGCATTAGAAAAGTGACATGGGAATCCAGAGTGTTTTTGGACCCACTAGGAAATTACATTTAATATATCAAAGAATTATTGTATGAATCAATATTTCCTAGATCCATCATGATTAATTTATATTCTATTGATTTTCTTATATTAATTTTCCAATTTTATGGGGAATAATTCAAGGTGATTTATCATTATCATTATTTATCACATGGTTTTTTATCATGGATTTTTTATTAGAGGTTTTTATATGATGTTGTATCACATAGCTTTGCATGATAGATTATTTCATTGATATGTGTATACATTACTACCATTAAATTCATGGATATGATTTACTATATCAATTTACAAGGCATATTTATGGTTTGATAATTTGAAATGAATTTATGAAACACCAAAGAGATAATGATTTATAAATTAATTGGACTTTTGAAAATTATTTGTAAGAGTTTTTTTGTTTTAAAATCTAGAGCTATTTAATTCATGTTATTTTAACATATGTAGACATAGTGGTCATATCGCACTGTGCGTTGTACTCACACCCTTATTTTACCATTGGTTAAATATAGATTTTTTATTATAGGTAATTGGTAAAGAAAAAAAGGAATATTGGATCATATTGGATTCTACTTTTGTCTTTGCCTTCACAGCGAGGTGGATTAGAGGTGAATATTGGTCACATAGAGACTTATTTGTATTTCATGTTCAACTTGTATGAAAGAGATTTTATGGATCTAGTTGTATATTTTTATTTTAATGAATACTAAGTTTATTTGTTTCATTTCATTATATACACGACCATGTTTTTTTGTTTCTTTATGTTATAATGTGATGGAAAACTACGGTTTATGGTTTTGTTGACCAAGGCTTGTCTGTTACATGGTATTAATAAGAACTGTTCACCATTATAATAATTTAGGGGAGAGGTAAATGTTCTTTCATTAAATTATATGTGTGTGTATCCAGTCCCCAAAGATATTAATTTTTTTTGCCCTCAGACATGTATTATTGTGAAATGTGTTGAATATTATTTTAAAATGACATAATATTTATTCTTTTTATACCGAGTTTACCTGAAAAAAATACCCTATAAATATTATAATTATAAACTATGATATTATAACTGTTAACTTTTATCACCATATATTTTTGATATATTCCATGAGAAATCATGAGTTTCTCACTTCACTAAAACCATTAACATATGATGGGAATCACTTAGATACAAATTCCCTTACATTCCATTGATTTAGTATGTTACCAATGTCACACCATCAACCACACCATAACCAATGCATAATACACTCCATAGATGTCTTAGGCCACTAGGAAAATTATCTAACCACCACCACTCACTTATTAGTATGTCTTACCATAAGTGATCATAATAATTCCAACCAGGTAACTAATGAAATCTATGAAGATCACAAAGGAAATGTAAAATTGAATAACAACTCTTATTTATAATCAAACATTTGTTAAAAAACAATAAAAAATAGTTATTAAAAAAACTCAAAACATGATATAAATATTGGGTAGATAAGAATAAAAGGGATAATAAAAAATAATAGAACATTAATAGAGAAATCATACAAAAAACGATCTTATATGATTAGATTTATAGATCACCATGTGGGGTAACTTTTCTATCATTCTGAATTGATTCACCCATTTAAAAATACTTATATTCTAGTGATTTGTTATGTTTTACCATTATATTTTAACAATTATTAACATAAGATAAATTATTTCATAGCGAAATTAATTATATCATCTGTTCCCAATCAACCAAACCAATCTATTTCATCATCACCAATTAATTATTTTAACCAAATTATAATAATTGTATATTGAATTAAAATTTGTTAAATTTATACTTAAGAATTATTGATTTACTATTTAGTTTTTAGTACTGAACTAAACATATCTTCAATAACCAAAATCAATAAACATACCAAAGGAAATGAATTAAAAACCAATAATAAATCATGTATGGAATAACTAAAATTAAAAAAAAGTATTCATTTTGATAGAATATTAATAATCATACAATGAATGACGTCTATATGAAATATAAATCATAAATAAATTATAAAACATTTTAATATTTACATAAATTAATGAAGGTATCAAATTTAACATAATAATAAAAACAATAAAGTAAAACATATTTTGTAAACATTAAAATAAATGAACTAGGGTTTTATCCATGGATTACGTGGTAATGAATTAAAAAATATATTATTAATTGATTATTTGATAATATATTTAAAAAATGGAAATTATAATATTTTTTCCTAGAATATGAAATGTATACACAATGGTCAATCTTTAAGATGAAGGCTCGACTTCAAATTGAACATTATTTATGGACAACCCATCACTTTTGTTACTAAAATAAATGTTTAACAGTTATCATTGGGTAATAAAAATATTTATTAGGTATATCATAAGAATAATACAAATAAAACCAAGGGTTTGAGATCACCTACATCAATAACCATTCAAAATGATCAATTAACTATATTGATCACCATGAATATCCCTTCAAATATGAATACTAATTCTATAACCAAAATAAATCATTATAATTATAGTCCATATATAATGTAGAATAAAAAATCTATCAATATATCACAAATAGATCATAATAGACTCCAGGAATACTATTAAATAAAACATTAATATAAATATATTTAAAAATGAATAAATAATTAAATATGTTTTTTCTAATTTAAAAAATTTAAAATATTTTTCATAATGATCCCTCATTTAAACAATCCACAAAAAAGGGAAAGCTGTCTTCCTTGACCTCTATTAAAAATAAATAGAAGAGTCCTAATCAATTAGTTGTGATTATACTATTACACTATAAAATTACTATTCAAATAGTCATCCAAAATTTACAGGAATTATTGAAGAAGTACAGAATAATACAAGAGGAGGATGAATGAATAATTAATCCAGGATTTTGTGATGAAAGATAAAAAATGACTCTATGGATTGAATTTGAAGCATTGAAGGAAGAAGGATAAGGGATAATGTCTATCTACTCCATATTTGAGATATTAAAAATGGGAAAAAAACATTAGGTGGTTAAATAATAAATCTTATAATAGATTTTTACCCCTTCCTAAAAAAAGTAACTAGGTGACACCAGGTACCATGATGAATTCCACCGACCACTCAGTGGTAACTTAGTGGAGAATAATCCATTATACAATTAACTACGTAACATTCAGAGATCTACCTGGGAGGTGGTGTCTTACTATTATTGAAATATAATATCCTAACTTATAAAAACATCTCAATCATAAACTATGTAATTTTATAACCATCTTACCATATCCAAACTCTCACATTAGAACTCATAAAATATAAAAAATTATCACTAGAACAATATAAATCCAAAGAGTTAAATGAACTCATAATATAACCATCTATTATCAAAAATTAAATACAATTTTATGTATTGAAATAGGAAATGAGGAACCAAATCATTTCCAAATATCCAACATATTAATTTTCATTCTTGAAAATAAATCCATGCATCTCACATGACAATATCATATATATCAATTACTAATTCATTATCTATATGCTTATTCTTATTCCAATATTCTCTCACCAATGTTATAAATTTGGACTCCCCAAACGAGAATAATTTTTATTCATAAATAACCTTAATGCTAAAATGTTACATGAATACACCCTTAATCCCTAAATTAGTGACAGTTATAAAAATCCTATATTGATAGTTCTAACCACTAAATTAATTACATGTTGTCTTCTATTTTCAATTTGGCTACTATATATCCAAATTTTCAAAATATATATACAGAAACATAATTAAATTTTCTAAATCAACAAAAAAGTATAAATAAATATCAATGAAATCATTTTCAAAAATAAAAAATTATTAATATTATAAATATTTACCCATACTAACCTTCAGATTTTCCTATTTATAAAATTAAAAAATTTACAAATTAATTCAATAAAACATTCCACATTTTAGTTCTAATAATTTATCACATCTAAAAATCCATATTATTTAAAAAAATTACAAATATTTTCCCATATAAATAAAATATCAAATAAATATTTACATTCAAAATATCAATTTTATAATACAAAATTGTAAATATCACTAATCAGTGGAAAAAAATCAATAACAACATAAAAATACTTCTGACTAATTTTAATTAATTACTTCATCAAAAAAATTGTATTTAAAAATATGCTTATTAATATATTCATTGTGTAAAATTCATTAATTTAATTAACATACTACAATCAAAATATATAAAATTAACATGACTAAAGTGACAATTTATATATAATTTATTAAATAATGCATAAATTGAGTCATGTGTAATACCAATGAATCATGAAGGGTTTTACCCAATCCATTTTAGAGATAGAAAAATAAAAAATCACTTATTTTTAAATATCCTAATCCATAACCCAAAGAAACTCAATATTTCACCATAAATATTACTACTAGATATGATTAATTACCATTTCCTATGTCCTAAAAATCCAACCTCATATCTATGATTAATCCAATATCCAAAAAATTTTTACAATACAACATTTTACAAATCAAAATAGATACTTTGTTAACTCAGTTCCGAACCACACATTCCCCAATAATGTTCCACAATTTTCAGGCATTGTAATAGAGATATACGTTTATAATGAATTAATCATTTAAATGTTTATATTTTTTAGATTTCATCATTGTTAAATACTAGATTCTTAATAAAATATAGACTTTTTATGGATATGCTTATTAAAAAAAACTTTATTTATAGGGAGTACATATTGTACTTATATGTTAATACAAAAACTCATCAAGATGTTTTAAGTGATAAATGAATGACCTATTAGTATAAATATAAATTCTTATAATCGACCATATAAAAACATGAAATAAACGAAAATTATAACATGATAATATACTGAAGACTCGCTTTACCAATGTTGGAATCCCTCATTTCATCGGAACGTGGTAACCTGACCTTCCTATTGACACTAATGATTCTTATCCATAATAATACTCATATATTCTCCCATAATATATTATATATGAAATTCCATAAGTTAAATACATTCAAATTGTGGTGCACGTGTAGGGTGTGAGTATGAAGGATTAGTAGGTACTACTATTGATCTCAACTCCCAGAACTGAATAATCTAGTGAAAACATGTAATAACATCTGTGAAATATTTTATACTGATATAGTTTTCTAAAATAGATTAAAATTAACAATAATTATTAAATTTCATCAATCAATAATTATTTAACACAATAAGATAACTCTTTCAATCACTATAATATCTATAATCTCTTCAAGTCAATTATTGTAATAAAAGATAGTAAGAACGGATAACTATAACAAGAATATATATATATATATATATATATATATATCCATCTCTATATAGGATTCCATTATACTCAATGGGATAAACATAATAATATATGATTATGAATCCTTACATATAAGTACACTTTATGAATATGGAGGAGCATAATCTAATATCAATATCCATTCTCACTAATGAGTAAAATATACATATAGGGATTTATAATCACATATAAATATAATTTCTATTATCAAATATCAATTTATATTAATAATCCATCAATATTTGTATGGATAGTCCAAAAAATAATTATCATATCGATATAACAGGGAAATTGAGAAACCTGGAATGTTTAACAATAATAATATAGATCAATTCAAAATCATTCTTCTTGTAAAAATATAGAACTTGATCTAAATATATATTAAAAAAATAGTCATCCAAGAATACATCGACGAGTATAAAAATTTTAATATAGAACACTCCAAAATGAATAATCAATGTGGAAATAACCCATATCAATACCATACATATAATTCCAACAATAAAAAAACATTGTGAAATTTTATAAAAATACATTAACCTAGACTACATGATCTACCGATCCAAGTCATACATAAAGTATCTTTTTAATGATAAAAAAATAATAAAACCATGAAACATAAAAACTCTATATTACATAACAATACCCAGAAAAACCATGAGTTTCTCACTTCATGACAAACCATATAATGATATAGGACATCTCTTAAGGATTCATCACTTCAAATTCCCTAAATTTAATATATAACCAAACACACATCACCTACCCAACCACCACTAAGATTGAAGAGATTCCCTAGATCTACATGTTCACTAAGGTAATTATGTTATTATCCCTATCATATTATCAATAGTACATACTATAAATTGATACATCAATAGATACATTAGAACTAAAAATTCTAATAATAACCCCAAGATAGAGTATAATTCCACAATAAAACGTGATTCTTGAAAAACAATTAATAACTAAGATTAAAAAAGATTTTAAAATGAAATACCAAATAATGATCATCTAAATGTGTAACTATAATGAAAAATGGGAAAAATAATGAATGAAACATAAATAGACAAACAATAATTTGAATGCTCTCCCTCTTGAAGGTTGTCTCAATTCACCATGTGGTACAACATTTTTAGTAAACTCACATTGATTCTGCAGTTACCTATACCTAATCTAGCCTGGTTTTAAATGTTATAAAATTATTGTTTAAAAATTATACAGTTAATGTAAATTAAATCATATTAAAATATTCAAAATCATCACTTCATAATTCACTAATCCTAGACATTACATTCCAACTGATGAATTATCTTAAAAACTATTAAGTAATGGAAAATAAAACATAATTTATTAATTTTTTTATAAAGTATTGATTAATATTATAGGTAATAATATTGAACACATGGTGTTTTTTATAATAATAATCGATTTAGATATCTCCATGATTTTTTTAAAAAATAACAATAATAAAGAGAGGTATGATGATAATTAAAAAAGTTTCATGTTGCCAGAAACATTAAATTTTTATAATGAACCATATTTGCACAAAATAAAACATGATAATTAAATATAAAAAATATTGGTATTTTTATTAATAACCCATGGTATGTAAAGTGATATCATAATAATCATAATCATGTAAGACTATATTTTTTAAATTTAATATAAACAAGAAAGGGATTTTATGGAGGATTCGATGGTATGCATGTATAATAAAACAAATATTTTATAGATAATTCCATATGACATATTAAAATTTTAAAATAACAATAATTGATCTATGAATAAACCATTATACTAATGAAAAATCCTATTAGATAAAGATTAAAATTTCCAAATTATTATTTTTTTAAATCCAAATATTTTTATTTTGAAAATAATTTTTCAATATTTATTATGTTTTTTAAAAACACCTTTTGGTACATCAATATAATAATAAAAATACATAACATGGTTTTAGAGAACACACCACTATATCATTTTGGAATTCTTATTTAATTGAAGTGCCTATAAGGCGGAGTGTGATTTCATGGTGCTCGATCTTGACAACTTTGACTTCATTATCAGCATAGATTGAATGTTCATTGAGAAAGCTCATATATATTTTTCCCTTTCGTAGGATAGGTTCTGACCTTCTGATAAGTTCAACCGTGTTTTCAAATGTGAGTGGTACTTTATATCAAAAATTGTGAGGAATTGTTCTCATTATGCAATAGTTATCTTATTCTTTTGGTCAAATATATATCGTGATGTTGTCGAACTTTAATAAAGAAGTTAGCTACTTACAGTGGTGTGTGCATAAACCAATGTATTTCTGTATAATTTTTTTTGGTTTTAATACATATATATAAGTCAATTTTACCATATATTTATTAAATAGTACAATTATAATTTCTATATCATTTTCTTGTATGACGCCCACGGATTCGGTAGAAATTAAGGTATATCTGGGAGTTCTAGAAGATAAGGGATATATTCTTCTTTCCTTATTACCATAGACATCATGGGTCCTCTTTTTTAATAATGCGAATGGGCACCATAGTAATTTTCGAATATGAAATTAAATTTTGTGACCATCAAGTATGAATATCCATTTCCTTAAATTAATGATCTATATGATTAGTATAGAGGTTCTCACTATATTTTAAAGATTTAAATGTGTCTAGGGTTGTAACACATTGGGGTTTTGTGAATTATTATTTTCAAAATAAATAAAATTTCTTTGATAGGTTTTATTTCATAAAATACCATGTGAATCTTCTTCTAAACACAACAATGGTATATCATTCCTTACACAAGACACAAGGTTTTAAAAAACCCATGATATATTATTAACATAGTTATTAAACCATGACTATTATAAGTGATGTTAAATATATCGACATTAATAATAGTATTAATGTTTTAAATACTATGTATAATTTTTTTATAAATAAAAAATATCGTCTAAAAAGTAATTAATTTATCATTATTATTTTTATAGTATTTAAAAATAGTATTTTAATCCATTTTTATTTTTTTATTTACAGAATAATTATAAAATATTTTTTAAAAAATTTTATGAAATTTATGAAATTAATTTAATAATAAAATTATTTTTGAAATTATAATGTAAAAATTATTTAGGGTGAATTTTTTTTATTTTTATGGAAATGTTCATTTTTCTGTTAAATAGTGAAAAATATTTAATTTTAATTAAAAACTGTATATTTGTTTAATTAATTTAAGGAATTAAATTTTATTTAGTTTATTATATAGAAAAATAAGTTTAATTATAAATCTATTAATCCAATTTATGTCATTATAATCAATTTAATAAAATATCTGAATATTAAAAATATTATTCTTTTAACAATTTTTATATAAAAACTAAGTTTCTCATTGTGATGGTGAGATTAATTTTAAACTAATTATTTCTTCTCCAATATATAGATTTTGGTTAAATGAATTCATTATTTTGAATCACCATTATTTTTATTATATTAAAATTTAAAATTAATTTGTATCCCAAATGGATAGTAAAAACATTAAAAATTATTTCTATTGGATAAGGTAAAAATACGTTTACCAGAGGATAAATTAACAAAAATATGGGTAAAAATGCCCCAAAACATATCTAAAAAACATTGGATATAAATATTTAGACTTTATACCTTATATTTTCAACAGTTTTTGTTTATTGGAGACTTTTGAAAATAATAAAATATGGGTGGAATTCTTTCTTTCTTATGAATGACATGTGTGCCACTCATTTCACTTAAAATGGGATAACCCTTATCCTATATGATTCATAGCATAAAAACATTTGGGTTCAAAAATTACCTAAAAATATAACTTCCAATATTCCCTTTATCATCTAAAAATACTTATTATGGAAAGAAATATAACATAGAATGTCTATTGGTTAAAACCTAAGGAGGACACCCAAGGAAGGGGTAAATTTAATCAGTGAGAGTTTTTGTTTTATTTATTCCTATATATAATTAAATTATTTTTATAATAGGATAATATAAAATCCCCATTATCTTCTGTACACTTATATTTTTTATTTTATGTTCATGGCCAACTACCAACTACCCTTCAATCAAATGGGTTACGAAATCATTATTCGTGTGTATGGACGACCATTACCTTACGAATAAATGTCATTCATTTTTCTATTACCACTTATCATCAATGGAAATAATGATGGATATATTTTTTATAGATTATATATATATATTATTTTTATGGTCATGGAATTATTTTATAACTCATACCTTTATTATTTTCATTTAGTGGTAATAAGATAATGTAACTAGTGTATATAGGGGACTATAGAATCACCAAGCAGTCCAATTCATTCTCAATTTTAATTGAAGGTAACGCTGATGAGTTAAATTAAAAAAATTCATATATATGAAATAAAAATGAGTATATAATGATAATATGTCATTTAGCTTGATTTTATTCAATTCAAAGAGAAAATGGATACATTATTCATGCATATATATGACATACCGTCTCCATGAATGGTGTATTTAATTTTCATTGTATATATATATATTGTATATTTCTATAAATAAACATATTATCAATATATATTATATTTATATAATATTTTACAATACATAGATTATGGTACAATGATAAAATTATAAAACCAAAAATAACAAACTAAAACATATACAATAATAACAATGGTTTTGTCCCAAAACATTACATTAACATGAAATTGTTTGTTAAAAGGTAAGAACTGTTCCTAAGAAAATAATATATGGTGTTTTATATATAAAAAGTTAATTAATAGATTTTTAATAAAATTATATATATTATAGAGGAGTTTTAAATGTGTACGAGGGAGTCCAATACATAAAGTACGATATTTTTTTCAAAATTTACTTTATTTGTGACGTATGATATACGACAAAACATGTATTAATTACACATTAATTAATGATCAATTACATAATAATACAGATCATAAAACCTATAAAATACAAAACTCTACTATATTTTGATAACTAGGTATATTACATAAAAATTTTCAAATAGGTGGTATATCAGAATTATTGAAAACATCATTAACATGCTCATAATTTTATATCATTCCTAAAACTGAATGAGATATCCTAGTAACATACCAAAGAATTAGGTAAGAAATAAATAAAAGTAAGGGATAAAATTTCTAACCTGAAGAATTTATTACATTTAAGACAATAATAATTTCAATTATTCATAAAATTGGTGAGAATCAAAAACATGAACAAAGAGACATGATAACATAATGACGACGTGAGAAGGTGGTAAAAAATTGAAACATGACATAATAAGAATAAGTAAAGGCCATGAAAAAAATATATCATAACATTCTATGATAGCATAACCTCTTGTTCACTATACATGAAATCTAATGGGAATAAAACATTACCCATTTCACTAGAGTGCTATTTGAGTTCACCCATCATAATCATATCTCGTACATGCAGTAGATCATATAACATAAGATAATATTTCATCACATTTATGTATTATGGGATACATAAATGGAATCCACAAGAAAATGAATTATATGTACAACTTGGTGAAAACCATTTACTGGGAATGGGTACCGGTATAAAACAAAAAAAATTATCGGCATAGAAAATCATAGTGTGATTTCAACAGGGAAATGATAGTTAATAAATATTAATAATGTGATTAAATTATATATTAATGCGTATATAATAATTTTTAAATAATAATCATAGTAATAAGTATTTCTAGAAACATATCCCGACATTATAAACATGAATTAAAAGGAATAAAAAGAAGAATAATTTTAACGAAATAGGAGAAGGAGAGGATACCTTAGCTTGTGAGGGTGAATTAAAAAACTAGGGAGGATATTATTGAGGGGAAAGGGTAACATTAAGATAAGTATATAGATATTAGGTAAGAGTAAGGATATTCTACATGATTTTTTAGTGAAGTGGAATGGGATCTATGGTGGGATTATTTAAGAAAATAGAGGGGAGTTCCTCATTATTTTCCAAACATAGGGTTTGGATACTATATAATAATGTTTTCAAAACCAAAAAACATACCCTGGTTTTTTCCATAGATTTTCCAATTATTTTTTACTTTATTTTATATGTACATGTGCTGAGCTCATTAAACTATTACTCTTGATGATATGGAAGTGAGTCATGATATTGTTGAAATGACTTTAAAACCATAAAATATAATTTAGGTTTTTGGGGATATATAAATGATTTATAAAATTAATTAAAACACCTAAAACACATTATTTTAAAAGGGAGAAATATATTTTGTCGTGGATACCCTTATTAGAATTTGTATTATCACTTTTGAGTCATTATTATTTCACAATACAAACTGAACATTTATACAACATTTAATTTTTACCCAAAAAATCAACAATCTAGGAAAATTCAATAAAAAATTATTGTTTGATATTTTTAAGGTTTTGATTCTAAAAATAATAATTATTTTATCTGAATAATTTTATAAATATATAAATTATAAATATGGAAATATAATTTTACAATTATTGGGAAATGATTGGGTTTTTTTATAATAATAGTGTTCAAACCCTTATAATAATTAAATTTATGTTTATGAAATTAAATTACCTACTAAACATAATAAATATTAATTAATTATAATATTGTATTAAATAACATAAATTTTAAAAAAAATAATTAATTCATCTTAATGAATTTCTTAACTGAAATTTCATATTACCCAAAAATATAATTTCTGTATAATTATAACAAATCCAAAATCATTAATAAAGTAACACAAAAAATAATTAAATATATTGAATTTTATATCAAATATACATATTCATATTTTCAGGGTCCTGATGTATATCCCATTACTAATATAGAAAATTCTCTAAGGGTAAGGTGTGGGATGGTGATATTTTAATGGGGTTGTTCGACTTACAAGGTTTGAACCATGATCTCGATGAACATGAAATTTTCCCAAAAATGGTTCCCCTCATTCATTAGTTGTTTTATCACATCATGGGATTGGTGAAGGGAAACTCCTAGTGACTCAAACTTCTTCAAAAACATTGATAAATGGGATTCATAGTGTATGATCCTACTATTTGAAGCTAATTCATCCTTTTTTTTTGAATTTGTATTTATAAAAAACCAATATTTATAAAAATTATATGATAATTGTTCAATGACTATATTATCCATGGGTGTGTTGTTTAATGTTCAATTAAATATAATATGATATAATAAAACTAAATAAGTGCATGTGTGTTTTACAACCATAATACATAATAATGAATTTAATTTAATCACAAAGGGAATTTTATTTATAAATGTTAAGGTCATTACAATCTTCTCTCATTTCTAAATTTCAACTTTAATCATTTTATTTTACAGAATAAAATAGATGAGGGTAATTTTTTTCATTAATTCATAAAATTCCCACATATATTATTCAAAAATGTGTTTTCTCTATATAACATTAACCACATGTATTGTTTTATATCATTGAATATTGTCAGTATGATATAAGATCTTCACAGGTTTCTCCTCAAATGAATGATCATTCTCCACCAGTACCACCTATGGATTCATCACAGTTTAGGGGTTGGGTATTTACTTCGTAAATAGGTATACATTTAAAAAAACCATGTTCTTAAGATAGGCTAAGAGGGAGTGCTAGTCAATATGACATTTATAAGATACCGTCAAAGATATCAAAGGGACTGATGAACCATGGTCAAAGATATATATTTTTCCAAAATATAGGGACTTTCATAGAAAGAGATATATAGATGAACATACTATCTGTAACCTCAAACTTCATGTCACATCGATTATTATAATCATTTCCCTTCATTCAACTCTGAGCATCCATTATGTGTTACTAAATGGTATTCACCTTTTTTCCATTTTATCGATCATTTTAGTATCCAATAGTTTTCATTCACCTAATTCTCCATAGCATATTGCTGTTTTGTACCTCTTCCCATAAGGACTTAAAAAGGATCCATTTTGATTCTTTAGGGGACACTATTTTTTTATGATAACTCGATCAGAGTATGATATTGATATCGTCCTTATTTTAATTAAGTTGATCATAATATTTCCATGCCCTCTAGTTTCATTGTTCTATCTAAATGGATGGATAAGGATGAGCTATATGAATCATATAACCTCTACTTCATTAATTTATTATTTGATGGTGAAAATATCAATTATCAAAATCATACGAATTCTTTTTCATCAATAATGTACTATGCAGATTTCATTTTTCTTATAGCTTCCACCTTCTTCTATATTTCCACATTGTCATTTTGATAACCCTTTATATTATCTAAAAGGGGTGGTTGGGAAATTTTTTTTAAAAGGATTTATCATATTCCTTCATTTATGATTCCAATGTATATTCAATTTATTTTTTTGAGGATTATATCCTTATCAATTTTCCACAAGGATATAATTGTATGATCCTTTCTACATATAGGGTCATCCACACTATTTTCATTCACATTATTGTAGTTGATTGAGCAGTATTTATATTTAATCACCTACAACCATTTTCACATGTTGATATTCATCTATTTCTATGTTAATATATACATGTGGTTTGTGTAATGTATATATACTTTACAGTTATCCCTATATTGATAATCACACCATATTTTCAACATAAATATTACTGCATCCTATTCAATATAATGCATGGGGTAGTTCTTTTCATTGACTTTCAATTTAATTGAGTTATATTTTATCACACTATCATTATACATTACTACAAATTCCAATCCATTTTACAAATAATTGTTATATTCCATGAAAATTTCCTCACAAATTTTTGACGTATATACTAGTGTAGTAATAATCATTTTTATAAATCATTGAATCACTCTTCACAATAATTATTAAAAAACAAGACTCCATAAAAATTTATCTTTGATAGAGTGTTGAAAATTATGAGATATTTATCACAAATAGGTGATAGTATAAATTTTATCTAATAGAAATATTTATTTCCAACACAAATATTTTCTTCAACCATCCATTAATTTACTCTCTTTTTGATGGATCCCTAGATATATCATTTCATGTCATAACATGCCAAAAGAATGAGACTTTATTCTAAAATGTTGCACATTTTCGATAACATTCACTAATAATATCCATTTGAAAGGTTCTTATCATAGTGACTGGCTACTTATCATTCTCATCATTTCATTTAAAGTATATTATAAAATAATCTATAAATACTACCGAAAAGATTTCAAGTAATCTTTCAAGACTATATTCATTACATCCATTAAGAGTAAGGATTCCTTAGTGAGAATGAATGGTATTAATATGATCTCATAGTTCCTGATCCTTATAAGAAACCAATATTGGGGATGTACTCCTTATTCACCCTAACATGAAATTACCCCAATGAAATATCCACAGCAGATAATTATTGGGCTCCATATAGCTGATCAAATAAGTCATAGATCTGTGGAATTGGATAATTTATTATTATTAGTATGTTTTCAAGATGATGATAATATAAGAAAAGGTATACTGGATTATCCATCTTACTGATTAAGATAACTAGTTCACCCCATGGTGAATCATTTAGGCATCTGAACCCTTATCTATATTTTCATGTAGTTTTTTCTTTAGCAACACAAGTTCCAAAATAGCCATTCTATACGTAGTCTTGATTATTATAAATAACCAAGTATTGAATATTTGGAAAATTCAACATCTCTTCAAGGAGTAAGACTAAGTAGTTAATTGAAAAATAATTCAGCAAATTCTCTCACAAAGGGAATACCTTCAAGGATGGTATTTTCCATAGACTCAATCATTGGAGCTAGGTACACTAGGTCATAGGGGAAAAATATCAATTTTTGAGATGATGGTTATTAGTAATTTTAATCATACACATTTCACTTGTTTAGAATCAAGGATAAATTCATGATATAGAGAGTGATTTCATTTTAATAGAAATTTATATTGTGTCTTTGAATGTAATCCAATCTATATCTATAATTTCATAATATTCCGCGAAGGGATTATGGAATAGTTTGATGGGAAGTTCAACCAAAAAAATTATAAAGGGGAGGAGTTATATAATATGAATGAAATAATTTAAATTATTTTATATTTTCCCAAACAACTCTACTTCCATTCTATGTGGGATTGTTTGAATTGTATTAATAAAATTTCAGGACAAGTAGGAATGCATTAAAATAGAAACTAAAAGTAAATTTTTTTTGTTAATGAACAACTAAAATACCTATCACAAAAACATTTTTAGGAACCAACTCAGTGATCATTATTGAATAATCTCACCCTTTTTTCAATATATGTTGTTGGTGTTGATTGTCTCCAACCACCCTCAACATAGTGCATTAGTTTTAAATGTTCCTTGTTCCTTCAAATTTAAACATTGTAAAATAGTTTAATATTTTAATCGATAATAAATATGTTTTATTACATTGGTGTTTTTATACCATCAACAATTTATTGTGAGGTGACCTTATTTTCTTCACCTAAATAGTTTCATTTTACCCATTAGTCAATTTCTCAGGATCCTATTTCCAAACATTTGACATCTGGGGTCTTGATATTCCTTCCACAATTTTTGAATTGTACTACCAGAATTAAACAGCATGTTATGTTTCTTATCCCCATGATTCTCTAGAGATTAGATTATCCCCTTTTCTACATTGAGTTAATAACAAACAATTTCATAAAAATTACCCAAAGTCTTGAATTTCTAGTTATTTTAACATGCTTAGTTTTCTACCACCAAAATAGTAGTAAAATTTTCATTTGGCGGAAATAATAAAGATGGAGGTGTATCATGAATTTATTTTTATGTTTCATCATATTTCTATATGGATTAGTCCTATTTTTTCTTGAGGTTATGGATATATATTTCCATTTTATGTGAGAGACTGTGAGTAAAATATTTGTCAATTTATTCTTGAAAATTATTTCATCCCTATTGCTAAAATCGCATCCTCAGGATTCTTATTCATTACTAATAACCAATAATGATAATATTCCCCCAAAATTTTTTAAATATCTTGTATAAAATTATCCATCTTAGATAATTGGAAGGTGGAGAATACCTTATCAATGTACGGGTCCCATTGTTCTATGGTTAAGGGATCACATGATCCATTTAAATTTAGAAGACTTTTTCTCTTAAAGGTGTCACTTGCAGCTTTTCTTTTAATTAGAGAATTTTAGATTTCATCCTAATTGATGATTCTAATCAGAACATGAACCTATTGAGAGTTCATCATCACAATGATCCTGATTTCTTCTCCCATCAGATTCGGTAACTCATTTAGGCAGTCAACACATTTTCCTTCACGTCGGTTTTTCACTTAGTTCCTCCTATTTTCATTCATTGGATGGAATTAAGGAAAAATTAGGGATGAGTAATTTTCAACTAATAAAATCATAAATTTGTAGTTAATAACAATAATGTATAACATATAAATGACATTTAATCAATAAATTTTAATTTTCTAGGATTTAATCTCTGTTATCCATGATAGGTTTCATATCATAAACATAGATGTATTTTTTTGTTCCCAAAATAATGGTTCATAATGATCTTGTTAATTTACCCATGTGTATCCTATCAAAGTTTAAAAATGGTTTTTAAAAGGCCATTTTTACTTATTTGGTTCTTGATCCATTCTATCTCAATACTATGTTTTCAGGTGTTACCCCTATGTGAATCTGTGGGAAATCTACATCCACTAGTAATATCATGACATTGTTGTATTTTCCTAGAAACCACTTAAACTATAATTACAAAAATTTATGGATGATTTATAATTTTTTCCCTTATCTATATAGCTTTCACGTGACATTCCTAATACTATTCATAAAAATAACTGAACCTCCCTTTGATACCAACTATAAAAACACTTTTCTTCATTAATCATCAAGTCGTGATTTATTTTATAAGAATAAAAATAATAAGAAGTATTAATAATTAAAGTCTATCGGGGTAATTAGGTACATTTAATAATATCATAAAATTAAAATCACATCACCATTGTTGAAGGATTCTTTAACTTGGTCATAATTTTTCCCCATTCATAAAACATCATGGGATAACATCTTTACATACATAAGAAAGGGGTGTGATATAGAGACTAATAAGTGAACAAAAAATTAATAACATAAATAATGTATTAAATTTCAGACTATAAAAATACTAAAGGGTCTTTAAATGTGTGAGAATTATAAACAAGAGCAAAGAGGTTTAATATATCATGTTAACATAATTTAATCAAGTGAAATTGACAACAACTTCTAACAAGAAATTATAAGCCTATGTGAAGGATAAACACCAATAAATCATAACATAATATTCTTAAGATAATTTACCACGCTTCATATCAAGAATATCATGAGACTATAAAAATACCAAATGCATTAGAGAACTATGATGGTGCACCCATTATAATCATATCATTTTTATGCATATGTTTTCCACAAATATTATATAACATAACAAAATATTTCATCATATTTAAAAATAATATAAAGGATTATTGGTTAAAAATATTAGAGTTCCTAGTCATTGATTTAAAGGTAAAAATATATTAATACCCTTTAGTTTAAATGGGTATGGGTTTTCACCACAGAAATGTTTTTCATGGAAAATCATAGTGAAATTTTTGCAGCATAACTTCAGCACATAAAGAATAAAAAAATGTTTTAATGAGATATAAAGGGGTATATAATCATATTTAAATAATATTTATTGAAATACTAATTTTTATAATCATATTAATACATTTATAACTGGAAAAAAAATTCATAAAAAGTATAATATTCTTGAATCAAAATAAGAAGTATATGATTCCATACCATGAGAGGGCGATTCAAAAAACAGGGGAGGAGATTATAGACACCTTTAGGGGGAATTAGGTGTATATTAGAGAGGTAATGGAAGAAGAATTATTTTATAGAAGTGTTTTTAGTAATGAATTATGGGACATTGGGTGGGTTGAATAGGAAAAGCGACGAGAGAACATTGTAGTTTCCCAAAGTTAGTTTTGGAATCAATATAACAATGTAATAAAAAACCATCCCATTGGTATTGAACATGGTTTTTATAAAAGGGGATTGGTTTTAATTATTGAATATGTACAAGGGATGAAATAATTAAAATATTACCCTTGGAGAATTGGATGAGAGTCTTATTTATAAATAAATGATTTTAAAACCATATAATTTAATATATGTATTACTGGATCTTAAAATGATTTATAAAATTAATAAAATAACCTAAAAATTTATTTTAAACGAGAAAGTTTTATTTTGTCCTGGATACCATTTATATATTTAATGAAATCACTTTTGGGTAATTATAATATAATAATACACCACATATATTTATACCGTATTTATTTTTTCCCAAAAATTGGTCCCTCTCAAAAAATTATGAAGCATTTACTCTTAGATATATTTTCCAAGTGAATTACAAAAGTATTATTTATTTCCTCAAAATAATTTTCTATATATGTGTTAATATCCACTTTCAATATAATAATTTACATTAATTGAGAAATGATCGGTTTTTTTGATCATAATATTTTTAATACCCTTCTAAATATTATTCATGACTTCATAAAATTATATTTTCAACTATACATAATAAATTATATATAATTATAATATTTTATTAAAATATCATTAATTTTAAAATTCTATTAATTCATGAAATGTATGTTCTTAATTGGAATTTCATATTAACCAAAAATTTATTTTGTTTTTTATGGGATGATGATTTATATGATTCATAATTTAATAACAATAAAAATTAATTATATTCAATATTATTACTGATATAAATATTTATATTATTAGGGTATTGAAAAATATTCCAATTTCATGGGAAAAAATACCTAAGGGTAGGGTTTTTGGTGGAGATATTTTAATGTGGTGGTTCAACGTACATGGTTTGGGTCGTGATATTGAAGAGTAAGAACATCTCTCATGAATGGTATCACATGTGATTTAGTTTTGGAATCTCAAATTGGGATTGGCCAAATTAAAATCCTTGTGATTCTGCATCCCATAGAATATATGATAAATGGACATCATAGGGTATGATCCCACAATTCAAGGCCGTCAATTCCTTTTTCTATGTCAGCTGGTTTTTTCTGAAACATATATTTATACTAAACATATTTTCAATTTTTAGCGGATATATTATCAATGGTTATTATTCTAAACAATATATTAAATCTTATATGATATAATAAAAACAAATACATTCTTTTGTTTTCTATAATGAAAAAACCTAATTGGTAATTTAATTCAATCATAAAAGCAAGATTATTTATAAATGTATGGGTCGTTACATGATAAGTTATTCACCTATGCTCTTTCAAGATGAGTATATAAAATCCATTTTAAATGTAATTTTTTGAATATATTAAACATCATGATATTTTATGTATCATTTTATATAATTATTTCTCATGGACTATAATTCAATGTTACCAAAGTGGTAATGATTTTATGTGATAATCTCTTTATTTATCAGGATTTATTCTTAATATGATTCCAATGTTAAAATAATATGATCCATATCTTATGAAATTGATAAATTTTATACTTTTTTGGGTTTTCATGATATATTCAGGTAATAGTACCATTTTTATACTCTTTGGTACCTAAAATAATTGAGATAATGTTATTATGAAAATATAACATTATTTCTCTCTTTGGTCCGAAATCTATTTTCTTTCAAATTTTTTTTTAAATATTATTTATTATTATCCTATTATTTTTAAAAGCATTTTTTAATAATGTTTTAAATTTTACAACAATTTTTGATGGAATATTGATGTTTTTTCCAATAATTTTCCATATTTCTTTTTCCCAGAAATCTAAAATAATCATTATATTAATGTATACGAGATGAACACAAATTACCGTCATCATGAATATTGTTTACATTGGAGATTAATTTAAAATATTTTAATGTTTTATTTTAATTAAATATTTTTATAAGGTCATAAGATTAATGGTTTTTTTCAAAGAAGAAATGATGCTTTATTTATGAAATACTTTATATGATTGATCAAAATCATTTCCCATCAAGGATGACATCTATTTGTGTTACCTTTGACTTATAGGGGATATGATCCATGGATATAATTATTATTATTTGTTTTTATTATTTATGATTATGTTGGTATGATTTTTAGAAAATCTATTTCACTTCAAGGGGTTATACTATGATAAAATAATTTTGAAACACGCTTATTTTCCCACAGGTTATTCTAGGATGAAATGATTAAATGATTTTGAAACCTTTCTATTTTATTTCAGTTATTATAGGATGAAATGTTTATAAAAATCCTTTCATATTATAAAACTATGAACGTTTTATGATATTATAGAATACATAAATGTTTCTTTCATTATGAGACTATCAAGAACTATATAGACTTTCAATAAATTGGGTAAAGATAATTTCTCATGAGATATACAATATTGAAATGGGATATAATATGGTTTATTAGGTGAATTTATCATCTATGATGGTCATGTGAGTGAACCATGACTAATTTGATACTTTATGGAGTGAAAACATTCCAATATGATATCCTTTTCAGATATCCTTTATACTTTGTGAATGATTTTCTAAGCTTATGTGTATGCCTCAATTCTATGTCTTATTCTAATGTTATGCTCTCATGGATCAAGTTCATTGATTTTCTTATGATTAATATCTTATGAAATTCCAATATTTATTCCATGACTCAATATTCTGATCTTTGATATAAATATTAATGATTTCAAATGTTATGAGGATGTACTCATACCTATATGTTCATGTTATGTTTACAATTCTCACTTATATACACTTATGTGAATTTCAGCTCACCCTTTCATAAGTTTTTTTTTACAGGTTAAAAATAAATGCATTATTTTGGATATGACTATGAAGGATAATAACTATGATGATCATAGTGAGGGATATGGTATTTAACAATCAAAACAGTTGTTTATGATTCCATGTTTCTAATGAAATGAAAATGTTATATTCGATAGGCATGTATTTTCTAATGATAGGTATATTAATATTTATGTATGATATAACTGGGTCACTATATATGGTATCACATGATAGGTTTAGTTAACCTTTAGAAACTACAATGAGAAGACCATAGTTAGATCCCTATGGAAATGTCTAATGATAGGTACTATGATTAGTCAATGTATAAGAAAATTTGTAGGATTTTTGGTATGTGATTAAGAGAATTGTTTCTAAAAAATTGCATCCAAATAATTATAATATAAGTGTATGTTGATCTAGAACAAAGGAACCTAGGGTTAATAGGTCTGAATAGGGCGCATTAATATAGAAACATTCATCACATGGTGCACAGAAACAAGCCTTTTGTAACACTGGGTTTGAAACTGCCTAGGGATATTCTTTATAATTTCACAAAACATATTATGAACCGTCATGAAATATTTACATAAATTATTATTATGAAAGACCTATGATAAACAAATGGTATAATAGATTAAATAATGTGTCATGATTCAAAAATCCAATAAGTTATTCTCTGTGATTATTTGTTTCCCCATCATTATTATTATGTCTTACACTATGATTTTTTGTTTTATTTAATGGATAATTCCTAAATGTATTATGGAAATGTTGAGTGCAATTGAAAATTAAAGGATTGTCCTCTTGAGCATCAATACATTATAGGATTCGGAATAAAAAAATTATTTTCATTTCTCGCACAACTTTTTATATTTATGAATCATGATAGACATCCAAAAGAAAAACGTAGGAAAAATCCATTGATTTTATCATGAGACAACATCCCCCATTATTCTGTTGGTCTTGTAATATAGTAGATACTAATTAATTGATCAAAATTATTGAAAATTTATTTTCCATTATCCAATTTTTAAAACATGAAAAACTCATTTTTATTGTATATCATTTGGATGGTGAAGTAGATCAATTGTATAAAGGTATCAATAATATAGCGTGACATAATGTTATTGACTCTAGTGATTGGGATGAGTTTATGAAGATATTTTTTAATGTGTAATTTCCTAGTATTACTCATATGATGAGGGATAAATATTTGATTAATCTATTAAATTTTATGAAGAATATATTTGTACTTATATGGAAAATCATACAAGACATGTGAGGCATGCCCTTATTATTATCAACCAACCCAAAAGTAAGGTTGATCTATTCGTTATTGGATTAAAATGCATTATTAAAATGGTGTTATCCAGAATATTATTTTCTAGAAATGAATAGATTTTTTGATGTGATATATTGGTGGATATATAGAATGTAATTACATATTTTGTTAAGTATATAAAATTTAAGTAAAAGAAAAATAAAATAACCATGGAAAAAGAACATGATCTTTAAAATTTGATCAAAATGCATAAATAAGAAGAAATAAAATATCCCTAAGGGGAATTGTTAATATTTTAAGGGTGGAAGTGAAGGTCATAAATAAATTGGTTAATAATTTGATGAGAAGAAGTTAGATAATTATGAAAATGGAGCGAAAGATATACCGAATGAACCACCCATGCACTACTGTTTCAAAGGTAATGAGTTTGGGAACTATATTAAAACGTTACAAAATATGATGGTTATGGATGATGATCAACAATATTAACAACTCAATACTTGATATAAAGGGAAATCTCATGAGATCAGTATTTCTGATGAGATTTGTGATAATGATGTGATGAATGGAACAGTTACCATCCACTCCAGAACAACCATTTTCTCATTTGACTATGGATCAAATGATTCATTCATATCCATAGAACTTTGTATGAGTATCAATATTCTACCGAAATGATTATATGTATAATTTTGAACGAAAATTATTAATTTTATGATGATATTATCTCAATACTATGATTCATCTATGATTTATGTTGGCGATAATGTTCTTCTAGAAAATCATTACATTCCTCCTCTCATTAAATTTTATGTTATCTTGGGCATGGATTGAATTTCCATACACTATCCCGCATAATATTTTAGGTAAGGTATTCTAAATTTGATATTTCATAACAATATATTATCATCAATCAATGTGACAATTAATATGTACTTCGGATGGAGATCACATCCATTGAATGGGTCATAAATCCCATTCAAAAGGGGTGTTTATATCAAATGGGTGAAGATTACTGTAACATAAATGATATTATTATTGTGTGTTATTTCATGATTTCATTACAAGAGAATTTCTTATTATTCCACCTAAATGCAATTTTGACAACTTAATAGAACAGATACCCTGTGCAACATCAATTTCAAAGTCTCCCTATAGAATATCCCCAATTGAGTTACAATAAATGAATAATCTATTCTAGAGAAATATAAACATGGTATTTATTTTGGAATGTGTGTCACCTTTGGGTTCACCTATTATTTTTGTTTTAAAAATATGGATGAAATTGATTCTTCTTTGATTATTGATAACTAGACAAGAACAAGATCAAGAAAAAGTATCATCTTCACTATATATATGACTTCTTGGATCGACTATGTGTATCTCAATATTTTTCCAAGATTGAATATCATTATAGATATCATCAATTGAGGTTTAATAAGGATGATATACCCAAGACGTAATTATATTCATGTTATAAACACTATGAATATGTTGTAACTCCATTAAGTCATTATAATTCACCAATTATCACCATGAATTTAATGAATGAAGTTTTTTTGGATTACCTTGATGAGTTTGTATTTTTCATTATAGGTGATATTATGATCTACTCAAAGAGAAGGTAATTTAAGTAATATCGCTTTATAACTCTACTAAGGACCCTAATTAAAGGGGAAATAAAAAAAAAAGGAGAGTGAATTTTGGGCACAAAAGATTTCATTTTTTGGGTCACAAAATCATCAAAGATGCTATATCAATACATCCATCAATGAAGGGTGAAATGAAATATTATTCATGTCAAACAATAGTTACTGATATTCATAGTTTTCTTGGTTTCTATTTTTTGTTATTTAGGGTTTCTAGATAATAAATCCTAAATATATAATTCTTTGACTTAGTTAATTTGGAAGGGTTCCATGTTCCTCTAGGTAGGTGAATGTGGGGATAATTTCAAGGAACTGAAGAGAATATTAGTCATCCCACTAGTGCTTACATTTCCCTATAGTAGATAAGTATTTTTAATCACTAGTGACTAATCAAATAATTTATAGTTAAGTGGTATTATATTGAATGGAATAGTTACTGGTTATGCCTCATGAAAATTAAAATTTCATGAGAAAATTTAAAAAACACATGAGTTGGAGTTAGCTGTGATAATTTTTTCAATAATATTATGGAGGATTTATATATTTGGAGAGAGGTGTGATATATATAATGGTCACAAAAGGTTATATTATATATTCACAATGATTTTGTTGAATATGTGCCAAATAATATGGTTACTGATGATTATATATTATGACTAGTCAGTACATTACCACCTCATGAAAGAGAACATGGTGACTAATGATTTAATTCAAAATGATTATGATAACTTATTCATGATGGGTATTAAAAGAGAAAAAATATTTCTATAATTAAATATAATGAATCTATAAATCATTATAAAAAATTAGAGATTATTATCCTTCTGAATTGAATGTTCTACTATCTATCAATGGGATTTTTAAAGAGGCTTGGAAGGAAGATGTAGAGATGAAAATTTAATAGAATTGATTCTATGTTTATACATGATTATTACTGAATGATATGGTTCAATAATCATGTATGAATTCCGTACATAATATATATGATGTTGGAGTTGTTAAAAAATCTCATTGTTCTTCATTATCAATTTATCTATGTAAAAATAAGTTGTATGTATATTTGAAATTGTATTTTTGGATTTGTAAGAAAAAATTTTTTTATGGATATTTATCAGGCTTGTTTATAGGTACTATTGTTCCTTTTCTTGAAAAAATTTCATCTGGGATTTACTATGGGGCTGGTTACTGTGAAAATTTCATAAGAATGGAAGATATATAGGACTGCATGATTAGAGCATAGTTTTCCCTAACAGTACAGCTCGGTACAGAAAACCATGAACCACAAGACAAAGAGGTTTTTCATATTTGGAGAACTTTTTTTCAATCCATATTATTAATAAGTAGAAAATATGAACCCCCTAAAAAATATGCATAGTTGAGGTGAATAGTTAAAGTAAACTATTCACTTATTCTCATCAAACAGTGTGTGCTATTTTTATTAATCTAAAAATTTTATTTCAAAATATTTAAACCCCTATTTTAACCAAAATCAACCCCCACAAAGAAAAAAACAGAAACTCTAATTTTTGGAGGCTTCATGATGCATTAATAGGGCTCCCAACCGTTTTTTGTCATGATTTGAAAGGCAGATTAAATTTTTTCACTCCACCCAATAAAAGGAACTAATCCAATGTGGTTTCCATGGTATCTCCCATATTTCCCTCATCTTTTAGAGGGTGTGTATAATGTTTACTTTTTGGTATATATCTAGGATCTTTTTATCTAGGTGTAGAATTTGGGGTTATTTATTGTTCAATATCGAATTAGGTTTCTGTATAAAGATATCATTCTACTATGTTCTTCCACTGAAATTGTGGTACTACGTTAGTGACAATTATTCATCAATCATAAAGAAGGTGGTATATAATTCAATCCAGAAGTATATATTTCAATAAAATTAATGTGATTACCTAATTTCTATTATATGTTTAGAAATTGAGTTAGTAATTAAATTAAGAAATTTTCTAGATTAATTAATGGAGAGATGTGTCCAATTAGAATATTTTATTGTATAAATGGCAAATTAATTGTTGAATTAATGAGTTTGATATTCATGTGTTTGAATTGCGATAATTAATTCTAGAGTTAAATTTTTGAGATTCTTTTACAAATTGAATTAATTGAGATAGAGAAATTTATTGGTGATATTGAATTGATAGAGACAAGACAATTAATTAAGGGATTAATTGGTGATATTGAATTGATTGAGATGAATAAATAATTGATGAATTAATTACATGGATATTTGTAATATTGGATTTGAAAATTTATATGATGAATTGATTAATGTTTGTAATTTGATTATTTAATTTTCTAATTAAATAATGGTATTGATGGATTTAATTAAATAATTAATTAATTGATGCATTTAATATAAATATTTATTTTTCTAATTAAATAATGGGATTGGTGGGATTAATTAATTGATGTCTTAATTAATAAACATATAATTACTATCTAGTTATTGAATTAAATAATGTGATTTGTGTCATTAAATAATTGTTGAACTAATTAATATAAGTGATTTGATTATTTAATTGTTTAATTAAATAAATGGATTGATGAGAGAAATAATGGATGAATTAATTATTGGAAATAATGTGACTATTTATTTTTTGAATTAAATTATGGGATTACTAGAATGTTTTTTTTTTGAAAATAGATATAGGAATCAAAGACACAATCCCACATATATAAAAGAGTAGAGAAGGAGTAAACACATGCATAATAACCCTCACCAAAACAAAAATTCAAAAAAAACAACAATAAGGCGTCTACTCTTTAACAAGGAGATTACCCAAAAACACACATCCAACCCCCACATAAGGAAACCCATCATTAACAGCCTCTTCTACCCCTTCCATAAGGAGAAATCCATCATTGATGATGACAGCACTTCACGTTTCATTTGTTTCATGCCCTGGATCATGAACAATATATAAAGAATCATTTATGTTGGACTCTTATCCTTATCTAGGTTCCAGATTACGTAAATTCAAATCATTACATTCGACAATACCTCATACATAAGTATGAGTGAAAGTGGAAAATCACATCCTAAATCATTGATATTAATATTAGTTATAAAGCCTTTTCTTCTAGACTCTTCATGGGATTTTGAATTGAAACTAGTATCATGTTTTTAATGAATAATATTTCTCACATTATGTACAATATTATGTGAAGAACACACTTCATGAAAAATATAATATTTCTTATATGGTTGTTCATGTATTAGAGAAGAACCCACTTGTGTAGAATTAATAATATAAGTCCCATGAGGAGCCACAATGAGATATCCATAATTCAAGTGTAGAATATCAAACTGCTTGGTTGAAGTAGCTCCATCCTTCTACATCAGAGATGGACAGAAATTAATATACATAGAAGTAAGAGAAGGTATATCCAATGGAGTATCCACCATTATATTATAATCAATAATTTTTTTTGTGCTACAATACCACTTTCTGTGTCATTATTAGAATTATATTCATTGTATACAAAAAATTGTTTTTTAGTACCAACATTGGGATGATATGAAGAATTTTTCTCAATTTTCAACACCAAGGAAGAATAAATGAGACCAAAAAAATGAATTTGACTATTCCCATCTTTTTGAATGATATTAGCAGCCAAAAAATCAACTGCAGTACTATCAGGTAGTTTACTAGTAGCCATTTTATATCCAAGAGGAGCCACTTCATAAAATTCATCATGAATGATCAAATTCTTACATCTAGAAGAATTGATGACTCAATTATTATCAAGCCATATAGAAGATAATTAGATCTTTCCCATTCAATCCTCATTCCATTTCTTACCGATATAGAATTCAAAATATCTATTAATATTATCTTTAACAATCCTAATATTGGGAAACTTATGACAAAAATTTGGTAAATTTTCCAATTAAATACTCATATTTAATCATAATTCACCATTAATTAAAACTATTGTACCAATAAAAGTATTGTTCATTTTAATTTATACATGATTTATAGCGCATCACCAAAATCATTCTCATTCAAATTCATTGAAAATTTTAATTGTAATCACTACAGAAGAGGCGACCTCCCATATAATTTGAGGATTCCATTGATACCATATTAGACCAAATAATTTAATCCAAACATGTGAAGTTTAATTTACAATGTATACTATGTTGAAATTTGGATCCCTGTCTTAGATTCGATGAAAACCCAGTTTGAGAAGGAGATGACTAATTCCCCAGCACTAGCATTTAGAATAATTGAGGAAAAGATTATATGAAAAAACCCATAACGATTGAAGAAATCTTCCACACATCACAACCCCAAAAATTAATTAGATTGCTTTGATGGTCATAATTCTTTCACAAATTTATTCCCTCATGTTATACCAATATACCAATAATCGAGTGATTAAACTAGGTGATGCATTGCCAAATTATTTAATGGTTTCAATTATCAAAATATTCTGATCCATTCTTCATAATAATTCTAAAAGTAGAATACCCAAAATGAGTGTCATGAATGAATCTCAAAAATTAACTAGTTCCTTATTCCTGATCCAAGGTTGGATCTCCATCTATCACAAGTTCCTCATATTTTTTTTATATTGTAAGCACAATTCTTATTCTTCTATGATTAATCCAAAATTTTGGAAGAGAGAATATATACCTCCTTAATCAATGTAATAAAATCTCCATCCTTCTTATAGGGAAGAGTGGGAATGACTATGGGATCATGATTTTCCATCGACAACTATAATGAAAGAGTGACATCCGAATCGTCCGTGATAGATTCTTGGAATGTCGTCAATTTTCAGATTCATGACTATATTTATGAGATGTATGTATATATAATTTTTTATCATCATGGATGATATTAATTTATTGATGAATTTATTAATTTAAGTAATTTGATTATAATTTTTTAATTAAATAATGTGATTGATGAGATTAATTAATTAATGTTAGTAATGTGATTTTTTAATTACTAAATTAAATAATGTTAGAGATGGGATTAATTAATTGATGAATAAATTAATGGGTGTGGTGTGATTAGTTAATTTTTTTTATAAATATTGAGATTGATGGGATCAATTAATTTATGAATAAATTAATGGTTGTAATGTGATTAATTAATGATGAAATTAATTAATAAAGTTTTTGTGAACAATTAGCTAGTAAATTAATTTAATTTATTGAATGTTATTAATTAATATTTGAATTAATTAATTTTAATTATTATGATTTATTAATTAGTTAATTAATAAATTGATGTAATTTTATTATTTTTGAGTTGGATTAATTTTTTGGTGAGGTAATTAACTAGGATTATTGTGTTAGTTATATCGGATGAGTTAGATTAATTAATTGGAAAATTAATTATTGGGTATTATTGTGTTGACAGAATTGATTAAGTTAGATTAATTAATTGTGGAATAAATGAATGGGTATTATTGGATTAATGTAATTTAATGAGTAAGATTGATTAGTTAGAGAATTAATTAACGGGTATTGTTGTGTTAACAAAATTGAATGAGTTAGATTTACTAATTGGTTAATTGATTACTAGGTATTATTGTGTGAATATAATTTAATGAGTTATATAAATTAATTATTATATCATCTTATAGGGATTATTATTATGATGCAACATAATGAATAGGATTAATTAATTAGTTAATTAATTAATGTGTATTTTTGGGATACTAAATTGATAGAATTGCATAATAATTTTTTCAAATTAATTAAGAGATATTGAAATTGTAGATATGAATAAATAATTGATGAATTAATTATGGGATATTGATTTTTTTATATTGATTAATTAATTGGTGAATTAATTAATGGGATAGATATGCTTTATTAATTTGGGAATTAATTAAGGTAATTGATATGATTAACTAATTATTGAATTAGTAATGGAATTGATATGACAATATAATTATTAAATCACTAATGAGATTGATATAATTAACTAACTATTGAATTAGTAAGGACATTCAGATGAATAACTAATTGTTGAATTAGTATTTAGATTGTGATGATTAATTAATTATTCATTTAATTAATGAGAATGAGGTGATTAATTAATTTTTGAGTTAATTAATGAGAATAAGATGATTAATTAATTGTTGAAATAATTAATGAAATTTGAAAGAGTAATTTGTTTTTTGTTTTATTAATAGGTTTTTATCACATGTGACTAGAACAATGTATGTTAAAAATAGAATTCATGTGAGAATTGATATTTAGAATGACAAAAATGGCATTCTGATATATGAAATGAGATGTAGAGGGGTAATATTGTAATTATGGGATATGACTTGAGAACTAGGATGGCACCAATAGAATTTTGAGAAATGAAATGAGATATATAATGGTAAATATGGTATTCTATGACATGATATCCCTTGGTGATAATTTAGACCTTGGCACAAGCCAATGCTGGTGTTGTGGATCGTGTGTCCTCAAGAACTTGTGGGTTTATGTGGTTAAATATAGAATAATTGATAATGTTATAATTGTTTACTGGTGAATTTTTTATATTTCATTATAATACTAAATACCCTATTATTTGACTGAATATTGATTTATACATCATTGGTGGTGGCCTACTGATTTGTACTCACACCCAATTTGGGTTTCCAAATCATTACCTGAATAGATTTCATGGTTGCAAGATATGATAATAGAAAAGGTCCTATTTTAGATGGTTGAGTCACAATAAAGCATGGAGGTGAAAACCAGATGTGGTTCGGTAACCGCTTGTTAGTTGTCAATTTATTTAATTTTGATATTTCATAGGGACACTTGCACATACATTAGATTGACATATTTCTTGTTCAGTTTCATATTGTATCACCAGTTTTGGTCATCTGTTTTTATTGAAATATTTCCGGTTATGGTTATATATTTTTTTATTGTTTACTTATTTTTTATTTCTGACATACCTTGATAGATAAAAAAGATTCTATAGTCTCCCCATGAATGATATTAAACCCCCACTACAAGTCATATGCCACTTTTGTACACAGTGGAATGCCTATGGTCATTTGACTAACCGGCTTCGGGCAGCAGTGTATAAAACATGGGATTATACATAACAATGTGGTATAAGAGCCCAATTTTATTTTATTTTTATTTTTTATTACTATTTTATAATGTAATACTACAGACTAGGAATAGTCCGACCTTGTTTATAAGCACATTTATGGGAGTAGATAACTGTTTTATGGGGGGGAACTGAAGTACCCATGGTGGGATTGTTGTTATTACTATTTTCTATTACTATTGATTATTAATTTTCCATGGGTGATAGAATTGAGGTGGGATGTGATTGTTGTTTCTACGATTTCCGGAGAATTGGATCATGGCCCAGTATTTCATAAGAGTTTAGTTTTGATGAATCATCCTAAGAACATAGAATTATTTTGAGATATACATCATTTTATGAACACACGGGAGAACGAGTTAGGGTTTTGTTATTGAACATGAACTATTTGTCCTATGTAGTGACATTGAACTAAAAGTAGTTAAAAACCTGAACATTTGAAAGAATTTAAAATTATGAAAGTTAAAAATAAATTATTTTCTAAATGCAAAAACATGAAAAATGAAAATATGTTACCCTTAGTTAACCCTGACCAAGTTGTAGGATGGTTAAAGGTAGATATAGTGCCTTGATCATAACCCCGTGTCAGAAAAAGGGTGAAATACATGTTATGGTTTTGATTATAATACACATGATAACTGCGTTAATATGGGGAAATGAGAATCCTTTGTGCTGTTTATTTGGCCCTTATGTGGGCTTTTGGGTAGTGAGAATTCCCTAGTCCGAGAAATTGGTTGTAGGTTGTGTGAGGGACTATATTGTTTAGGATCGGTGAGGTGAGATGTAGGCATGTAAGTAAGGCATAGCCTTTCTATAGATTATTTTTTCCCGTAGGTGGAGGTAACATTGGTGATGATGGATTTGATGTTGTGTTGAATAATGAAATATTATCATACTCATAATTAGGGATGAACACGTCCCCTACAATGAAATCATCCCGAGTATGCAAGGAAACCTATACCTTTACTCCAAGCCCCCTAAATATGTTTTGGTTAAATAATATGCCTCTTACAGGTTTAACTCGAGAGTAATTTTATGTAGAGATGGATTGTGGGATGTATGCCATCAACATTTTATGTATTGGGTTCTTAGGATGGACCATAGGTTGATGAATATCACTTGTTTCACAAATAGAATCCAATAATGGGTAGAAGGTTAGTTTTTTTAATTATCATGTGAATGTATATAAGTCCATGTTTTATAGTATAACATGTGATTAAATCATGGTTAATTTTTTTTTCTTGAAAAGAGGTGTTAACGATGCTCCAAGGGTGGGGGAGATGTCTTAGTAGTAGGTGCGTTGAGAAAGACCTTGGGTTGGAAGTGGTGGCATCAGAATTCCAATGAAGAACCTGTAAGATGCATTTTTAAATTCCTCAGAGAAATCCCATGTGGGCCTTATATGTGGTGGATGTAGAACAATTTTTGATGGATTTTTTTGGAAACAATTAGTGACACTATTAAATGGTGTTCTTTGGGTTTTTATGAATAGTGTGATGAGAAACGTGACTAGTATTTAGTGGTTGATGTTTAGAATGAGATTGCTATGTTCATTAGGTGCATCTAATAAGTTTGTTGGATCACATTGAGAATGTGTTGCGGGGAAACTACATTATAATTTTTTGTGTATTTGGGAGACATAAATGAGATCAAGAGAAAACATGGGAGGGAGAAGCATATATGAGGGCTCAATGTCCCTTACATTTAGACTTAGAATCTTCTGGATGCTTGGGAGTAATGTTCAAGGATGGGATGCTATAAGGTTGGGAGATTATAAGATTCCAATTTTAGGGTTGTTCCATAGGATCATTTATAGGTTGTTCCTTATCTACATCTCATTCTATGTTGTTATTTTTCTAAAATTGGTGTTTCCGGTTGGCGGTCTCTCTTTTTCAATATTAAGGTAGGTTGTCTATAAATCAAATCCAAAACACTATTGTAGTGTCCAAAAAAGTCCGCAAAGGTGAATGAGAATACCCTCAATTCAAGAGAGGATTCTACCCAATTTACCTCAATGAATTATGAAAAAATGTGGAGAACACTAAAGAAATCATAAAAGGATCGACTGGTCCACGTACTAGTCCAACAGTGATGGTACGCGGTTGGTTCAGTAATCCGCCTCCTCCGCGGACCGCTGTCGTTCGTGGAATAGATGCGGGAACCCTCCGCGGGCGCGAAGTAGGATGGACAGAAGGCCGGTCCTCCATCACGAACTGACCCGGCCGCGAATCTCATCAACCGTCCCGGACCACGGATGTCGTCGTTCTCGGAACAAGGGCAGAGCCCTGCACGGCCGCAAAGCACTTTTCGAACAACTTTGGTTCGCGGGGAAGGTGCATTCAATGCCCCTGCGAAGCAGATTGACCATGTCATCTGTGAACCGGGTTTTTGTTAATGGGCCACTGCAAAAGGTGCCGCATGACCCCAGATAGATCACTTCTCCACTCTATAAAAAAATATAGAGGGGGAGATGAGTTGGATCGATCAGAGACTAGTGGAAGGATTTCGGAGGAATTATCTTAGGATTTCAGAAACAGTGAAGTTCCAATTCATGAACCAGAACAACTATGAAGCTGGAAATGAATTAATACGGAACCGAAAACGCATAACGAATTGGTGAACCATGAATTTCAAATAAAAATAAAAAGAAAACCGTGAACCATTTCCACTTTGCGGATGCCCTCCCCATGGACCAGGGAGTTTATGCACCATTTTTGATCCAGCGTACCGCGTAGCACCCTCCTACGCGGGAGAATCCCTGACCGACGAACCCCCGACCGTCATCTCCCTTGGCCGCCACTGCTCGTGTGGACTCCCCCGCGTACCAACCTAGTACATGGGATGAAACCGAAGTTGCGTACCACCATAGTACGTGGGGTTCCTATCAGCCCGCGTACCACCCTGGAACACAGACGACCTCTCTAGCTGCATAGAACCCCCCCTATGCGAAGGGTGCCATTCCTCATACACCCGTGTGGCCAGCCAAATCCTTTGGTGTTCCCATCCCCCAAGTCAGATAAAATCCTTCCAATCTGGCCTGATCCTTTACAACCCCCTCATTGTCCCTTTCATTAGCCCCATGCAAATGCCTCTACCGAAGCCACTAGACCCATATGATCCAACCATTAGATGCGCCAACATGCTGCCTTGAGTTCACATACCCATGGTAAGAAATGGAAACGGTGTTGCTCCTGCCCTTGAGTGGATTCCCGAAGCGTTCATGTGTTTATATTCCCACGTTAATGCAGGTTCTGTGCCTGGAGTCCCTTTTCTGCCTCTCCACATCCCAGATTGAGGGATCCCACTTCAATTTCCCATAAACTCCGACGGTGAGAATTTCTCCCCAATTCTGGGCATGAAAGGCCAACCTCTTTGGTGTAAGCACCTAGCCTTTCTCGTGAGAGGTAGCACCCATACACCACTGTACTTCCCTGGTGCCATGAACCAAGAGGCGAGATGGACATGGGGGTATCCTTTCCCTCTCCCTCTGGGATTTTTTTCCATTGGGCCTCCATCCTGGAGTAATTCCAAATCTCCATTTCCATGGGTTGCCCCATGCGTAAGCCCCACTCCGCTTCCCATGGACGCACCATTCGCGACCTGATAGTCAGGTCTCTACTGCCTCTTGTTTCTCACACAGAGAATGACTCACGTGTGCTTAGAGTAATCACTGACCCTGAAACCACCACTCCCAAACTACGAGGACTTTGATCCATCTCTAGTCATGGTACGTAGGAATCCTCTACAAGGTTCATTCCCACTACCCATCGGACCCCTGGTCCACCATCACGTCAATTCTCCGACACCGCCTCCCGAACAACGAGGACTCCATATCAATTCATGGTACGTAGGAATCCTTCACGAGGTTCGTGCCCACTACCCATCAGACACACGGTCTATCTTCACATCAGTTCTTTGAAACCACCTCCCGAACTACGAGAACTTTGATCCATGTCAAAGCATGGTACATGGATGCCTCCATTAGGTTCAGGCCCACTACCCATCAGAACCCCAGTCAATCTTAACGTTGGTTCTCCGACACCGCCTCCCGTACTACAAGGACTTTGATCCTTGTCGAGGCATGGTACATAGGAAGCCTCCACGAGGTTCAAGCCCACTACCCATCGAACACCCGGTCCATATTCACATCGGTTTTCCGACACCACCTCCTGAACTACGAGGACTTTGATCAATGTCAAGGCATGGTATGTAGGAAGCCTCTAGAAGGTTCAAGCCCACCACCCTGTTGTTCTAACACATTCACGTCAGTTCACCAACTCTATGGGCTACCTCAGAGTGTAATCCCCATCCACAATCTCATTGGGCCACCTCAGATTATAAACCCTGATCCTTCATCCCACATGACGTTAAACTGCATTACTGAACTACGTGGACTCTGATACCTCTCATGAGGATACGTAGGAAGCCCATATCATGGGTTCGATCAAAATGATCAAGTCATTATTTTTCCCCCCTGGATGAAAATAAACTCCAGAGTGCCCAGTTATAAGGCTTCAAACCAGTGTCATCTAAATGATTCCAAACTCCTCGAAGTCATTAATCAAATTAGGGATGGTAATCCTCAGGCCTAAATGATTCTGAATCTCTAGGTTCAGCTTACCGTTAACAACCTTGAGTAAACCATGGATACTATTCTTGGGTATAAACCAAAGATTCACAAACAAATGAATATGTCGTAAATCTATAATAGAGTCTCAGAACAAGAAATAATTCACCCCTTAAAAGGGTGTGATGAGGCCGACTTCCCATCCTCTCGACCAATGTGAGTTCTTAAGCGTCAATGTCTAAATTACCCAGTGAACGCCTGCCTTTGGAAATAAGGTCCACATATCGTTGGATATGGAACTGTTTCATGTTTCGAAATGAAAACTGATATACCCGATTCGAGGGACGGAGCGTAGTTCAGCCATCCGTGAGATCGACAGTCAGGCGCGTCGGTCAATTTCACCCGATTCGTCACGAAATTAAAAAAAATGGGGAACCCGACGTGAATTTTTAACCAAGCATGACATATTTAAACTAATCTCACTCTGTTCCCCCTTATACTCACAAGGAGGTCCGTTCAAGGTCATTAATTATGCATGGGATCATGAGAAGATTTTTTTATGGGGTTTGTTGATTGTATTTGTTAAAATATTTTACTGGTACCCCTCAGAACTCCCTTCAATCCAATGGCATCACATAGGAACTCATAGGTGCATGAATCAAGATATGAAATGACTGTACTTCCTCACAAATGATGGTCCCCGTTACTTACTTAGCGTCCCCAACGTTGGCTCTCGGGTGCGTTTATCCAAAAGTACCACTTGAACGGTACTCTCCTGATGGTGGAGGCGGCCATCAATGCCCTCCACTTCGTCAAGACCTGTCAGTCGCCTGCCCAGCAGCGGCCACGAAAGTAGAACCAGACGGCTCTTGTTTCTATCTTAAATCATTTATGGAGTCTATAACCAGAAGGAGACAATACATACCTCCCTTATCTTAGGGAGGTGGACGAGGTCGACATTGAGGACTTCATCCCTGCTGAACGGGGATTCTTCTCTAAGGTCCACACTGGAAGACGTTGTAGTGGTTACATCGCGAATAAAAATCCTCATGCAAAGGAGGATGTCTCCTCGAGGATCCAGGCCCATGCTCCCCAAGCTCTGGCCCCTCAGACCACACGACGGGGGTGAAAAACATAAAACTAGGGACCGGTCATCACCCATATCCCTGAGGAGGATCGCTGCTGCCCAATCATAGAGATGTATCACAGGAAATAACATACACCTATCCGCCCCTCTAAAGACCTCCATCCAGACATGGTGGCATCATATGAGTAGGCACACATCCCCATCGAGCTCCATCAACATCGTTACTCCCACAATACAACACCTAACCGGAAGGAACCTTTCACTTCCTAGGTTCGTGAAGCCCACCAATCAGATGTGGTGGTGACCCAGCTCCTATAGGACCATTTCCTTGCAGATTCTCTTGATGCCTACCATCCCGATGTGGTGGTGATGAACAAATACTACCACCCAGATGAGGAGGCAATTAATAGGTCGACACATCTACCTTCCAACAAGGTCCACCGACTCGATACGGTGGGAAACCAACATATACATGGACATCTCCTTGGGAATGCAAGTAAAGTCTACCATACCGATGTGAAGGCAAAGCAAGAGATAAACCGGCTTATTCCGGCACATGGGTAGATTAGTTCACGTGCCCTGACAAAGGAGAATTGTCAGTACCCACTGACCACCGGAGGACAAGAGCAGGATATTCCTACTCTGATACCGGAATGGACCTTCATACCCGTTCCAGCCAAATATGTCTCTCTACAAATCCTGGAAATGATGGAGAAGTAGGTATCGATCCCAAATCATATCTTTCATATTTTACAGAAAGTAATTTCAATAGTGACAATAGAAAGGACTCGGGCCCATAAGCCCATCACCCCAATTGAGGTGACACATCTAAGAGACGAGATAGCTGCCTAGGAGTTGATCTGCATCCCTGCTTCCGCCCAAGAGGGTCATCGGCCATATTCTGTGATACAAGGGAAACTGGATCGAGCAGCGTCACTCGTTCCAACTAGGGGACAACCGTCCATCACAGTGGATGATTCAGAGCATGAATATATCCCTACTAAAAGTAAATATGTTTGTCAGAATATCTAGACAACATAACATGACCCAATTATAAATGGACCTAGAGGTGAAGGCCGTTATCAACAGCAGACCGTCCCCACTGCCCGCAAGAAAGAACATCGAAGGCAGCCAGATAATTAAGAGCATGTTCATGACTCCGCTCTGCTAGATGATGGGGTTCCCAATACCACTAAGCACATATAGAAGGCTCAGAACCCTGCCTACCTATTACCATATTATGAGAGTGGTAGTAGCAGTTGCGAAGGTCCTCCCCGCAATATCGCTACCAGCAGCTCTGAAGGTCATCCCATGAGCTCCCGCGAGGGCCTCCCACATGGGCATATAATGATCGATCACGAGAGCTTCTCTTTTTATGTGTGTCACGGTAACCCTTCGTGTGACCAGTAGATCGAGTAGCATGAAGGCCCCCCACTTTCTGTGGTCCACCTTTAAGGTTCTCCTAGGGGTATACACTACAAACACTTTCTGTGTAGTGGGACCATAGATTATGATAGTATTACTCGCTATCATAATCGCAACTGTGATGGCCCTCCCCACAGTGACATCTCATCATGACAAGAAGGCCCTCCCCTGGTTGTGGCCTACCAGGAAAGTCCACCCCAGGGGTTATGTTGCAACGACACTCCGCGCAGCCAGGCATCAGATCATGGTGGTAGTCCTCGCCACCCTGATAAAGGAGGTCCTCCCCTTAGAGACATCAAGAAATTAGAAGGCCCTCCCCTCATTGTAATACATTCTGAAGGCCCTCCCCATGGTGTACCCCTTATACATTCTCCCTATGGAAGGTGTGATGGTATTCCTCACCACCATGGCCGCCATTGTGAAGGTCCTCCCCTCAATGGCCCCTAGCAACAAGAAGGTCCTCCCCTTATAGAAATGTGTCTTGAAGGACCTCCCCTCATTGTGGTACATTCGGAAGGCCCTCCCCATGGTGTACCTCGTAGGTTCTCTCCCTGTGGTAGATATGATGGTATCCCTCGCCATCACAGCCCCTATTGCGAAGTTCCTCCTAGTAGTAACATATCATATCGATAGGATGGTCTTCCCCGTACCGAATCAAGAAAAGGAAATCCCTCATATGATGAGGCACCTAGAAGGATGGGATCAAGCATGTCATATTCCTAGATAGTCGCCAATGACACCCTTATTCAATCAGGAGACGGTCTAGGGCCACATTCACCTTCTGAACCACCTCAAAATCACCCACATGAGGATTCAATACCAACTGGCCCCACTGTCTCTGACCACACAATAGGTGAGTGCCTCAGTTGGGCTGAGCAGGTAGTGGAATCAAAAGTGGAGTATTCTTACATGTTTCACCTGAGGAAACGACTGGACAGAGATGATATTCCAGTTATGTTTTGGCCCACGTACACCACTCAATTCGACATACCCAGAAATTTGTCAGTGCAATGTGCACACGACATTATCTCTAATGTATGGACTACCCTCCACCAGTTGAAATCCAGATTCCTACCTTGCGATGGGTATGTAGACCATGTAGAGACAATTGGGTACCTCATACATCACATTAACCTGTAAGATCTTCTTTCGGCGTGACAACCGCGACCTGAGAGGTGTAAAGGGAACATTGAGTTAGCCTGCCTCCATGCACCACACCAGTTGCACCGCCTCATTGGTGACACTCCGTTGGGAGTCCATATCAGAGGATGGGTAGAACATAGAGATCTTCATTTCACTCTGACCCCAAGCAGAAGAACCTGCTCGGCATAATATCATGCAACACCATCACGTCAGGACAACAGTCGAGTGGTTTCCCTATTCACGAAAAGAGACACACCCATCAGATACATTCCTTGAGTATGTCCTAGAAGCGTCGGGCCTGATGAGAACAACCCATTCACAAACTCCTGAATCAGGCCACCAAAAGCATACTACATGCCTCTCGCCTAAGAGAGGAAAATACTCAATCATTTCTTGCGTCCCCAGAGGGGATTCATTCATTGGTTTACTCAGCTTCAAATCATTTTCACCCCCAGACGGGGGCATGCAAGATCAGGCAGGTAGCGATAGCAGCAGTCGCTCCTACAATCCAGGGTTAACCCCAGCCTGTAGGGCTGCGGGCATTTTTAACTAAAAATTCCCCCATTAGACAAATGAAAACTGGAAGAGACTCAGTGTCCAGGGAAAGGAGCCAGCCCTAGCCCTCAGGGATGGTGGCATTTTTACCACCTCAACAATAACCTCCCTCACAAGAATCAGTATTTCCTCATCTAGGGAGGACAGTAAGAAGAGGAGGTTCCTACCCTATCCTATCCTTTGAATCATCACCCCCTACAAGAGGTAGTCGTACTGTAATGTCATATCAAATAACTCTCTGGGTCACCCTTCGTCAACAAGTCCGAAAGCAATCCTAGGACAAGAAGGGGATGACCAGTAAAAGGCGTGGGAGATCCTCTTCCTATTTGGAAGATGACATCTCCTCCACCCCACGATATGCATCCAGCAACGCCATAGAGGATAACCCCATGGGTGAAACCTAAGATGATACAAATCTAGATGGATTGGTAGACGATGATTCCGGTCAGGTTGTGACTCATAACGAACCACCAGGTGTTAACACCCAACACCAGAGGGCCGCCCTAAATATGGACGCCCTTCCAACTAACCCTCCTCACCTTTTCCTCAGTGCTTCCAACATGGATAAGAACAATGGAACGATTACCCTTAACCCGCCTCATTATCCCGATAAAAATGATCCACTTACGCTCGAAGAGAGATTCTCTCGACAGGAAGTGGAAATGAAATAATTGAGGCGGCTTAATGTCAAGCTACTCCAGAGTATTCATATTATTGAAAGTACTTCCCATCAAGAGACACACCTTGCACTTCGAGGTAGCCCACCTCAAAGACCCAGGTTTCCCCCACCCAATGAGGCGCGCAGTCCGTCCAACTACATGAACATGGATTCAGGTGATTTCCAAGACTTCACTCCACTCAGGAAATAACCGGAGCGAGTATGTCTGGACCCTATGAAGGTGTCCCAAATGAAAAATGCACCATTGGTGCCGATCGAGCCGAATCCTCAAGCAATGCCTTGGGCTACAGCTGCCAAGACTGGGCCCAACATGATGTAAACCAAGGACTCTCCAACACCATCGAGGCAATGACTGCACGATTGGATTCAATGGAAGGTCGATGTGCCTTGATACAGCCAGAGCGAAAACCTTAACATGATTGGGTGAGAAACATGCCTCCTCTACACAATTTTGGGAGCCCTGTATTCTCTATCATTAATGGATCAGGTGATCCGGAATAGCTCTTGATGCACTACGCATCTTATTGTGACCCTATGATGGGAACCCCAAAATAACAAGAAGTAGTGAAACTCAGATGCTTTGTTTGGACCATGCAAGGATCTTCCTTCATCTAGTATAAGAATCTACCAGATCAGACTATAAAAACCTATGAAGACCTTTCACAGTTGTTCCTATTCCACTTCAGCTCAAAGATTCCTAACAGAACGGTCAGCGACCTCATGAATTGCCAGTGGAGGGAGAACAAGAGGTCTCATATTTCATTGCCAGATGGAAGGGTCTGACATACTCTCTAAAACGGACAATGCCCCAAGATGACATGCTGGCCATATGCATCGATGACATTCAAGATGAGCTGTGAACACCCCTCATACCAGGGGATTACACCACTGTCTTCCACAATCTCTCTTCCATTTCCTAAAGAATTGAAGACTCCATATAGAGGACCAATATGAAGTCTCTAATAGCCTCACGGGCTTCATAAAAGAGAACAGTTAGAGCTGAATCATCCTCTTTCATGCTCCCACTAGCCCCTATGACTGCTCCACTACTTAGGCCTCCACTAAATCGTCAAGGGAACCTTGTATATCAGCAGCTTCCTCAACCCAAGCGGGATGATTAGGGAGGATTAAAGCAGAACTAGTTCGAGAAACAAAGACACAAATTATACTCCTTCTGAGAGGACCCAGTCTGTGGATGCTTCATTTCCGCCATGAATTTCAACTTTTTCCGCCTCCTAGAGCCAAGGAAACCCGAAGAAGTCGGCTGCAATGAAAGGCCAGATTTCTATCACTACCATCGAATGTTAGGGAATAGTATACTGGAATTCTTCCTCTTCAAATACTTCCTACAAAGGATGCTATAATCTAGACATGTCGAGCTTGGACCACCCCCAACACATATGACGTATATTTCTACCACCAACTCCGACAAAAGGGAGGGGTGGAAGGAAGTCACCAGGACAAAGGGGAATACATTTGATAACTGGATGACTTGGAAGACTATCAATCGAGCACAGGGCATACTATGAGCTCAACTACAGTAGCCGGTGTTGCTGCCAACAACCCCTAACGATGCACATCAGACTATATAGGCCTGAAAACCATCCACGATCCAGTTATCCCAACGTAATCATGAAGGGAGGAGACAAGCGCCATAGGAGCAGTCCGCAGTGAGGCTGAAGTTAGCCCTGACACTGTCAAATTTTATACCCCCAATCATGGCTCCACGAGCACCGACCAACCAAACGACGCCCTTATGGACAACCGACTAGGTTGACTTGTCATAGGAAGAGGAGATAATCATTCATCTCATCAGTGTCATATATCTCATGGAGTCATTCCCTAACGAATGGTTTGTCTACGAACCCGATTTCCCAACACAAGGGGCCGAGAGGAGGAATCATAGAAGCAGGAGATGTCAAGGGAGACACACTCGTGACCGAAACCAACCCTATGGTTCTACGCCGGCCCAAATAGTTAATATCGCGAAACCTGTGTGAGAGACTAGTAATGGACTAACAGGAGAATGGATATCCCTCCAACACCACAGGCAGCCACTCTGGTCCTGTCATTCTGTGGTGCCCATCAGAGGAGGAACAAGTGTCTAGCTGCCTAGTGCGCAAAAAAAGACCGGCAGGGCCGAGTCCCCAGATCATGGGGACATCATCAACTTCTAACCCCGCAATCAGTCCCTCCTAGTCACATATTCCAACTCCCAAGATGCCTGCTAAATCTCTCTCGCCAGTGGAGAAGTTTCGACCGCCGGAGCACAAATACTATATTCTTAAGCAGCTGGCATCAGTACCAGCCAAAATTTCAATCTTGGATGCCCTGAGTTTGTCAGTAGATCTTTGGGAGGAGATTATAGAAGCCTTGCTAAGCCCCCAAGAGTGTCAACCCTAGGGAGCTGCCATTGATATTTACCATATGGAGAATTGCTCGGATGAATGCAATGTGGTGATTTCCTTCACTGATCAGGTTTAAAATTCTTTCATGCATGGAAATATCATACCACTATATGTGTTCATCACACTAAATGATGTTGAGATCCACAAAGTCTTTATTTACAATGACTCTGGAGTTATCCTCCTTCTCCTACGGACACTCTATAAGTTGGGCTACACGGAGGATAACCTAATACCCTCTACCAAAACTCTGTTAAGTTACAACAAGAGTAAACAAAAGCCAATTCGATAAATCATGCTAAAACCCCATTTTGGCGACCATGTGGCCTACTCGGAATTCCTGGTGGTCAGGCAGAACACAGCACTCAATGCCCTTCTTGGAAGGTCATGGCTCCATAAGCACATGGACATTCTTTCATCATACCACTATTGTATCAAGTATTTCATCGATGGAAAATGTGGGACATTTCAAGCCCACAAGGCCCCTATCGAGCACTGCGAGTCACACTACATTGACTTCAGGTTTTACGAGAAAACGAAAAAGAAGCCTTTGCTCGAAGGTAATGATTGGATATCTACTCCAAATGGTCTGGAAATGGTTTCGGATGACCCCCTCCAGTAGCTTGGTAGAGACTATGTACTACACATCAACCATGTTGAGAGTAGGATTTCATGTCCAGACACACTGTCAATTGTCCTCATGACTTCAGCCATAATGGATGAGCATAGCAGTGTGGAAAAGACCGCTAACCCTCAATTTGGGGATGAATACATGAGAAAGGACACCCACAATGCCTCATCTCTAGACCCCCAAGAGCCCAAGCCGAAAACTGTCCCCCTGTTAGGTCAAGAAGGTGATAATGTGGGGGAAGAAGAGGATTAAGACTTCAGGGATACACCCCCTGCATTTGAGGAAGGTATCTCCACAACTATGGACATGCTCAATGAAATAAACCTAGGTACGGAGGAGGACCTGGGTCCCACTCTCATTAGTACATCCATGTCTCTCAGGGATCAAGAGGTATATACCTCTTTCCTGAGGTAGCAAAGGGTTGTTTTTTCCTAGAATTAAACAAAAAAGCTGAGACTCAATCCCGAAGTGGCGACACACTGCTTAGGTCTGCCAAATGACCACCGAGGATATAAACAGGCCTCCGGAAGGACGAACCCCTCACATGGTGCCAAAATAGAGGCTGAAGTGGATAAGATTATTAAAATGGGCTTCATTCAGGCGGTCTAATACGCCATCTGGTTGGACAACATTTTCCCTGTCAAGAAAAAGAACGGACAAAACCGCATCGGCATCGATTTCATAGATCTCAATCGGTATTGCCCGAAAGATGATTTCCTAGTCCCGATTACTGAGTTATTAATCGACACAATGGCTGGGTATGAGGCTCTTTCCTTCCTGGACAATTATTCTAGGTATAATCAAATCTATATGGACCATGATGACAATGAAGCCACTACCATTAGAGACCCTCAAGAAATATTCTGTTACAGGGTCATGCCCTTTGGTCTTAAGACCTCTGGTGCCACATATTAAAGAACCATGCATTTTATCTTTAAACCATTCATGGGGAGATTCTTAAAATGCTATGTGGATGACTTGGTGGTCAAATCAAGACAGCGTTCAGATCACCTGTCTGACCTTTAATATTTCTTGAACAAATGTTGACAGCATAACCTGAAGATGAATCCCTTGAAATTCGCCTTCGGGGTTACCTCTTGGAAATTACTTTGCTTCATCATACACCATCGTGGAATCGATTTTGACCCTTAAAAGTCAAAGGCTATCTTTGTCCTACCACCTCCCAGCAATCTCACTGAGTATAGAGGATTCCAAGGGCACCTGGCCTAAATCAGGCGGTTTATAACCAACCGGGCGGGAAAATATTTTCCCTTCAACATGTTAATGAAAAAGAGGGTTACGTACGAATAGACAAAAGATTTACAAGAGTAATTCTATAGCCTAAAGAAGTACCTCTTATGCTTGTCAGTTATCATGTCCCTCTATTGAAGGAAGACCTCTTATCCTATACGTGATGACCCTAGAGCGATCATTGGGAGCCTTCCTCGCACAGAAAAATGACCCTGACAGCGAAAACAACCTCTATTACCTTAGTTGAACCATGATCGATGCTGAAACTCAATACTCAAACATCGAAAAGAGTTGTTTGGCCTTTTTCTTCACAGATCAAAAATTGCGACATTATCTGCATCATCATGAAGTTCATTTGGTCTCATGTAGTAACCCGCTCAAGTACATCCTCAGTCGCCCAATGCTGACCAGGTGCCTATCCCGATGGGCAGTCATCCTGCAACAGTTTCAAATCTATTTTGTGCACCAGAAAGCCATCATAGGCCAGGCATTAGCAAATTTTCTGGAAGAGCACCCCTTGACAGGGACTACCGCACTGGACGTCGAGTTACCTGATGAAGACATATTATAAGTTCAAGAGGATCTCATAACATGGGAAATGTACATAGATGGCACATCCGAATGATCGACAGAGAAAATGATGGAGGATTTTAAATTTAACATGGTTGTATTGGGGATAATACTCATGTCCATAGAAAAGGCAGTCTTTCCCTATTCATTCCTCCAGTCAGAAGGATGTACGAACAATGAGGCGAAGTATCAAGCCCTCATTGCAGGCCTAGAGCTGGAACTCCAGGTGCAACTATAACACCTTAAGGTAAAAGGTGACTCAGAACTGGTCATAAAGCATGTCAATGGTGACAATGCAATTAAAAAAGAGGAGTTGATTCCCCTATTTGACCATGTCCAAGGGTTAATGGTGGAATACTCCATAGAACCAACATTGACCTATATTACCCCGTATCAGAAATACCAAGCTGATGAATAATCTAAGGGGGCCACAACCCTAGCTAACCGAGACCGGGATGAAACAATTATTAGTATTGCTCATCCTCGAAAGGTCTTTCCATTTGTTCATACTAAGATGGAAGAAAATGATGATGTTATTCCTGTCCCTGATCCATATGCTCCTACCACCGGCTGGATGACCCCTATTCAAAACTACATTCAATGGGGAGAATATCCATCAGACAAGGCTGAATTAGAGAAAAAACGGAGAAGAGCAATTAACTTTGTCCAATATAGTGCCACGGGTCAGCAAGAGGTCTTCTACAGACAAGGCCTCGACGATGTCCTCCTCAGATGAATTGATGGAGAAGAAACTACTGCCTTCATGGTTGAAGTGCATGTCAGGGTTTGTGGGGCACACCATTCAAGATCTAAGCTTTCCCATCAGGTTAGAATGCTTGGGTACTATTGGCCCACTGTGGCACGAGATTGCGAGCACTTCACCCCAAAATGACACTCATTCAAAACTCATACCAACTTCATACACCATCCCCCAGAGTTACTTCATCAGGATAAGTACTTGTGGACATTTTACATCTGGGGAATGGACGTCAACAGACCATATCCTCCTGCCATGGCCAAACAATTAAAGTATATCCTCACAGAAACTGACTTCTTTTCAAAATGACCAGAAGCTGTACCCCTCAAATAAGTCAAGGTAAAAAACGTTTTCAGCTTTGTAAAAACCAATATCATCACCAGATTTGGAATCCCTCATACCATATTGTCGAATAACGACAATAACATCCACATTGTTGAATTGGAGAAACTATACCAAGAATATGGTATCAAGGCTAACCACTCATCCTGCTACCATGCAGTAACCAATGGACAAATACAGGCTTTCAACTAGACCATGTCCAACATTATGCAGAAAATGGTGGACAAAGAAAAGAAATCATGGACGGATAAACTATTCTGTGCATTGTGGGCTTATGAAACCACGATCTACACCACTACTCAGGCTACTCCGTACTCATTGGTATATAGAATAGAAGTGGTCCTGCCCCTTGATCTCTAATTTCCCTTACTCTGTGATGCCATTTGTGATCATTTATCCAATGATGAGCAATAAAAAAGAAACTAGGTGAATTAGAACAACTAGATGAGATGCAATTGCACACATTGCACCATCTGAAGGTATATCAGAAGTAGATCACACAATACTTCAATAAAAATATTCGACTTCAGTATTTCTTGGAAGTAGAATTGGTGTTGGTCCTTCATAACCCAATGATACCAGGAAAGATGCCTCCAAAGTTGGAGCCCAAGTGGGAGGGATCATATGTTATACACAAGGTCTACTCCAACAGAGCATATGTGCTGATATCCATGGACAGGAAATTGACTACCGCTCCTACAAATGTGAGATTTCTAAAGAAGTATTTAGCATAATCAATAGTAGTTATCGTTCGAGCCGAAAGACGTTAAACTACCAAGAACCCATCATCCGAGCTTCAGGACGTTAAACTTACAAGCACCCATCGTCCGAGCTGGAGGATGTTAAACTGCCAAGAACCCATCGTCCGAGCTATAGGATGTTAAACTGGAAAGAACCCATCATCCGAGCCGCAAGATGTAAAACTGACAAGCACCCATCTTCTAAGATGCAGGACGTTAAACTTCCAATCACCCATTGTCTGATATGTATGATGTTAAACTGCCAAGAACCCATCGTTCGAGCTGCATGGCGTTAAACATCCAAGAACCCATCATCCGAGCTGTAGGATGATAAACTGCCAACCACCCATCGTCCGAGCTGTAAGACATTAAACTGCCAAGACCCAACGTCCAAAATCCATGACCCTAAACTAAGAGTATTTTGTCCTCACCGCATGATGTTAAACTTCATGTATTTCAGACAACTATGTACGACTTAATTCCTACCTTCACAGGATACACATCGATGCTAGGGTTCCCCATCACAGCCTAGCCACCACCAAATGGAATAAAAAAGGGGAGAAAAACGCCCTCTTCCCCCGTGTATGGACCAGACCTGCACGAGGTGTATAATATTCAATAGAACTATGTACGTCTTGATTCTTGACATTGTAAGATACATAGTGACACCATGATTTTGTATCCTGGCCCAGCCACCCCCCGAATAAATTTAAAAATTCCCTTTTCCCCCGTGTACGGTCCAACCCTGCACGGGGTGTATTCCTCGTCCTTACCGCATGACATTAAACTGCATAGATAAGAAGGATTAAGAATATCCTTTTCCCCCATGTACGGACCAGACCTTCACAGGGTGTATTATCTTTAAAAGAACTACATGAGGCTTGATTCCTGCCCTCGCGGGATACATAGTGATGCCAGAATTCCACATCCTAGCCCAGCCACCCCAAATAAAGCTAAAAATACCCCCCTTTCCCCCTGTATGGACCAGACTCTGACGGGGTGTATTCCTCAAGAAGAACTACATGAGGTTAGATTCCTGCCCTTGCAGGATACGTAGTGACGCTGATATCTTAACTCCTAGTCCAGAAACCAATAAAAGAAAACATAGGTTTGTATACCCATCGTCCTTACCGCATGATGTTAAACTGCACGGAATCCCTATTTCACGGCAGTTCACCTTCGTCCTCACCGCACGACGTTAAACTACACAGACTTCATCCTCACCGCATGATATTAAACTGCATGGACATTGTCGCAACCCACCCATGATATATGGCGAAACGAGACGGGAATATTCCTTGAACGTTTCGATGCATCCTCTCCATACATGAGACTCCACGACACGGATAATTGAGGATCTTCATAACAATTCATGGCCATCGGAAGTGGGAAGTTATTGATACGTGGAAACCATTGAATGGCTATGCATACCATGCCCACACTAGCACTGCATATTGATAGCCCCTAGGGCCATCTACTAAAGGCAAGATTTCCTCAGGCGGTAATCTTCTTATCTTTGTATGCTTACCAGCCTCAGGGCCCCCATATCATATCTCCCAATACAAAAATTTAGGGAGCAGTGGGTTACACGTTCATTCCCCTCTCACATCCTAATGTTTCCAGGGTATCCCTATCTGGTCATCCTATGAATCCCCCTGTGGTTATCAAGACAATCTGCATCTACAAACATCATGTCCGGACTAAGCTACTTTGACTCTATGGGAAATTATGGAGACGATGTTTCTTGTATGCTTGGACACCATTATCCACATCTGTCGAAATATGTACAATGAGAAATCTCGGATCCTCATAATCATCCATGGTCATTGGATGTGGAATGTCATCGACTCGTGGTCACCTTTGTATGACTATGCATGCCATGCCCTTAGCGGCTCTACATATTGATAGCCCATGTCCTGTCTACCAAAGGCAAGATTTCCTCAGGAATTACTCTTCTTAGCCCCGTATGTTTATCGGCCTCATAGCCCCCATACCATACCTCCTGATCCGAAAAACCCCAGAGTTACAGTTTACACCCTCATTCCCTCACACTAGTTCAAAGTATACCAGATCCTCCTAACTCAGTTGCCTCCCGGGTAATTGTAGCAATAGTAACCCAATGGTATGAACATTATTACCATTATGCTAAGAATACATCATCCTTACCGAATGAAATTAAACTACATTGAGTAAAGTTGTACCCCATATGCAAGATAAATTAGCACGGTGAAATCTTTGAGTTTTAATAGCAACCAGGGAAAAACATCCCTGATATGTCTAGATATTTCCTAACCAAATGACAGACTTCGTGGCCCGGTCAATCGAGTATCCTTATAATCATTAAAGGACATCAGATGTTGAAATTAATCGACTCGTGGACACCTTTGTATGACAATGCATACCATGCCTCAGTGGCTCTGCATATTGATATCCCTTGGCCTGTCTACCAAAGGCAAGATTTCCCCAGGCAGTACTCTTCTTATCCACATACTATTAACAGACTCAGAGACCCCATATCATCTATCCTGATCCAAGAAGCCCTGGAACAACGATTTACACCATCAACCCATCACCACGTCTTCGACATGCCGATATGTTCAGGCCTAGTTAGATTCTAATCAAGAGTGTACTTTACAACTACGTTCTCGCCGCATGAGGATTAAAACTACATGGATCATGTCTTTTCTGCTTGGCGTGAAGCTGAAGAGACCAATCATTAAGCATCCAGGGAAATGCCTTGAATTGTGAGAATTTTTCACAGTTTGAAAAATGCCCCTTTCCTCGCTGCACAATGTTAAACTGCACAAAATCTACAAAAATGATCCTCGTCCTCACCGCATGACATTAAACTGCACAGAATTTGAAATGGTCCCCATCCTCACCGCATGACATTAAACTGCATGGAATTTAAGATGCCCTCCATCCTCGCCACATGACATTAAACTGCACAGTCAAACCTGTCATGGGTTCAGTCAGGAATGGAGCCTTCTATCTATCCCTCAGTGCACGGTCTAAACCTATGAAAACCACCATCTCACAACAGTGTGAGAATGGATGACCTCCTAGGAAATTTAGCTCAGATGTTTCTCCCATATCCAAGAACCATCTCCTCATAAACTATACCCAGTACTCATAAGGAGTTGACCCCCTTAAAGACACCCCGGGTGGTCCTGAATCTTATCTTCCCTGAAGATGCCCGACTATCAAGAGAATACAATCATTGAATTATGGACACATTTTCATGACTATGCATATCATTCCCTTAGCAGCTATACATATTGATCACACCTGGACCGTCTACCAACGGAATGATTTCTTTAGGCAATGCTTCTCTCCATACACCTCTTGGCCCTTGAGCCCCTATATCCATCCCGGGATTCAGAATCCCTCTGAGCTATAGATTACCAAACTATTTCATAACCTTGCCTGAATATGTTGGAACGTCTATAACAAGATTACCTAGAACCTGGAGAAGTCGTTCCATTTTAAAGAATGTCCCAGTTGCTTGACTTTAAATTGCGCTAAGGTCCAACTATCCTCTACACTAACTAAATGCATAGGACAGGGACCCTGCATCCACACTCTTGATTAATACAGATGTTCCAAAACCCTTTCACATGTCAAAAACCCTTTCCAATCCACCTTTGGAGGTTTTCATGTTTTCCAAGACACTCATAGCGTTATTGATAAGCCGTAAATCCATGAAGTCCTCAGGCCATCGGAAATGGACAACCATTGTCTTAAGCACACCTTTGCAAGACAATACATACCATTCCCTTAGCGGCTCTGCATATTGATCTCCCATGGCCAATCTAACAATGGAAATTATTCCTTAGGTGATGTTTTTCCTACCTCTTCATGTCAATACGACTTTCATGCCTTGAGACATGCCATGCATTTCATTAAAATATAAACATGTCCCCCCCATGTGCGTCTGAAGTGTATTGAGACATCTTTTAGTCTACTAAACCTTGTCGGGGCCCTCACCCCACCATATCTGGTCAGAGATGTTCGACCTAAAACATCAGTAATGATAGTCTTGTCAGAGAGACATTAAAATGCTCGCCAAAAAAATGAGAGTCCCAAATCCCATTAGGCCGAAGACCCGAAAAGGGTGACCTAAGAAAAGGTCGGGCTATACCCGTTGGGTCAACACTGAATGGGCCCATGAAAAATTAGGTTATTAACAGAAAAGAAAAAAAAGTTTTTATTGTGTTTCTATAAAACCCTAACAATAGACAAACTAAGCTCGCTGGATCCCATGGTCCATGAAAATATTAGAGCTCATTTCTACATTATCATTTACCTGAACTATGATTAATTCTGATTCAGTGTGTTGTTATTTATACCACAATCATGCCAATAAAGAATCAAATTTTACAGAAAGGGTACATCGACAGTAGATTGTATTCCATTAGAAAAAATGAGGGAGGATGTCCACTAGTTGGAATCTTTCCTTTTCCACAACAATAGAGGTAAAACAGAATGTACATAAATAGCTTTGACAATCACAAAAGAGCCTGGCACGCTTTCTTCATCAGATCAGAAACTGTGCGGTGAAGGTTATTGCAAGTTTTCTCCAGCATGGACTTCTCCCTGGCCTCATCTTCGAACACCGAACGATTATGCCTCAACGTTGTTTGGATATCATTGATCCCATTCCTGGTAGCTTCGAGGTCACTAGTCAAAGATGTCAATTTATCCCTCAACATCGCTTCTCAAGCTTCGCATTCATGCATCTCGGTAGATAGGACGGTCACCTGATCATGAGAGCTCACCTATAGTGCTATCAGCTGATGGAGCTTCATCATAGCTTCCTCAAAAGCTCTGGTTCCACAATGAGAAGAAGCATGGTGAGCGAGTTTTTGTTCACTAGTGGTAGCCTCTACATTGGAAATGACGTCCTGAAAGGCGAGAAAATGAAGTTGTTGATAGTCGAAACCACCTGACCCCAAGCCTTGAATGACTTTTTGATGGGCTTCAGTTTTTTTAGCCATTTTTGTCAGGGGAGTTTCGACAACAATCTCACAGATCTGGGGCCATGACCACATTTACATTGCTCGGTGGTATGCCATGACACGAGAGTCTTTTGTATCATCACTAAATAGCATAGGAATGAAGTCTGGCATCCCGGCTAGTGCAGAAAAGTTCACATCAGAAGATGGCTCTGGGACTAGAGGGTCAGAAGCCTCTAGCCCTAGTTCAAGATTGGGTGTTGCACTGGTAAACCCAGTATTGGCTGGTGGAGCATCGGGAATTACATCATGGGTACCCGAGGTCATTGGTTCATCCTCATTTACATCTGAAAGGATCATATCTGTCTGAACATCGGCCATTGAGGGGTTAGAGGAGGAAGATTCCCTGAGCCGCCTCGACATGCAGGCCATCAATCGATCCTCCCTCAAAGCCAAAGTTGAAGGTGCGGTAAGCACAACAGCCATAGTAACCCATGATTTGGGTAATTGCCGGATAGCCTTCCCCACGATCTCATCTGGATAATGCTTTATCCGCATTCTCGCATATTCTGAGGACATGCTGGAAATCGCTCCTATTCCAGGAAAGGTAATGCTTACGCCAGATCCCTCCTTTATAAACATCAACCACCATTGATGGAGAGTGGTCGGATGCAGTCCTCGGATCCGAGGATGGAGAAGGGAAACATGGGGTTTCATGCACTTGAACTGCAAAGAAAAACGATGTGGTCCATACAACTCGCAGAGAGAAACCCCATCAATATGCATAGATAGAAACCCATCCCGCATCGAAATCATATATGAATGATCTTATAAGATCCCCCTACAGTCGTCAACCGTGACGCCAGAAGGAATGGGGTAGGGTGTGAAAGAGAACTGGGAAAATATGCTCAAAATCATGACAACATCATCAAAACTGAGGGACTTCAGACGAACTCCAGCTATTTCAAGCATGGTAGGTCGAAGAGTAGGAAGCAGGATGACTGTGTTATGATGATACTCATAACAGTGAAAATGATCCGCTACCCAACCATATAAAAATTGAAATGTCCCACATAGACGATAGAGTGACCCGTCCTCCTGCATGTGGCTCCGTAATTCATAAATGCGAGCCATGGAATGCACGACCAGATTCACCGGGCGACCTCCAGCTAGCTCAGCATCCATCATCAGGGTACATGCTCTGACCCCTGGGTTGATATATCCGGATGGGAATATCCGCCCACACAAAAACATGGCGAAGAGTCCTACCAGCCTAAGCATAGGCGACACACCAAGGCGCACCTCATAATCTCATGAAAGGTAGTCACCCGCCTCCAGAACCGCATAGTAAGAACCTGGGATAGTACATGATTGTTGAGAAGGATGAGTCTTGGGGAGGTTGATCTTCGTCCTAGGACCAATGGTCATAAAAAATAACCTTATCCAGGTAATATAGGGGATAATAGAGCAGGCACGCAAGGGATGGCCTAGTGACCGCTCCGCCATAACCAGCAGATCTGTCGCCAACAAAGGCACCCGTTCAATATCGTCCCATGCATCAGGGGTGGGAAAAAACTCGTCACACATCTCAAAAATTATCATAATCCCTCACAATTGGAAGATTTCCCATAATCTAATACCAAATTCACCATGGGAAAGGTGGAAAGTGTTAGTGTTGGAACACCAGTGACTAAGCAAGTCAGGCGGGATCAAAGATGGTGGGTAAACAACATACTGGGAATCACACACTATGGAGTACAGATTTACCACTTCCAATCACTTGGGAAACTCCCAAAAATGATAATGGACCAAGAAGGCCCAGGCATAGTCATTTGAGAAAATCCCACTAGACCAAAGATCCCACCTAGGAATCCATCTCGCGTCATGATCCACTCGAGCAAGGATGATCAAAGAGGGGTAACTCTTTAGGATGGCCTCTTGGTAGAATCCCAGATTGTACCGATTATTTTGGGTCCAAACAGAGCCTCTCAAAATGTAAGTGTGTTTCTGGTCAAAATCAGAGATCATCTCTCCCAATTGGGTTAGGTTTGCTTGAGCGTAGTTCGGCAACACATCCAAGAAAGTGGATAAAATACCTGAGAAGACATGGGGGATATGAACGTCATCTTGAATGCCTAAACCATAATGCCGAAGACGATTCAATAGCGGATATCCCAAATGTCCGAGGGAGATTAAGTCTTTCAAAACACCATCGTTAGGAATTTTGGGTTGCCTAGGGTCCTCTTTGATGCTCTCAGTTATATGAATCATAGATAGACATCTCCCTAGACAAATCAGAAGAGGATCAGTAGCATGCCTAACCATAGGACGAGGAGGAACCATATTTTCTCTCTGCATTATAAAATCTAGGAAAATGGTTAGTCCGAAATAATAAAATCTGGACAAAAATACCAAGTATATTACAAAGGACTCCGTCATGGAGCCTTCATGTCTTGTTCCAAAAGTAGGCCTCATAAATTTGGTTTCCAAAGGCTGCATCCCACGAACCAACCCTATGCTGATGAGGTCCGCAACAACCAGGCCCGCGGGGCATAGGCCCAAAAATGGAAAACCATGCTGCTCCGCAGAATCACAATCCCAGATTTAAATGTTTATGTTCAGAGGAAATTAGATATTTTCAACGTCTGGAAGGTTTTTAGTTCGCGGATCATCAAAACTGCGTAGCAAGTTTCTACATAGCCCATTGTAACTTACATTTTAATTGATTAAAAGTGTTAGTTTGCGTTCGGGAGATTGGTCCACGGGTAATGGAAGACGTTAATGAGGAATGTTTCACAGAAATGGATGCTGGTTAGCGGATGGGGAATTTGCGAAGGAGCAAGCACATGGAGTTGGAAAGAGAGCTCTATTTTCATAGAGAATCTAATAAACGACTAGTGAAGGGCCCCATATTTATAGGCGTGGTCCACAATCGGGTCAACTCCTCTACTTCTCACTATCCACATTTCAGGACCACTCTACATCGGAATAGTCTCCTCTTCGTTCCGATCAGACCCCATTCTAATTGAGGTCTTTTGTAGGGTCCTGGAAAATCAGAAAAGAAGAATGAGAATACCCTCAACTCAAGGAAGGATTATACCGAATTTCCATCAAGGAATTGTGAAAAAATTTGGAGAACACCCAAGAAATCACATAAAGGATCGACCAGTCCATGTACCTTTCCAATAGTGATGGTACGCAGCCGGTTCACCAATCCACCTCCTCCGCGGACTGTTGTCATTCGCGAAACAGAGGCGGGAACCCTCCGTGGGCGCGAAGAAGGATGGGCGCAAGGTCGGTCCATCATCACGAACTGGCCTGGCCACAAATCGCATCAACCGGACCTGACCACGAACGTCGTCGTTCAAGGAATAGAGGCGGAGCCCTATGCGGCCGCGAAGCACACCCCGAACTAGTTTGGAGAACAGGGATGGTACATTCAATACCCCCAATGAAGCAGATTGACCTAGTCATCCTTAAATCAGGTTTTCGGTCATGTGCCTCCGCAAAAGTTGCAACATGACCCCAGAAACATCTCTTCCCCACTCTATAAAAGGAGATCGAGGGGGAGTAGAGAAGGATCGATCAGGGACAGGTTGAAGGATTTTGAAGGAAGGAGCTGAGGATTTCAAAAACAATGAAGTTCCAATTCATGAACCAGATCATGTGTGATGCTGGAAACAAATTAATAAGGAACTAAAAATGCATAACGAATTGGTGAACCGCGAACATCAAATAAAAATAAAATGAAGACCACGAACCATTGCCCCTCTACGGATTCACTCCCCATGGAACAGGGATTTTATGCCCCTTTTTTGATACGAAGTACCATGTAGAACCCTCCTACGTGGGCGAACCCCCGATCGATGAACCCCCGACATGCGTCTCCATTGGCCGCTGCTGCTCGCATGGACTCGCCTGTATACAAACCTGGTACGTGGGCTAAACCCGAAGCCGCGTACCTCCCTGGTACATAGGATCCCTATCAGTCCTAGTACCACCATGGTACGCGAACGACCTCTCCAGCCTCGTAGCACCCCCTACGCGAAGGGTGCCACTCCTCATACACCCGTTTGGCTGGCGAAATCCATTGGTGTTCCCATCCCCTGAGTCAGATAAAATACTTCCAATTTAGCCCGATCCTTCGCACCCCCCTCATTGGCCCATTCATCAGCCCCAAGCCAAGGCCTCCACCGAAGCCACCAGACCCATATGATGCAACCTTCAGGTTCATCAGCGCGCCGCCTTGAGTTTACATACCCACGATAAGCGAGGGCAAAGGGCTTTCTCCAGCCCTTGAGTGGATTCCTGAAGCATTCCAGGGTTCACATTACCACGGTAATGCAAGGTCCGAGCCCGAAGTCCCCATTCTGCCTCTCCACTCGCCAGATTGGGGGACCCCACTTCCATTTCCCTTAAACTCCGGTGGCGGGCACTTCTCCCCTCTTCTGGGAGTGAAAGGGAAGCCTCCTTGGTGTAAGCCCCTAACCTTTCTCGTAGGAGGTAGCACCCATGCACCTCTGTACTTTCCCGATTCTAGGAACCAAGAGGCGAGATGGAAAAAGGGGTATCATTTCCCTCTCCATCTGGGCTTTGTCACCATCAGACCTCCATCAGAGAGTATTTCCCAATCTCCATTTCCCTATGCCTCCCCATGCATAATCCCCACTCCACTTCCCACATACGCACCTTTCCCAATGTGATAGTCAGGTCTCTACTGCCTCTTGTTTCTCACACCGAGCATCACTCACATGGGCCTAGGGTATGCACCGACCTTGAAACCACATCTCCCGAACTACAAGGACTTTGATCCATGTCATGGAATGGTACGTAGGAAGCCTCCATGAGGTTCAAGACCACTACCCATCATAATCTCAGCCCAACTTCACGTCGGTTCTCTGACACTGCCTCCCAAACTACGAGGACTTTGATCCAGGTCAATGCATGGTACATTGGAAGCCTCCACGAGGTTCAAGCCCACTACCTATCAGACCCCTGGTACATATTCAAGTTGGTTCTCTGACACCACCTATTGAACGATGAGGACTTTGATCCAATTCATAGCATGGTATATAGGAAGCCTCCACGAGGTTCAATCCCACTACACATAGGACCCCCGTTCCATATTCACATCCGTTCTCCGGCACCGCCTCCCAAACTACGAGGAAATTGTTCTATGTAAAGGTATGGTACGTACGATGCATCCACAAGGTTCAATCGCACTACCCATCAGACCCTCGGTCCATCTTCACGTCAGTTCTTCAATACATCCTATCAAACTATGAGGACATTGATCCATGTCAAGGTATGGTACGTAGGAAGCCTCTATGAGGTTCCAGCCCACCACCCGGTCGTTCCGACCCATTTACTTCGGTTCACCAACTCTATGGGATTCCTTAGAGTGTAAGCCCCATCTATTATCTCATTGGGCCACCTCATAGTGTATGCTCCGATCCTTCATCCCGCATGACGTTAAACTGCATTATTGAACTACGTGGACTCTGATTCCTCTCATGAGGATACGTAGGAAGCCCATATCATGGGTTCAATCCAAATGCTCACTTCATTATCTATCCCCCTTGATGGAAATAAACTCTAGATTTCCCAGTTATAAGGATTCAAACTAGTGTCATCTCAATGAGTCCAAACTCCTTGGAGTCATTAATCTAATGAGGGATGGAAAAACTCGGGCTTAAATGATTCTGAATCCCTGCGTTCAGCTGACCATTGTCAACCAAGAGTAATCTGTAGATACTATGATTGGGTATAAACCAATGATCCATGAACATATGAATACATCGTAAATCTATAAGCGAGTCCCAGAACAGGCAATAATTCCCCCCTAAAAGTGTGTGATGAGCCTGACTTCCCATCCTCTCGACCAATGTGAGTTCTTATGCGTCGCTGGCCAAATCACCCAGCGACCGCATGCCTTTGGAAAGCAGGTCCACGTATCGTTGGATATAGAACTATTGTGCATTTCGAAGCAAAGACCGATATACCTGATTTGAGCGATTGAGTAGTGTTCCGCCCTCGGTGAGATTGATAGTCGGGCGCGTCGGTCAACTCAACCCGATTCGTCGTGAAACAAATATATTTCAATTATGTGTATGTAATTTTATAATTTCTATTTTATGTTTAGAAATTGAGATCATCGATAAATTAATTAATTTGATAAAATAATTTATTGAGGGAATTGATAAATTAGGAATATTGACAATATACAAACTAGATAATTAATTGTATATTTAATTATTATTATATTAAAGTGTGTGAATTGATATAATTAGGTTTATGGTAATTAACATTATATTATTAGTATTAATTAAGTGATTGATATAGAAAAATTAATTTTCCTAATAATTGAGGATATTGAATTGATTGATATAGGATAATTAATTGAGGAATTAATTAGGGATCTGGAATTGATTGGGATGGAACAATTAATTGATAAACTAATATAAGATATTTAATTGGATGAGTTGAAATAATTAATTGAGAAATTAATTGTGGTTGTTGAATTAATTGATATAGAATTATTAATTTAAGAATTAATTGGGTTAATTAATTTATTGAGATAGTATAATTAACTTTTTAAATTAATTGGGGGAATAGAATTGATTGATAAGAAACAATAAAGTAATGAATTAATTTGGGATATTGAATTGATTGTGTTGGAATAATTAATTGATGAATTAGTTATGATGATTTTTGTGATAATGGATTTGATTAATTAATTTATGAATTAATTAATATCTGTTATGTGATTATTTAATTTTGGAATTAAATAATTGGATTCATGAGATTAGTAAATGGAAGTAATTTGATTATTTAATTGTTTACCTAAATAATGGTATTGATGGGATTAATTAATTAGTTAATTAATTAATAAAAGTAATATGATTAGTTTAATATTTAATTAAATATCTGTATTTATGAAAATAATTGACTTATGAAAGAATTAATGTAATTAATGTGATTATTTAATTATTTAATTAAATAATAGGATTGATGGGATTAAATAATTGATGGATTATTAAAACATAGTAATGTAATTATTTTATTGTTGAATTAAATTACAATATTGTTGTGATTAATTAATTTATTAATTAATTAATAGATATAATTTTATTATTTAATTATTAAATTCAATCCTGTGATTTATGGGATTAATTAATTGATTATCTAATTAATAAAATTAATTAGATTAAATAATTGTTTAATTCAAGAGTTAGATTTACAGGATTAGTTAATTAATTAATTAATTAATGTAATTAAAGTGATTAATTAATTATTAAATTAAATAATGATATTGATTAGTTTTATAATTTTGAGGAATTAATTATTAAATGTAATTTGGTTGATTAATGGTGAAATTAGTTAATAATGTGGATGTGAAAAATGAATTGGCGAATTAAATGAAGGGATTGAATGTTATTTATAAAAATTTAGAATTAATAAATGGAAATGATTTGGTTTATTTATTTATTTATTTATTTATTTATTTAATATAAGTAATGCTCTGATTTTTGATTTGGATTAATTAATTGGTGATTTAATTTATGGGGATTGTTTTGTTAATTAAATTGAATGTGATATATTAATTAATTGGTAAATTAATTAATCGGTATTATTGTGTTGATGCAATTAAATGAGTTAGATTTATTAATTGGAGAATTAATTAATTTGGATTGTTGTGTTAATGAAATTAAATGAGTTAGATTAATTAATTGGTGAAAAAATTAAATGTTATGGTTTTGTTTATTTAATTGAAAGTGTTATATTACTTAATTGGAGAATTATTAATATGGACTTTTGTGTTACGTCAATTGAATTAGTTTGATTAATTAATTTGAAAATCAAATAATTGGGATTATTATAGTGATGAAATTAGATGAATTAGATTAAATAATTGGTGAATTAATTAATGTGGATTGTTGGAATATTGAATTGATAGAATATGACAATTAGCTTGTTGAATTATTTATGATATATTGATATCATTGATTATAATAATTAATTACATCGTTATTTTCATGATGTTTGGTTTGTCGATATAGATTAATTAATTGGTGAATTAATTATTAGGGTACATATGTTAAAATAATTCAGGAATTAATTAATGGAATTGGGATGATTAACGAATTTTTCAATCTGTAATTTTTTAGTGATATTGCGATCATTAACTAATTGTATAATTGGAAATGAGATTGAGATGAGAAACTAATTGTTTAATTAGCAATGAGATTAATATGATTCATTATATGCAGATGTAATTAATGATATTTTGATTATTACTTAATTATTAAGTCAATTAATGATATTAATATGATTAATTAATTTTTTAACCAATTAATGTGTTATTGTTACATATGATTGAATCTATGAATGTTAAGGATGGAATTATTGTCTGAATTGAGATCTATAATTGTAAAAGTTGAATCTTTATATATGACATGAGATCTGTAATGGTAAAAGTAAAATTTTAAAATATGACATGTGTTCTATGATTGAAATAATAAAATTCTTAGATAAGACATGAGATATAAAAATGTAACATTTTCATTCTATGACATGATCTCCCTTAGGTGTAGTTTAGACTCCAATGTGGGCCAATGAATTTAATGAGGGTTAGGTGTCCTCTTAAACCAGGAGGCTCATTTTGTAAAATAATGAACAATTGATAATATGATAAATGTTGACATATGAATTTTTATTATTTCTTTATACAACATCATACACTATTATTTGACTAGATATTGTTTTAGACTCCATTAGTGGTGGCCAACTGAGTTGTATTCACAACCTGGTAGAGAATCCTAATCAGTACCGATATTGATTTTAGGGTTACACGATAGGATAAGGGTAATGGAACTATGTTAGGTGGTGATGTTAGGATAGAGCTTGGATGAGGGAACCACACTTGGTTTTCGACCCTCATGGGATTTAACATTGTCTTTACCTTTGATTTTCCACATTGACACTTGGAAAGTACATTATAATGAAATATTTTTTCCAATGTCATAATGTGTCTCCTATTTTGGTCATAATGTTATATTAGAATATTTTTTGTTATGGTTATATATTGCGTTATTATTTATTTATTGTTCCATAGTGTTTACACTAATAAAAAAGATAATATTATCTATACGTGATCGATATTAGACCTTAATATCTAGTCAATAGATTATGGAATATGGGGAGGCATACCTGAGGTCATGCGACTGACCTGGTTTGGGAAATAGTGTTTGGAACCCAGGTCATGTTGTTATAAATTTGTGTCAAGGACTAGTTTTTTTAGCTTTTTATTTTTCCTTACAATTTGGGAATGGTATATAGTAGACTAGGTAGAGTCTCTCCAAGGTTATGAGAATATGGGCGAGGATAGAAAACCCATATATAAAAAATAACTTATGTTTCCAGGGTGGTATTTTTGTTATTTATATTTTTGTTGCACTTGTAAATTATTTCAACTAGGGTAGCACACTTGTGGTGTGTTGTGATTGTTGTTTTTATGATTTTATAGGAATTGGATCATGGTCTAGTATGTAATGAGAGTTGAGTTTTTATGAATCGAACAATAAAATCAATATTATGTTGTGACATTCATAATTTTAGGCATGCACATGAGAAAGGGCTAAGGGTAAGTTGTTGAACATGGAATGTTTTTTGTGAGATAGAGCAGAAAATGGATCCGAAAATGAAATTGAGGAAAACAATAAAATGACGCAATATGTGAGTAAGTGGTTATGGAAAAAAACATGAATTATTAATACATTTTACCCTTAGTAAAACGTTACCAATATATAGGATTCCCAATAGTAGTGATAGTGCCTTTCTTTTTTCCATGTGGTGGAAAAAAAGGGGAATGGATGGTTAGGAATTCGTACAAATTCCTCTTGATAAAATTGTTAATGTGGTGAAATAATAATCCTTGGTTTTTTTTATTAGGCCCTTGATGTGGGTAGATTGGGTAGTATGAATTCCTTAGTTTGGGAAATCAGTTGTAGGTTGTGTGAGGGACAAACTAGTTTTTGAATGGTGTTGTGAGAGGTTGTTAGGAAGGTAAGTCCGGGTATTTAAATAGTATATGGTGTTTCTATTGTGGTAGGTAAAATCAGTTATGGAGTATCTATGGTTTTATTCACTAATGAATTCTTAGCATACTCTTAATTATTAACGATTAGTTTCCCTACACTAACATCATCTCAGGTACACTAGGAAAGCTCTAACATTACACCAGACTACATAAATGGGGTTTGTCTGGATATGGGTCCCATTAGAGGTTACACTAATGGATTGGTATATGTTGAGCTCAATTGTGGGAGTTATCACATCGATAGATTACATAAGATGTTATGAGGATGTAATAGCGGTCAATGAATACCATGGGTTCCACACTCATAAACCAAGAATATGTCGTGGTTGATGTTTTTTTGTCGTTCTATAAATGATTAGAAGGCTACGTCCCAGATTTTGTTTTAAAATTTTTATGAATCGTATATTTTCATGTATGTTTTTATTTTGAGAAATTATTTTCAATGAAGCTCAAAGGGTGGGGAGTGATGTATCATTTTTAGGAGCATAGTCAAATTCCTTGGGTTTAATGTGATGGAATCAGAATGCTAATGAGGATCTTGTAAAGTGCATGTTAAATGTCCTCTGAGAAATGATTGGTGCGACGAAGTGGTAGAATATGTACATACATTTGAGGAGGTTTTTATGTCAAGTATGAGTGACAATGTTTGATTGTGTTATTCTACTTGTTGTTCATGGTGAGTAAGGAAACACATCAGGTGTGTAGTTGGTGATTTTGATCATCAGATAGATACATCCTATAAAAAGTACCTAATATGCGTTTTAGATCATAGTGAAAAAATATTATGGGAAAAGAGTTTGCTAATAGTTCTTGTATTTTGGAAACATATATGTGTTCAAGAAGAAAAAAATGAGAGATAAGTGGATATGGGTTCTCAGGGACCATTCATTTTTATATAGAATATTAGGGATTCATAGAAGTATAACTTGGGGATGAGTTGCTGTAATGTGCAGAGATTGTATAATCCTAATTTTATATGGAGATGTATCAGGATAATTTTATGGTACTCTTTTTCCATGTGTTTAGTAAATTTTTATTAGTTTTTACCCTGGGGTATGTTTGGGTGAAAATTTTAGAAATATAGAATATATTGGGAAGTGCACAGTTAGTGCACGATTTTCCCTAACCCTATGGCCTAGTCTAAAAGACTGGAAAACTCTAGGAATAGATGTTTTTCAGGTATGGAACTAGTTTTCTAAACCATAATACCAAAAATTTAATACCATTAACCTCCCCAAATAGGAACATAATTAAGGTTCATGATTATGGGAATTCACAAGCCTCAAACCAACATACACTACACACAATATTAATTTAATTGAAAATTATATTTGAAAATAAATGAACCCCCATTTTAAAAAAAATTGACCCCCACTAGGAAATAAGAAAAACCCCTCATTTATTGAGGCACTCAGAGACACTACTAGGGCTCCCGAACTCCGTTATTAGTGAATCGAAAGGGCTGATTGATTATCTATTCCCCCCAGTAAGAGGAATTAATCCAGTGTGGTTTCCATATTCTCTCTGATCTCACACTCATCTATTAGTGGCAATATTTCGTAAATCTTTTTTTACATTGATTTGGTATTTTTGGGACTTGAATATAATTGGGGGATTATTTTCTTTTTAAATTGAATTTGGATTCAATATCCATAACTCTATATATATCATTATTCAACTAAAATTTGGGTTTTTTGATAGTGATGATTCATCATAAATTTTGAGGTAGTGGATATATAATTAAAATCCCAAAGTCTATATTTCATTTACGTATATGTAATATTTATATTTTATATTATATATATAAATTTATTTATTAATTTAATTAATTAAGTAAGTAAATAAATTAATTAATGAAATTATAAAATTTGGAATATTTGTATTGATGAAACATGATAATTATTTAATTAATTAATTATTTTTTTTATTGAATTTATTGACCTAGGATAATTAACCATAGAATTGATTGTTCAACTTTTTTGTGGTAATTGAATTTATTAAGATAGACCTATTAAAGAAATAATAAATTCTGGATATTGATCTGGTTGAGATAGAATAACTAATTGAGGAATTAATTGGGGATATTGAATTAACTGAGAAGAAATGATTAATCATGGAATTAATCGAGGGCATTGAATTGGTATTGATGGAGTAATTAATATATAAATTAATTGGGTAAAATAAAATCATTGAGTTATAAAAATTAATTGAGGAATTAATTTGGGTTATTGAATTGATTGAGATAGAACAAATAATTGAGAAAATAATTGGGGATTTAAAATTTATTGAAATAGAATAATAAATTGATGAATTAATAGAAATAATTGAATTGATTGAGTTTGAATAATTACTTCATGAATTAATTTTTGGTATTTTTGTCATAGTGGATTTGATTAATTAATTTATGTATTGATTAATTTGAGTAATTTGTTTTTTAATTATTTAAATAGATAATGGGTGTGATAATATTAACTAATGGATGAATTAACTAATGTAAGTAATGTGATTATAATATTTTTAATTAAATGCTGGGGTTTATAGGATTTATTAATTGATGAATTAATTTATTGAAGTAATTCGACTATTTAATTTTTTTAATTAAATAATGGGAGTGATGAGATTAATAAATAGATAAATTAATTAATGGAATTAATGTGATTCTTTAATTATTTAATTAAAAAATTATTAATTATTTAATTAATTAATTAATTAATTAATTAATTAAATGAAGTAATGTGATTATTTAATTATTGAATTAAATAATGGTATTCGGGGGATTAATTAATTGATGATTAAATTAATGGAATTATTGTGATTATTTAAAAATTGAGTCAAATAATTGGATTGATGGGATTAATTAATAGATGGATTAATTAATGGATGTATTGTGATTTATTAATTTTATAATTAAATAATTGGATTGATGGTATTAATTAACCGTTAGATTAATTAATTGAAGTAATGTTATTATTTCATTGATGAATCAAATAATTGGATTCATGGGTATAATTAATTTATGAATTAATTAATAGTTGTAATGTGATTATATAATTTTGGAATTAAATAATGGAATTGAGGGTGAAATATTAATTGGTGAAATAATTTAAGGGATTGGATGATATTAAATAATTTTAGAATTAATTAATAGAAATGATTTGGATTAATTAATGGTAAATTGAATAATGGATGTAATGTTATGATTTACCAGTTGGGTTAATTAATTTGGTAGTAAATAAAAGTTGATTGCTGTGTTAATTCAATTGAATGAGTTAGAGTAATTAATTAGTGAATAAGTTATTGGGGATTATATCATTGAGATAATAGAACATGATAGATTAATTAATTAGTGAATTAATTAATGGGTATTAATAGGTTACTACAGTTGAATAAGTATGATTAATTTATTGGTGAATTTATTAATCATGATCTTTTTTGAATTCGATTGAATGAGTTTGATTAACAATTTTTTTAAATAATTAATGGGTATTTTTTTTGTTGATGATATTTAATGAGTCAGATTAATCAATTTGTGAATTAATTATTGGGAATTGTTGTGATGATGCAATGGAATGATTTGGATTAATTAATTAGCTAATTAATTAAATTTTATTGTTGGGATATTGATTTGATAGAATTGGATAACAAATTTTTGAATTAATTATGATATATTGACATTATTGATTTGAATAACTAATCATTTGATATTGAGTTTGTCTATATTGACTAACTAATTAATTGGTGACTTAATTAATGGTATAGATATGCTTAATTTACTTGGTAATTAATTAAAGGAATTGATAAGATTAACTAATTATTGAAATAGTATTGGAATTGAGATGACTAACTAAACATTGAATTAGTAATTTTTTTGATATGAATAACTATTTATTGAATTAGTAATGAGATTGAGTTGATTAATTTATTTTTTAATTAGTAATGATATTGAAATGATAAATTAATTTTTAAGTCAATTAATGAGATTGGGAAGATTAATTAATTGTAGAGATAATTAATGAGATTAATATAACTAATTATTTATTAAATTAATTACTGAAAATGATGATATTTTCTAATTTTTGAAGTAATAAATGGGTTGTTTTCACATATGACTGAAACAAATAATGTAATCCAAAACATTAATGTGTGAATTGAGATATAGAATGGTAGTTATGGTATTCTGAGATATAAAATGTGTTACAGAATGGTAAAAGTAGATTTATAAGACATGACATGATAATAGATTGGTAGAAATTACATTCTGAGATATTCCATGTGATATAGAATTGTAAGAGTGGAATACTATGATTTAATATCCCTTGGGGGTAGTTAAGACTCAAGCACAAGGCAAATAATGTATCGAGGTTTGTGTATCATTGAATACATGAGGGTTCTGGTTGTTAAATAAATAAATATTGATAACATGATAACATTTTTACTTATTCATTGTGTTTATTTCCTTATACAACTACATACAATCAAATTTGGATGGATGTTGATTTAGATGGTGTTGGTGGTGGCCTATTAATTACTAATCACACCATACTCATGCTGCCTAATTGGTACTAGAATAGATTTCTTGGTTACATGATAATATAATGTAATAGGACCTATATTAAGTGGATGAGTCAAGATGGAGCATGGATGAGGTAATTGGACATGGTTCAGTTTCTTCGTGGAAGTTTTATGTGTCTTTAATTTTGAGTTTTTGTAACAAAATTTGGAAGGAACATTTATATGACATATTTCTTGTCTAGTTTTATATTTTATTACAAGTTGTGTTCATCATGTCATATTTTCATCATTCTAGTTATGGTTATATATTTAGTTATTGTTTTTATATTTTCTACTAGCTTTTTTCTCTAATAATAAAATAGTGGGTATATTCTTCTCCAAGATCAATATTAAACCATCACCATATGTCGGTAGCCTCTACCATATAGGGAGGTGTGCCTGATGTCACATGAAAAACCATCTTAGAGAAACAGTGCCTGGAACCTTCTTCGGGACATTATAAAATGGTATGAGATCCTATTCTTCTTTTCTTTTTTGTTTTTATTTCTAATCGGGAAGTGTAAATAAGGAACTAGAAAGAGTGAGGCCTTAGATTTGAGATCATTCATGGGAGTATCTAACCCATGTAAGGGGATGAACCAATTTTTGTAGGGTGGGAATATTGTTATTTCTATTTCATTTTATAGATGAACATTATTTTATCCTTGGGGACACACTTGTGGTGTTATGTGATCGTTGTTTCTATGATTTTCTAAGAATTGAATTATTTCCAAATATGGAAGGTCTGTTGAGTTTTAATGAATAATACTAGCTAATCACGATTATTTTGTGACACGAATCATCTGAGGTGTGCATGGGAGAATGGGTTATAGCTATTTTATTGAATTTCAATTATTTCTCCTTTCTTTTGAAATTAATCTGAAAATGGTGCCTAACACGAAATTGAAAAATATTTTAAAATGATGCAAGATGATAATAAATGGATGTTTAAATTAAAAATCTTGAATAATAAATTTTTTTTAACCATAGTTAACCCTAACATAGATATAGGATGGTTAATCAATGGGATAGTGACTCAGATTGGACTGTTTGGAGTTAAAAAGGTGAAATACATGAGATGATTTTTTATGAATTCCACTTGAAAACTATGTTAATGTGGGGAAATAAGAGTCATATGTGCTGTTTATTTGGCCATTTATGTGGTTGGTTTTTGTATTGAGAATTACCGAGTTTAATAACTTAGTTGTAGGATGTAGAAGGGACCATCTGGTTTTGGACCGGTGTGGTGAGATTTTACCAAGAAGGGAAGGGTGGGTCTTTCTATAGATTATGGTTTTTCCAATGCTAGAGGTATCATCAATGATAGATTATTTGTGGTTTAGATCTCTAAAGAATTATTTGAATACTCTTAATTAGTGATGATCATGTATCATACCTTGACATAATACTTGGTACACTAAGAGTGAACTTGATTTATGAATAGCTATGTGAATAGGTTTTTGTAAGATATGAGGCATTTAGTGGATATGATTATAAAGAAGTATACGTTTAACTAGATGGGGAGAGGTATTCCATCAAAAGATAATGGATAAGAATATTAGGATATTCTAGATGTTGATGAATACCATGGGTTCCAAACTATGAAGGTGTGAATGGGTAGGTTTTGTTGTTATTTTATTATACTATTAAAGGATAAAAGGCCACGTCTAACTATTAGTTTTCATGTTCTAATTGAAGCCCTGGTCATGGTGGGATATCTTCATCCAAAATATGTTTTAATGAATCTAAAATGGAGGGGATCAATGTATCCGTAGTAAGTGTATAGATAAATGCCTCACATTGGAAGTGATGGATTCAAAATTCAAATGAGGATCCTATAAGATACATGGTTAAATTTCTCAAATAATTGTCATGCATTCCTTAGTGGTAGTGTATGTAAATCTTTTTTAGGATGTTTTAATGGAAAGGCTATGATCCACTATTGGATGGTGTTCATGTGGTTTATGTTAATGGTGAGTCATGAAATGAATCATGTTTATTATGGGTGATTTTGAGGTTGATATTGATGCATTATTTTAGGAGCATTAAATATGTATGTTGGATCATAATGAAAATGTGTTGCAAGGAATGACAGTGAAAAAATTTCATGTATTGTAGAGTAATGGATGGGTTTAAGAAGATACATTTGAGAAAGAAGCGGATATGAGGGCATAGTGGCCCAGTATTCTTTACTTGGAATCCTTGGGATACTTGGGAGTATAGCTCGAGGATGAGGAGTTATACGGTGGGAAGATTATATGATACCATCTTTTTTAAGAGATGTATTCAGATCATTTCTAGGTACTATATTTCCCTATGTTTATTATTATTAATTTGGTTTTTACATTGGTGCTTGTTTGGCTGAAAATTTGAGATAACTATAACAGAGAATGCAATGCATAGTTGGCGTACTGTTTCCCCAAACTGTACGAACTGTTCCAGCAAATTTTGAACCACTATAAAGAGGGTTTTTGGATATATGGTACATGGTTTTTCAATACAGTCACGGAAAGAGGATAAATTATGCATCCCATTATATATGTTCTCAGCTAGGGTGAATTTTTAGGTCATATCATCCTTATTAGCCCCACAAACCATGTTCGTAGTATTAAAAAATTAGAAAATTACATATTAAAATATTTAAACGCACTATTTTATCCCAAATATACACCCAATAATACATAAACAAATACTATAATTTTTTACGATCCTAGATGCATTCATAGGGCTCATGACCACCATTCTTATAGAATTAAAAGGAATATTTATGAACATCTCTCCACCTGGTAAGAGGAACTAATCCTTTGTGGTTTTTTATTCTATCTCATGTCTCCCTCATCTGTTAGACGGTTGATATCCTCTATCATGTTGGAAATAGATATCAAATTGTCAAATCTAGATCTAGAATGAATGAATCTTGATTTTTAGTTATTTAATTAGGGACCTAGATATATATCCCATTCTATGTCGTTATTCAGATGAAATTTGGGTTTTCTATTAGTGATCATTCTTCATCAATCATATGGTAGGTTGTAGATAATTAAAATCCCAATATTTATATATTAAAATTACATGTATGTAATTTTATAATTTCAACATGAAGTTTAGATATTGATTTCTTGATTAAATTAATTAATTTGGTGAATTAATTAATTAAAATAATTTCAAAATTGGGAGTGTTGGGATTGTAGAATATAAATAATTATTAATCTAAATAATTATTTTTAAATTGATGTTTTTTAATTGGGATAATTAATTATAGAATTAACAATTTCTTGTTGTTGTGATTATTTAATGGATTGAGATTGAGAAATTAATTGATTAATTAATTGGAGATATTGAATTGATTTAGATATACAAATTAATTGAAGAATTTATTGGGGATATTTAATTAATTAAGATGGAAAACATTTTTGACAAATTAATTGAGTCTATAGGATTTTTTGAGATGGAACAATTTATTGGTGAATTTATTAGGGATAATGAATTTATTTAGATAGAATAATCAATTGAAGAATTAATTGGTGTTATTTAATTGATTGATATAAAACACATAATTGAGAAACTATTTGAGGATATTGAATTGCTTGGGATGGATCTATCAATTGATGACATAATTGGGGTTACTAAAATAATTGAGCTATAATAATTAGTTTCTGGGTTAATTTTTGGTATTGTTGTAATGGTGGAGCTGATTAATTAATTTATGAATCAATAAATGTGGTTAATGTGGTTATTTTGTTATTGAATTAAATAATGGAATTGATGGGATTAATTAATAGATGAATTAATTAATATATATTATGTGATTATTTTATTTTTTAATTAAATAATGGGATTTATGGGATTATTTAATTGATAAATAAATTAATGGTAGTGAAATGATTATTAAATTGTTGAATTAAATAATGGGATTGATGGGATGAAATAATTGATGAACTAATTAATGGAAGTAACATGATTAATTAGTTTTTGAATTAAACAGTGGGATTGAAGATATTAATTTATTGATGAATTAATTAAAGGATGTAATGTTATTATTTTACTATGGAATTAAATAACCATATTTATGGAATTAATAAATTTTTGATTAAATTACAAGAAGTAATGTAACTAATTAATGGTCAAATTAACTATTGGAGTTTTTGTGAATAATTATTTAATGAATTAATTGAATTGATTGATAATTATTAAATAATTATGGAATTAATTAATGGATAATGTTTTTATTAAATAATTGGTTAATTAATGAATAGAATTAATGTTGTGATTTTTGAGGTTGATTAATTAATTTATGACTAAAATAATGGAGGTTGATGTGTTAATGGAATTAAATGATTTAGATTGATTAATTGTTTAATTAATTAATGTGTATTTTATTTTTGAAGTAATTAAATAAATTAGATTAATTAATTGGGGAATTAATTAATGTGTATTATATTGGTAATACTATTAAATGGGGTAAATTAATTAACTACAAAATTAATTAATGGTGATTGTTGATTTATGGTAATTGAATATGTTAGAGTAATTAATTGGGTTAATAATTAATGTATATTGTTGTGTTAATTTCATTGAATGAGTTAGATTAATAAATTTGTGAATTAATTAATGGGGATTTTTTTATGATGTAATTTAATAAATTGGATTAATTAATTGCTCAATTAATTAATATGAATTTTTGGTTTATAGAATTTATGTAATTAAAAAATTTGATTAATTAATTATGATATATTGAGACTAATGATTTGGATAATTAATTGTGGAATTAATTACGGGATATTGATATTGTGGGTATTGATTCACTAAATGGTGAAATAATTAATGGGATATATATTCTTAATTAATTTGAGAATTATTTCATGGAATTGAGATGTTTAAATAATTATTGAATTAGTAATGGAATTGATATAATTTTCCATTTATTTAATTCGTAATGTGACTGAGATGGTTATATAATTTTTGAAATAATAACGAGGTTATAATTATTAATGATATTAAGATAATTAATTAATAATTTATTTATTTAATGAGATTGTGATGATTTATTTATAAATGAGGTAATTAATAAGATTAAGATGAATAATTAATTATTGATTTAATTAATTAAATTAATGAGATTTTTTAATTGTTGAATTAATTAATGGGTTTTTGACATATGACACTGAAATGATGAATGGTAATATTTGTAGCCATTTGTGTGTTGAGATATTGAATGGTAATAGTAGAATTCAAATATATGATATGAGATCTAGAATGGTAACAGCTGGATTCAGAAATAGGACATGAGATTTATAATGGATTCAATGTAATTGTGTGATATGAAATGAGATATGGAATGTTAATAGTGTAATTCTAAGACATGATATACATTGTGGGTAGTTTAGAATCTGTCATCGGTCGAGGTAGGTATTATGGATCAGGTGTCCTCAGGAACCCGTCAGTTCATGCGGTTAAATAAAAAATAATTGATAATGTGAAAATTATTTACTCATGTATTGTGATTATTTATTTATACAGATTACTAAAATATTTTTTACTAGATGTTATTTTATACATAATTTTTGGTGGTGTACTATGTTGTAATCATACACTAATTTGGTAACCAGATCGGTACAAGAATAGATTTCATGGTTGTAGGGCATGATAAGGGAAATGACCATGTGTTTGGTGGATGAGTTAGGACAGAAAATAGATGATGGAACCAAATATTGATCAGGACCCTCTTGGGAGTCATCATTGTCGTTACATTTGATTTTACATATTTGAACATAGAATCTACATTAGCATGACAGATTTCTTAATCTGTTTGATATTGTTTCCCTAGTTTTCTTCATCATGTGATATTGGCATATTTTTTGTTATAATATATATATTTGGTTATTTTTTATTTATCTTTTTCTGGTATTTTTCTTGGATAGAAAAAAATAGGGAATTGTCTCCCCATGATCTATATTAGACCATTACTAGTCGTCTACAACCTCCGGTGTATGAGGAGGAACAACTGAAGTCACGTGAGGGACCAAATCGGGGCATCAAAGCATGGTACATAGGATGAGATGTTATAGGTGGTATGGAAATAAGATATATATTGAAGAGTTTATATCCTTGGGATTCATATGTCAGTAATTTAAGGTTGAATAATAAATTTTCAAGTGTTTGGTACATGCAATACATATACTAGAATGGAAATAGAATAACATCACCATGGATTTTGTCATTCAACTCCCTAAAATGTTTAAAGGGGATAATTCTATATGGTTCATAGTCAATATCATTATTTATTCAGGACAATTAAATAATTTTATAGAATAATTCTATATAGATATGATTTATAGGATATACATTATGGAAGTGGTACGTTTCATGGAGTAACATATTCAATTGTTCTTTATTAGTATATAAGGTTTACCATATTATTCTAGTGAGGCCTTCATTATAATCCGAATACATAGTTTAATTTTACCACTTTCTAGCATCCTTAGATAGATTGTTAGTCTATGTGAACAATCTATGCCCTAGAGGATATGTTGAGATCATCATTTTTATTTGAAAGGTGGTTGTGATAAAAAAATTACACTAATTTTCTTTTCTTACAATAATAACTATCACTAAATAATTCAAATGGATCCTTATATTGTCATTTATAGAAATAAATGCAAAACACCAATGTATTAGAATGAGGTTAGAGAAATAAAGCTATTGGGTCCTGAGATATTTGAATAAATAATATATATGGGTAGATCTATAAACCAAAAAATCCAGGTGGCTCAGTGTTGGAAAACAATTATCCATATAATCGACATCGTTATCTAAAATTTGATATTAGTGATAACGTGTTTCTAATAATTTCTCTGATGAAGAAGGTTATAATACATTGGAAGGAAGTGAAACTAAGCCCATGGAATATTTTTACGTTAAATTTTTTTATTTTATTGGTATGATGGTTATTATCTTTGTTTTTCAATAGAAAATATCTCAAGTCCACAATGTGTCCCACATATATATTTTGATAAATTACATACCTAATAATTCCCATGTACTAAACTCATAGGTTATACAACTTGAAAATGATCATTATTATGAGGAAAAACTGGTGGGGAATTTGTGTCATATAGATACTTCTAGATTAAACATTCCCACACACTTATTCAATGTTTTGTGGTGAAACCACTAGTTTGTTTATGCTATATAATAACATGAGTAAATGGTTATGAAGAAGTATACTAATTTGTTTCAATCAGAGTGATGAATATCGAGGGAAAATTCATTTTATGATGGGTAGATTAAATCACACCCAAGATTAATGAAATAATTTTATTAATAAATTAACATTGTCTCATATCTTATGTTGCATGTACCACTATGTTAATAATTCACTACACAAAAAATGTGTTAGCTTCTGTTACACATGGAACATAGTTCAAGCAAAACCCTGATATATTATTAAAACATTTATTTAAACATGATGCTTTTAAAATATAATTTAATTAGATTTAAATTATTAGTATAATTATAAATAAATTAATCCAATTTATGCCATTTTGACCAATTTTTTGTTGAATTTATATATAAAAACCCCATAAACATTTCTACATTTTTCTTTAAAATCATGCTTTCTCATCAAATATATAAGAATAATTTTAACTTAAAATTACCCACATATGTGAATGTAATTTGGAAAATTTTATTCTATATTTTTTACATAATAAATTATATAATCTAATCTGTCGATCATCATTTTTGAAAAAAATGAATCTTAAAGAAGAAAAAATCATTTTCCATTGTTTGGGTAAAAACAATTTATTGAACGTTAAAATAAAAATATTAGAGTAAACAATTACACAAAAAAATTTGATACCCCAGTATATGAACTTATTTAACCCTTATAACTTCTATTATCTATAATGGTCCATTATTAGGGGCTTGTTACTTGAATAAATATGGATGGAATTCATTCTATCACAAAACATTACTATTATGCCCCTAACCTCGCTTATAAAAGGTCACACATTATCCTCTCCAATTCACACGTCCAAAAAATTATGGTTATTTCAATACCTACCCAAATAACATACCAACTTCCCTCCTATAATTTTATAAATCTTATCTTGGATTGAAAGGAATCCTTTATTGGATTTTGTGGAAAACCTAATGAGGATACTCGAAGAAGAGGTAACATTCATCAACAAAATTTTGGTTTTATTCCATCTACCAAATCCTTAAATTATTATTATAAAATTATTGTTTAATAAAATCATAATATTAAATATAATAATTTGTCATGTTATTTTGATTACCTATAACAATATCAAATTCCACCAAATGGGTCACAAAACATCATTCAAGTGTATTGTGGACTACTACCTCATGAATCGATGTAATTCGTTTTTTACATTACCACCTCAAAAGGATAGAAATAATTTTGGATTTAAGGTTTATATATTATATTTTCATTTTTATGGGAATATGATAATGTCATTTTTGTGTACAAAAAAATACCACCTTGCGATGTGATGTCATTCATTCATGCTTTACAAGTAAGGAAATAAGGATGGTTTTAATAAAAATATGTGATATATATACCGTAAAAGGATTATAAAATCCTGATATATCATTTAATTTTTTTATTTATACGTGTTGAAAAAATGGAAATAACATTAATGCGTATGTACGACTTACTGTCTCCAATAATATTGTAATTGATTATATATATATATATACATTTTATAAGAATCTGTAATAAATACATATATATTATATATTATATTTATATCATGGTTAATATTTTAGAGTTTGTGATACTCTAATAAAATTAAGATGACCAAAAATAAAAAAACATAACATTAATTGAAACAGAAACCAGTTATTACCTGAAAAAAAAAATTTAACATGATATTAAAAATAAATGGGTAATTAAAGGTAAAGAGAAAATAAAATATGGAATTATATATAACATTTAAAAATAATTTATTGAATTATATAAATTTTTTAAAAATAATATATGTATTAAAAATTTATTTTTATTATACATGATGTTTGATCAAGTGTGAGGAAAGTCAATAATTATGTTTAGGGGTTTTGGTCTCAAATTCCCTTAAGTGAGATGTTTGATTTGTAATACACCTATATTGTTTTATGAGGGGTACACATAATCCCATTGACATGTATCATCTTGAATATATTTTTCCTCATGATATTTCATATTCAATTTTATTTTATTCTCTCATGTGCCTGACGATTAAGTGTTTCTAATGTGGTAATGATTTTATGTCACATTCTCATTATTTAACGGAATGGTTTCTAATTATGTATCTTATAATAAAATATTTTTATCTATCTTTAAAAAACTAATAAATTTTTTTATCCTATAGTTATCATAAAATATTCATGCAATAGTAAAAAATTTCCACTCTTTTAGAAATAATATAATTGAACTGATTATTTAGAGTATCTCACATTATTTATCTTTTCGGTTGAAATTTTTTTCCACCAAATCCATGTTTTCAAAAAATATTTTATAAAATATTTAATTACAATAATATTATTTTTTTAAATACGTTTAAATAATGTTTTACATTAATTTGTTTTGAAATGAATCATTATTCATTTTTCCAATCATTTACTATTTGTATTTTATCAAAAATATAAAAGGAATCATTGTTTTTATGGGTATGGAATGAACTAATCATCCCTCCAACATGAAAATTATTTTCATTGAATATTCAATTATATGTTTTCAATGTTTTTTTCAATGATTTTTTAAAATGGTTTCTTGTTTTAAAATTTATGCTTTAATGCTGAAATGATATTTTTCTACTGAAAATATTTTAATTAATTGATAAAAACCATTTTCTATAAAGGATGACTTTTTTTAATGTTACTTTGCTCCTATTGAGGATATAATTTTAGGATATCATTTTTATTATTTCTCTATATGGTTTAGTTTTATGATATAGTGATGTTTTTTATGCTTTTTTCTTTTCCACAGGTTATACTGTGATAGAATTATTAGGAAACTTACTCATTTTTTCATGGGTTATGTTGTGTAGAAATGATTAAATGATTATAAAACCAATCTGATTTCTCCATGTTATAATATGATTAAATATTTATGAAACGCCTATAATTTCATGGATTATTATATTATTATTTATTTATGATCTTATGTCACATATAAATATAGGTTTCAAATTAGAAAGGTGTGATCAATATCTCCTTCTAATGTATTAGGAAATGATATATATCTCATGTGATTGAATGTATGTTAATGGGATGTGAACATGGTTTTGTAGGGGACTTTTTTTCTCTAAGATGGTTTTGGGGTGAACCATGGCCAATGTGATGGTTCGGGGAGTGATCCATTCCACTATTATATCCTTGGAAAAGATAATTGACTTTTATGGAAAATATTTTCTATGATTATGTCAATATAAAAATTCAATTTTTTTCAATGTTAGTATCTCATAGATCGTGTACATTCATTTATTTATAATTTATATCTTATGAACATACAATCATTATACTAGGGATCAAAAATTTTATATTTCTTATTAATAGAATGGATTTAAAATTTCATGCACAGGTTTTCATAAGCTTATGTTATTGTTCTGCACACATGTCTCTTTTTTTATACCCTTATTGGGAATATGGGATCATTGTTTCATGTGTTAAGTTTCCCCATGTTATTAATAAGTATACCATGTATGATATTTAAAATAAGTTTTCCATTAATGAAGATTATAGTGGGAGATGATTTATTTTTCATATGAACTATTTGAGTGTGCTTCAATGTTTTCAGATACACTATTCATTTTTCGAATCAGATTTATTATTTTTGCATTTCAATGATAATTGATAAAACACTAATGTAATATCAATGTTTTATAATCTTGGGTTGCTATCAGGGTACCAAAATATGATATTTTGTTGATAGTATATACAAAATACTAGAGATAAGGGATGGTATGGGATATTTGAGTTTATATTTATTTCATTTAGACTAACTCCCCTATAGTGTTTATGGAATTGATGAACCATATATTTCATATTTCCTAGTACTATTTTGTTTTGTTTTTTCATGCATGATATTTTGGTTTTCTACACATCGGAGGAGGAGCATATGGATTGTTTGGATATAATTCATTGAATACCTAGGGAACAAAATTTGAATGAAAAAATTTCAAAATATTAGTTTTTCATTTAATAAGTATTGTTTAAAGGGATTCATATATCTGAGAGGGTTGTATAAGTGGATCAGGGATATGAATAGATAGTTATGCCTTCAGAGCAGAGCAAATAAATTTTTGACATCTGAATCTTTTGGGGATTGTATTTTTATTACAAAAGGATTTTTTGGGACTTCTCTATAATTGCATCTCTAATGATATCATCATCCAGTAAGGGTAAAAAAATTACATTAATGACATGATCCAAATAAAATTTGCGGAATTTATAGTATTAATTACTTTATCTCTAGTTTTTATTCTTCTAGAACCAGGTTTTGGGTTTTGGATGTTTTCTATGATGCGTCTAGAATGGGCTTTGGACGTGTGTTGATGTAGGGGACACATGTGGTAGCCTAAGAATCTTACCATTTACCCTATCAAAAGAAGAACCTTCCAAACCATGACATTTATTGTGTATTGGTTATTCATGCACCAAAAACATAGTGTCTCTACATATTTGGGGAATATTTTATAATATTTCATGATAATAAGATCATGATGTATATTTCCAATTAAAGGGATCTGAACATACAAGAAGAACTCTTAGTGGATTACTGGAAGAAATTTTTTTATTATTCTTATACTCATAAAAATTATATTGTGGTTCTCAATGTGTTATGAATGAAATTACTAATAAAACAAGTTATATAATTAGATGAAGGGTGATGTTTGATGAGTTTTTTTTCGTGATGAGCTCGACAATAGAAGAAGTTGGTGGGAAGGAATGTCTTACCTTTATGAAGGAATAACCATCATTTGATGAGTAGGTTAGGCATGAGTAATTTTATAATCCCAAGTGATGTGGATGTACTAAAATCCCCTATGGTGGGGAGAATTTGGGTGAGTGGTCTTAGTCTCCCAGTGGCTCATTATGATTTCAAAATAGATTGGTTATGACTTTTTCATTATCTTGGGAGTTGATGGACAAATGAAATGATTATTATTGGTCTATAAATCTAGGTACTAACAAGTTGTATATTTAGTTGAGATGTTTGTTCTAGTGATAAGGAATAATCTGGTCGATTAAAGATTTTATATCACGGTGCCATATATGTTAGGGAATTATGTTGTATCATAGCTGAGCTAGAATATTTTTGTAGACCTTAACCATTATGGTATGAAAATTGGATGATATTTCTATTTATTAAATCCCTGGGATTCCTTATAATCGTATTTGGAAGGATATAATTGGATTTATCATTGATTGAATCATGAAATCATCCCATTTCCTCCAAATCATGGAGACAGTGATGATGTAATATATTCAGAAATTTCATGACTGATAAATTGTGAGACTTCATGTGGATCTCTATATGGTCATTGCTAAAAAACACTTATCCTTCACTCTTAGGCTTTGGAATGGTTTATAAGAGGTGATGGGTTCCATGTTTAAATTGAGAACATTCTATCATCTCCATATAGCTAGACATACATAGAAAGTTATCATAGTAATTGGGGATATGATTTGTTCATCTATAATTGATTTCAACAGTTCTTGGGAAAATCATTTTCCTTTAGTCAAGTTTGACAATAATAATAGTTATCATTCCTTGATCAAAATGAAATACTTATTGGATTTGAATGTGTGGTAATATAGAACTCCCTTATGATGAGTGGAGTTGGAAGAGTGGTCTTTGATTGGGCTGAGTCTTCTTCAGTAGATGATGGGGAGGGTGTAGTTGATGTTTAAGATATTTATCGAGGAAAAGAGTCATAAAAAATATTATGAAAACCATCATTTCTATCCACTAGAGTTTGAGTTTGGTTATTAGTTTTTTCTTATTGTATAACTTTACATGGGGCACCCTCATTTTGGTATGTAGGGAATGTTGGAAGAATGTTTTTTTCATACCATTGAGGGAATAGGAAAACTAGGAATGGTGAACTATCAGTAGGAATTAAAATCTCATTACACATCAATCCATGATGTGTTTCATGTTTCCTAGCTGATGAGGTACTGACTAGATGCTTCTTATTTTATTCAATTGGAGGACGTAGATCTTGGGCATGACAACACTATGGTGTGGAAACAAGTTCGTATTATGGATCGTTCATAGAAGGAAATGTGTGATTAAATTATTCTTTTGGTCCTTGTACTATGGAAGTACTGATGGGGAATCCATGAGACAGGTGAGTGGGTATTCTTGATGAGGTAGTAGTTTTTTCCAGTTTTTTTGATTTCATTAACTTGATGAATTTTTTGGTACATAAAGTGTCTATTGTGGGGATATTGTTACACCATGTCACATTCTTTTAGGTATTCCATGAATATTATTTTGGTTTCACTTTTGTATGGGTGAATTATAATCTTATTAGTAATGAAGAAAATTTACTACGAAAAGTGAAATAATGTTTGAATATAAATTTGTAAATTTATTTAATGTGTGTTCCTTGGGATAAGAGATCCTTAATATTTGGTTCTATGGAATTTTTTAGCAAATAGGGATGGAAAATTCTGGATGGGCACATTGATATTGTGAATGGTTTACATGATTTTAATATGTTATATGGAACATGTAAGGAGTGCCATATACCGTGTATAATTTATTCACTTCATGAAACAAATATAAGATGTTAAAACATCAATAAATATTTATTTTAATCATAAGTGATTCCTTTTTTGAGATAATTATTAATTGAGGGATTTCATGATTTGATATGGGATAATGATGTGAATTCCTCTTTCCCAATAGTTTTAAAATTTCTAAAAACATGAAATTTTTTTCATTTAGTTCCCCAGATTACTTATCAAAACCTATGGAAAATTTGGGAGATTTTGTGTAATCTCACTCCTTCAGGATTATTCTATACAGTGTTTTACTCTTATTAAAATGGTGTAACATAAACCTGGTGCGATATCTTTCTGATTATATCATTACCTTTGGTCATGGGTGTGGTTTTAGATGCATTTTTTATCCATTTTCATGATCCATTTTAATTTTTATTAATCCATTATACGTTCATGATGTGCTTTGTTATTCAAGGTCTTATCTATTGTTTTCAATCTCTATAATTAAAGGAGGATATGATTCTATCATCCATGAGGTAGGTGTATCTATAAATGTTTTTATAATTCAATAATTTATATAAATTTTTATTTATCCCTTTTAATTGTTTATTGAAATGGAAATTTTTTCATATAATATATTTTTTATTAAATACATTCATTGACATTTGTTAATGGAATTGGAAAATAATTCCACATTGGGAACAATTGGTGCATTGGGAAATAGATAGAGGAAAAACATCTGTGTGTGGCACTAATTAGGGTTAGTTTTTTGTTATCAATAGAATATGGAAGGAATATATATCAATTGTAACAAAAATTACCCTGGTTTATGGTTCTTTAATTACTATTATGTATTCTCAAATTCAATTTCCCAATGATGTGATTGGTCATTAATAACTTGTTTATCACCTGATGGTTTATTTAATGGATATTATGTCACATGATTATTTTACGTTATTCTCTTTTATACATAAGCTAATCCGGCATTTTAAGAATATGTTATGAATTTGTGGAAAATTAATCAATGTTTCAAAATGGTATAATTTATTAAAATTATTTGTAAACTGTATTTTTTTATAAATATATAGATTTTAAAATCTTGATATTGGATATTTCTATATTCATTGGTGATATCAAACAACATTTAGTGATCACATGATAATTTTTACATTGGTTGATTTTAGAACTTATTTTGTAGGTCTAAATATATGGGATGGATTCCATGTAGCATGCTAGTGTCTCCTGTCATCTGTCTTATATATTGTGGGAAGGATTATTGGGGACATATTGTCACATGGAGAATTCTTTTGTTTAGCCAGTTTTATCTTTCTGATTTGGTTGGTGTGCCTTGACATTGAATATATTATAGATATTAATTACATTATTCATTGATTTAAATTTATTTTTATTCAGTTTTATTCGAGAAATGTGGTTGTATTCTATATCTCACCATGTTGTTTTCCATCTTGTGTGACATGACTAGTTAATTAGTGATAATTAATTACATATCATGTTGAGGAAATGAAATAGTCTATACAAATATGAAAACAAATATTCTTCCTGGTAGAATAATAATTAGTAATAATATTCTATTAGAATAATATAGATTGTGATTTTTATTCATCAGATGTACTTTATTTAAAATATAAAAATAAATTAATGAACTATTAGTTATATGATAAAATTGGATGGATATAAATGATTGAAAAATAATTGATAAATGAGAGAAAAAATACTCAATTGAAACTTCATAATTTATATATGTGTGATACATTCAAAAACAATTATTGATTTTTAGGATCAATCAGCAACATAATGAGGTGCATTTTACTCATATTAAATCATCATTTGGGAGAATTTTTATTGAATGGATGTTTTTAGGGAATATTTCTTTTCTAAAAAGTATATTCATAAAGTATTTTTTTATGTTAAGAATACTCAAATAGGGATCAATGACTAATAATTAGGAAAATTATTTCCTCTCATGGAAAAGGTCGTTAAATTTCATGATGGAATGATACAAAATTTAGATGTTGAATGGGAAGATAAATTTTTTTTTCAATATCAAGATAAGAATTAAAATTTATTATGTATTTATAGATATTAAAATTATGAATCTTGGTAGATACTCAAGTCGAATCTACACATGAATATGTGAATAGAGCTACTACAAAAATTCATAATGAGATTATTAATTTCAGAAAGACTCAATCCAGTGGAAACAAAAAAATCACTACAAAAATCACATTATTATAATCTAAATAATATGGTATCCATATATTAGAATTAATTTATATGAAATAATTTTATGAGGTTGGATTTGAAAAATTATTCTTAATGATGAAGGGTGTTAATGAATGGTATAGAGGAATCCACCACTTCAACAGTATTAAATAAATAATAAAATAAAGAAGGATCATACATGGTGTTCATAAATACTATGTTTTGGAAGAAATACCCACCATAAAAAATTATACTCAATGGAAAAAATTTAGATTAACTATAAACTATTTGTGTTGTGGAATGATCAAATAAAAATACATTAATGTTTTGGCATTATTTTTTAGGAGACATAAAATTTAGAAGCCATAAATTAATTGTGATTCAAATATATACTAATATTAAATCATCTACATATTAACCATGTACATAGAATATAGAAAAACATTTCAATTTTATCAAAATTTTAAAAATTGAAATTTTTTATGGAATTTGTGAATGATATGGTCATTGTGAAAGTTATTAATAGGTTACAATGAAAAATAAAACATCATATGCAAATAAAATAATAATAAAATTATAGTTGAAGAAAAATTAAATAACAATAGATGGTAGGTTTACCTTAGGTATTAAAGGAATGTATGTTATAAAGATGATTATATAGAAGATTAAAATAACATTAGATTTCATCAAAAATAAAGTATGATTTATATATAAAAGTTATTGATCATTAATATATAGTTGTAATATCACCATGGAGGAACTTGATAATTGAATATATATCAAGTGATTTTTTTTAATCTAATAAGAACATAAATGGGATTGAAATATGGAAGAATTCTTCAATGATAAATTTAAGGTTCGCCATATGTTACTTTTGAAGAGTAACTTACTAGAATAAAATAAAATTACTTGAATGTGTAAGAACGATTTCCAATGTCCTAGAAAATTCAAAATATATTTACCTTGATAGGAGGAACTGATAAATCAATTTAATAATTCTTTGGAAGATATAAATTTTTTGTGAAATATAAGACTATTCAAGAGAAAGATAAATATATGGTTAAGGATTGATGGACCTATGTCTTTAACGGTCGAAGTAAGTTAGAAGGATTGAAGTAGAAGAAAATAAGAATGTACGTGACACTCTAGCAGAATTTGATATGAATACTCAAAAGAATGTGATTGATAAATTAAAAAAATAAGCAATACATGCTACCCAACTAGATAAATTATTAGAATGTTAAGGGTGAAACCATTAATAAAAGTGAATTTAAAGTGAAAGGAATTTATGAGTTAAGAAATTCACCTAAACCATATTTCTATAAATAATATGGAAAAGAATACCGATATAATTTCATGATATGTTGTGATGAGTGTCAGTTAAAATTGGGGATTAAATTTGTGTCAATCCATGGTGATTCATAATAATAATGAATATGGAATTCAACCAATTAGATGGAGTGCAACTAAATCTGGTTGTTCTGGTGAGCTAATAAATAAGACATTGATGATTCTAAATTATAGAAAACTAAAGGATTGAGGAAAATTATTCTAAAAATATAATAATTTGTTAGTACCCATAGGCTATGGATATGGATAATGATGATATAATTCCACATACATAAATACTATAAAAATGAATATATTATCATCTTAAGGTATATTGAGATTTTTGTTCAATCATTGCATGAATTTTTTGTTGATATTTATATGGACAATTATTTTTTTATGGAATGAAATAACTAGTTAAAGGGTGGTTACCCTTATTATTTCAAATAATTTTATATCAATTTTTTATATCGTTATAAGAAATAGGTTATAGGAAATATCCATTGTGATGACACTCAGAATAAGTTATATTATGTGGTATCACATGGTTAAATTTTTATGGAAAACAATGATGTTCATGTTTATCACAGTATTTTATTCGTCAAGTAATTCTTACATAGACATACCATTGGTTTATTTTTTTCACATTATTTCATAGATTATGATTTTATCCTTCCCTAAAGAAATTCTAGGTTATGTTTCGGTTCACTGCAAGATACTGTGAGATGATTGAATAGATATTTCCAATAAGAAGTAAAACATTGAATTTATTATTAACAAGATGGGTAATAAACAATTGACTTAAATAAGATGTTGGTATTAACAAAAATAAAAAGGGATATATCTAAGAACTCATTAGATGCTGATAATAAATAATTGTATTTGTTTTCAATCATTTTGGATAATTGAAATCAATGATATTCCGAGTAGAGGAATAAAAAGATAAAAATAGTTCACCAAATATAATTTTATAATATGTTAAAACTATATATTGTTAATATTAAGTTTGTTACTATTGTTATAGATCCATGTAACACTTTAAGAAAAAACTAATCTAGCACTGGTTTTTTTCATGCCAATTTTTATACTGCTACAAAACATTTTTCTAGGAAAAAAAACCAAATAATTTTTTAATGGATTCTATTAAATCGTATGCTAAATGTTTTTTAAAAATATTTTTTAATTATTTTTATTTTTTACAATTTTAAATATATTATTAAGGAATTTTTTTTAGAAACTGCAAGGAAATAGCGTCGGTTTTTTAAAACATACCACCAACACATTTTTAATAAGTAATATGTATATATTGTTTTAATCAAGATAAAACAATTTTATCTTTATCTTTTTTTTATTTTACCATTGAATCATTCACTATGGAACCCAAAACATGAAATATAATTGTAGTAAACAATCATTCCTGGGGACTTGACCTCACATCCATCCTCTCATGCCCCAAAGTCATTCCACTCCACCGTCAATGATAGGTTATATAGAGTTTCAACAAACATAAACAATGTGTATATTCATCTAATATTAATTAGAAATATCATTTTATACAAATTAACTATCATACAAACGAAAAACATTATAGAAATATTATTTTTTTCATATCTATTTAAACATTTAATTAATTTAATTCATCCATCTTCTTGATCCAAAAACACCTTCATCCTTCAATTGTACCTCAATTTGGAACAACATGTATTTTTTAGAAATTATGAAATATACCATATGTGTAATATGTTTGTAAATATAGTATTTTTATCTCTATAAAAATAAATCACGATGTTGACTCTATACATGGTTTCTTACTCCCTTTTAATTTTTTTGAAAAAATTCAACTTCAAATTCTGTGATTGTAATAATGGAAACATTGTAACATTTTACAAGATCTATTTTTTTATTCCAAAGAAGTTTGTGTTGAATATCCAAGTAAATAACTAAAATATAATTTCTTAATGATAAAAATTTTATTCAAAACAGTTGTTCTAACAAAAAAATTCATAAAATTAAAATTAAACTATTTAGATTAAAAAATTTAAAAAATACCACGGGACAATACATCAATTTCAGTGTATTTTTTTTAAAACACTCATCTAATTAAAAAACATTTTTAATAATTATGAATTCAACATTTTACCACCACAAAATATCTAGAAAAATTTAAAATCCTAATTCCATTTAAAATCAATATAATTTAATTCTTATTTTTATTTTAAAAACACATTCGAATCTAAAAAAATAAACTATGATCTCTTAAAAACATCCATATATAAAAAACAATAAGTTTCTAAATCATGATATTAGTAAATCATCATCTATATCATTAGAAAAATAAAATATATCAAAACACGTCAATATAAGTTTTAATTAAATAGTCATGATTTAAGTGTAAGGCACTCAAATAAATAACTCATAAATAATGAAATTAAAAAATCATTGTCCATCTTGAAATAATTCTAAATATTTTAATTGAAAACAAAAAACCACTTCATTGAATGATTGACCAACACCACTCAAACATATACTACACTAAAAAGTTCTATTTTCATCATAAAAACGTGATCATTTCTTGCTTATGTTTTTTTGTAATTATAACTTCAATTTCCACCAATGTAATTATATTCTCAGGGTTTGTTAGAATTTTTTAGCATACATACCAAAAATACTTCAGGACATGGAACATCTAGTAAATTGATGCAAGATAATAGTTAGGATTGAGGAAAAGGAATGGTTAAGGAAGACACATCTGAAAAAAAACAAGAAAATGGTGGTGAGTAATTTTATTAATAAAACTATAATTCATGAATTTTACAATTCCCGTTGTGTAGACATATAAATTCTTGTAGGATATGATTTTATACTCGTACCTTTGACCACTTTCACAATCATTTCCACAAACACAAGAATTATAGTCACTACCAAAATTTCTATAAATTTGAACATCATTATTTCAATAATTTCTATTGCTACTTGAATAACCACCACTATGTAGTAGATTATAATTATAACCACCACCCTAACAGGTTGAAACAAAAATCATTATAATTTTTGTCCAATAAAGCTCATGTAAACTCAAGTAGTAACAACACAATTTTGAAAAAAAATAATTTACAATAATTTAGATAAAAAAACAAATCCTACAATGGTTGTATGAATAAACCATTAAATACAGCGAAGAAAAGGATTCACTAGCAACCTCGTGAGAATAGTAGTTCACAAACCCAAATCCTCTTGACCATCCTTTTACCCTATCAATGATAATTTTATTGAAATAGAAATTAATATATAAATGAATTGCACCATGATATAACTTAAAAATAACATGGATAACAATGAATCCTATACCAAACAAGGACTGTAAAAGAAACATCATGAACATTCACTAGAAAATATATAGAGATAGAAAATGTTAACACATAGAAAAATTTTATTAAATTATTATGAATCTCAAAGAAAGAATTTTTTCAAGATGGAATGGTACATATAGAATAAAAGTTTTATACTTTAGTAAAAAATTGTATAATTACAAACTCTAAATTGTGAAATTATATAGAGAAATTAAATGATGAAATGATGAAATGAATTATGGTAAATAGAACAAATCATTCCTCACCCAAAACAAAAACATTGAATCTAGTAATCGTATCCCAGAGATGTCGGTCATAAAAATCCTATGAAAAACATGAATAGTTTAGTGAAATATTTTAATACATTGAAGGCCATATAATAATGTTAAATATTTAAAAAACCATTCATGAAAATATACCCTTGACATAGAGGGCTGATAAAAGAGGATGAATTTTATTTAGAATACACATCATGTGAACCTTCTCATTTATGGAACCATTCTATTATATGCTCTTCCAACATAAGAAACTAAGTCTACTGAAAAATTCTATTTCATAATATGTATATAAAACCTTAGATAAATATACTATTTTAAATAATTTATGATTAGTCCTAAATAGAATTCACTTATAGCCGCATTCAAATGACATCAATTATAATATTGTTTATGGGACTAAAAAATGGAATGGATACACTAAGAATAAGGTTCAATGAAATATTAGAAATGGTGAAATAAGATAAGAAGACATTATTTCAGAAACAGGGAGGATACATCAATATTGGTTCTATAAAATGAGAAATAATTATTTGAGTAATGAGGTACCTAACCTATGTCAATAGAAACAAAAACCACAATGTTATAAGATACTACTACGTTGAAATAAAAACCAGATGTTGAAATTTTTCTATAAAAACCACATGTTGCATCTCTCAATAACAAGGCCCAACATTGTCTAAATAAGAATGAACTAAAATATACTTATATCAAAACAGAAAAAAATATCTCATTCATCTAATAGAGAAGAAAATTCATGTAATAAAATATATAATACCACTCAATAATGTAAGGTAAGGTTATTAGGAAGAAATTTGTAATTAAACACAATAAAAATAGACTTTCTCCATTTATTTTATTAAATGGTATCCTCATATATGGAATAAAATGTTATTTATGATCTGGTAAGATATAGTACTAGTTAAAATGAGTGTCAATCTAAAAAATATTAATAAAAAAACTAATGAAATCTAAAATAAAAAATAATATTATAATGGGAATCCTATCTGTAATATTTAAGAAGCATAATGAAAATACCTTATGAAATATAAAAGACCAAAAACCAAATAGATATCCTATAAAGTGATTACAATGGAGTTCATAAAATGGTTAATTTTATTGAATATGATATATTACCTCAATTATACAGGTGTGATGATGGACCATAATGTAGCAGAGATTATATAGAGTTTTCATTCAAGCAAGTGAGGGAAACAATGGAAATGTTGACATTCCTAATAAAGAAATGGTTTTTCTTATTATAGAAATTAAATGAATGGATAAAATATAGTAAGATGATCATTAAAATTCCATTGTAATATGAATGAAAAGTAACTTTTTATAATAAAAATGTCTGAATATAAAAATTCTATCCATTTTCATTTTACTAAAATAATCATATTATTTAAATTGTTCAAATTAAATTATGGAATAGTTCACTTCAAAATTATTAATCAAAACAACTATGTTTTTACAATGTTAAAATTATTAAGACACCAAAAAAATATAAATAACATTAAAAATAATGGAAAATTTTATTATATATCATAGTTAAATTTGAATCGTTAAAATTTTATATTCATTAAAATGTTACTTCAAATAGAAACTCAATTTAAAAAAAATAATATTTCATCTACTGTATATATTATCTATGATAAAATGTACATCATAAAAAATTAGAGTCAACCTATTATATATTAAATTAGCATAAAGTTAAATTGTATAATATTTTTAAAATAAATATGTTTGAATAATAAATTTTCTAATCAAAAAGAATCTGACCAACCACCTACGTCAGTGCAGGAAGTTCTAGAATCCATCTATACCTTAGTAACTACCTACGATGTAACAACCACCACCTCTTCCACTACGAGAACTAGATCTATAGATGGTGTAATTAACATGGATGAGGATACCATCCATCACCTAAAAATATAAGGATGATTATATGATATCATATGTTAAAAAAAATTGAAATAAATAAGATCAAACATTTCCATCCATGGTGGATATTACTGAATCCGCGACCTTTGTGTTTATAAAATTCACTAACTCAATCCATCTGGATTCCCTAGTTTCTTAGTCAATCATAAAAGTCACTGAGAAATAAATTATAAGATTAATAACATCTTATAAAAATATAGTATTATCATTCTTCAAAGTATATATAAATATTACAGATGGATGTTCACTACAGGAAAAACTGATTTAGTGGATATTTTTTCATAGATGTTTTTGCAGTGGTTTTAATATTTAAAATGACTTAATATTTTTTCAAAATAGTATTCACATGTTATTTCATTAATATGACAATAATTACAATACATTTCATGAAACATAAAATGGGAATAGATACTCAAATCATATTGTTTAAAGAATCATAAGAAAGGGTGAAATAATATTGGATAGATTATTTTAGTAATGAGAGAGGAAAAATAAGAATTGGTGTAAAAAAATGAGAACTAATTATTTCAAAAATTAGAGAATTAATCTATGTCAATAATGAAATCACATCTCTATATGAAAAAATATATTTTAAATAAATCAATGGGTTTTGAATTTCTTCAATGAATATCATAGGTTTTTTATTCCAAAAACAAGGTCCAACATTTTTTTAATAATAATGAACTAAAATATACCTTCATGAATAAGAAAATAAATATCACATTCCTGATAGAAAGAATAATAAACATGTAAGAAAATATAGAAAACCATGTGAGAAGGAAAAGGAAAGTTTGATGGATAAAATTAATAAACAGAACACACAAAAAGTATTCTTTCTCCATTTTTGGGATTTAATGGAACCCTCATATAATGAATAAGAAGATATATATGTTCTAGAAATATTTTTTATATATTAAATGATAGTCAAGATAAAAAATAGGATGGAATAAACATAACCTAATGAAATCTAAAATCAACCAAAAATATTATTGAGCAAATCAGGAATGATATATTTAATAAGACCAATGATGATACCTAATGATATATAGAAGATGAAAACAGTAGAGAAACATAAATATTTATTGAAATGGGGTGCATAAAATGGTGAATTCAGTTTAAGAGGCCCCATTACATAAACTACAAGGGTTCCATGACGGTAGAAAACATGGAAATGATAGGACAAAGTTTCATACCCTGAAAGTGAAGGTACTGGGGGAAACATGGAGATTCCTAACAAGGAAATGGATTTATTTATAATTTGAAGTAACTAAAGGAATAATATTTTATAATAAGTGAATTAAAATGTAACTCTACTATTAATGAATAATATATTCAATAATAAATACATATGAATATCAAAATTATATGCACCAAAAATATATTAAAATAAGAAAATTATTTAAATTGGTTAACATGAAGAAAGTATATATTTAATTTAATGATATTAATAAAAACTATTACAATGTTTATGTTGTTGAAATTATTAATAAATATAAAAATATATTTATATAAATAATAATTAGGTGAAATTTGATAATATATCATTGGTGAATTTGAATCATTAATAATATATTTTTATAAAAAAATCATGAAAATAGAAACTCAAAGTTAAAAAATAATTCTAATATCCTATATAAATGTTATATAGAAAAGTATAAATCATAAAAAAGAATCATAATATTCAATTTTAAATTAGAATTATGAAAAAATTCACCTATTTATTTAAAATAAATACTTTTGAATACTGAATCACCTTATAAAAATACAACCCAACCATATTCTTCAGCACTAGGTATTCAAGAATCTGTCTCCGCCTTAGTATACACCTTCTTTGTAAGGACCACCACCTTTAAACCTACCGAAACAAGTACTTTTAGTGTCGTAATTAACATGGATGATCCTACCTGTCATCTTAATAGAATCTAGGTATGATGCTATGTTTTTGGATATTCATAACAAACAAAGAATGAAATAAGGTTAAACATTTCCATCCATGTATGGTATTTATGAAGCACTAGCCTATATATAAGTGATATTCATAAACCCAAACCCTCTGGATCTCCTATATTCCTTTTCAATCTAACTATCACTGAGACCAGAAAAAGAATATTACAAATTTCATATAATAATAGAGTAGTTTCATTCATCCTAGTGTATATAAATATTACAGATGATGTATCATAATTGGAAAAAAACATTAAGTAGTGGTTTTTTCATGGATATTTTTAAAACCTCCACCAATTTTCTTAAATACATTTTTTAATTTTTATTAAATAAATATAAATATATTTTTAAATTTGATTTTAAAAAAACGTCGCTAATTTTTTAACATGTAATATGGATAAGATCTTTCATACTGGATAAACTTTTTATCATTATTTTTTTCATAGGCTGATTTCATACATCTTTGAAAAACAAAATGCCTGAAAGAAAATTGTAGTAAACAGGAAGGCATGGGGACTTTACCCCATGTCTAGATACTCAACCACAAAACTCTTACAATCCATCCACCAATGATAGGGCTTATAGAATGAGATTAAACATAGATAATTCTTATTTTCATCTGATATTATTAATAATAACCATTGTTTACAAATTAATTATCATATAAAAGAAAAACAAGGTTTATAAAAATTACATATTGAGATCCATTAAAAAAATAAAATATATCTATTGTTTCCAACATCTAGATTTATCTACCCCTAAAACTGTCAAATCTTTCTCAATTTTGAAATAGTTGTTGTTTATATTAGTTATGGATTGTAACATTAGTCCCATATATTCTTCCATATAGAATAATTGACATCTATAGAATTTATAATTTATGGGGACGCTATATGTATTTTTTCTGACGCCTTCATATTTTTTGAACAATTTCATCATCAATATCAATGAATGTCACAGTGGTAACATTTTCAATTTTTACAAGAACTTTTTTTCAATTCTGAAGAATTTGATGCTGACTCTCCTAATAACGAATTTGATTGGATTATGAAAAAGGGATAATAATAATTCAACGAAATTTTGATACAAAAACACTTTTATAAATCCAGACATAATACTTATATATTATCATATTTGAAAAATACCCTACAATAATGCATCCATTTAAAATCCACTTCTTTTTAAACCCACATCGTACTATAAAATTTTTATATCAATTAAGGATTACCTCTTATACAACCATAAATTTTCAAAAAAAAAATTAAAATTCCCCATTAAATTTAAAATACTATAAATTTATTTATATTTTATTTATTTTTAAAACAAATTCTAAAATGAAAACATTAATATAACTACCTCTTAAACCCACCCATACTTGTAAAAAAATCAATTTATAAATCAAGAGATCAATAAATCATAATCTACACCATTACACAAATAAAATACATAAAAACACATCAATGTAAGATTCATTTAATTAGATTTGATATTAATGGACCCCTATCAATTAAAAAAACTTAAAAATAATAAAATTAAAAATATGATTGTCTATTTTGAACAAAAAAATTCCTTTCAACATAAAACCAAAAATAATCAGTGTATGATTTATATAAACCACTCAAACATTGGAAACTGTGATAGGTTGATTTTTCAACATAAAAATGTGACCATGATTTATTTATATCTTTCAGAATCCCTCACAGAACATGAAACCAACTCAATCATATGCTCATGGTTTGACAACATTTTGTAACAAAACACCCCAAATACTTCCAAATAGGATACATTTAGAATATAGAAGCCATATAATAGTCAGGAACGATGGAAGTGTAAGGGGATTTATGTTTAAAACCAATAACATAAGAAACTTGAAGTAAAAAATTTTAGTATTAAAACAATAATGTTATAATTTTTTAATTTACATGGAATGATATTATACATTTTAGTAGAATCTTCTTCCATAATCAGCCTCTTTATCAACTTTATCCTGCTCTACCACCACCCCCGACATTATCATCACTTCCAAAAGTTCCATAACCCCCAAAATAAAAATATATACCATTTCTGCTGCTACTTCCATAACTAACACTATCCAGTCTACACTAATTATAACATGAACCATGACAGTAGAAAACATATGTCATGTGAATGTTCCACCCCTTGAGGAATCTTTTTACCTTAATCAATGAACGAGTCTCATAAATAATTATTCACAAAGAAGATACATCACATATCATGACCTCTAAAGGGGTAATTACCAAGTGAATTGTTCTAGGAAAATATTATTACGTTGATCTCAATTATCTTCCAAAGGAATGGAACCATGGAAAAAATTGCCTAATTTCTCTTCTTTCGTTTGATTGGGGTTTCTCAGATTTCATGTTCATTTACCTCATCTGTGGTTGTTTCCATGTTATTTTCCCCTCTGCTGAGTTTAATGGAAGATCATGGAGTGTGGGTATAGTGAATTTGAGATTGAGTATTTTGAGAATGCCTAATTGGAGTTTGAAAATTAACTTTAATTAATTTAATGAAACATGTTTCCATGATTGGGTTAACATTTATGGTTCCAATTGGGTTCTTTGTCACCCTTAGATACTTTTTTAAATTACTTATACAATATGAGTCCTAATTTGAATGGACCTGGATACATAAAGGGTGAGTTTTGGACATTATTTTAGTGTTCTAATTGAAATCGACCGCACCTCTTCTCTCATTTATAAGGTTATCCTATCCACGCTTCAAGACGAGGTATGATTAAAAATTGAGTATAAAAAAATCCCACCCTTCTATGACTCTTGTGGAATAGGGGGTCACTCTGTTGAGGTTTGGAGGGCCCTCACTATCTGTTCCTAGTGTGATTCTAATTTCAATGACTCAATTCACTATCGAAGAATACTATGGAATGAAAATTATCTACGTGTAGTAGTATTTCTCAAGGGTCAATTTTTTGTTGCTCAATAATTGGCTCTAACATAAAATATTCTTGAAATCCCCCCCTCCAGTTTGAGACAAATAATGAATTTTAAAACTTAATCATAAAGTCTAACCCTATTGATAAAACTCAACCTGAGGGTACTTCCCTCCCCTGAGTAGAGGACAGATTGGAGGAACACCCTATAAACAAAAAGTCATGGGATGATTTGGTTGATGAAGATAATAATCCTTGTACAATTGGATCCTTTAGAGATTATTTTTATAAATGAATTGTAATTGAACATGATGTGGTGGATTATGTTGACAGTCAAGATGAAAAATAGTTATCGGTTCAAGATTAAGTGGATTTCAACTTGTGGTAGGAACGTTAAATGGTTGATGTCAAAGCTCAAAAATCAATATCAAAGACACTCATGGCTAACATGGTGAATACTTATTCCATTAATACCTCCTCTTAATGTAAATAGACTCAAGGTAAGGCAACAAATTTAAACACTTCTATAGTGGGATGTGACTCTGATATTGAAAGGAAGCAGAATCCAGGTACTAATGCCCTTAAATTGGATAGTGGATTACATTTAAAGGCTACTCCAAGAAGGATTTTTGTACCTATTTTAGATGGAAATAGATTAGTTGACTATTGAAACAATATCCTTCAATGTGTGTCTCCTGCTCAACCAAATAGTGGTTCGAAAGCATATTTTATAGACCTTCAAGATCCATATTTGGTTTCTCCTTCTGAGTAGGGCGGGGGGTTTGGCGCTGATGACACTTTTAGAAAAATATTTTAGTTAGAGCGTAATAGTGGTACTACCTCAATGGCTCAGAAAGTTCTTGAGTCGGCTTCTAAGCTGAGTAGGGGGTCTGTAGATTTACCATAGAATGTTGTTGATGGAGAAAATACTCTTTTTCATTGTGAGATGACCTCTTCCCATGATCTTGTTCAAAAAATATATTATTCCAGACAATAACGTTGTATAGAAGTCCACAGTCCTACTGCCACACGCCAATATAAAGATAAATGAGATGGTTGTGTTTCTGGTTTTTGTCATTCTTCTCATTCAGGTAGAGCTAATGTTCAATCAAAAAAATGTTCACTCTAAATTGAATACATGCAACTCATTTTATTTTCTTGCATCCACAAGTAGTGATGAAGAAGTAATGAAATCTGAGTGTGCACTCACTATGAAAGAAATGATGGCTGCTAAAGATGATTAAATCTTGGATGATGGAGGTGGTCTGTGGATACAGTCCAAAACGTAGTGAAGAGGAATAATTCCTCGTGGTTGTGTTGGGAGAATCCCTCACCCCAGTATGAGCACTAGATCCCAAGTTACATGATCTCTGCATCTCACCTTATTTTGTTTTGTAATATTATGTCTTTTTATGTTCCTCTTACAGCCTTTAACTTTCATCAATAATGAGGCCCTACAGCCTCAACCATTTAAAAAACTCATCCTTCTATATTTTTTATTACATTAATTTCTATCCATAAAAAGCAATGGCTGCACCAGAAGCCTTTTTAGAAAAATAGTTCCGGAATTGGAATCCTTTGGTCAACCCATTCACCCTGTCGATGATAACCTTTTATAAAACAGAAACAACACGATAAATCAATGCCACCAATATATATTTTAAAAATAACCTGAAAAACATTGAAAAATATTGAAAATAAGGAATTTAAAAGAAATATCCCAGAAATTTACTATAAAATATGTTCAGATAGACATTGGTAATATGTTTTTAAATTCAAATCAATCAGTATGAACATATGAGATGTAATTGTTTCAAGATGGAATGAAACATCCGAAATGAAAGTGTTATACTTTAAGAAGAAAAATTTTATAATCAGGAGCTCTAAAATGTTAAATTCCATTAAAAATAAATACTAAAATTTTATAAAAAATGATTCTAAATATAATAAATAAAACCTCAACAAATAAAACGTTAACAAATTTAGTAAACACATCCCTGAGAGATTGTTCATTAACTTTCTATGAAATAAATTAATATTTTAGTAAAATCATGTGAAACTTTTAAGTCCATAGAATAATTTTTTACAATTTTGAAAGGATTCATCAGAATATAACTATGAAATATAGGACTAATGAAATATGGTGAATTTCAGTTTTTATTGATCTCATGGGATTCCCACTATTTATAGAACCATTATGGGAAATGATCTTATGATAGAGTCCACCATGTCTACTAGAAAACACAATTTTATAATATACCGTGAAAACCAAAATGAAATTTATTATTTTAACTATACTAAGAATCCTCCTAACTATAATTCACATGTACCTACATGTGTATAACAAAAATACCACAAACATCATGTGACGAAATTTGTTAAGGATACACTAATAACAATGTTTCAAAAACATTATATTGGATCCAATAAGAATGAAAACAATTATTGCAGCTATGGGAGTAGAAACATCAGAATTGGTGAAATAAAGTGAGAAAAAATTATTTCATCAATGAGAGAGAAATGCTATGTTGATTTAAAAAACCAAATCACTATAGGAAAAAAATGATTTAAAATAAAATACATGGAAATTGAATTTTACTATAAAAACTACAAGTTGAATCCTTTCATAACAATGACCAACATTATAGAAATAAGAATGAACTTAAATTACCCAGAAGCAATCCAAAAAACATCACTTTGAGAATAGAAATAAGAAATGACATGTAATAAAATACAAAAAAAACATGCCATAATATAAGATAAGGTTGGGTGAACACAATTAGTAAACCAAATACACAAAAAATATACTCACATAATTTATTGGATTTACATGTACCCTTATATAAGTTATTATATTCTCTTTGTGATATAAAAATATGTGATTCAAGTTTAAAAGAGTTTCCACGTAATTAAATTTAATGAAACCAATAAAACCTAATGAAATAACAATTCAACAAAAATGATTATTTAGGGAATCTGATATGATATATTAATGGAGAACAATTACTATTCCTAATAATATATATAAGATGAAAATCACAAGAGAAAACCTACAATGTGATAATAATGGAGTGAATCCAATAGGATATTAGTTTAAGATAACCTATTTCTTAAATAATGAGGTCATGCAGAAGGATCGAAATAAATTGGATATATGACAATGATTTATACTAAGAGCGTGAATGCGAGGAGGGAAACATTGGGATGCCTAAAAAAGAAATTCTTTTATTTTTTATTAAAAATAAATAAAGGAATAAATTTTTTTAAGATGATCATAATTATGATAAAACTGTAATATGAACAAAAAGTATATGTTAGAATTAATACGGAGGATCATAAAAATGACATTCGTTAAAATTATATTAAAATAATTACATTATTTAAATGGTTTCACTTAATAACCAGAAGGTTTTTCATTAAAAATATTTGTACAAACTATTGTAGTGGTTGTGGCGTTAAATTTATTAAGATAGTTGAAAACATATATAAATTGTGATTAAAATTGTTGGTAATTTGATAATATTATCATGTTAAATTAGAATCATTAAAAAATTAATTTATTTAAATAATTATGTAAATAGAAACTTGATGTCCGAAAAAACTAATACCCCATATTCTGTATATATTTTATATAAATAAATATATTACCTTATAAAATTGAATCATCATAATAGATAATTTATTATAATTAATATAAATTATTTAATTATTTAAAGTAAATTTGTTGGATTACCAAATATTCTTAATACAAAAACATTTCTCGGCTAACTGCATCAACACTGGATGATCCAGAATCTATCTCTGCCTTATCTGATGCCTCTACTATAGAGGTCACAACCTCATCCTTCGTCAAACTAGATCTATTAATGGTGTAATTAAAATGATGACCCTACCATCCATCTTTCAAAAATCTTGGAATGAAAATACAAGTATGGATCTAGATAATAAAAAGGAAAAAAAATAAGAACAACCACTTCCCTCCAAGGTGGATATTTTTGAAGCACCAATGTCTGTGTTAGTGAAATTCACAATCCCAAACCCTCTAGTTCACACATTTTCTTAGTTAATCATAAATGTTATAAAGAATGTGAATATGGATGATTAATGATTATGAATTCTCAATACATTACAACCCCAGTAATATGAATGAGGTGGATAATTATTTATGTCAATAGGATCATTTGAGCTTATCCATGATGAGGAAAGAAAATATTCAAAATTTCTATATTTGATAAGGTTGGATCAAGAAATCATAACAGAAAGGGAAAGATATCTCGATTAAAAGATCAACTATATATCCATGTGAATATTAAAGAGGAATATCATGATGATCTTTAACTATAATATAATGTTTGAAATAATCCTATGTATATCCTTCATAATGATTGAAATATATGGGTATGGAACCCTGTATTTAATTCATCTATACTAGTTTGGAAGATGGGATTAATATAAAAAACTCATTGTTATTCATTCTTTATTAATTTGGGAAGTATAAAGGTGTATAGATATTTGAAAGATTATTTATGGTGGGATAAAATGATGTTAGATATTGTAGAGTTTATATCCTTTTGATTGGTATTACAGTAAGTTGAGTTTAAAAGATAAATTTCTAAGTGAATGTCACACCCACTACACATTCTATAATGGAAATGAAAAAACCCTACCATGGATTATTTAATTTGACTCCCTATATTAACTAAAGAGACTAATATACATGAGTTGTCTTAGATCAGCTTACTAATTGAGATGAATTCATCACTAATAGTGAATAATTTTCATTTGATTCAATTTCTAGGATATACATTATAGAAGTGGTATGTTTTCATAGTGTACCACATTACATTATGTCTCATCAATATTTTAGGTTTATCTCAATATACTAGATAATTAGTTATCAATCTTTTAATACAGAGTATGTTTTAACACTGCATATCAATCTCAGATTGATGGTCGGTCTCACAAGAACAATTCAAATCCTCGAGGATATGTTGAGATCTTGTTATTTGGATATCAACGTTGGAAGGGATCAACATCTTATTCTAATTGAAATTTATTAAAATAATATATTTCTCCAACTGAATCCTTTGCCTCTTTATGAGTACCTAGAAGAAAATATTTGTATCTATATAATGTGTTGGAAATAAGTTGTAGAATGAAATATATTGGAAAATGATATAGTTGATGAAATATCATGGAGGGATATATCTATTCACCAAAACATCATGGAATTTCATAGTGGGAAAAAATATGTGTAGATTTTTGACAAGATGATGAAAAATCATATGTTATTGATAAGGGGTTTCTAATAATATCTCCCCAAAAAAAGGATAGGCAATTTGGGAAAGAAGAGAGACAAATGCATAGGTATATCCATCCCTTCAAAATTTTGATCATATCGGGACAATAACTGTTCACTTGGAGATTCCACCAAACCACTACCAATTCAACAATGGGTTCCATGACTATTTTCTGATTAATTAAATAATTGATCCTTCACATATACTTTACTCATAGGTTATACAGATGGTGAAAGATCATTCTTAAGAGGAAAACCTGGTGGCTATTCTTGACATATAGAGAATATATAAATGAAACAAGGTCACTCAATTATTTAATGTTTTTTGTGATACAAGTAGTTTGATTAATCTATGTGGGAGGTTGAGAAAATTATGAGATATAATTATCTTCATATTTTTATACTATATTGATGAATTTTAATGGTAAATATCATTTTAATAAGTGTAAAATGCAACACACCATGTTTTTATGAATTATTATTTTTAGAATAAATTTAAATTATTTAATATATTTTGCTACAAGAAACACCATGTTAAGCATTCACTAAACACAAAAATGGGATAACGTGAATTACCCATGACACATAGTTTTAACAAAATCATGATATATAATTGACATAGTTATTTTAACAAGATTGGAATAATCATTCTATTTAACAAAATTATATGAATAATTATATTCTTAATTTTTTTATGTATAATTGTTTTATATAAAGAAAACCTGTTGGGGATAAATACCTCAATGTTTCAATGAATGGTTTTTGAGGTGATTGTGTTTGTTGAAAAAGTGGACATCTGTGTTGTGATTGTTGACAATGAAAAATGTGATATACAAATTTGATGACAAAGTGGTTTTCATGGTGTTATGTCGAGTTCATGGTATGTGGTTAATGATCCATGTTTTATTCAAGAACATCAACAATGGAATGATTTATCAGGAGGTGGTTCAAAAAGAATAGATACATGGTGATGCGGTTTTCCAATGATTGGCAAATTTTTGTGCCTGAAAAAAGACAAATTGAGAAAAGTGTTTTTGGAAATGGTACTTGTGCGCCGCTGTCTTGGATGAGAGGAAACATGCATGCCATATTTTTTTCAAGATCAAAACATCAATATATGGAAAATGGAAAAGGGGCACTCATGTTTTAGGGTTGGTCGCGCAAGTGACTTGCGCGACAAAGACTTGCGTGCAGAAACTTGCGCGCTGAGAGTAGACTTGAGCACCGTCACTCAGGGTATCCAAATGATTATAAATAGAGGTCGAACCCTCCCCATTCGGCATGAGATCAACACATAGAGAAAATCAGTGCTCCTGTCGCATAGGTGTGGTGGTCGTGCAAGTTGGGTTGTGGTCGTGCAAGTAGAAGTTGTGCGACAGTTTATTGATATGCGGCCATAGTGGTTTGGGAGAGAAAGGAAGGGCATCAAACAAATTTTGAGTTGTAGAAGGGGGTGTCACGCAAGTGGTTTGGTGACACTTTCACACCATGTTTTGAAGAAGTGCTATAATTGGTGGTTGCATGCAAATATTGGTTTTGGCGTAAAACAGTGTGAGTTGCCCAAGCTTGGAGTTCCAGAAGTTTGTGTCTCACTACTCGTTGTGGTGGACATGCATGTTAGTTGTAATTTGCACACCGATACTTGCACTCTGGCTTAGAGAAGGGCTCCAGGTATGGTTGATTCATAGCAGTGCTTCAGGGCTGTGTGTAAGTTGGAAGATTGCCTGATACATTTGATGAAAAGTGAGATTAATCTACAGGTGAACGTTGGAATTCAATAGAGAAACTAAATAGAATAGAGGATTCATTCATTAGTGATAACGAAGGGACCTACTGGTCTATAATGTGTGAGTGGGTCCTTTCCAGAGCAGTGAGAAAAGGAAGGGGAAGAAGGTGTTCCTCTCCACCGGCAGTGATCTAGAGAGAGATAACAAGTAGTGACCCGTAGAAAAGCACTGAGATGACCCTAAACATTGTAAAGGTAGTGAACCAGAGAATAGAAGTGATATATCCCAAAACTCGTAAAAAACAATGTGCTTTAGTGGATTTGGTACAGCGGTACATCACCATTGTATGCTCCATGTACGTAGCCTAGTGAGGGTGAACCAAGTAAAAATATCTTTGTCTACCTGCTTAATTCCGTACATTGAATTTAAAGCATCATCATCAGATAATGATGAAAAGAAGTGGTCATAATAAACACACAAGTGCAAACAAAGGGACCCTTTTAATAAAGTGCGAATGATCCAGTGGGGCCAGAAGAATTTTGAAAAAAAATATCCATACCCTGATTCACCCCCCTCTAAGAGTATATATGCCCCTATCGGTCCTAACAATTGGTATATGAGCGAATGTTGATTTTATCATATTTGTTTCCTTCGACTTGGTGTAGTCACATTGTGTGGTTAAAGAATTAGTTTGCTCTTATCTCGGTGTTCCATGTTAAAGGGAACAACATCAAAGAAGAATCATAAGTCAGGTGATATCCCATAGTGTGGAAGTCATTATGAAAAAAGTGTGATTCAACTAAATGAATTAAACGACTTACTGAAGGAAGGATTGGATGAATCTGATAGGTAAAAGATTGATTCACTAGATCATGATGTAAGAATGAGTGAAGTACTTGAACAACAGAGTGATACTGAATGAACTGATGATGAAGAAGTTTTAATAAGGGGGCTTCTAGAAGATGTCATCCACATGACCAAGAAATTGGATAAGAAAATGGATGATGAAGTTAAATCTAATGATATCTGGATCTAAGTGTTGGAAATTGTGGTCAACAAGCTAAGAGGCTTAAATCAAAGGCTTATTGATGTGGCTACTGGACTAAGAGAGAAGACTGATTCTCAAGGTAAAGAAATACAAAAGATGGCTAGAATTAATGGGGAAAAAAGGATAATGGTTATGAAGAGAAATAAAATTCAGATAAAGCATAGAATCTAAAATCTAGAAATGATGATCTAGCTACACAGTTGTCTAAAAAAGTTCAGAAGAATCAAAGTCTACAACCAGAGAATGCATCTATCTCTGAATCTCTATCTCAGGAAAAAAAATGAAAGTAAAGGAGAAATGCCATATGGTAGAAATGCTCAAATGAGAACTCAATACCCAACTTGAATAACAAAATATGATGATTGAAAAGATTTAACAAGAGATAGAATCAGTGAAGACGAAAGTGGAAAAATACAGTGCTATAGGAAAGCCTAAAATAAAGGATTCCTTGCACTTACTATTTGACTATCCTTCGGTAGGTGATGCTAAAATGAAATGATAATTTTCTATTTCTAAAAAGAGGCAAGAACAAATTTTCGCAGCTCAAAGGCCATACAGTCTAGAAAAAACATGTATTGGATTTGATGAATTCATTCTCATGCATGAATGAAAGAGAGTCATGAATTGTTCCCTAGGTGGAGGAAATCATGTAGGTTCTAGAGACAGGCCTAAGAGGACCGTTTCAAAAAGAGGTTATGAAATGTTCTATTTCTGCGGGATTCATGGACACACATCAAGCTTCTGTTTAGAGGCTCTAGAATACATTTTAGGTGGTGATAATAGAAACCATAACAAATCATAGAATATGAAGTAGCATTATGATAAATCAGAGAGAAGAGTCTCTCAGAGGAAATCATTCATTAGATGTTATTACTGTGGAAGAATGGGGCACACCATGAATATGTGTCGGGAAGCTCAATAGATCAATGTCATAGGAAGAACTCATGTTTCATCAATATCTCTGCTGAGAGATAACAAAATAAGGTATTCCATTAATGGAAGATGTTTCATATGTTCTTTTCATGGGCATGTGGGATGATATTATAGCAAGATGAATGTGATAAAGGAAAAGGTTCCTAAAAATAGATTCTTGAATCTAGTTTTGTATAAAGAGAAGTATTACATTGGGAGGCAAAGTGGTAAGTTGGAGAATAGGCTTAGAGCCTCATGGGAATCACATGAAGCTGAACAAAAGTTGTATATGTCAAACTCAAAACCGCCATCTAAGAAAACACATGAACAAATCTTGAATAGAAAGGTAGGAAATGCTATAGTCATGAGTAAGAAGAATTTTGGTTCAGAGGAAGACCAACCAACAACGCAAAATATTGTGGTCACTAAAAAATTTGATAAAAGGAAAACAAACAAAGAATGAACTAAACATTTTTCCATTCATTTGACACAAAAAGAAGTGGAGAAAACATGAAGATCCCTACAATGGAAGAAGAAGCCAGGGATGATGAAAAGAAGAGATATTCCTGCTCAGAGAAGAAATTAAAGGAAATATAATTTTGGCGGAACATCAAATACAGAAATGTTTACAAGTAGGTTTACATCCCAAATGGTGAGAAAGGACAGGCCTAGAGAATCATCAAATCAGAAAAAGACTCAGCATGCAGTTGATGAATACATAGTCATATGGCCAGAGTAATTGAAGTTGGTTAGGCAGCTAGAGAAATCCAGAAAAGGAGTGTGATGCTCTTCAAGAAAGAATCAAAGGGTTGACCCATCTGGATCAACTAGAATCCTCATATTGAGGAGTCCAAAATACACCTCTCTCCCTATGTATATAAATACCATTAACTGATGAATCATGTGTTTTAGGTTTTAGGGAGATACGATAAAAGGGGAAGTGGCATCTAATGATTTAAATTGGAGAAGTGATATGCTCCATAGTTTCAATTGAATCAAATATGGTAATAGATCTAATGAAGAATGGGAGAAATAACGTACAATATGAGGTGATTGTGTTATTAACATTGTCTCTTGTTTTCTACACTGAGTTCCAACTCAGTAGGCTTAGAGATTTTGTTAAAGGCTCAATTCCAAGTGGAAGATGAGAATGGATGATGCAAGAGAAGAATAATTTTATGGGTCTAAAAGGTGGGCCTATCCTTTGGAAGGGTTGTATAACAAAGGGGAGGATTCAATAACAAAATAAGATATAAGAGCCATCAAAGAAATAATTGGATGACTTAGCTCAGGTGTTTCCTATTGAGGGAAGAAATAAAGACAAGGAGAAGCAGCAATAATCCTGCATCTAATGCTTATCTATTTCGTTCTAACAAGTGGTATTAGCTAATATTTTTCAGGATACCAAGATGATGTGAGAGAGTATCAACAATGTTTCAACAAGAAGATCAAAAATTTAGTTGAAAGAAATGATGTCATTGAATAGTGACACAGTGACAAGTTTTCTATTGAATGTGTGGAAGTGGTAAGAGACTCTGAGGGAGTAATAGTGGTTGATACTGATTCAGAAGATAATTAGACGTGGGAGATTGTATCGAGACCAGCAGATAAGAATGTCATCGGGACTAAATGGGTCTACCGCAACAAGATGAATGAAGATGGAACAATGGTTTGAAACAAAGCATGACTATTGTGCAAAGGATACTCCCAGATAGAGGGAATAGATATTGATGAGACACATGCACTGGTTGAAAGGATAGAGACAATCAGATTATTTTTAGCCACAACAGGGCAATGAAAGATCAATGTGTTCCAGATGGACGTCAAATATACCTTTCTGATTGGGGTTCTAGAAGAAGAGGTGTACATTTAGTAGCTATATGGTTTTCTCATTCATGAAGATGAGAATCATGTTTTTCAGTTGAAGAAAGTCCTATATGTGTTGAGACAAGCACCAAGAGCATGGTACTCAAAGTCGGATCAGAATTTAAAGAAGCTTGGCTTTCAACGTGGTGGAGTTGATTACAATCTATACTTCAACAAAAACAATAATAATAGGATGATGGTGATGATTTATGTTGATGAAATAATATTTGGTGACACAATGAAGTAATGGCTAATTCATTCTCAATCCAAATACACCAAGTAGGTTCTGAGAATGTTTGGAATGGAGAATTTGAGGGAAATGAAGAATCGGGTTGCTACCCGGTTGAAATTATCAAACGATGATAGTGGTAGGGCACTTAATTTCACTGAATACAGGAATATTAAAGATAGTTTACTATATCTAACAACGACATGACCTGATCTTTTTTTCGCCACAAGCCAAGAAGCACATTACCAAAGCAATCCAAAATAAATCCACATGCTCGCAGTGAAAAGAATACATATTTATATCAAAGGCACCATGGATTTCGGTCTGATTTATAATGTAAAATCTAAATCAGTGTTATTGGGTTACACAGATGCAGATTGGGCTGGATTAGAAGTTGACAAAAAATAAATGGTATGAGGTTCATTCTATCTTGGTGGATTGTGTATTTCTTGGCTACGCAAGAAGCAGGATTGCATTTCATTGAGCATCGCGGAGGATGAGTATATTGTGGCCACTCAAGCATGCACACAGTTATTGTGGAAGAAGAAGTTGCTTGATGATATGGGAGTTGAAGTGAAGTCTTCGATCAGAATCTAGTGTTATAACTCAAGTGTTATAAATCTAAGCAAAAATAACGTCCATCACTCATGCAAAAAGCACATTGAGATAAAGTATCACTTTATCAAGGATAAATTTGAGCAGGGAATCGTGAAGTTGGTGTATGTGCCTATAGAGCTATACGTTGCAGACATTCTGACAAAGGCCTTACCTAAGGTAGCTTTTGAGAGGCATCGACTGGCTGTGGGATTTCAGTCGACTCCTTGCACTTGAAAGAGTGTGGATGTGGAACCACCCCCTCTCCTCGAGTTATGATTTTTTTTCTTAATGTGCTGATAGGTGTTCTCTACTCTGTTACAGACTACAAAGGAGTGGCCTTTCGGTTCGTTGACAATGGGGGAGAAAGTAGTGATTGTTCAAGGGGGAGACAGTCTGGAAATTTGATAAATCATGATTGATATGTGGAGAAGCAGACAGGTGGAGTTGCGAAATAAGGGGAGAGAAATGAGAAAGGGGGATAATATTAAATCTGACGATGCTTGAAGTGATCGATAAATAATTAGATATCACGATAGCTAAGGATCATGATAAAAGTAGAAGAGTGGTGTTGGAATGATTTATTAATATTTTCAAAAATTGGCATCAGTTTGGTGTCAATATTGGGTGTCAGAATTGAAGTGATTCATTGATGAACATTTCATTTACTATTGATTCTCAATCCGAGCATTGATCATGTGGGCTTAAAGTATGTGTTGAGTAAATCCTTGATCGCTATCGGAATCGCAATAGGCGAATGGTGGCTGATGAATTAACGATGTATCTATTTATGGATGAGTTATCAACAAATCCATAGGGGAATTTGTTGGTCAAGAATCCCTCAATGTATCATTGAATCATTTTTGAGGTGATTATTTTTTTGACAATGTGAACATCTATGTTATGATTTTTGACAAAGAAAACTGTGACATACAAATTGGATGACAAAGGGGATTTCATGGTGGTATTTCCTGTTCAAGGGATGGGGTTAACAATCCATTTTTGATTCATGAACATCGACAAAGGAATGATCGATCTGAAGGCAGGTCAAAAAGAACAGATACAAGGTGATTTCATTTTCCTGTGTTTTCCAAATTTTTGGGCTGAAAAGTCAAAAAATGGATAAAATTGTTTTTGGAAAAGGGACATGCATGCCACTCCCTTAAAGGATAGTAAAATTTTGCGCCATATGTATCTCAAGATCAGAACATAAAAATAAGGAAAAGGGAAAAGGGGTGCTTAAGTTTTAGGGTTGTTCACGCATGTGACTTGTGTGGCATAGACGTGCGTGTCATCGTGCAAGCTGTCCAAATGAATATAAATAGAGTTCGACCCCACCTCATTCAGTACGAATTCAACACTTACAGAAAATCAAAGCTCATGGCACGCAGGTTTTGTGGTCTCTCAAGTGGTGGTGTGTTCGGGCAAGTAGATGTTGCACACTAGTTGATTGATGCTCGACCAGAGAGGTTTGGGTGAGAAAGGAAGTGTGTCACCCAGGTTTTGAGTTGAAGAAGGGGGTGTCGCGCAAGTGGTTTGGTGACTCTTTTGCACCATGTTTTGAAGAAGAGTGATAATTAGTGGTTGCACACCAATATTGGTTTGGGAATAAAAAGGTGTAAGTCATGGAAGTTTGGAGTTGTACAAGCTTGTGTCATGCAAGTGGTTCAGGTGGACTTGTGTGCCAGTTGTAACTTGCATGCCGATACCTGCACGCTGGCTTAGAAAAGGGCACCAGGTATGGTTGATGCACGATAGTGATTCTGGGCTGTGTGTAAGATGGAATATTTATCGATGCCTTAGGTGAAATGTGGGATTCATCCACAGGAGAAAGTTGGAGTTCAACATAGTATCAACATACAACGGAGGATGCATTCATTAGTGATAATGAAGGGACCTACATGTCTATAAAGTGTGAGTGGATCCCTTCTAGATTTTTAATAAAAGGAAGAGGAAGAAGGTGATCCTCACCACCGGTAGTGATCCAGAGAGAGAGAAACATGGAGTGGCTCATGGGAAAGCAGTGAGCTGACCCTAAACATTGTGAAGGCAGTGAGCCTAGGAATAAAAGTGATTTATCCTGAAATTTATAAACAGCAGTGTGCTTTAGTGTATTTGGTACAGCGGAACATCAATGTTGTATGATCCTTGGATGTATCCCAGTGAGGTTGAACCAAGTAAAAATCTATATGTCTGCTTTCTTACTTCCCTGCATAGCATTTAAAGCATCATCATTAGATAAATAAGAAAAGAAGTGGTTATAATAATCACATAAGTGCAAAAAAAGTGACCCTGGTAATAAAGAGGTCAAGATCAAGTGGGGAAGGAAAAATTTTTAAAAATAATATCCATACCCTAATTCCCCCCCACCCCTCTCAGGGTATACATGCCCCTATTGGTCCTAACAAAACCTTTTTATTAAAAAGTAATTAATTTGTAAATAATGTTTTTATAGGTTTCTAAAAATATATTTTCTAAAAAATTATACAATTTATTTTATTCTAAGAACAATTAAAACTTTTTAAGACTTTCGAAAAATAAAATTCATTTTTAAAATCATCGTCTCAATGTTATGTTAGAGTGAATATTTTTTTTTATTTTTTTTAAACCATTCATATTATGATGAATAGTTAAAATATTGGATTATAAAAGAAAATTTTGATTACATTTAATTTATTGATTAATAAAAATTATATTTTAAATTATTTTTCAACTAATATTAGTTCGACTATACATCAATTAATTCAATTTATGCCATTATAATAAATATTATTTTCAATTTATCTACCAAAATATCTTAAAATTTTCAATATTTTTCTTTAAAAGCCCTCTTTTTCATCGCATTCACTAGATTAATTTTATGAAAAAAAATTTACATTATTATGAATGGGATATTGAAAAATAGATTCTGAATTTTAATTCAAGAAAATTTTTATTATCTAATAAATTCATATATATTATTGACAAAAATGAGCTGTAAGAGGTAAAAATTATTTACCATGGTTAAGGTAAAATTTGGATTACTTTGGGTTAAAATAAAACTGAAAAAGTAAAAAAATTACCCAAAACCTGTCAAAAATCTATTTTATCCCCATATTTAGAACTTATCCATTTATTTATAAAAAATTATACATTATTTGAGGCTTGTGACATGAAAATACATGGGTGGAATTCTTTCTTTCATGAAATATTATATGTGTGCCGGTAACCACACTTATAAAAGTGTACCCATTATCCTCTCTAATTCAAACATATAGACACCTTTGGTTCAACCAATACATACTCAAATCCATTTCTAATCTCATCATAGAATCATTATTTTGGTTACTAATGAAACCTATATTGTATTTTGGTGTAAACGAAGGGAGGATTCCCAAAGAAGAGGTAACATTCAACAACAAGTATTTTTTTTATTCTTTCCCCCACATCATTAAATTTTTATTATGCCTTGATGATATAATAACCTCTTTATATTAAATTTAATAATATATTTTTTTAATTTCTTATAACCATCTCCACATCCATCAAATCGGCCAGAAAATATGTTTTCGTGTGTACTGTGGACTACCAACTTGCGAATAGAGGTCATTCATTTTTCCATTACCACCACTCATGGATGGAAATAATTAATAATTTATTTTATTTTTATGTTATTATTATGTCTCTAGAATTATTATATCACAAACACATTAAAGATTTCCATTTTATTGGAATATGATAATAATCTCATGTGTAAAACGAACATCCTCCTTGCGAAGCATTTTGATTCGTTCATGCTTTACAGAGAAGGTAATAAGTATAGATTTAATTAAAATATTTTTTGTATATTATGTAGATTTAATTTTAAATGATGATATATCATTTTGATTTATATCTTTCTATATGTTTAAAAAATGGAAACAATGTTCATGCGTATGTATGACCTACTGTCCCCATGAATGGTGTATTTCATTATCTATCACACTATTTTGTAAATTTATATTAATACATATATTCAAAATATATATTATATTCATTTCATGGTTAATAGTTTTTTGTTTATGGGACTATGATAAATTTAATAGGACCAAAAAATAAAATATCAATTCATATATTAAAAACAAATAGGTTATTACCCAAAATAAACCTTAACATGACATTGTTAATAAATGAGTATTTAAAGGTTATAAGAAAATAAATAATTTATATATATATATATAAATTTTTTTATATAATATATGTATAATAAATTTATATTTATTATATTGTGGGTTTAATTTGTACAATTTAATTAAAGACATGTGGCAATTTATTTTTTTCACAATTTTTACTTTTTTGAGAGATATGATTTGTAATACACCTATTTTATTTTATGTGGTTCATATACAACCCATTTGAAATTTAATATCATTAATTTATTTATCCTCATGATATATAATTTTCTTTTTTATGTTATTATTTTATCTGTCTAATGATTCAATGTTTTATTTGTGGTTATTATTTTATGTTACAAATCACATCATTAAATGGGATTGATTACAATTATTCCTATGATGACAAAATCATATGATTCATATTTGAAGAAACACATTAATTTTATTATCCTCTAGTTGTCATTTAGTTTTAAATTAATAGTATTATTTAATAATCTTTTCTTCTTTAATTAATAGAAATAATGTTATATAAGAAATTTGAAATTAATTCTCTCTTCAGTTGGAAATCATTTTTCTTCCAAAATCATATTTTATTAAAAAAAAATTAAAAAATATTTAATCATTTTCCTATTATGTTTAAAAATCAATTTAACCCATGATTTATTTTTTAAAAAAATGTTTTTAATATTATCTTCATTAAATTTTCCAAACAATGAAGGTTTTAATTTTACTAATAATGGGAAATGAATCATTTTATAATATGTATGGAATGAATTAAACCTCCACTCATCATGTAAATTATTTACATTGAATCTTTCCTTATATTTCATAAATTTTATTTAAAATGATATTTTTTAAAAAGGTATTATTTCTAAAAAATAATGATTCAATTGGGAATGAATACTTTTCACATGAAATATTTAAATTGATTGATCAAAATCAATTTTCATATAGGATGACAACTATTTCTATTACCTATTTATTATTAAGGATATTATGAAAGGATACCATTATTATTTATTATTTTTTTGGATTATGTTTATGATGTAATTATGTCTATAATGATTTTTTCTATTCCATGGGTTATACCATGATAAATTTTTTATAACATATGATTCCTTTTCCCTATGTTATGATATGATGAAATAAAGAAATGATTACAAAACATATCTATTTTATACAAGTTATATAGAATGAAATTGTTATGAAACACATATGTTTTCATGGGTTAGGATATGATTAATGTTTTCTGATCTTGTGGAACATTTAAATATTCTTCTGATTATGTGATGTTTGAGAACTATATATCTCTCCAATGTTTTGTGCAATTATTTATATGTCATGATATTGACATTATTAGAATATGTTGGGAACCGATTTATGAGGTGATGGGTTCCTGGATGAAAATGATGAATGTATTTGATCTACATATGGCTATAAAGTAATAAATTGTTGTCTGGTTATTGATGATATGATTTGGGACTTTGTGATTGATTTTAATGGTTCTTTGGAAAATAAATTTAATTTTTTAGTGTTTTACTATAATAATAGTTTTTAGGATTCTATCAAAATATCAAACATTGATGATTTGTATGGATTTAATTGTATATCACTCTTACGATGGGTAGGGTTGGGTGAGTCTCCCTTGGTTAGACTGAGTCATTTCTAGGAGAGGACAAAGAGGGTAAAAATAATATGGTCTCAATTTATCAAGTAAAAGAGTCATTAAAAATGTTATATAGACCTTCGTCTTCATCCTATAGAGTTTAAGGTTGGTGATTGTTAACTTACTATAGTTTTACCTTTCTTGGGACATCCCCAATTCCGAGGGTAGGGTATGTTGGAACCATGGTTTGTGAATCTCATTGAGATGATTGGGAAAATAGGAATGTAGGCCTATCTGTTGGACTTACCATATCATTTTAAGTCCATCAATGACATGTTTCATATTTCCAATATTACGAGATATTTAATTGATCCTTCCAATGTTATTTAATGGTAGTATTTTTATCTTTAGAATTAAATCACTATGGTTGATAATCTAATTAATATTGTGTGTCACTGAGAGAAGAAAATGCATGAAAAAAAGATTCCCTTTGTCCGTGTACTGTGGAGGTACCTGCAAGGTAGGTATCAGATATGTGATTAGGAATTGTTGATGAGGTAGTAGTGGAATTAATTATATGGAGGGAATATTGTAAAACCCTATTACATTTCGACAGCAATTCATTGACTCATGTCATGGTTTCCCTTTTTGTTCGGGGGAACTTTGGAGTTATCAGGAATGAGTGAAATTACTATGGAAACAGTCCTAATGTACGTATATTAATAAGTAAAATTATTTATTTAGTTAACATTGGGATACTGTATCCATAAATTTTAGTTAAAGTTTTTTTATTAGAAAACATGCTTGATCACTTCCTAATGGATAGATTCATGTTGTGAATGGATTAAAAAATGTGAATATGTTATAAGGAATATTCCATGAGGATCTTCAAAGGAACGAAATGTTTAATGGACATTAAACCATGACAATATGTGAAAACATATATTTTTATATATTTTAATCTATGGAAATTATGTTTTGGAATATTTATAATTCAATGGATTTCATGTTGTGAATGGTTTTTATGAGGTGAATTCCTATGGTCGAACTTCATTAAACATGTTGCAAACGTGAAATGTTTTCATTCAGTAAATATGATTTCCAAGTAAAATCAATGGAAATTTTGGGTGATTATGTGTCACATCCCTCCTTCCAGATCACTCCATTTAGGGTTAGACTATTGTTACAGTTGCGTCACCTATTCATGGTAAGAGGTCTTTCTAATTCTTTAATGTCTTTGGTCATGGATATGGAATTGGATACATTTTTAATCCCGTTTCATGATGCATTTAAATTTTTTTAATCCCTTGTAGGTTCATGCTGTTCATTATCTTTTGAATGATGATCTTTAGTTTATCAATCTTGGTAGTATAAGGATGATAGGTTATCATCATTAATGAGGTAGGTGAATCCATAAAAGCATTTATAACTCATGAAATTCAGTAGTTTCTTATTGATCCATTTTGGGTTGTTTATTAAAATAGAATTACTTCTATATAAAAATGGGTTTTAAAATGATCATTGATTTTGTAAATGTTTTTGGACAAACATTGCACATTGGGAACATTGGGTGTGTCGGTAAATAGATCTAGGTAACCTTAGTGTGTGTGGCACCACTAGGGGTTACTATTGTGATATTGATAGACTATGGATAGACTCAGTATAATTGGAACCAACATATTCCTTATTTAGGATTCCTCAATTTAAATTATGTATTCCCATAGTCTAGAGCCCAAGTGGTATGCTATTACATTTAAACCTTGTTTATCACTTGACATTTTTTCATGGATATATTTTCCGAATTTTAGTTTACATGTTTCTCTATTATACATAATATATAATTGGATTGTGTTAATATTAAATGCATTTATGGATATTTTTTTACCTATGGTTTGACTTTGGATTTTTTTTAAAATGTATTTTTTTATAAAGATATAACTTCTACATTCCTGATATTATATCATGTATAGATTCTTTTGTGACATTCTACTGTGATTTTTGTTCACACCCTAAATTTTCCATTGGATGACTATAGACCATGTTTTTTAGTGATCAATGAATGGGAAGAGAATAATATATCACTATAGTTTATTTTTCTTCTTCCGACTTTATTGTGGGATGGATTGTTGGGGAAAGATGGTCACATGAAGACCTCTTTAGTTTGGTCTATTTTATCAATATTGTTTGTCTAGTGTGGCTTGACATTGAATACCATGTGGATATTTATTTTATATTGGTCGGATTAGATTACTCATGAGGGGGTTGAATTGATTATCTAAAAAAATTTCTCGTTAAAAAGTATTTCTAAATGATTTTCCCCAAAAGGTTAAATATAGCCCAGTTAGTCAAGGTTATATTGTTATAAGAGTTTGATTGTTTAAATATCTTATTAGAAGATTGAGTAGTTCATAGTTATTTTAAGATAAGTGGTTAATATTACATTTTCAGCTATTCTACTAAGTCAAAAAAATTATAACTTCTTTCCAAGATTAACTATAAAAGTCAATTTAGTGATTGATTAATTATATAATAATGTAGTAAAACAGAGAAGACTATATTAAGCAGCAGGGTGGATATAAAACTAGTGGGTTAGTCTTAGGTCGAGAACTAATTCACTCTACTTGGTGATCACATACCACGAAGAAGATTATATAAATAAACATGATACACACCGTAGATCGGGGTTCACAACAGTACACATGACGATCTAGGCCACACAGGGACCTCTTCCACAGTTCTTCATGGGTACAAAATACAAGGAAACATGAGGAGCTTTTCCACACATATTCTTGGGTATACACAAGTGTAAATAGTAGTTTAAGTAAGTATATCTTGTATCCTTCAGTTTAATGAAGGATCATTGATATAGGATTAGAAATGCTCTGAATGTTAGTATTTAAATCTCTGGACATCAGAGATGAATCAGATGCAGAAATGAAGTCCTTGTATTGAAAACAAAGTTTCATAAGTCATAGAGATACGAGTTATGTTCTTCATGATGTTTGACAGTGTGAAGATGTTCTCGATTCTGCGATTCAAGTATGCTTTGTGTGTTCTTCAGCAACATTGAGTTTCTTGAGAAAATTTTTTCATCCAAAAAATTTTCTAAGTGTATTCATTATTTTCATCCTCACACCCACCCGCTTGTTTTTCATTTTTTTTATTCTCTATTAGTTTCTGGGCCACAATAATCTTTTATATTGGAGTGAATGTGTTTGAGATTTTAGGTTTCATGTATTCTGGACCTCATAACTCATACTATCAGATGACATGTCTAAAAGGATATATTAATTAAGTCAGTGCATTAAAAATCTTCAAATTTGACTATTAGAGATTAAATTGAAAGACGAAAAAACATATTATGAAATAGTGTCATACTATGTCCTAGAAATGGTGTCTCCTACACACTGTGTCTTGATTGGTCATGGTGTCTTGTGGCCATAGTTTCTATGTGTTCACAATGACTCATGGACATGGGGTTTGGATGTCAGGGTGTATGCCTGTTCATGGTGTCTCATGGTCACGGTTTTTGGATGTCACGGTGTCTGCCTGTTCACAGTGTCTCACAATCACGGTGTCTAGATGTCATAGTGTCTCAATATCACAATCTATGTTTGATTACGGTGTCTCAAACTTAAGAAAATGTATGTATTCAGACTTAAGTAGTGATATATATGGAATGTATTAAACTCAATCATTTTTCATAGAAGTCATTATAAAGTTGATCAACAGATAGTATATAGTAACCAGACTGAGTGTATATCACTTAAGAACTTTTCATAGCTTTTACTAAACTATTGTTCATATGATGTGAGAGAGTGTTAACATGGCATATAGACAGAATGTGATTTGTGATCATTAAAATAGGATTAATACATAAGGAGTCCAACAACCTCCCCCTTTTAATGATCACAAATAATGTATATTTAGATTTTATATTTTATCTAACAACATAGTTTGAATGTGCATATAACATATATATAGTGAGTGTTCTCTGAATGAGATCTCTCTTCCTTTTTGGATTTTCAAAAAAGAAAAAGAAAAAGAAAGACAAAAGAGATAAGAAAAGTGCATAATGTACTAGATAAAAAGAGGGGAATTACAAAAATTAAAAACAAATGAAACAAGATTTAATAAAGAAGAGAGTTATAATTGTCCTTCTTCACTGGTTGGTCGTCTCTTTTCCCTTACCAGGAGCAAAAGTAGAGGAATCCATAAGAGCAGAGGTTGAGGTAGAAGAAGGGAGTCAGCTAGATGAGAGAGAAGGTAAAGGAAGAACATCAAAGACAGAGGGATACAAAGTAGTTGTAGTAGATGAACATGGCATTTATTGATCATGTATCACATGCATGATCTGACTCAGTGCCTGACTAACTGACATAGGAGTGGAGGCTAGGGTAGAGTTTAATAAAGGCAAACCAGTTCTCAAAGGTGCAGTAGTAGGAGCAACAATGGGTGTACTATATACATAAAGATATGGCCTCAGAAGCATGATAAAATCAGTAATGATTTCTCCACCATATTGTATAGATTTCTCATAGTCATTCTTGTTTTCCATAATCTTATCCAACAGATGAGTGAAGTCTGGGAGCTTTTGGACTTGAGTCTTGAACTCTTGAGTAATAAGAGGAATCCTCAGATATTCTAAAAGATATTTGAAATGATTGGTGTAACATCCCAGGTAAATAAAGAATAATACATTTTCAAATTTATTAATATTTTTTAATTAAATATTAATTTTACTTTGAATTGGTTGCTATGTTCGATAGCATACCCGATACACAACAAAGAGTTTCTTTGAAATCTTACGTTGCAAAATAGTAATAAAATAATATTATTTTGAATGTTAGTTAACACGTAGTCGTTGTATTGGCGAGAATGAGTATAAATAACAAAAATATGATTATATATGTTTGTTAAATATTTTTACATTTATCCAATAAAGGATAAATGCTTAAAATACGAAAATAATTCAATTTTAGGCATATATACTCTAATTTTCACTAAAGGTCCACTTATCAACTTCTAATGGTGAACCGTCATTAAATATAGTTTTGGTCACTCTTATACATTCTATTGGACCAAATAAAATTCATCTTTAGAATCGGGACATCATAATTTACTTTGTGTAAATTTTCTGTATTTTTCTGATAAAGATCATTTTTTTATGAATAGTGAAAAATGTTGTATTTTAATTCAAAACCGCTTTTTAATCTATTTTTTTTAATTTAACTAGATTATATTTTCAAGTGGTTTTAAAGTGAAATTAGAATATATTTTTACCATTTAATCCAATAGTGGTCGTTGGAATTAATTTCACTTTGAAATCAGACTTAAACTAGTGTCAATCTTTTGATACTTATTGTTTCATAAAAACACGCTATTTGCTCTGACAGCGGGAATTGATTATTAAATTAATTAATTCAACATATATGTTTTTAATTTTTTGAAATAGACATCATTTTTGAATTTGGAACAACAAATATATCTTGGGGTAAATATTTGGTATTTTTCTGAAAAACTTCAATTTTTGATGAATAGTGAAACCACTAAGTGGTACTTAAAAAAACTGATTATTCATTTAAATGAAATTTTACCACCTTTATGTTTTTAATTTCAAAAATCCGACATACATGGTTGTCATTAAGAATTAAAATGTGGTTCAATGGGATTAAAATAATTTTTTGGTGAATTGTAACTTTTAAGTTTTTAATCGCGATTAGAGGTAATTAGTGTAATTTAAGATAAAAATAATGTTTTAATAATATGAAATGAACTTTACACATGTCCTACACTTATTGGATGTGTCATGGCCGACCAAGATAATCCATAGGTCAAATTGGGGACCCTAAGGAGCCACATTGGTAGGAAAATGACATATATAACTTTTTATTTAATGTTAAAATAAAAATGTCACAAACATGAGTTGTTTTACTAAAACACTTTTTACATGGGATAATACAAGTCCAATTTTTGACTATAAATTTTAATTGGAATGATAAAACTATTTTATATATCATATTATTTTTTTATAATTTTTCTCAATTAAATAAATTAAATTATTTATGACAACATGATGATGCAGTGATTACCTAATTATTTTACGATTTAAATAAAATGGAAAGATAATGTAAACTCTAAGACCTAAACATGTCCAAAACCTATTGTGTGGGTGGATTTGGAACCCTTATCACCTTATACTCGAAAAAAATCAATGTGGGACCATTAAAATCCTAAAATCATTCTAAAATAAAGTAACATTTCCTTACTTTCCAAGAGACCCCTCCTATCCTCTTATAAAAGGCCCCCACCTCTACCTCCTTACCCACACCTCCCAAGCCTTTGGCTCGGCCAAAACCTGCCCATTTTGTCTCTCCACATCCCTATCTTACTCCTAGAAGCCTCATGTTGGGCAGAAGTCCTCCCAAGGAAGCCTTTGAGCTCAAATCAAAAAGAGTTACCTAATTTAAAGGTAGTGTCTTCTCTTGTGTTCTTTTGTTCTATTCTGCTTCTCCAACCCCCTAAAATCTTTTTATTCATTTCTTTTGTAACAAATACAGTATCTTCAATATACTAGGATGTTTTTATAAGAATTATTCGAGCTTCACTTACACACACCTATATCTAATGGTTAATGAACATACTGTTTCTGTGGATGGAGAATTTCTGCCTCACGAAATGATGATTGTTCAACACTCATATAACACCTTCAAAGGTGGAAATAAGGATGTCAATATATTTATATATGATATATAATATGTTTATGTTTTACTTATGTTTCTGTATTTTTCATTTATGTCATACCTTATTGTTTCCATTGTGGGTAAACACGATAATTTCATTTTAGGAAGTGCAGACTACCGCCCCCTAAAAGTGATTTGATTCGTTAATGCCATATGTGGGACATATAAAGGATCGATTTAAAGTTATTATATAAGATGTTATACTGGAATTATAATATAACATTATATCATTATTATTTTCTTTCCATTAAATTATGATAAAGGAATGGAACTAGCGTTCATGCGTACGTACGGCTTACCGTCTCCATGAACGGTGCATTTCATTTCTTACCTCTAAATGGTTATGTAATATTATAAATGCATGTATATATATATTGTATATATATGATATATATTATATATACATCATGAATATAATTCTTGATATAATGGATATTTTACCATATGAACAACTTGTAATTATAAAGAGTTTATTTTTTACTCAAGTACCAAGGATCAACAAAACGACCATTATTAACTTAAATAATTACATAGTGGTCATAACCTGGTAATAAGTGACATAAAAGAAATAATGAACTTGAAAAAGGTTATTAAGAAAGTAGAAATTAAATCAAGTTTATTATTTAGGTCGTTAAAGAACGATCGAGTCAAGTCGGACCCGAGGTAAGGGACCTCATCTCAATCTCCTTTCATTGAGGCATATTTCATTTTATACACAACTTTTCTTTTATATGGTGTATAAACCTCTTTGACTTTTACTTTTATACAAAAGGAATCTTTTTCTACGAATAGTTTTACTAAATGACATAAGGGAATGTTTTTTCCGTACGTATGCGGCGACAACGACGTCTCCCCCGCCGTGACCATTATTTGAGATTCGGCTTCCACTACAAGCCATGACATTTTTAATGAAAAATAAATACCTTGTTTTTATTTTCATTTATTTTGGTATTGAAAATGGTCTTTATAATGGACTTGTTATGCCAATATATTTATGTGATATATTGCGATCAAAGTGTGGAAATGTTTTCTTGCCATTATATTTGTTGTATGTCTTATGATTATATATTGGTACTTGGACATTTGACGGGTGGTTTAATGATAAACCATATGATGGGTGGTGCCGTGAATACCATGACGGGTGGTTACGTTATAACGTCAAATGCATTGGGTATGGAAGTCGGCCGTATGGCTATTCTATCAAATATGTATGGAAGTTGGCCGAATGGCTATTCCATTAAGTGATATGTGTGGAAGTCTACCATATGGTTATTCCACTTAAGTATGTTTATGTCCCAAGTTACCTTTATATGTTATGTGTTATTTATAAGGGTTTTATGGTAATTTTTGGTTACAAAAGGGTATGTAATGATCTTTTATTCAGTGAAGAGTTTTTACTAATTCATAAAGGTGAAAATTATTACTTTGATAAATTATACATGGTTTACTTGTTGTTTTGAAAAACTAATAGTTTTCATTCTTTATGTATCCCTTACTGAGTTTTTTATGCTCACCCCAAGTTTTTTGAAATGTTTTTCATAGGACTTAATGTGGAATAGGGTCAAGGATGGGATCAAGGGAAAGTCATGCTATATAAAATATGGAACTAGACATGTTTCTTTTTAAGAGTTTTTATTTTGTGGGAACTTAGTAGAAGTTTCTACTTTGTAACCTTTTGATATGTAATAGTTATGTCCTAATTCTCGAAAACTCTAAACCTGAAAAGATCCTCGATGTGAATTATTCATTTAATTCAATATTAAGTAAGGCTTAAGGCCGAGTCCTTATAGTTGGTATCAGAGGTCGGTTTAGAAAAATTTAGGGGTTAGAAAAGTGTTAAATTATAAAATGTTTGAAATGATATAGCATTTACGGATTACCATGTTGCTTCGCCTAAGATATTTCTATGTTCCGAATGGTTTTCCGCAGAGGAAACAAGGCAGCTATGTTGGGACGAAATAAAGAGGAAGACAACCTTCCAAATCAGCAACCTGAGATGGTCGAAATTGGAACTGAACAGTTTATTGCAGTGATGGAACAGTTGACTCAGGCTATAAATGGTGGTGGTATCCATGCATGAGATCAGCCAGATCAACCACAGAGGAACATGTCAGTGGTGGAACATTTCATGAGGCAGCATCCCCCATCATTCAGAGGATCATCTGACCCTGTGCTATCTGAAGGGTGAATTAAAGCACTGGAGAAGATTTTTGATGTCATGGGGTGTTCGGAACATAAAAAGGTTAGTCTTGTTGTTTACCGTTTTGAAGGAGAAGCTGATCAGTGGTGGTCGATGGTGAAAAATATCAGGGATAGTGATGAGATTGATGATCTTCACTGGGACAAATTCAAAGGTATGTTTCTTGAGAAATATTTTCATAAGGTGGTTCGTCTTAGGATGGAAAAACAATTTCTCGAATTGAGGCCGGAGGATGACTCAGTGGCTTTTTATGAAGAAAAGTTCACTCTACTGGCATGGTATGCTTCAAACTTCATAAGAGATCTTGATAGTAAAAACAACCGTTTTTATTCAGGATTAAATCCAATGTATCGAAAGGATTTAGCATCTCGTGAGTTCAGAAGTTATGAAAAACTTGTATGATGTGCGGAAAAGGTGGAAATGGAGTTTGCCGATGATCAGGTGTTCTTTGACAAATGACAGAATAAGAGGTCCAGTTGGGAGGAAAAGGGGAAGAATTCATCAAAGAAGAAAGGAGGTAAGAAAAGCAAATATTCATCCTATGAGAAGTGTGGTAAAATGCATCCTGGAGAATGTTTATCCAGGTCTGGAAAGTGCTTTCGGTGTGGTAAGTTTGGTCATATTACTCGTAACTGTAAGGAAGATGATCAGGCAGGCAATGAAAAGCCAGTGGTAAGATGTTTTAAGTGTAATGAAATGGGTCATTATTCAAATGAGTGTCTAACGAAGAACTCAATTGGGGGAAAGCAGCCAGACTACAAGCAGAAAGGGGTGGTGAAATCCTTTTCAACTACTTCAGCAGATGTTGGGCCGTCGAATGAAGTAGTATCAGGTACACTTTTTTTGTTCAGTTTATGCTAATGTGTTGTTTGATTCAGGGTCTACACATCCTTTCATTTCTGAGAAGTTTTCTAGTAAATTGGGAATTCCATCACAAGATATGTATCCTGAACATATGGAAAATACACCAGGGGGAAACGTTGAGGCAAAAATAAATTATAAGAACCTTCCTATCCTTGTGTGTGGAAAGAATCTACCTGCAATCCTTATTGTTTTTCCTCTAGTAGAGTTTGATGTTATTTTGGGCATGGATTGGATTTCTGATTATCATGCTAAGATTGACTGCAGAGATAAAATGGTTTCTTATCAGAAGGATTTTCAGTTTGTGTACAAGAATGAACCCTTGATTTTGATAACATATCAGGATGTTGAGAAACTAGTAAAAGATGGATATGAATGTTATCTTGCTCATATCGTTGAAAACAAGGGAACTGTTCAGATTAATGATGTGCCAATGGTAAATGAGTATCTTGATGTTTTTCCTGATGAGTTTCCTGGTATTTTTCATGATCGGGAAGTTGAATTTACTGTTGACTTAGTTCCTGATTCTACGCCAATTTCAAAACCTCCTTATCGAATGGCTCAAGTTGAACTTTTATAGTTATAGAAGTAATTTCTGGAGTTATTAGATAGAGGTTTCATTCGACCTAGCACATCACCATGGGGTGATCCTGTCTTGTTTGTTAAAAAGAAAGATGGTTCAATGAGACTTTTAATTGATTATAGAGCCTTGAATAATATCACTATTACGAACAAGTATCCTTGGCCTCATATCGATGATTTATTTGATCAGCTCCAAGGAGCTCAGTATTTTTCGAATGTTGACTTGAGGTCGGGGTACCATCAGTTGAAAGTAAAAGAAGCAGACGTTCCGAAGACTACGTTCTGTACTAGATATGGCCATTATGAATCTGTAGTTATGCCTTTTAGGTTAAGCAATGCACCTTCTGTATTCAGGGACCATATGAATAGATTTTTCAATGAGATCTTGGATAAGTTTTTGGTTTTTTTCATTGATGATATTTTGGTGTTTTCTAAAAGTAAGGAGGTCCATGAATGTCATTTAAGGATTATCTTGCAAAACATAAAAGAAAAGAAATTGTAAGGAAAATTCATCAAGTGTGAGTTTTGGTTACAACAATTTTCTTTCCTTGGTCACATTGTTTCAAAAAATGGAATAACTATTGATCCTGCTAAAACAAATGTTGTTGAAGAATGGCCAAGACGCACAAATTTAACTGAGATCCGTAGTTTCCTTGGTTTGGCAGGTTACTACTGAAGGTTTGTTGAAAATTTTGCATGGTTATCTAGTCCAATGACTAAGCTAACTCGGAAGGGTGTTATGTTTATCTAGTCAAAATAATGTGATGATTATTTTCAGGAGTTGAAAAGAAGATTGGTGAATGCTCATGTTTTGGCACATCCTTCCAGGAATGGTGAGTTTGTTATATACAGTGATGCTTTGTTGAAGGGACATGGCTGTGTCCTTATGCAGAATGATTAGGTAATTGCATATGCTTCACGTTAGTTGAAAACTCATGAGGTAAATTACCCCACACATGATTGGAATTAGCTACTGTTGTTTTTTCTCTAAAAATTTGAAGGCATCATTTGTATGGAGTAAAGTGTGAAATATATACTGATAACAAAAGTTTAAAGTATATATTCACACAGAAAGAATTGAACATGAGATAGAGGAGATTGCTAGAATTAATCAAGGATTGTGATTGTACAATTCATTACCATCATGGAAAAGAAAATAAAGTGGCTGATGCTTTGAGTCGAAAAAGTAATGATTCATTAACCACGCTACTTTTGGAACGAGATCCTTTGGTTTTTGATTTGATGAACTTTGGCATAGAGGTTTTTGGTGTAGGAATTCCTTCTGTTTTGTTTTAGGTATCACTGAAATCTTCTCTATCAGACAGAATCAAGCAAGCACAGATGCAAGACAGTGAGTTGTAGAAAATGGTAGAGCTGGTTCAGAAGGGTAAGTTGCCTGAATTAAACATTGATAGTGATTTTGTTTTGAGATTTGGGAAGAGATTGTTTGTTTCTTGTGAGTCACAGTTGAAGAGAGAGTTGTTATGTGAAGCTCATAGTTCTACGTTTTCTGTTCATCCTAGCAGTACTATGATGTATAGATATTTTCGAGTGTATTACTGGTGGGATGGAATGAAAAGAGATATTGCTGATTTTACTGTGAAGTGTTTGACTTGTCAGTAGGTTAAAGCGGAAGGGCAGTTACCGAAAGGGATGCTTCAGCCTTTACCAGTGCTAGAGTGGAAATGGGAAAATATATCCATGGACTTTATTGTGGGATTGCCGAAGACAACTCGAGGTAATAATGCAATCTGGGTTATTGTTGATCGCTTGACTAAATCTGCTCATTTCCATCTTATTCGAGATACTTTCTCTCTAGATCAACTTTCTCATTTTTATCTTAATGAGATATTCAGATTACATGTAGTTCCACTCTCCATTGTATCTGATCATGATCCCAGGTTCACTTCTAACTTTTGGAAAGGCCTTCAAAAGTCATTGGGTACTGAATTAAATTTTAGTACAGCTTTTCATCCTCAATCAGATGGGCAGTCAGAAAGAATGATTCAGACTTTGGAGGATATGCTACAGGCTTGTTCTATGGATTATCAGGGAAGTTGGGACAAACATCTTTCTTTGGATGAGTTTTCATATAATAACAGTTTTCATTCTAGTATACAGATGGAACCATTTGAGGCGTTATATGGTAAATGGAGTCGAACTCCAGCTTTTTGGGATGAAGTGGGTGAAAGGAAGCTGATGGGACCAGAATTGGTAGAAGTGATGGCAGAAAAAGTTTAGTTGATTCAGAAACACATAAAAATAGCTCAGAGCAGACAGAAGAGTTATGCGGATAACCAGAGGAAGGATCTATCTTTCGAGGTAGGTGATCATGTTTTTCTCAAAGTCTCACCATGGAAAAGTGTGATGCAATATGGTAAGAAAGGAAATCTGAGTCCAAGGTACATCAGACCATATGAAATTCTGGAGAAAGATGGATCAGTTGCTTACCGAGTGGCTTTACCTCCGAGTTTATCTCAGGTACACAATGTTTTTCATGTTTCGATGTTGAGAATGCATATGGCAGATCCATCTCATGTTTTGAGCCCAGAGGTAGTTTAGTTGGAATAGAATCTCTCTTAAGAAGAACAACTAGTCCAGATTCTTGACCGAAGAGATAAAGTGTTAAGAAATAAGGTAATTCACCAGGTAATGGTTTTGTGGAAAAATGATATGGTTGAAAAGGCAACGTGGGAATCTGAAAATGCTACAATGGATAAATACCCCCACTTATTTTGATAAGTGAATAAAATTGCGAGGACGCAATTCCCAAAAGGGGGGAAGGATGTAACATCCTAGGTAAATAAAGAATAATAAATTTTCATATTTATTAATATTTGTGAATTAAATATTAATTTTACTTTGAATGGGTTGCTATGTTCGATAGCATACCCAATACGCAACAAAGAGTTTCTTTGAAATCATACGTTGCACACTAGTAATAAAATAATATTATTTTAAATGTTAGTTAACACATAGCCATTCTATTGGAGGGAATGAATAGAAATAACTAATGTATGATTATATATGTTTGTTAAATATTTTTTACATTTATCCAATAAAGGAAAAAGGCTTAAAATACAAAAAGAATTCAATTTTAGGCATACATACTCTAATTTTCACTAAAGGTCCACTTATCAACTTTTAATGGAGAACCGTCATTAAATATAGTTTCAGTCACTCTCATACATTCTATTGGACAAAATAAAATTCTTCTTTATAATCGGGACATCAAAATTTACATTGTGTATATTTTCTGTATTTTTTCGATAATGATCATTTTTTATGAATAGTGGAAAATGTTGTATTTTAATTCAAAACCTTTTTTTAATCTATTTTTTTAATATGATTAGATTATATTTTGAAGTGGTTTTAAATTGAAATTAGAATATATTTTTACCATTTAATCAAATAGTGGTCGTTGAAATTAATTTCACTTTGAAATCGGACTTAAACTAGTGTCAATATTTTGATACTTATTGTTTCATAATAACACACTATTTGCTTTAAAAGCGGGATTTAAAAATTAAAATAATTAAGTCAACTTATATGTTTTGAATTTTTTAAAATAGACATCATTTTTTAATTTGTAATATCAAATATATCTCAGGATGATTGTTTGGTTTTTTCTGAAAAACTTCAATTTTTGAGGAATAGTGAAACCACTAAGTGGTACATAAAAAAACTGATTTTTCATTTAAATGAAATTTTACCACCTTTGTGTTTTCAATTTCAAAAATCCCACATACATGGTTGTCATTTAGAAATAAAATGTGGTTCAATGGGATTAAAATAATTTTTTTGTTGAATAGTAACTTTTATGTTTTTAATCGTGATTAGAGGTAATTAATGTAATTTAAGATAAAAATAATGTTTTAAGAATATGAAATGAACTTGACACATGTCCTACACTTATTGGATGTGTCATGGCCGACCAATAAAATCCATGGGTCAAATTGGGGACCCCAAGGAGCCACATTGGTAAGAAAATGACATAAATAACTTTTTATTTAATGTTAAAATAAAAATTTCACTAACATGATTTGTTGTACTAAAACACTTTTTACATGGGGTTATACAAGTCTAATTTTTGACTATAAATATTCATTGGAAAGATAAAAATATTTCTTATATCATAGTATTTTTTTAAATATTTTTTAGACATTAACTATATTATATTATTTATGACACCATGATGATGCAGTGATTACCTCATTATTTAACGATTTAAATAAAATGAAAAGATAATGTAAAATATAATACCTAAATATGTCCAAATCCTATTGGCTGGGTGGCTTTATAACCCTTATCACCTTATCATTGAAACACATCAATGTGGGATCATTAAAATCCAAAAATCATTCTAAAATAAAGTAACATTTCCTTACTTTCCAAGCGTGCCCCTCCTCTCCTCTTAAAAAAGGCCCCCACCTCTACCTCCTTACCCACACCTCTCATGCCTTTGTCTCGGCCAAACCCTGCCCATTGTTTCTCTCCACATCCCTCTCTTACTCATAGAAGCCTCACATTGGGCAGAAGGCTTCCCAAGGAAGCCTTTGAGCTCAAATCAAAAAGAGTTACCTGATTTAAAGGTAGTGTCTTCTCTTGTGTTATTTTGTTATATTCTTCTTCTCCAACCCCATAAACTCTTTTTACTAATTTATTTTGTAACAAATATAGTATCTTAAATATACTAGGATGTTGTTATAAGAATTCTTATAACTACACTTACACACACCTACATCTAATGGTTAAAGAACATACTGTTTCTGTGGATGGAAAATTTCTGTCTCACGAAACGATGATTGTTCAACACTCGTATAACACCTTCAAAGGATGCAATTAGGATGTCACTATATTTATATATGATATATAATATGTTTATTTTTTACTTAAGTTTCTGTATTTTTCATTTATGGAATACCTTATGGTTTCCATTGTGGGTAAACACGATAATTTAATTTTAGGAAGTGCGGACTACCGTCCCCTCAAAGTGATTTGATTCGTTAATGCCATATGTGGGACATATAAAGGATGGATTTAAAGTTATTATATATGATGTTATACTGTAATTATAATATACCATTATATCATTATTATTTTCTTTCCATTAATGTTTGAGATAGGAATGGAAGTAGCGTTCATGCGTACGTATGGCTTACCGTCTCCATGAACGGTGCATTTCATTTCTTACCTCTAAATGATTATGTAATATTATAAATGGATGTATATATACTGTATATATATAATATATATGATATATACATCATGAATATAATTCTTGATATAATGGATATTTTACCACATGAACAACTTGTAATTATAAAGAGTTTATTTTTGAATCAAGTACCAAGGATCGAAAAAACGATCATTATTAACATAAATAATTACATAGTGTTCATAACATGGTAATAAGTGATTAAAGGAATAATGAAATTTAAAAAGGTTCATAAGAAAGTATAAATTAACTCAAGTTTATTATTCAAGACGTTAAAGAACGATCGAGTCAAGTCGGACCCGAGGTAAGGACTTCGTCTCAATCTCCTTTCATTGAGGCATATTTCGTTTTATACACAACTTTCTTTTATACGGTGTATAAACCCCTTTAACTTTTACTTTTATACAAAAGGAATCTTTTTCGATGAAGCGTTTTACTAAACGACAAAAGGGAATGTTTTTGTCGTACATATGCGGCGACAACGACTTCTCTGCCGCCGTGACCATTATTTGAGATTCAGATTCCTCTACAAGCCATATCTTTTTTAATGAAAAAATACCATGTTTTTATTTTCGTTTATTTTGGTATTTAAAATGATATTTATAATGGATTTGTTATGTCAATATATTTATGTTATATATTGTGATCAAAGTGTGGAAATGTTTTCTATCCATTATAATTTTTTATGTATTATGATTTTATAATGGTACTTGGACATTTGATGGGGGGTTTCATGATAAACCATATGACGTGTGGTTCAGTGAATACCAGTACGGGTGGTTACGTTATAACCTCCAATGCATTGGGTATGGAAGTCATCCGTATGGATATTCAATTAAGTATGTATGGAAGTTGGCCGAATGGCTATTCCATTAAGTGATATGTGTGGAAGTCGACCGCATGGTTATTCCACATAAGTATATTTATGTCCCAAGTTACCTTTATATGTTATGGGTTAGTTATATGGGTTTTATGGTAATTTTTTATTAAAAAAGGGTATGTAATGATCTTTTATTCAGTAAAGAGTTTTTACTACTTTATAAAGGTCAAAAGTATTACTTGGATAAAGTATACATGGTTTACTTGTTGTTTTGATAAACTAACAGTTTTCATTCTTTGTGTATCCCTTACTGAGCTTTTGATGCTCACCCTAAGTTTTTTGAAATGTTTTTCACAGTACTTAATATGGAATAGGGTCAAAGATGGGATCAAGGGAAAGTCATGCTATATAAAACATGGAACAAGAAATGTTTCTTTTTAAGTGTTTTTATTTTGTGGGAACTTAGTAAAATTTTCTACTTTGTAACCTTTTGAGATGTAATAGTTATGTCCTAATTCTCTAAAACTCTAAACCTGAAAAGATCCTCAATGTTAATTATTCATTTAATTCAATATTAAGTAAGGTTTAAGGCTGGGGCCTTATAATTGGTCATGTCAGTCTTTGAGAGGATTTGGTTGAAGTATAAATCCACATTATTTGAAATTTATTGCTGATCATAATTATAAATTTCTGAATGGATTTGGGCTAGATAAATAACCCTTTCACTATTCTTGATAACATTAGATAGAGGATCTTAATTGAAACGTCTAAGAACAGTATTAATTTCTTCTTTGACCACTTTTCTGAGCAGGTCACCGTCTAAAGAAGGTTGAGATGATTGTCTATATTCTTTAATGATAGTTGAGGTAAGAGATTTGAGTTGATTTATAACATTTTTAAGGCACCTCGTATACTCATCAGTGAGCCTGTTAAGATTAATAACAAGAACTTGAATTTCTTTCACAATCTGTGTGTTTTTTAGTGAAATTTTTAGCTAATGAAGCTAAATGAGGTTGAATAAAAGAGGAAACATTCAATGCGGTTTTTGGAACAACATGCTCCACATGATGTGATGTAATCTCTGATCTCAAATTCATCACTTTCTTTAGGTCTTCAACCATGCCTCTTAGAGTCTTTACTTCATCACTAAGCAGTCTATTTTCAACATTATCTTCTTGAATCACATGAAGCATTATGGGTTGAATATGAAAATTATCTTTTTACAACAACATGGAGGCATATCTCTCACATAGATTTGTTACAGGAGCTGGTTGGATATTTAGGAGTTTTTCAACTACAGAAAAAAGTGTAGATCCAAATTCTTTCAGATCATCATTCCTCACCAATGATGGTTGTTCTGGAGAAGGTTCATAGATAGGTACTTATATGGGATAATGTTCTTTTTCAAGGTAAGTATTAGAGAATTATTTCCATTGGAACATAGTATAATTTTAAAGGTCTTTTACTAAGACTTCCTAATAGTCATTCACATCATAATATATGGGGAAATTATTTTGAGTGCCTACATGGCTTGGATCAATCGAGTTTGGTACTTAAACAGATTCCAGATTTGGGGGTTCCTCCCCCCTCAATAGGTGCATCCTAATTTGGAATGAGAGTCTTAGGGACTTGATCTATTTCCAAGAATCCATCTCTTAGTTCATCTCTCATTTCATATCTAGCTAGCTGAAAAGATAGCTCCATCATTTCTTCAGCCGAAGGAATTACTTTGGGAACAGATTGTTCCACTAGGAGTTCCTCATGGTCATCTTCTTGCATTATATCATCCCAGCCTTTTCATACATTACTATTACATCATTTTAAAGGTAAAAAAATAATATTTTTACACATAGAGGATCCAATGGTTTAGTGTCTTGGGAGAACTAGGACCATACATAGTAGTTATGACATCAAGCATAAAAATTTATTTAATTTCATCTTCTCTAGCTTCTTATTGTCACTTGTCATATCCTTAGTACATGTATCCACCAGAGGATATACATCAAAAAGGGGTGATCTAAAATCCCAGTAAGAGTATAGATAAGATTAAAATAGCATGGGTTGAGCATAATCATGACATACGCAAAAGATCATGAACATGAGAGGTACATAAATAAAAGACATGAAATGTGGCAATGCATAAAAATGAAACATCATGTTTTAGTATTTAACAACAACACATACTTGTGAACAAAGCTAGAATTTTTTTCACACATCCTATCTAATTTACTCATGAGATTAATCACTTTACCCAATGCATTGGAGCGCTGTATCATTCAGGGTGCACCCGTCTCATTGAAACATTCATATTGCACTATATAATTCTAGGCGCTCCCGTCACATCATAACATTATCATTATCATTATTTCCACATAGAACACATATAAAATGTGAACATAACTAATCCATTTAAAGTAATCTTTTTTATCACATAATAATACATTTATAATATTTGGGTTACCAAAAGAAAGAGGGAACAACATACCTGATACAAGAACCATGAACCATGAATGGGAGGTAAAAGATGAGTTCCTAAAAGAGGAGTTCTTTTGGAAAACATTTGTTTTGACATTAAAATCATTAGAAAACATGTATATACCAAAAAATGTAATATAATTATGAATAAATGTTCTTTAAGTAGTAACCATATCAAAGAGGAGTGGAAGAGGGAGAACCCGAAGGAAGAGAATTGAGTTCGATATTTCCCCTTACCTTATATCTGAATGCTTCCTTCTCTTTAATGTCATGTATAATGACATTATATTAATTAATTAGAAATTTTAGAAACTTTTATAAATTAATAGAGTTAATGCTGGTTTCATTATATGATTTTATGTTCCATTGAATGAGTTATAGAGTTTAGAAACATTATTCGGGAATGTTTGTTTTTATAGTTTTCTTGAGTGGTTCCCTTGTATTCTTAAATTAATGTTCGGGTAGAACATGGGTAAACATCCAGAAATGATATTACATGTTATTAGTGATATTACAGGAGTTTAAATGATCTTATAATGAATTATATTAGATCCATGTGGATGAATCATTAGATAATAATTAAATGATGATTGTTTGGGTAAATTTGGGCGGTTTTTCGATCACAACAAACTTGTTTTAATTTATCACATAGTAATATGTTAATAAGTCGGTTACATAACATTAAATAGTAAATAATACATATAAAAACTTATATTTCAACAATAAATATGGTTTCATTACCATATCTGAAGGTAGAAATGGAAAGATAAAACATGTCATTTTTGAAGGTGATAAATTAACTTCTCACGAACAATTTTATCTTTAATATAATTAATGAAAGAGGGAAAGGGATGATGAATGATATAATATCACATTAGCATCATAACATTCCATTATATTTATAATATTGGAGTTACAATACCATTTGGGTGAATATAGGTGGGTAGAGATCAATAAATGAACTTGAACATGAAAGGAAATTAAAGGAGAATAGGGAGAGAAATTACCTCTTTAATCCTTCTCGTAAGAACCTCCTTAAAGGAAAAAAGCATGGTGTTTTGATGAGACCAATAGTTATTGGACGTGGGGGAGGGGATAGGGAGTATTTTTGGGAAGTGTTTAGAGATGTATTGGAGCTTGATAGGTGTGAGGGAATGAGGGTGTGAAGGGTGGTTTTTATAGTGGAGGGGAGGGGTAAATCTGAATATTTAATTCAATATTTTATAATTTTCTTCAAGACAACCAATATTATTGTTTATTGTGTCCCATAAAAGTAATAAGATCATGTGAGTTTTAACCAAGTGGACTTGTTTCACTTGTGATGTCAGTAATATTGTATTTGACTTTTAAATCATATATACGGTATTTTACCGTATTTCACTATTCATCTAAATTTTTAGTTTTTCAGAAAAATACAGAATATTTACCCCAAACATTTTTCGATATATAGATTTAAAAAATGAATTCCATTTTTTTAAATTAATTTTCTATATTATTAATTAATTTTTTAAATAAAATCATAGTTAATTCAATAATTAATAATCATAAATATGCACTTAGTTTTATTTCTCGTAGAAAAATTAATTAAGATATCATTATCTTATTGCAATAAGAAAATTAAATAATAATATTATTTACTATTAATAAAGTTTATATTACTATCCATTTGAATAGTAATAAGGGTATGTTATTGTTCACCAAAGAAACATTTTTGTTCTATCAGACTCTAAATATCATCTTGAACACAACTGTGTGTGTCAGATTTTCAAAATTACAAACATAGAGGTGAAAAACATATGTTTAAAGGTCACTTATCACTTATAAGTTCATTATGTTGTGAATTCATGTTATTTTATGACATAATTTTACGAATGGAATTTTCATTGAAAAACTTTGGTTCGTTACATTCTTCCCTCCTTAATAAATTTCGACCTCGAAATTTGGTTTTACATAAACAGAAGATGGTACTTACCTTTCATCGACTCTTCGGGTTCCCAAGTTTCTTCCTCAAACATATGGTTACTCTACACCACATTGACAAGGTGGGTTGTCCTGTTGCGTAGAACCTTAAAATTTCGGTCTAGAATCATTACCGGTTGCTCCTCATAGGATAGATCACCTTCCAACTGCACCACCTCTGAGTTGAGTACATGTGTGGGGTCTAGTATGTACTTCCTCAGTAGTGATACATGAAATACATCATGAACATGAGCCATATTTAGTGGAAGTGAAAGACGATAGGCCACGGCATCTATGCATTCAAGTATCTCGAAGGGGCCAATGTACCTTGGGCTTAGATTCCCATTCTTCCCAAAATGCATGACTCTCTTCCATGGAGATAATCGAAAGATGACATTATCTCCAACGTTGAACTCTAAGTCCCTTCGACGGTTTTCAGCATCGCACTTTTTCCAACATTGAGCTACTTTGATGTGTTTCTGGATTAAATGAACCTTCTCTATCATCTCTTGAACAATATTAGGTCCAAGTAGTTTTCATTCTCCAACTTCATCCCAACAGGTTGGAGTTATACATTTATTTCCATACAGGGCTTCATATGGAGCCATCCGAATACTCGAGTGGAAGCTATTGTTGTATGAGAACTCAACCAATGGGAGATGCTGATCGTATCCACCTTTGAATTCTAGAGAGTATGCCTTAAGAATATCTTCAAGAATCTGAATAGTCCTTTTAGATTGGCCATCTGTTTGGGGGTGATAGGCCATGTTGAAATTTAATTCAGTACTAAAATCATGTTGAAGGCTCCTCCAGATTTTATATGTGAACATCGGATCACAGTCAGAGACAATTGAGAGTGGAACACCGTGAAGTCGCACCACTTCCTTCACATATATCATTTCATGTTGTTCAAGTGAGAGATCTTCCCGAATAGCGATAAAATGGGAAGTTTTTGGTTAGTCGGTCAAGGATAAATCATATTGAATTATTTCTCTTTAACGTCTTTGGGAGACCCGTGAAAAATTCCATAGTAACATTTTCTGATTTCCTCATGTGTATAGGCAATGGCTCTATCATACCTACAGAATTTTTTTTCTCAACACTAACTTGATGACATACCAATCATGTTGATATATATTTTGCAATATCCTTCTTCATGTTATCCCACCAGAACTGTTCCTAGTGATCATGATACATATTGGTACTCCCAGGATGGATAGAGAAAGTTGTGCTATGTGCATTTTCCAATAGATCCTTCGTTATCCCGGGTGATGAAGGCACACAATGCCGCGTTCCAAACCAAATCACTCCAACATTGTTGATATAGAAGTCCTACAACTTCCCTTATATTACTACATTCACCATATTTTGTATCTCCACATAATCCTTTTGTGATTTCATAATCATATCCTAGATGGATGGTTGTAAAATCATTTGGTCAAGGTAGGATGTATCCCCTGCCCTTATGATTTCTAAATCCATTCTTTGCATATCCATGATGATTGGGTCTTTCTCAATCCACATCATTGATAGAGTAGCATTTTCTTTTCGATATAGAGCATCAGCTACCTTGTTCACCTTTCCAAGATGATAATGAATATAGCAATCGTAATTTGTGATTAGCTCTAACCATTTCCTTTTACACATGTTGAGATCCTTTTGGGTGAATATATACTTTTTTCTCTTGTGGTCGGTGTATATGTCACACTTCCCACCATAAATTTAGTGCCGCCAGATTTTCAAGGAAAAAATCATTGCTTCCAGCTCTAGATCATGCGTCGGGTAGTTCTGCTCATGGATCTTCAACTATCGTGAGGCATAGGCTATCACATTTTCATTTTGCATGGGTACACAACCCACACCTTTCTCTGAAGCATCACTGTATATCACAAAACATTCTCCACTTTTCTGTAGTGTGAGTACAAGTGCAGTGATCAGCCTTCTCTTTAGCTCCTTGAAGCTTCCCTATCATTTTTTCATCCAGATATACATTACCCCATTCCATTTTAACTTAGTTAGTGGGCTTGACAATCGTGAAAAGTTTCTCACAAAACGTCGGTAGTACCCAGATAATCCAAGAAAACTACGGATTTCTGTTACACTAGAGGGCCGGGTCCATTCCTCAATCACCATTGCCTTTAATGGATCCACAGAAATTCATTCCCTTGTGATCACATGTCCCATGAACGTGACTTGCTTCATCCAAAAGTCACACTTGCTGAACGTAGCGTAAAACTTCTCCTTTCTCAATGTCGCAATCACAAATCTTAGATGTTATTCATGTTCCTCCTTGCTCTTAGAGTGGATTAGAATATAATCGATAAACACTTCCACAAATTTGTCAAGGTAATTTCTAAAGACTCTATTCATCAAATCCATGAAGATTTTAGGGGAATTAGTAAGTCCGAATGGCATCACAAAAAACTCATAGTTCTCATACCTTGTACGAAAGGCAGAATTCTAAATATCTTCCTTCTTCACCTTTAGCTGATGATATCCAGAATGAATATCCACCTTTGAGAAGTGTTGAGATCCTCTTAACTGATTGAACAAGTCATCAATCCTTGGAATATGATACTTGTTCTTTATGGTGATCTTGTTGAGTTCTGATAATCGATACATAGCCGCATTATTACATCCTTCTTCTTCACAAATAGCACCGGTGAACCCCAAGGTGATAAACTAGGGCGTATGAACTCTTTGTCCAGATGCTCGTGAAGCTGATTCTTTAACTCCTTCAGTTCGATAGGAACCATCCTATAGGGACACATCGAGATAGGAGTAGCTCCAGGTATGATTTCAATTGAGAACACTACCTCACGATCCGGGAGAATTTCTTGTAACTCTTCTGGAAATACATCACTGTATTCCCTCATGACGGGCATTTCCTTAGGGTTGGAACTTTCCTTAGATTCAAACATTTGGGAGAGGTATGCTTAAGGAATAAACACCCACACCATTGAAGAATTTATCAACAGAGATTCACGATCTTCATTGAATTTGTAGAAGAACCTGTGATGGTTCGGAATATTAAAAGATATTTTTTTTCCTGAAAGTTGATATGTGCTCTATATAATGAGAGACAATCCATTCCCATTATATCGTCTAATTTCACCAAGGTAAGTATTATGCGATTTTCCGGAATAATCTTCCCACATATGCCAACATGAGAAGATTCAAACACTTGGGATGCAATGATTGCACCACTTGGTGTTTTTAAAGATATCTATACTTCAAGGTTTCAGGGATTCGATTCTATAGTTCTAGAAAAGATGAAAGATATAAAGTAATGTGAAAACCAGAATCAAATAAGACTTTTGTCATTCTAGAGTGAATAGGAAGTGTACCTTGTACAACTTCATTATCATGCTCCACCTTCGCAGTAGTGATGGAATAAGCCTCGCCTTGTTCCTTTTTCTTTGGTGTTTGCTGACTCTAATTACCCTCAATAACTCAAGGTTTAGTTCAATGGTTTTCGTAGTTACCTAACTCCCTATAGTTGTAGCATTGAATCATGAGTATTTCTCTCCTTTCATCAGCTACATTCTCCTTCCTTTTCATGTATTTTCGACACTCTTGGGAATGTTGTCCTTCTTTCCCCCACTTGAAGCATTTCCATGTCCCTTTGAGGTAGTTACCATGGTTCAACATCCCACATTTTTGGAGTGTGGGTCGTTGATTTTTCTTCCCGCCTTTGTTATTAGATCCACCAGCTTGAAACTCCATCTTTCTTTTCAAATCACTATAGCCATGGGATCATTCTCCTAACTCCATCTCCACTTTGAGAGAACATCAAACAAAATCATCATAACTCACAATGTCTTGAATTTAAAGATCATTTCGAAGGTGTGGTTTTAATCCACTAAAGAATCTATCAATTTTTCTATCATTTTTGATAACTAAACTCAAAGCGTACCTTGCAATCCTTGTGAAATTAACTTCATAGATTGTGACAGATTCTCCTTATTTTTCGATTGCGCTTTATAAATTCTTTCTACATCTTCGTACGAAGAGTTCATGGGAAATACTTATTAAGAAACATTATCTTAAAGTCTTTCCAAACCATATCTTCAATTCCCCCCCATGGCTTGGGGTTTTTAATCAAATCCCTCCCTTTATCACCTTCTACATCTAGATGATAAATGGCGCGGGTCACCTTCTCCATCTCAGAACAGTTAAGAACAGAAAAGATATTCTCTATGGAGTTAACCCATTGTTCCGTAACTAGTGGATCAGAAGATCCACTAAACGTCGGTGGTCTTTTCCACATAAAACATTCGATAGACAGTTTCTACCTCATTGGTGAAGGAGGACGTTCCCCATTATTATGTTTATTTTTCATAACCTGAGATAATTGGGTAAGCATCACCATGATGTTTTGAACTCCACCTCCCAAATCATTGGGGATGTCATTCGGGCAGTCATTGCATTGGCCCTCGCACGATTTGTTGGCCTGAGTTCTCCTAGTTCCCATCATTTTCTAAAAAATAAAAGGTTAGAAACAAACATATGTAAACAAGTCACGAATAAAAAATTCATTTAAACAATTTATACCGAAAAACATAACATATGGGATCCCTATGAAAATATTCATGTGTGCTTATTTATACTTAGTATCTTGGTAGTGGTTTTCTCTAGGGTTCACTAATCCTATTTCCAAAATTAACCAAACCATTCCACTGATACCAACTATAGAATCCTATCCATTTATTACATTACTATTAAATCATTTTAAAGGTAAAAAATATAATAGTATTACACTTAGAGGATCCAATGGTTTAGTGTCTTCAGCAAACTAGGACCATACATAACAATTTCAACATCAGGCATAAACATTTATTTAATTTCTTATTCTATAGATTCTTATTGTAACTAGTACTCTCCTTAGTACATGTATCCCCCTGAGGATATACAACAAAAAGGGGTGAGCTAAAAGCCCAGTAAGAGTATAGATAAGAATAATATAGCATGGGGTGATCATAATCATGACATAGGAAAGAGATCAAGAACATGAGAGGAACATAAATAAAGGACATGAAATGTGGTAATGCATAAAAATGAAACATCATGTCTTAGTGGTTAACTACCACACATACTTGTGAACCAAGATAGAATCTTTTTCACACATCCTTTCACATATACTCATAAGATTCATCACTTTACCCAATGCATTGGAGCGCTGTATAATTCCAGGCGCACCTGTCACATCATTACATTATCATTATAATGATTTCCACAAAGAACACATATAAAAAGTGAACATAACTAACCCATTTAATGTAATGGGTTTCATCTCATAAGAATACATTCATAAGCATTGGATTCCCAAAAGAAAGAGGGAACAACAAACTTGATACAAGAACCACCATCCATGAATGAGAGGTAAAAGTTGAGTTCTTAAAAGAAGAGTTCTTTTGAAATACATTTGGTTTGACATAAACATCATTATAAATCATGTATATCCACGAAAATGTAAGATAATTATGAAGAAATGATCTTTAAGGAGTGACCATATCAAAATGGAGTGAAAGAGGGGGAACCCGAAGGAAGATAATTGAGTTTGAGATTTCCCCTTACCTTGTATCCGAATGCTTCCTTCTCTTTAATGCCCTGTATAATGACATTATATTAATTAATTAGAAATTATCGAACCTTTTATACATTAATAGGGTTCATTATGGTTTCATTATGTGATTTTATGTTCCATTTAATGAGTTATAGAGTTTCAAAACATTATTCAAGAATGTTTGTTTTTATAGTTTTCTTGAGTGGTTCACTTGTATTCTTAAATAGATGTTCGAGTAGAACATGGGTAAACATCCAGAACTGATATTAAATGTTATTAATGATATTACAGGGGTTTTAATGATCTTATAATGAATTATATTATATCCATGTGGATTTATCATTAGATAATAATTAAATGATGATTTTTTGGGTTAATTTAGGCGGTTTTTCGATCACAACAAACATGTTTTAATTTATACCTTAGTAATATGTTCATAATTCAGTTACAGAACATTAAATAGGACATAATACATAAAAATTATTCTGGTTAAACCTTAAAAATGGTTTCATGACCAGATCTGAAGGTAGAAATGGAAGAATAAAACATGTCGTTCTTGAAGGTGATAAATTAACATCTCACAAACAAAGTTCTCTTTAATAAAATAAAAGAAAGAGAGAATGGGAGGTTGGATGATATAATATCCCATTATCATCATAAAATTCTATTATATGTATAATACTAGAGTTACAATTCCATTTGTGTGAAGATAGGTGGGGAGAGATCAAGAAATGAACTTTAACATGAAAAGAAATTAATGGAGAAGAGGGAGAGAAATTTTCTCCTGAATCCTTTTCTTGAGAACCTTCTTAAGGGACCAAGATTGGTATTTTTATGAGACCAGAAGCTCTTGGACGTGGGGGAGGGGCTCTATAGGATGTTTGGCCAAAGTTTAGAGAAGTCTTGGAGCTTGAGAGGTGTGAGGGAATGATGGTGTGAAGGGTGGTTTTTATAATGGATGGGAGGGGTAAATATTGAATATTTAATTTAGTATTTTATTATTTCTCTCATGAAAAAATGTATTGTTTCATGTGACCCATAATAGTAATATGTTCATGTGAGTTCGAACCAAGTGGCCTTGCATCACTTGTGATTCCATGAATAGTGAATTTTACTGTTAAATCGTATATATGGTATTTTACCGTATTTCACTATTCATCAAAAATTCGAGTTTTTCAGAAAAATAACAATAATTTACTCTTACCATTTTTCAACTTGTATATTTCAAAAATGAAGTTCATTTTTCAAAATTAATTTTCTAAATATTATTAATTTAATTTTTAAATAAATCCATAGTTAATTCGAAAAATAACAATCTTAAAGGTGCACTTAGTTTTATTTCTCATTGAAAAATTAATTAAGATCTCATTATCTTATTGCCTTAATAAAATAAAATAATATTATTATTTACTATTCATAAGGGTCATATTACTATTTATTTTAGTATTCATAAGGGTATGTTTCTATTCACCAAAAAACAAGTTTGTTCTATCAGACTCCAAAAATCTTCTTGAACACAATCGTGTATATTGGATTTTCAAAATTACAAACACAGATGTGAGAAACATATTTTTAATGGTCAGTTATGACTTAGTATTTCGTTATGTTGTGCATTTATGTTATTTTATGATATAATTTTATGAAGGGAATTGTCATTGAAAAAATTTGGGTCGTTACATGCTTAATAGGTAACTATTCTGCCATAATATCTTCCATATCATTCCTTTCAGTTTCATTGACAAAATATTCTCTTTGAACTGTGGGTTGATATTCTAGATTAACAACATCTTTAGAAATAGGGGCTTTTTTTCACTTACTACTTGAAGGGTAAGAGTATTGTCTTCCTTATCAGAAATAGTTTCCCTTTGTGGCATGGTAGTCTCTTCTTCTTCTTTTGATTTAGAATACTCAAAAACATCATTTGGTACCAATATAGGAACAGAAATATCTTTTTTTCTTGAGGGATGTTCCACTGGATTGAACTTTTCAGAAATCCTATCATTTTCCTCCACCATTGCCTTTTTCCAAGGATTCAAATTGATTTTCATCCGTCTGATAATGACTTTTGAAATGTAGAACTCAAAATCATTGATAGATTCATCATTAGGTCCAACCATACCATTGGCATGAATCGTGGGTGAGATAAGACGAGAATAAAATAGGTCGGTTGACTTGGATATTGTTTTGATTAGCTCACACATATGGTGTATGCCATACTTAGAATGGTTTAACTTTTTCCCTTTTTTCATTAGATGAATCAGAAACAAATCCTGATATTTTAGTATATGATAATCAACATTTGGGGGGGGGGGGCTAATCAAGTTCTTTATAAACATAAACATATGTCTAGAGTCTCCATCCAGTTCAACAGCGATGGTTCTCCTCTTCATTCCATTTTCAGTTAAGCTCATCTAAAGCATCTTCCAAAACTAAAAATTCACTTGAAGGTGGAGGTCCTCTCTGATAGTACGAACATATGCCTTCATGAGGTATCCTAAGGCATGCAACCCATAACCTCAAAATGAATGTGCATTTCTAGCCATTTATCTCGATTCTCACAACATAACCATCTTCATGATCAAAGGAGAACTTAACATACTAATAAAATTGAGCCACTAACTTTGGTTAGATAGGTCTGTATTCCTTCGAAAACAATTCTAACAAGACAATCTATTTTAAAACATTCAAAACAATAGACTTAGTCAATAGAATCCACATAGGGCATATATATTTCTCAGGTACCACTACTTAATTCACCAATTTTGGATTTAGAGGGCCTTTGGATGCCAGCTTGGGTGCAATCATTGTCTTCTTTGAGCTACATTACTCAGGAGTTGCCGACAAATGGCATTTCAACCTGGCCATTCACCGATGGTTTGAGAGAGAGAATGGTTGAAGGGTTGACGAAGGGTTACAAAATGAGTGAATAGAAGAATGCTCGAGTGAAGAACAAGTGATACTTCCATTATTTTATCATTTAGGAATACCAAACGTCGCAAAAGTAAAACCATGACTAATTAAAAAAAGGTGAAATTAATAATTATTGTGATACAGTTTTTAATTTGCAAATAAAACCCATAAAGAATCATTACGGTGTGACCATATCAAGTCATTACGGTGAGATACTGGATGAATTTTACAGTAAGACGGTTACTGATCTTTACGGTGAGAGAGTTACTGAACTTTACAGAGAGATAGTGAGAGAATTTTATGGTGAGACAGGGTCTATCAGACAGTAATCACGAATAACTAACTATGAGACTATATACATGGAACAGTAAGATATTTACTTAAGATTTATCATACCTAGTTCATGTATGGTGTAGTCTATTCTTTCACAATTTAATGGTTTGGTAAATATATCAGCAAGAAGATATTTAGTACCAATAAATTACAATGTTATATAACCTTTTTAAAAATGATCTCTCAAAAAGTGATGTCTTATATCAATATGATTTGTCCTAGAATGTTAAATAGGATTTTTTCAAGATTTTAATAGCACTTGTGTTGTCACAATTTATAGGCACCTTCCTTAATTGATATACATAATCTATTAATGTGTTTTTCATCTATAAGATTTGTGCACAACAACTACTAGCATCTATGTATTTAGCTTTTCCAGTAGATAATGAAACATAATTTTGTTTCATACTACACAATGATACTAGTGACTTGCCTAAAAAGTGACATATTCCAGAGGTGTTTTTTTTCTATCTAAATTACAGTCACTGAAGATAGAATCAGAATAACTAACTAAATGAAATGATTGTCTTCTAGGGTAGAATAGTCCTAGGTAATGTGTATCCTAGTGGTATTTGAATATTCTATTTAAAACATTTAAATGAGATTCCTTATAAAATTCTTGAAAACAAGTACACATACACACACTAAACATAATGTCAAGATGACTAGAAGTTAATTAGAGTAAACTTCAAATCATTATTCTGTAAGAAGTTTTTTCAACAGATTTCCCACCTTCATCAAGATCTAGCTTACAAGTGGTAATCATGGGAGTGTCACTACTTTTAGTGATATCCAATCCAAAATGTTTTAGGAGATATCTAATATATTTACTTTGAGTTCAAATAATACCATCATTATTTTGAATGATTTGAAATCCGAGAAAAAAAATTTAGTTCACCCATTAAACTCAATTGACATTGATTTTGCATCATATTAGAGAAATCTACACATAAATAATTTCTTGAAGATCTAAAGATAGTGTCATATACATAGATTTTAGAAACTAAGACATCATTAGAAATTTTTTTCATAAAAAGGATACGATCAGCTATGCCTTTTGTAAAACCTTTGGAAATTATAAAAGTACACAACACATCATACGAGGCTCTTAGGGATTATTATAAACAGTATAATGTTTTTGATAATTTAAAAATATTATTTTGAAAATGGGGATTTGTAAAACCATGGGGTTTTCCAACAAATACATCCTCAACTATATACCCATTTATGAATTCACTCTTAACATCCATTTGATATAGTTTTAAATTCATATGTGCAGCATAAGAAAGCTGGATTTTGATGTCTTCAAGTCTAGCTGCTGGTGAAAAGTTCTCCTCATTGTGAATTCCATCTTCTTGATGATAGTCTTGTGCAACCAAACTAGCCTTGTTTCTAACTATATTACTAGATTCATATAGCATATTTCTAGAGACCCATTTAGTGCCTATAGTGAATGTTTCATTGGGTCTTTTAACAAGATTCCAAATTTTTTTCCTTTCAAACTGATTATGTTCTTCATGCATAGACATCACCCAATGATTATCATTGATAGAATCAATAATCTTTTTAGGTTCGTATTGTGACAAGAAGACTTCAGGTTAAACCTAATTTCTATGATAAGCTCAAGTTTGAGTTCCTTTGCCTTGATATCCTACAACAACATCTAAAGGAAGGTTCTTAAGAGTTCTAACAGCTCTATAAAAGGAGGTACTAGTTATTTCCGGTTCATTAATAGGTTAAGGTTCATTATGAATAGAGCCTAAAGAATTTCCAGAACTTGATGTTTTCCCAGATCCGTTCATAGAAAGATTTCAGGATTTGGTATTAATGTTCATATTTGATACATCATCCTTTAGGTTCTCTAGAATGTTTTTAGGTTCATGAGGATCTGTTTCATAAAATTTGACATGGATGGATTCTTCCACACTTTTAGTTCATTTATTGAACACTTTTTAGGATTTATTGAACATGAAATATCGTAAAAAGATACATTCATCACTCTTGGATGCCAATTTTTCAAGAATTTCCTTAGTATTAAGGATATATACTTTGAAACCAAAAATTTCTAAATAGTTAACATAGGGTTTTAGATTGTTCCATAACTCACGAGGAGTACTTTTATGAATATGTCTGATAAATAATATATTGATTATGTAGAATGCTATATTGATAACTTCATTTCAAAAATAAATAGTTAGGTAATTGTTGACACTCCTTTCAGTCTGAGAGTCCAAAAAATTGAAAAGGGGAATACCATAATTGCAATGCGGGTCACCCTTTGAAGAACATCAAAAATTCAAAAAGGCATGGACCAAGAACACATTTGGAGGGTGTTGTGAAAGTTAGTTGTGCGCTACACATGTCACTTGCATATATGGGTCGTGCAAGTCACTTGTGATACCTATTCTTTTTTCACCCAAGGTGCCTAGTGGCCTATAAATTACCCCTATGGGCCCCCCATTTCAGGGTTGAATTTTTCAAAACTCAGATTCAAGCTCTGGTCACCCAAGTCTTTGTCTGAAGTCTTCTGAATACTTATATGGTAATTATTCACCAAGAATGGAAGCTCTTAAGAGGAAGAATAAGGCCTATGTGTTATAACTCATCAACACTTGTGTGCCTAACTGTCCAGACCTTTAGGTAAATGAAGACACTTTCACGCTGCCTTTCCCTCTCACGGAAACATGCACACCACCCTTCTGGAAGCCTCTAGTGATGATACTAAGGGTTTGAGTTCAAAGTCATTCAAGTATTACCCTATGTATTATTCATCTCAAAGGATGACTCATGTCACGCAAGTCTACTTGCATGACCAGTACTTGCGCGCCAGAACCATATGTGCGTGCCTCTTTCTTAGTCACCTCCTATCCTCAAATACATCTCTCCTATTCAAGACATAGCCTTAAAACCCCTCTTCAAATCCATTTATGGCATTTTTCATTTATTGGATTCTTTATTTTAAAGGAATTTTGTGAGAACCTCTCCCAAAAACTCATGACTCACAAGCTTTATGCCACCACGGTTAGGGGTTTCCTATATAACCTCATCCTTTGAGAAGAGAATATATTTTATCATGGGCATCCTTCTCCGGAATAATCCCCAGTCATAAGTTCCTTTAACACTGGGCCTCCTTCTCAGGTGTGAGCCCCAGGTTACAAGACCCCTTAACCTGGGAATCCTTCTTATGAGTAAGCCCTAGTCATAGTTTCCTTAAACATTGGGCATCCTCCTGAGGAGTAAGCGCCAACCATTATTTATTTTGATTGGGGATTCCTTATTAAGAATAAAAGCCCATCATAAGTCCCTCTTAATTTGGGATTCCTTTTCTAGAGTATGTCCCGGGTTAAAATTCCAAATCTCTATAAAGTACAAATACCTTTATTAACCATACTCTTGGGATTCTTCCCTATGTCTTGGTCTTCATTTACTTGGGCCATCATACATACATAATCCCCACATAATTTCTCATGACTGCATATTTCATGGAACCAATATCATGTTTACTAATACCTCTTGTTTCTCACACTGAGCATGACTCATGTGAGCTTAGAGTGTTAATGTAAACACGACATCTCTTTTTAGAGCATTACCCATGTATAAACTCCATATTTATTTACCCGAACTATGTTGACATTGATATATGCCATAAAAGTAGAGTACGTAGAAAGCCTTTATAAGGTTCAAGTCAATCTTTCATTAATTCTTTTCTGCCCCATATGACATTAAACTATATACTTATTATCAAACTATGTGGGTTCTAATTCCTTTTTAATGAGGATACATAGACAGCCCATCTGCGGGTATGATCCCAACTCTAAAATAATCCCTATCTTTCTGAATGACAATAAACATCAACTGCCCCACTGAGTGGCTTTAAAATGAGTATGGTCATCATAATATCCAAGAGATTTCTATAAAATGTATTGAAGGATACCGTTAACTAAGGATATCAAATACATATAGATGATTCTCCATCGATGAATAACCTCAAATACATATAAACGATTCTCTAAATCCCATGCATATCAATCATCGATTGTCAAATCTAATGGAAAACTCATTTTCAGGCTTGGTGAATTAATATGGATTTTTGAACATAACATAAATCTATAATAGAGTCCCGGAGTATCCAATAATTTCCCCCCAAAAGGGTGTCATGAGCCGGACCTCCCATCCACTCGACCAATGAAAATTCTTAAGTCCCATCAGTCTACAACTAATGAGATCCTAACTTAGGAAAGTAGGTACAAATTGATATATAATCATTGGATGTTTTTGGTACTACAAATAAACCCATTAAAACCAATTGGGAAGCTTGAATCATTAACAAACATGGTCATCCCCATTTCCACAAGAAACAAGAAATGGTGAACCCGAGGTGATTCTTTAACCAAGTTAAATGATGTTTTACTTATTTTTTAGGCCCCTATTAAATTAAATATGAAGGAAAAAAAGCAATCAAACACACATGTGTTCATCCAAAAGATGTAGTCTGGCCAATCCTATCTTGATTATGTATTCTCTAATAAGTAGGCATTTTATTAAAAGATCTCTCTGCAAAGCAGAATGACTTTTTTAAAGTTCACACCTATGAATGCCTCAGCCGCTACACCTACTGGATCCTCACCGAATCTGAGGATGACATCACCTACTCAGCGTCTTCAATGTTGGGTCTCGAATGCATTGGTGAAGGAATATCGTTAACAAGTTACCATCATGACTTTGGCAGCTGCTCGACAAGCCCTCCAAATTAACAACTCACCTAGGTTGTCCGGACAACGACGATCAGTGGTCAGGATACAAATGGTGCCAACCACTGTTTCCAATCATTTTGGGTCATTATCCTTGGAACGCAACAACCAGTACCTCCCATATTATAGTGAGGTAAATGAAGTGGTCCCTAAAGGAATCAATTCAAAAAGATTGGAGCCCTTCCTGAGGATTCCCACCAATGATTGAAGCCAAACTCTTGAATTAGTGAACCCTCTACATGATGAGGGTATAACCTCTATTTTTTCAGCTTAGGTGTCTCAGACCCGAGCATGCAAGACGAACCATAAGGGGTGAAATTCGGCGAACAGGGAGCAGGTTCTTATTTCTTCCCCTTCTGGAGAAGTCCACAAATCTATCTTGATGTAAAACAACAAGCGAGCATATACACCCATTCGTCCTAATTTCACTGCCCAACAAACTCGTCTATAATTAACACACCAATCCCGCCAGGAAATTCCATTGGAGTACTATAGGTAGGAACATACACCTATTTATAAATCATCATCCAGTCAGCAGGCTCGTCTGACTGCATCCAAATAAAATCACCATTCAAATGTTGTGACCACCTATAAACAAGCACATTCACCTACATACTATCATCAATTCTACAATCAGTCTCGTCTTCCAGTATTGAAGGAAGTCCATAAATCATATTTGGGGGAGAACAATCAGTATGCACATATATCCATAGTTCATGAAGCTGACCAACAGTCTCGTTTGGTAGCAACTAGAGATGTCAATTAGAAATATCTGATGACAAACAAGAGGCAAACACAACTTTCTACCCCCACACATGAGAACTGTCAGAATTCACTGACAGGAAAAAAGATAATTAGAGCAGGAAACCACACCAAATCCAATCACGGAATGGATGTGTATTCCCATTTTGGAAGCTGAAGTCGCGAAGCACATTATGACAATTGTGAAAGAGCAGAATCAAATCCCTACACATATTTTGGATACCTATCAGAATATTAGAAAAATTCAGTGACATCACAGAGAATCAATCATAAATATATCCATATCAGTGGAGTGACTCATCAACATGTCACTCCAAAGCAGATACACACCTCTGTTCCTGTCCAGGGGGGTTGTGGGGCATACTCGCCCACGTCCTACGGACAATCAAGTCGAGAAAATACACCCGATTTAAATGGAGATAATCAGCATAACCGGACCATTTATCATAAGCAGGCATATACACCTTCCCATAATTACAACTCTTTTCAAAAAGTGGTTTCCAAAGTGAATAAGGAGGCATCCATGAAAAAGACCCATCCAGCATAGTTGAAAAATCAAGCGTCAATCTACAATAAGGCCTTGCTCAATTCGGGAGTTCATGAAGCCCACCGACAATTTTCTGGTGCATCTCAAGATTATACTCTCTCACTTCCAGATTCTGTATGTACAAATAATAATTTTGAAGGTCTTCATCAGACACTTCCTCTTGAAGACTTTCTTCAGGACAATTCGGTCAATCTCGAAGTATCATCTTTCGATGAGAGCCAAGATAACCCTCTGTGTGTCCAGAAGAACAAAGAGAAATAGGATTCATATTTTTTTGTAACCCACCATGGTGGTCCTCCCCATGATGATGAATTTTTCTTCAAAAGTCCTCCCTGTAGTAGTAATTTGCATTTCCTGGAAAATTATTCATTGGAAAATACAGTAATGATAAATCCATCATATCTTGAGGAACTCTCAAATGATAATCCAGTCATGTATGATGCCTTACCACTAGCAGGTGAAAAAATTTCTCAATCAGAAGATATCCCGGGGTGTAGGTCATTCTTCAAACCACCCATGCGTCATTCATCTTCTAATTTGACAAATGAATTCTCTAACAATATTGTTGAATCTGATGAAGCAACAACAAAGGACAATCTGTGGTCTAATCAGGTAGAATAATCTTCATCAAATGATAAAGAGGAATTACAGAATATGAGAAAACAACTAGAGAAAGGTGAAATACCAGTCATGTTTTGGCCTTTGGCTAAATCTCAGTATGATATTCCAGAAACGTTGACATAAGATTGTATTCACGATATTCATCTCAACATATGGAAAACTCTATGTCACTTAAAAGAGAAAATATTTTATTATGATGAATATCAAAATCCTGTCAAGATAATAGAATGGTTGCAACACCAAATTGACATGGAATATCTCTTAGTTTCACGTCATCTAATGGTTGAAAAGTAGTATAGAGCACTTCAACATTCATGCCTGGCGCATTAAAAAAGTTGCACCAATTAATTACCAATTCCCAATCTTGTATTCAGATCATGGGATAAGGTGTTCATGGGGCATTGCATTTCACTATACTCTCTAGTCAAAAAATCCCTCAAAAAGTGGTCTCATGCAATGTTATTGCCCTTGGATGGCCACATTTAACTGATTTTTTTGCGTAATGAAAGTGTTTCCCTAGAACTAACCTCAACTAGTTCTTCTCAAGGTAAGGTATATAATGAACATGATGCCAAATTACTCTTGAATCAAGGAAATGAGAATATCGAATAGGCTTCTCATTTAGAGCATGCACATCATCAGGTGATAGAAGTGTCAGAAATAATCCAACGGTCATCTGAGCCTAGTGATTTGAGTGGATCTAGGATGATGTATCCGACAAATTCCTAGATTAATGTTCGCAAAATCAGGAGAGATTTTAAGAAAGATTCTAGATGTAGCAGCTCAAGATCCACCTCAGCATTCTAGACTAGGGACTCTTTTAATCCAACCCTTGTGATCAATCGAAAGGATTTGAGGAGTTGTGCAGGAAAAACAGTAACAACCCCAGTCCACCGGACTGGGGACTTTTTCAATTTCTCAATCTCTTCTTCATCAAAATTAATTCTTCTCTTGATTTGGGAAGAAGACACAAGAGGAACGCAGGTCCGAATTATTAGGATACTCCCTCCAAATTAGGGTTCATCAAGAAGTTCCTAAGGGAGAAACCCAAAAAAAGGCAATGTCTCATAAAGTACATGGAAGAAGACAATATCACAAAAGCACTGACAGTAGGGATGAAATGCATTATCCATCGATAAATTTCATTAATGTCATTGTCACTAATACCCTAGAACTTGTGGCTCACTCAGAGGGATCAGATGAATAAGTTCATGTTCAAGAAGTTGTACACACAGAAACGAATGAATGAGGTGTTCATACCAGAAGACAGAGGGTTTTCCAAGGGCAATACATTGTTTTGGGTAATTCCCTTCCATACTGTAGAAAGGAACATGCCAAAGAAAATGGTAAAAGTTAGGTTCCATTCAAACCTACCTCTGGAGAAGGCCTATCAATCTCATTAGAGGAATGTATCTCACAACAACAAGAAGAAATTAAGGAATTAAGGATGTTAAATGCAGAAATACTTCATGTTAGTCTTCCTCCTAAGCATGTTGGAGTTAATCAATCAAGGGAATTTGTTGCAAATACTATGTTGGATCATGAATATCCCCCTTTACAGGTACACCTTCATAGGTCCAATCCAATGGGTCATGTGCGACAGCAACCGACAATGATACGATTAGTGGCAGTACTGGTCACCACACCCATCCAAACTCCAGTTGTTGTACCTGCTCATGCCCAAGCTCAACCAGATGTTTCTCAAAACATTATGTCTATCATTAAGTCATTAATAGATCAGTTGGAAGATATGGAAGGAAAGCGTGTATAATTTCAACCAGAGAAGAGATCTTACCCTGAATGGGTAGATGAAATCCCTCCCCCATCAAATTTTTTGAGTACCATATTCACTATTTTTAATGGTTCGGGAGATCCATAACAACACATAAATCATTTTAGTCTCACTGTGATGCTATGATAGGAACTCCTCAATGACAAGAAGCAGTTAAGCTCAGGTGTTTTGTGTAGTCATTACAACGACCAACTTTTATCTGGTATACAAGTTTGCGATCTCGGTCAATTACTGTGTGGGATGATCTCCGTCAATGATTTCATCTTCAATTTAGATCATCGTTGCCAAAGACTATAGTTTTTTATCTCAAAAATTGTAAGAAAATTGTGAATGAAAGTGTTTCATATTTTGTTGCTCTCTATAAGGGATTAACATAGTCCTTATGATTAGAACTACCTCATGAATAATTGTTACCAATCTGTGTGGAAAATCTACTTGTTGAATTACACACACCGTTGATCCCTATAAAATACATAGGAGGGTTTCGAGACCTTACATCAATAATTCAGCAGATCTAAGACTCTATTACAAAGACTATGTCTAAAACTATTCTAATTCCATCAGTTCTAGGAAGAAGAATAGGGAAAGCAGAGACTGCAATAGTTACACTTAAACAAGCACCATTACCTGCTTCCACTTCAAAACCATCATCATATCGAAGTTCTCCACCTCCTATGTTTCCACAACAATGGCCGCCTAGCCAAGATGATCAAAGAGATCAAAGGCAGAAACAATTTGATGATTTGAAGAAAAAAGTTTATTCTTTCTGGAATGAACAAGTTCCTAGATACTTCATCTCATCTATGGAAAAACAACCTAGTTCAATTTCCAGGTCCCAAAAGGTGAGGGAAGGTGATGAAGAACTCCCTAGATATTGTCAATTTCATCGAATGTCAGTGCATCCCATTCAAGAGTGTTTTGTCTTCAAATACATCTTTAAAAATATGGTGGACTCTGTACAAGTAAAACTGAATGGTTTTTCAGCCCAGGTAACATGTGTTACTGCTACTGATCTAGAGGAAGAAGGTGAGTGGAAAAATGTCAAAAGAAAAAATGAACAAAAATATGATTATTGGATGGCCATAAATACGATCAACCAAACTTATTCCATTTTATGAACACAATTGAATCAACAAATTGTGTTTTCTGCAATGAATTCGACAACAAATACCCCTTCATCATAAGGAAAATATTCAAATAAGCAGCGTAATTTGAAGAAAGAAGAGCAGTCAGAAGAAGGTGAGCTCTTGTAAAATCCTAAGTATTCTTTGACTGTGGAAGATTTTATGCCATGTAATTCAAAAACATGGGAACCTCCCCACCAAACGACACAACCTGAACTGTTTAATCATGAAGAATCTATATGATATGATGAATTGTTCTTTGGTTCTATTACCATGATTCATTTGACAAATCCTTATGCCAATGACAGTTTTGATTATGATGAGCCTATGTTCCTTGTATCTAATAGAGGAATTAGAGGAAGAGACAGAGGTATAGAATACAAGGGAGGCTGTGGATTTTCCAGAAGCCACTATTTCAATCTTATTGCTGCTAGAGCTTTATATGCGGTAAAAACTCGTGGCAAAGCCCATCACTGGGCTCAGCAGGAACAAGAATGTTCTTCCACTCATGGAAGATTCGGTCCTGACACAGTTATTTTGGATGACCGGTTAGAGATCACCCCTTATTCCTCTCAGCAAATAGATAGACCTAGTCGGTCTAATCTATAGACGCTACGGGTATTTCCAACTCATGTTCCAATACGCGATGCATCTAATGCCAAAGCGTCAACTTCTATCGAACCTGTAAAACCACATTTTCTTGATGGGAAACTAAGACCTTTGGACCAAAAGTATGATTTCTTGAAACATTGGGCCCATGTACCGGACAAGTTATCATTTTTGGATGCCTTAAATATATCAAATGATCTTCGGGAGGTTCTTACTGAGGCTTTTTCAAGTCCTCAAGAATTCGAAACTGAAATTGGTGCAGCTAAAGTCTACCATATAGAGAATGATTCTACAGAATGCCATGTAGTGATATCTTTTACAGATGAAGATGAAGATGATGTTGTACGTAGACACATCAGACCTTTGTATATATCTGGGAGAGTCAATGATAGAGACGTCCGACAGGATTTCATTGATAATGGATCAGGAGTTAATCTTATTCTTATTCGTACACATCGTCGATTGGACCTCAGCGAATCTGATTTATTTCCTTCTACTTTGATTTTGTATGGATATGATAAGAATGAACAAGATCATCTGGGCAAAATTACACTTTGAATTCAGTTTGGAGACCTTGTTTCTAATTCATATTTCATGGATGTTCGTCAGGACACGGTCTTTAACATTTTTCTTGGAAGACCTTGGTAACATCAACATTCGGCTATACCTTCGCCATACCATCAATGTATCAATTATTGATTCAATGGTCAAATTGGGATATTTTATGGTGACAAATCCCCGTTCAAATCATTCAAATATCAATACATTGAGGAAGAATTCTATCACATGGAAGGAAAGGAAAAATCCATGGAGAAGAAGGTCACCAAATTTAATTCACCAAATGGTTTGGAATGGATTCCAGTAAACCCATGCAATCATATGTGTACAGATTATCTATTTCCTATAAATCATGTTGATAGTATATTCCTAAATCCAAACACACTTATGGAAACATCCATAATGTCAATTATGGAAATAAATCCAGACAATATGGGAGAAATTGTTGATTCACCAAGCAATGATGAAATGTTTGATGGAGATGTCTTCATTTCATCCACTGAAATCCAACAATTCTATACATCATTAACTAGGTTAGAAGAAGTTATTTCAATGTCCGAGGGAAACACTTATGTTGATTATCAGTCCATCATCTCCTTTTTATCAACCCAGGAAGACCCTTTATCATCAATAGGGTATGAAATGGTAGCCTCTTCTCTAAGATGTTCAAATTATAACTTCTCCCCTGACCATGGAAATTCTGCTTCGTTATATACTACACATGTAGGGATAGAAGAAGTAACACATATTGAATAAGAAGAGGAAGATCTTAGGGATATTCCTCCATCATTTTAAGAGGTTATCTACACCACTTTGGATGAACTCAAAGAAATAAATCTGGGTACAAAAGAAGACCCACGCCCCAATTTAATTAGTGTGGCCATGAATCGTAAAGAGATAGAAATGTAAACTTCATTTTTGAAGCAAAATTGAGATGTTTTTTCTTGGAAATATACATACATTCTAGGTCTTTATCTTAATGTTCCCCCTCATCATTTGGGTTTGCTAGAAGAACATTGAGGATTCAAGAAAGCAGCAAGAAGAACACACCCAACTTATGCCTCTAAAATTGATGTTGAAGTTGATAAAATTTTCAATGCTAACTTCATCAGAGAAGTTCAATATCCCAAATGGCTTGCTAATATTGTCCCTGTTAAAAAGAATAATGGACAAATTAGAGTTTTCATTGACATCAATGATCTTAATTGGCATTGTCCCAAGGATGATTTTGTAGTTCTGATCAAAAAACTCTTAATAGATAAAACAGCTGGATATGAAGCTCTTTACATTATGTATGGATACTATGCGTATAATAAAATATTAATGTCCCCAAAGGATGAGGAGTGTTGAGCCTTTAGATCTCCTCAAGGTTTGTTTTGCAATCGGGTAATTCCCTTTGCCCTGAAGAATGCTGGTGCAACGTGTCAACATTCCATGCATCATATCTTCAAACCATTTTAGAGAAAATTGTTGAATGTTATGTGGATGGTTTGATGGTTAAATCCTGACAACGTTCTAATCACTTGGTTGATCTGGAAATCATATTCAACAAACTTCGACAGCATAATTTGAAGATGAACCCCTTGAAATGTGTTTTCGGGGTAACCTCAGGAAAATTTCTCGGCATTGTTGCATGACATCATGGTATCAAAGATGATCTTGATAAAACAAAATCAATCCTTAGTATGTCACCTCCTAGAAATTTTAATGAATTACGGGGACTTCGAGGACACTTGACCTATATTTAGAATTTAATTGAGAATTTGGAAATCAAGTGTTTACCCTTCACCAAATTAATGAAGAAGGGAGTCACCTACCTGTGGACTAAAGAATGTCAACATGCATTTGATATTCTCAAGAAATATCTAATGAGTACATCAGTATTAATACCACCAGCTGAAGGGAGACCACTTATTCTCTAGGTGACAGATTTAGAGAGATCATTAGGTTCATTCCTTGCTCAAAAGAATGATGCTGGGAATAAAAACAACCTTTACTATCTCAATCAGACTATTCTTAAGGATGAAACTCTATATTCAGTTATTGAAATGGTCTGACTAGCATTAATCTGTTTAGTTCAGAAATTGAGACACTACCTGCATCATTATGAGGTCCAATTGGTATCTTGCAATAACCCGCTCAAATTTATTCTTAGTCATCCAATGTTAATAAGACGTCTGGAAATGTGGTAATTTATTTTTGTAACAGTTTGATATCCAATATGAGTCTCAAAAGGCAATAAAGGGCCATGATCTGGCCAATTTCCTTGCTGAACACCCATCTGTAGAAGATACATTTTTAATATGGAACTTTCTAATGAGGAAGTCTTCTCTATTCGAGATAATACTCAAACATGGGAAATTAACTTTGATGGTGCCTCCAGAATTCCAACAGGGAAGAAATTGGAAGATCCTAAATTCAACAAAGTTGGGTTAGGAGTTGTGCTTATTTCCCCAGAAAAGGCAGTTCTACCCTATTTCTTCTTATTGTTGGAAGGCGGTACAAACAAAGAAGTAGAATATCAAGCTATCATCAAAGGCTTGGAATTGGCGCTTTAAGAATAGGTGAATCACTTGAATGTAAAAAGAGATTCAGATTTGGAAATCAATGAAATCAAGGAGGATTATGTCATTAGAAAGGATGAGTAAATTCCTTTATGTGATTATGTCAGAGAGTTAATGGTGTAATTTCCTTCAGAAACGACATTTTTTTGTGTCCCATAATCACAAAATGCCCAATCTGATGCACTAGCTAATGTTGCCATAGCCCTCGCAGATCTAAACCGGGACGAAACAATCATCAGTATTACCCACCATCGTGTAGTTTCATCTTTTTTCCAAATCAAAACATCAGAAATTAATGAAATCAGTCCCATTTCTGAACCATATGGTCATACTAAAGGATGGATGACACGAATCAGGTAATACCTTCAAAATAGAACACTCCCACTAGATAGAGCCGGAAAAGAACAATTCTGGTGACGTGTGGTCAAATTTCCTCATTATGATAGCCCAGATAACGAAAAAATTCTCTACAAGATAGATTTTGATGGAATTCTCTTCAGATGTATTGATGGTGGAGAGATAATGGATATCATGAATGAAGTACATGCAGGAGTTTGTGGTGCTCACTAGTCTGTACATAGACTTTCTTGTCAAATTCGAAGGTTGGGATACTTCTGGCCTTCAATGATGCAATATTGTGTTGATTTCACTAAGATGTGTCATTCTTTCCAAGTATGTGCCAACATCATTCATCAACCCCCATATTTTCTTCATATTTCTAAATAATCATGTCCATTTTCCACATAGGAAATGGATGTTGTAGGACCTTATCCTCTAGTCATATCCAAGAAGTTTAAGTATATTATTACTACTACTGACTTCATTTACAAATGTGTAGAGGAAATACCTCTCAAAAAAGATAGTTCTAAAGGGATTTTTAGCTTCTTCAAGTCTAACATAATTACCAGATTTGGTGTCCCTCATACTATATTGACGGACAATGGCACCAACTTCTGTTTATCCGAGGTGAGAAAGTTGTATCACGAATAGAACATCAAATCCAACCATTCATTTCGGTATCATGCAGCGGAGAATGTCCAAATAATGATATCAATAAGACTCTTTCAAATATACTACAAAATATGGTGGATAATGATAATAAATAATGGATGATAAAATTTTTCATGCTTTATGGGCTTATCGGAAGACCACCTGCACTGCTATGCGGTCAACTCCATATTCATTGGTATATGGAAAAGATGGAGTCTTTCCCATTGAAGATCAATTAACTTCACTCAAAGAATCCATTTGTGATCAGTCATCCATATATGAACAATCTCAGAAGCGATTTGATGAATTGGAATGATTGTATGAAAAAATAATGTGCGCCCTACACCACGTGGAAGTCTATATGAATCGAATAGAATGGGCTTTCAATAAAAAAAGTTTGTATTCATTAATTCATTCAAGGATAATTGGTATTGGTCCTCAGAACTCTAATGATATCAGGAAAGAAGCCTCCAAAGTTGGAGCCAAAGTGGGAAGGACCTTACTCAAATACATAAGGTCTACACTAATGGAGCTTATTATTTCATCTCAAGGGATGTAGTACTCAATACAACTCCAACAAATGAAAGATTCTTGAAAAAGTATTTTGTGTAACAAAAATACACTAATTGTCCTTGCTGCAGGACATTAAACTGCATAGCCACTTCCATCATCCCACATGACGTTAAACTGTGTCTCCATTTTCATCTTGCATAACGTTAAACTGTAAACAATCCCTTTATGTCCAACATGACGTTAAACCATGAAAAAGTCCCTTCATACATCCTACATGACGTTAAGATATACACATGTCTTCCAAGACATTAAACTGAACAAAAATACGTCCTAGCTACATGACGCTAAATTGTAACGCACCCTTTGTCCCACATGACGTTAAACAATGCTTCGTTGGGGTTATTGGTACCTCTTGTTTCTCACACCGAGCAGGAATCATGTGATCTTAGAGTAAGCTTCAACCATAACACCATCTTTGGGACACTAACCACACGTAAGTCCTAACACCATCTTCGGGTCGTTTTCTTCAAGTACAACTCAATCACCAATTCATTCTCAATCTAACTAAATGAACATTGATCCTTGCCTTCTAGGCTGGGTACATAAGCAACCTATCAAGGTTCAAGGAGGAAACCAATATCTTCATGTTGGTCCACCTCTATCTCACACGATGTCGATCCGTGAATCCCCCCATGATACCAATATCTTCACATTGGTTCACCATCATCCTTTCTATATGATGTAAAACAATATATCCCCACATTTTCCTTTCTTCTAGACATTAAACTGCATAGCAGTACGTTCTAGCTACATGGAGCTAAACTATGTAGCACAAGTCCATGAATATGAACTTAAACTATTCCCACTTTTGTCCTGTATTAAAATACACTACAACATTATCTGACACCCTCACCTGAAGGGGATTTATTATTGACCTAGATCTCCAATCGTGTCATATTCCAAAGAGAACGTGCATACATGGAAATGCTTGAAACATTAATTTTGAGTCCAACCATCGTTGCACTATAGTCCCCTTTCAACCTTCCCATATACAAAAAAAATCTGTACAGAGGATATTTCACGAACAATGTATGAGTTGATTCCCATCCTTATGGGATGCTTATGAACGTTCAAGCATCCCTCGAACATACCCCCAAGTATTTGGGAATAACCCCAAACTCCACATTCAGTCCCTTTGCTGAAAATTCCCCCTGCAAGAACAAGAATGTGGTATGAAAACCTTGGTCTTTATTAACATCACGTTTAAAACAAACACACAATGTGTCTACCTCATTATGGTCCGATCTCTACGAACCTAAACTAAGATCTCCTACGCTCTCATCCCACATGACGTTAAACTGTATTTCAATAATTACATATGGCTATATTGTCACCCTAATGAGATATGTAGTAAAGTCCATCATCTCAATTCAGGACCCATCCACAACATGACAATGGTCTGCGTTGGTCTATGTATCTCATCCATTCAGTGGACATAATCCATTATTATGTGTTATAAACCTTACCATAAATACTTCCAGATCACCATAACCCTTTTCTTGAATTCTGGTTACAAAATGTCTGATACTCATGAATTCTTTTGGTCGACCATGCATCACATGACCTTAGGCAGCCTTGCATAAATAGTCTACATAACAGACATGTTAACCAAAAGATACTATTATTCGACTATGCAGCTGATGCCCATAGGTGGCCCTACATTATTCAACCCTTGTAACGAGTTTATCAAATAGAGGTTACATCAGTCTTTGGGGGAAAACCTCCTTTGTCCTTATTGGTCTTAACCACGATATGTAGGGATCCGCAAAAACAGCCATACATATCATATATGTCCAATACTCTTTTTCTTGATCTGAAAGTATTCAAGTATATGGTTTATATTTCCCTTCCCTATGTTTGGTTCAGACCTTTACAAGAGTGACATTCATCCAATTATTTAACAATCTTGATTGGGAATTACCTCTCCATATTCAAATACCTCTCTCCATATAGAAGACTCTATTCTTTGGAAAATTTGAATCTCCATAAACTTTCATAGGATTTTTATCAATAGAAAAGTAAAATGTCAAAGAGTTATTTTTCCTGACAATGCAGCACACGCCCTTAGGTTTCCTTGCATAAGTAGTATACATAACAAACATGTCACCCATAAGATGTAATTATTTGACTACGCATCCAATTCCCTTAAGTGGTCCTGTATAATTCAACCCCCTAACAGGTTTTTCAAATAGTGGTAACTTAACTCTTAGGAAATACTTCCTCTAATTCCTATTATCCATTATTTCATATCATCCCTCATATTCAAAATTTCATAAGTCATAGTTTACATTTTTTCCCTCATACATGAATGTGGTAATATGTTTTGAAAAAAACTATCAAGTAATTGAGTCAGTTTTTATCCATTAGGTCAAAGCTATTTGAGCTTAAACATTAGTATTTTTATGTACAACATACATGAATTTGACCAGCCATCAAGTGATAGGGTACTCATTAAATTGGAAACCTGTAAAAATAACTCTGAACAAAATTTGAGTCCCAGCTCACTAAACGTACATTTTGTATTATTTATGCAATATTGAGCCACAAAAAGATGCAATGTTTGTGGGGTTGTTTGTATAATCATAGAAAAATCAAACTATGCTTACTAGGCCCATTATATTAGGTAAAAAAATTAAGTACTTAGAAAGACAATGTAGGTACAAATGATTGAAGTTGAAAAGTCTTTTTCATTGATGCACAAGATTATAAGAACATCCACAGATTGGAGTATCATCCATTTTTCACGAATTAAAAGAGTATTTCAACATAACATTTCATTTGATTTACGACATCCTGAGCTTCATTAGCAGCCACTTAATGTTCATTCACTCGACCAGCTTCACACTTTTCTGCTTGATGGAGTGATTTCTTAGCATCTGTGATGGATTTCATACCATTCATTTGGACTCCATATAATGAATTGTTATGCTGGTCATGTTCCGCAGTAATGATATCTAACTGTTACTAAAGGTGAACATGCTAGACAACTTTCTCCTTGATCTTGTGTTTCATATCATTCAGCTTTGTAGCATGATCATCCTCAACTCGAGACACCACATCCTTGAATTTGCCGATATTTGTCAATATCCTCCCTCTAGTCAGATCGTGATTGAAGTTTTTCTCCTACTCCATCCTTAAGATGACTTGATTCAACACGGTATAGATCCCTTGATATCAAAAACCGCCAAGTCCTAGAATGTCTAACAAGTATGACAATCATGGGATCTTCTTGGACAGCTCTTTAAGAGGCAATTTAGACATGATCATCCATATATTTTTCCATGCCTTTCGATGTAAGAATTGGAGCACCTTTTTCACCTCTGTGTCTGATTCAACATCACTATCACATGGGGGAATATAGTCTGGGATTAATTCACTCAAGGAAGTGCCCTTTTCTGCTCCTTCTCCCCCGAACCTTGGTACTTCACTTTCTACTCTCGTTGGGGATAAGGCTGAGGGTTTACCTCCGAATCTATGCACTGAAGTTGACGGAGTTGTATAGTCAATTGAATGCATTGCTTAGTTTCAAAGGATAAAAAATATTGTTATCAGCCTTGGAAATTATGTACATCCACACATATTATCATCTTTTACCCAATGGTCGATCAGTAGTTTGAGATGGCTCCTACCCGTCTGCCCTAGATTCAATAGTATTTTCATGATGTGTTTTAGGAAGCACTTTTGGGTTACGATCCACATGAGATAGTGTCACTACAATGATAGGGTTAGATCTACCCCCTTCAAGAATCGACAGATCAGTATCTTGCTCAGATAGAACTGCACATTTCAACAGATCATGGCTAGAGGTGTAATAATTATTTTTAATAGGATGAAGGATAACACTCATGTCCAAAATATTCTAAATCACATCTTAATTTAACATGATCTAAAATCTTGTCAAAATACGTGCCATGTTTCATCATTTCATCAAGTGATATCCTAGATTCCTAGTTATTCTCACCAGTGGGAGCATTTGACATGTCTTCTTGGCGACCTTCCTCCGGCATCCTCTGACCCTGATAAGCTTCCTCAGAGAAAATTTTAGAGTCAGTTGATGTTTTTGACAAATTTTATGGTGCAGGTGTTGAACCTAAATCATCATAGAATAGAATTCATTTGATTTTTTAATTCAACAATCTATGATGTATTGTTAATTTACCAGAAGCATGCTCTTTTCTCCTTGCTGCAGCAATAGGATCAGTACTAGAAACAGACAATGTCTTATCATCTCTCATTGTTTCTTTAGGACCAGCCAGGTCAGCATGAATTTGTGACTATTCACTAGTACCCTTTGTTTTCCTTGGAGGATGGTCAGTCCTCTCCCTTAAAGGGGAAATTGAAGAGGCCCCTGTAATCCCAAGTAGTATGAGAAATGTTTTCATGAGTTATGATTCATGATTATCCGAAGGACATACCACTACTAATGAAGCGTCTAGTTGTTGACATCCTCCTTCGATGCCTTTCCTTCTTTGAATTTTTGGGTTTATTGACATCGTCACATACAAATACAGGTATGGGAGAGTAAAAATCCCTTTCTAACTTCTTTTCCATGGCTTTCCATCTTGGAGACACATTTCCTGGCTCATGAGGAGATTCAGGGACTCTAAGAGCAGTGTCGCCAGGGCTGTACTGTGGTGAGGCGACCTCATTAGTTCCTTCCATAACAAGCTGTAGGATGAAGAATGTAATATCCTTGAGTAACAAATATTTTACTGAAATCATGTTCCAAAGAAAATAAGGAAAGAAATTTACATCTTTAGGAGCTACATAATCGTGCCACTCCTCGTCTAATGAATCACCAATCCCCTTAGTGGTGCCACGATTCATCATTTCCTTCACCCGCTTGGTGATAGGAATGGAATAATCAGTGGAATATATGAACATTTTCAGCTCTCTGATGCAAGCCCACACTTCATCAAGGTTATCCTCGAAGCGGATATCAGCAGAATCCCAGAAAACCCCCACTCTGGGGATATGTAGCCCTTCGCATAAGTCCATCCAGGCTGTTTCAACATCACAATATAAACTCTGCCATGTCTGGACAACCTTTGGTGGAAAATATTCTGAATGTTCACCAGAAGACCACGAGGAGGGTCCTACAATCTAGGACTTCAACTTCTTCCCACCTCCTAAAATCATAGATAAAGGATAAGAAAATGAACATGTTAGTCTATTAAATAATGGAGAATTAATTACCTAAATGATATAACTCACCTTGAGATGATGGAGTTTGTCTCCTGACTCTAGTAGGAGGATTATACCTGGCATGAGGCCGTTTTGATGCATGTTGTGCCTTATCATCCCCATCCTGGGAATCGGCTGAATCAACCCCATGTGAAGAATCCGGTGAATTAGCTCCGGGTGAGGAAGAGTCACCTTTCTGATGAAAGGTTTATTTCCAGAAACTTCTCGTTTTATTCCCCACTTGGGATACAAGTTGATTAAAAACCCATACCATGTATGATGCTACCCAGTTCTCGGCATACCATGTAGTTAATTGACTCGCCGCTCTAGAAACTGTTAGATCAAACACTTCCCAGGTCTTCTCCATAGCTGTCAGCAACCATAGTTGTCGGGAAACAATTGGATGATTCTCTGACCTAACGTGCATGGGAGGGGATACAAAAATCTACTGCGAATATATTAATTGGCGTTCAAATCTATATGGAGCATATGCCTCACATATAATCACTCTGTCAATTCTGGTGGCCAATACACCATCTCTGTAAGCCAGCGTATATGACCTCAATTCTAGGCTAGTTCATCCATTTTCAACAAACCTCCTGGTTGGTGGGTTTCCATAAGGAATGAAATTAAATTCCTTGAACATGCTCAACATCACATTCATATCATAGGAATTGAGGGACCATGGAGAAATTCTTGAAAATTCCTGCACCGATGGCCTAACAGAACATCCAGGAACCTATACTCCGTTATGTACAGCATACATCAAGAAGTGAGTGGCGATCTATCCCCACAAAACATGGAGTGGTCCCACTATTCTCAATGCATACCTACCTATATAGACATGGAGTACTCTCCTGTGAATCTTTTCCAAAATCGGGGTGGCCAACCCAACCATTTTTCTCTCAGCCAACTTGGCTGCAACAACAAAGGACCCTAACCTAACACCTCATTTCGAATCCATAAATGGAAAAAGATAAACGCTGAGCCACAAGGCTATAAATCCCGCCATATGGGACTTTTCTGGGATGCGTTGATTCACTCCATACCCTCACTCTTCAAACTCTCCCTCATCTAGAGTTGGACTGAATGTGCCAAGAGCACCCATATTTTCTACTCTGGGGCAGCTGGTAGGATGAGTACAGGTGGGTACCTTATCTTTCTTCTTTATGGGAAACATAACCCTCCACTCCTCTGGATGAATATTCTTTATAGAATGGGTTTTGTGGTTTTGGTATTCTTATGTATGTGGAAAATTTTCATTAAATCCTAAGAATGAGTCGGAGTCTTCTCAGAATCATTCCACATCACCTCCGAAGGGATGAACAGGTCAAACATGTCTCCCAGAATTGGATCCCTTGAGATCTTATTGACGTCCCACAATCTGATGCCTACTTCTCCATGAGTTAGATGGAATGAATTTGTTTCTGGGCTATAGTGGCTGATTAGCTCTGGCACAAAATTATTATTCCTGTAGATATATATCTACCCAGCATAGAAGGCTTCATATATTGCAACTCCCCTCATATCCTCGAAAAACACAGCATAGGTTTGTTGCACCCAATACACCCACATCCATGTCGGCTTCACACCTCCTCTAGGACAGAAATCACAACACTTTTTTCATCCCTTGAATTGGTACATTTGAGAATTTCAGAAAATAGAGGGATAGCAATCCGGCTACAGCTCATGCTTGTGAGGATTCAAATCTATAGCCCATGGGCTATGATGAATTATGAATGCCTTCTCCACTTCTACCATTGACAAATGATCCTGCAACTAAGAAATTTTCCAAAGAAAAATTGGTGTATGTCTGAAACCAGAAATGAGGAATATACTTCATTGACTCTAGAACATTGACTCCTTGCAGATGACCATTTCCATACAAAGGCAAGTAGATGTTCTTTGTGAAATTGTCATGATATTTATTCATGTACATAGAAAAATATGGGAGGGTTTTATCATAGATATCATAATATTCATGGCCGACGATGTTCATCATATCCTCTATTCTCTTACTGGCCAAATCATCAGCTGATCCAATTATTTTGGGAGACGTTGAATCTTCACAAAGATCAAACAGTTAAATTTTAAGTAAGTCTATTTTTTGGAAATATTTTTCAAGAAAACAAAAAATGGATAAGGAATTATGGTGTGAAAGTGATTCCATACAAGTATTTCCGCACTTCTGTTGTCGCGTTAGTATTGTCGTGCAAGTAAAAATCCTTACTGGAGAATAATGACACAAAGAAGAGTTATCGAAATAGGAAAGAAAGGCACATGCACAATGAGAGATCAAAATATTTGAAGGACGGATGGTTTGCACGATGTGATGCCCAAATATATAGGTGATCCTGTAACCCTGTGTGCTGGAACATACTCACCGAAACCTACACGCCTAAAACTTGTGTGCCGCTGAAATCTGGTTTATACTCTTTCCTCAGAGTCAAATCCTCTTTCCTTTTTCAGATCCAACTCTGAGGGGGGACCTTTGATGATAATCCTTTGCATCACAGAGTCCAACTAATTGATAAGTGGAATTAATTAAGCAAAATGAGTGTCACCCTTTGCAGAACATCAAAAATTGACATAGGCATGGACCAATAACCCATTTGGAGGGTGTTGCGCATGTTTTTTGCGCACCGCAAAAGTCACATGCGCGCCACATATGGGTTGCACAGGTCACTTGCTCGGCCTATTAGTTTTTCTCCCAAGGTGCCATGTGGCCTATTAATAGCCCCCATGGGCCCCCCATTTCGAGGACGAATTTTCCAAAACTCATATTCAAGATCTAGTGGCCCAAGTATTTTTATGAAGACTTCCAAACACTTCTAAGGAAATTCATTACCTATAATGGAAGCTCAAATAAGAAGAATAATGCCTAAGTGTTAGAACTCATCAACACTTAGGCGCCTAAGTGTCCAGCCCTTATGGGAAATGAAGACACTTACGCGCTGCCATTCCCTTTGAAGGAAACATGTGTGCCACCCTTCTGGAAGCCTCTAGGGATGATACTATGGGTTTGAGTTCAAGGTCGCCCATGAATTTACCTATGGATTATTCATCTCCCATGGAGACTCATGTCGCAAAAGTCTACTTGCGCGACTAGGACTTGTGCACCAGAACAATACTTGCGCGCCTCCTTTCTAGTCACCTCCTTCTCTCAAATCCATCTCTCATCATCAAGACATAGACTTCAAAACCCTCTTCAATGCTATTTATGGACTTGTTACTTTGTTGGATTCCTTATTTGAAAGTAATTCTGTGAGAACCTCTCACAAAAACTCGAGACATACCATCTTTATGTCACCACAGTTAGGGGTTTCCTATATAACCTCATCATTTGAGATAAGAAGATCTTTTAACCTGGTCCTCCTTCTCAGGAGTTTGACCTAGTCATAAGTTCCTTTAACATTGGTCCTCCTTCTCAGGAGTAAGCCCCATGTTTCAAGTCCCCTTAACATGTGCCCCCTTCTTATGAGTTTTTCTCGTCATAGTTTCCTTAAAAATTGGGAATCCTCCTTATGAGAAATCCCCAACCTTAATTTCTTTTGATTTGGGATTCCTTTTCAGGAATAAAACCCAATCATAAGTCCCTCTAAATTTGGGCTTCCTTTTCAGGAGTATGTCCTGTGTTAAAATTACAAATCTCCATAAAGTACAAATACGTTTATTGACCCAGCTCTTCAGCTTCTTTCCTAAGTCCTGGTTTTCATTTACATGGTCCATCATACATATGTAAGCCCCACAACATTTCTCATGAATGTATCTTTCATGGAACCATCGTAATGTTTACTGATACCTCTTGTTTGTTACATCGAGTATGAATCATGTTAGAATAGAGTGTGATAGTAAGCACGACTTCCCTTTTTGGTCAATTAACCATGCATAAACCCCATATTTCTTCACCCGAACTATTTGGAAATTGATCTCTGCCTTAAAATTAGAGTACATAGGATGAATTTATAAGGTTCAAGTCCATCATTCATTAATTATTTTCCATCCCATATAAAGTTAATCTATATACTTCTTATCGAACAACATTGGTTATGATTCATTTTTAATGAGTATATGTAGGTAGCCCATCTACAGGTACGATCCCAACTCTAAAATAATCCTTGTCTTTCTAACTGACAATAAACATCAAGTGCCCCACTCAGTGGATTTAAAATGATTATGGTCATCATAATGACCAAAATATTTTTATACAATTTATTGAAGGATACAATTGACTAAGGATCTCTAATACATACAAAGGATTCTCCATCGATGAAGAACCTCAAATAAATATAAAAGGTTCTCTAAAATTTCATACATATAAATCTCCAATTACCAAATCTAAAGGAAAACTCATTTTCATGCTTGGTGAATTAATAAGGATTCATGAACATAAAATTAATATATAAGAGAGACCCAAATATCAGCAATAATTTCCCCCCAGAAGGGTGTGATGAGCCTGACCTCCCATCCTATTGACCAATGCAAATTCTTAAGCCTTATCGGTCCACAACTAATGAGCACCTACATTTAGAAAGTAATTCCATATTTTTATAGAATCATTTGATGTTTCTGGATCTACAAATGAACCCATTATGACATTATTGAAAAGTTTGAATCTTAAACAAAAAATGTCTTCCCCATTTCAAGAAAAAACAGTCATTTTCATTATGCATTGTTCTAGCAATATCTTTCAGGGTTATATTTCATCTTTCTACTACTCCATTTTGTTTAGGTGTTATAGGGGAAAAGGAATTGTGATTATAACCATTTTGTGAAAAAAATGATTCAAACACATGATTTTCCAACTCATGGCCATGATTACTTCATAGCTATTTAATTCTATGTCTACAATAATTTTCCACAGACATGGCATATTTAGTAAAATAAGAGCAGGCTTAACTTTTTGGAGCCATAAAGAAGGTCTATGTATATATAGAAAAGTCATATACAAGAACATAAACATAGTGATTCCCATTTATACAAAAAACACTAGATGGTCCAAAAAAATCCATGTGATCCAGCTCGAGAGATTGCAAAGTTGACACTTTATTGCTTTCTTTGAAATAAATATTGGGTTGTATTCCATTTTGATATGGATTACACACATTTTCATTTGGAAACTCATGTTTGGGAAAGTATTTAACTATGATTTTTCTAGTTATCTTTCTATGAGAGTGAATATTACAGTGTCATAGTCTCATATGCCAGAGCCAACACCCTTTATGAAATACACTTAAACATGAAGCTTTTTGAAAACCTAAGGAATCTATGTTAATAGAGTAATCATTTGATTTTCGTAATGCAGAAAACAAAAATTATTCTTTTTAATTATTGACATCGTAGGAATCATTTTCAAATATTAATTGAAACCCATCATCACTTAATTGTGAGATACTCATCAGATTATATTTTAATCCATCAAAAAATAGTACTTTAGAATCTAATATTGAGTTAGAGTTACTGATTTGGACGAGGATAATAATATTTCCTTTAGAATAGTCACCAAATTTGACATATCCTCCATCTATTTTTCAAAGGTTCTTGAAGCATGAGTAACATCCTGTCACGTGTCTTGAACATCGACTGTCGAAGTACCATAAACATTTATAAGAACTCTTTATGTAGCTTTCCAACAAAATGATCAAGAAAAAACAGATTTCGGTACACATTCTTATTTAGTTCTTGAAATATTACTAATAAGTGTTTTAGGAACACATATCTTCCTCATAGGTTTAATATAAACATTATGTAAAGTATTTGAAAAATAAACACTATTTGGTCCTGAAAAACTTGAAACAGTAAAAAGTGTATCATAAATCGAATTAGTTGGTTGGTGTCCAGAATTGGGAGTAAAACTATATGTCCTAGATTTTGAAATAAAATTATTTCTACCAGGATTTCTTTTTCCAGGTTGATAACCAATTCCAGTGTTCTATTTAGGGGAAATTTGTTTTCTTGTGTTTCTGAGTTAGTGTATTTATTCCATTGTTAAAATTTTGTTGGTCATTCTTCAATTTCTCCTTAGAAAATTTTAATTTGTAGATATCTTTGAGTAGTTTGGAATTTTTCTATTTTTTAGTTGTGAGTTCAGTTTTAACAGTCACATTAATATCATATTGTTTCTTCAATGATTTATATTTGTCTTTTAGTTCATTTCATGTTTCATTAAGCATGTTACACTATTTAAACATTTAGTTATTAGTCATTTTTTTAGAGGCACTCTAATCTCTAAAGTATTATGAATTATGTATAGGGGAGTCCAGTGTTACATCAGTAGTGTTTGTAATAAAACACATATTGGCTTTGTTTTCTTGTTCATCATGTGATGTTTTTGAGTCGCTTGAACTCTCTTCAGAGGAACTCTGGGGTTCTTTCATTTCCTTTTTATACATCTAGTACTTGTCCTCATATATATTTTTGTACATGATGTAACACCCCAAGGTTTTGAAAATAAATTTTGAGATCATTTTATAATCCAGAGGTTAAACTAAAATTCTCAACTTCTATGTTTTGAATTTCAAAAAACAGTCATCTAGAGTTGTGATCAGTAAGTCATTTGGAGTTTGATATAACAAACATGAATTTTTTGGTAAATTGAAACATACCCATATGAATAGTAATATGAATAGTAATATGACCCTTATGAATTGTAAATAATAATATTATTTTATTTTCTTAAGGAAAAAAGATAATGAGATCTTAATTTATTTTTCAATGTAATATAATACTAATTACACAATTAAAATTGTTTTTTTCAAATTAACTATGACCTTAATTAAAAATTATATTAATAATATCCTGAAAATTAATTTTTAAAAATGGAGTTCATTTTTGAATTCTTCTTGTCGAAAAATGGTAGGGGTATATTTTTCATATTTTTCTAAAATTCTCAAATTTTTGATGAATATTGAAAAATGATAAAATACTATATATACAAATTATCAGTTAAATACTCTATTTATGACATCATAAGTGATGTAAGGATACTTGGCACGAAATCACATGAACTTATTACTATTATAGGACACATGAAATAACACTATAGGTCGTCTTGATGGAAATAATAAAATAATGAATTAAATATTCAAAATTTACCCCTCTCTTCCACTATAAAAACCCCTCACAACTCCCTCTTCACTTCACTCCTCTATGCCTTGAAGCTCCTCAACGATCTGTCCAAATACCATTCCCTAGTTACTCCCCACTACTAGGAATCTCTTTGTGTCCCCAAAAGAACAAAATCCCTTCCTTTAAAGTGGTTCTCGAGAAAGTTATTACAGGAGGCAAAGCACCATTCTTTTTATTTATGTTTCAATTGAATTTATCTTCTATTGTTATCCTCTTTTCACCTCCTCTATCCAAATGATAATGATAAATCTATTATTATAAATATACTGGATTTATATCATTTTAATGGTTGAACCATCACCAATATGGTTACTCCCTCCCTTTTATTTTTATAAATGAAATCAACATCCATGAGGTTCCGTTTTATAACCTTCGTGGATGAAGAAGTTTCATTCTTCAAACGGTCCTTCATTACTGGTCATGAAACCATATTTATGGTTGAAAAAGACTAAAATATATTTATTACACCCTAATTAATATTCAGGAGCTAGTATATGTACATGTTATTAATTTATATGACAAAACTAGTTCATAATAATCCAAATACCGCCAAATAATCGAAGTGATTATCATCTAATGATTCATCCTCATCCCATGTAACCAAATGATAGATATGTCCCGTAACAATTTTGGATGGTGATAAATAATATTTAATATAAATTTTGGATATTTAATTCCATTACACTTCATTACATATAAAAAATCGAACCGAATATGAAAATAAAGGAAATGAAGACTCCAGAACGACGAAATTCAATACTATAACTTATCAATAATGAAAAAAATGAACTAACCAGAATTATTATAAAATAAAAACATTTCTAATATGTTATTAAATAATTTATTAATAAGTATAATTTCATATTCCATGATCTTAACTACAATAGCGGAACATGTTCGGAGTTAAGGTAAGTGTTTTTCACCCGAACATCAATTTTCTTTCGGGTTACTTTCGTCATCTAATTGTATTAATTAACTTCTTATATACTGTTATATACTACTCAATAAATCTGTTTGAGTATTACATATATGTTTACCAACCATAACCCTTCCATATTTTAGGGATTGTTACATGTTTTAAAATTAACATTCAAAATTGTCTCCAAAATACAAGCCCAATTCAATGGAATTTCTCAAATTCTTACATATTTTCAAGGGCACTGTAAAACCTATTTTTGTAAACCATTATCATTATAAAATAACTAATTTTATCATTAAAATACTACCTTAATTCTATTATGGTTTTATATAATGATTTTTCTAAAATATCTATTCTTTTCAAAATTAAAGACTATTTATATCCAGATTGCATAATGATTTTATATTAGTATTTGTGATTGATTCAATAATCTTGTTTATTTTTATGTACTATTGGGTTTAATAATTCATGATGTCATAAACCATATTTGATTTAATGGTTTATAAATAACCCTATTGTGGATGATCTATCCTAAAACCATTCACCATATTATTCAGAATGGATAGTGTTTAATGTTTAATGATTGGGGAGAGATAGTTACATTTCCTATTATAGTATCAATATGAATTAATAGGTTGTTAATGTTTATACCCAATCATATGAGGAATTAATTGGACTTATTATGTGTTGAGTGGGGCTCGGTATAGCCCCTCGAAGCATCGATATCTCTCATGGGACAAATAGACTTGGAATTGGTTGAGGCCTTTCCCAATGTGTTATAAGGATTTTAACCGAGGCCATAATCATTAGACATCTTGGATGAGGCCTTGAAAAAATGTTTCATAATGTCTGTCATATTCACTTCTCTCATTATGAAGCTATTAATTGAAATTTCATGTTATTATTAAACTAGTAGAATACCCATGATTATGTTTCATTATGGCTTTATTTACTCAACTCATATTCTTTCCATAATGTGTGGATGTATATTATTAAAGGAATGTGTTTTCAATTATACACCATGTATTATGTTTATAAAATCTTCAACTGTATTTCTTACTCTTACTTAGTGTTTGAGCTCACCCATTTCTTATGTTTCTTTTTTCTCAGGACATGAAGAGGTAAATTATGAATGACTTGCAAGAATAATCTAGGTGACATTATGTTGCTAATGAAATAAATTAGTGTCGTATTTCCCTTCATGATGTAATATTAAAATTATTTATGTATATTTTTTCCCCAAAGATACTATAATATTTGGTCCTATGGGATTCATATTTCAGGTATGTATTCCATCATAATCAAATAAGGCACCGAATCTAGGAAATTGGGGTCGGGTCCTTACATTTGGTATCAGAAGAAGTTTTTTAGAAATCTTGTAAACCAGATTTATAAATCCTTGATTAGGGAAGATTCCCTAAGATAAATTTGAGGATAAACATACATGAATGTCCTGATATTTTGTTAAGCAATAGATTATGTGGATCTTTCAAGAAATATATCTTTTTCTGGATACGAGTAGGTTGAGCCGGCTAAGGAACATATGTATATAGGGGTAAAACCAATAAACACCGATTTGATCTAGAATTGAATGAGAAATGGTGCACGACAATAGGCCTTATTGCACTCTTGGATAGGACACTCCCGAGGGATATGGTTTGGAAAATTTCAATATTCATTACAATCCATTATGAATGATTTAAATATAAAATTTTCCTTAAAGAAACCATTTTTATGATTATGGGATTATCCATTCCTAGGATTTTAATTTGTGAAAAGTATTTTTTTAAGATAATATTATGAATTATGATTCATAACCTAATGTAGTGTATTCCATTATCTAGAAATGGATCCTTTTGGAAGTAATGGAAACCACACGAATGCACATGTCCCCTTTAGGTATTTTCCTCTGATTCAAGATAATGATGTTGGATCTGGTGCAATGAATGGTGCTGAGAAACTCATAACCATACTGGGACAACATACTCAAGTTATGAATAATAACCTTACCAGTATGATGCATCTAGATCCCCCACATGGTGGAGCTATGCTATATTTATTTATGTGAAAACCGGCTCCAAAATTCAATGGGACAAAAAACCCATTTGTAGCTATGCAGTGGATTAGTTCCCTTGAGAAGATATTTCTTTCTTGGGGTTGGAATGAAAGAGAGAAGGTCATCATGGCAGTTTATCAACTATTAGGAGATGCAGATTAGTGATGGTCATTAATTCAAAATACAAAGGAGGAGGATGAAATAGGAGAGATGGAATAGAGAGATTTTAAAAAAAATCTCCTCCTAGAGAAATACCTTCCTCACGAACAGAGAGTGGGTATGGAGATACAATTCATGAATCTATGGTAGAAGGAACATGAATATGTAGCAAAGTACGAAGCTATCTTCACAAGGTTAGAAACACATGGAGTGGACTACATATAAAATCCTAGGAGCAAAATTGTTCTATTAATCGATGGCCTAAAGCCATTATTCCAGTTGGCACTGATATCCCAATGATTTTCATCATATGTGGATATAGTTTCATGTGCTATTAAGGCAAAAAAAATTCTCCGAGTCTTATGACTTTAAGGGAAAGAAAGAAAAAAAAGGGCTACGAAAAACTCTAGGAAAGGAAATAAGGAAACATGGAAGAAGGGAAGAGTTGAATTTCCAACCAGTGATAATTCTGGAAGGAAACACGCTGGTGTGTTATTAAAGGGAAAATGTGTATGCTGCAAATGTGGTTTGAAAGGCCATCTTACTGCTGATTGCAAGGGGAAGTAATAGGCCCTTAATGTTCAATGCTATAATTTTTGGGATATGGGACACTACGCTAATGACGGTCCAAATCGTCAAGGAAATATGCAACAGAAAAGGCCATGGGAGTAGGGACAAGCTTATGTGATCACAACTGCCGAGGTTGAAGTTACGAATGATGTGGTGGAAGGTACTTTGATCATTTCATTAAACTTTTCCAATGCTTTATGTGATTCTGGATCATTGCATTGTTTTATATCTTCCATGTTTGCAATGAAAATTATATATTTTTTATTTTATTTAACAAGGGATTTGTAAGTCAAAACTCCTAAGGGATGTATCATTGCAACAACCTTTTGTGTATCAGTTCCCATTTGGGAATATAAATGTTAATTATCACTTGATATCATTGTGAATCCTTTGTTAAAATTTATATATTCCTCGGTATGGATTGGATTTCTGAACATGATGCGAAAATTTATTGTAAGAAGAATGAGGTTACAATTTTCAATGATGATATGAGGTACTTTATCTTTAGATTAGAAATTTCATCACCTGATTCGTATCTACATCTACACCCAGTAGCTCAACTAAATTCAATTATTGGGGAGGAAGATAATGAAATAACTCTGGGTGAGGAAAATAATGTTCAAATATATGATGTACATATTGTGCAATAATATATAGATATATTTTCAAAGTATTTACCTGGAAATCCTCCAGAGTGAGATATTGAGTTTTCCATTGACTTAATTCCAGGTTCGAGACCCATATCAATGTCCCCTTATAGAATGGCCATTGTGTATTTAGTTGAGCTAATGAAACAACTATAAGAATTGGGTGATACATGATTTATTTGCCCTATCATTTCTCCATAGGGAGCCCCTATTTTTTTGTTAAGAAAAATGATGGGTCTATGAGGCTGTGCATTGATTACAGGGAAATAAATGATGTTACAATAATGAATAAGTATCCTTGACCAAGAATTGATGATTTATTCGATCAACTTCATGGAGCCTAATATTTTTCAAAAATTGATCTCCGATCTAGATATCATTTGTTACTTGTGATGAAAGAAGAAATTCCAAAAACCGCATTCTGAACCAGGTACGAGCATTATGAGTTTGTAGTAATTCCTTTTGGACTAACTAATGCACCATCTGTTTTCATTGATTTGATGAATAGAGTTTTCAATGAATATCTGGATGACTTTTTGGTGGTGTTTATTGAGGATATCCTAGTGTACTCTAAAAGCTATGAAGTACATGAAAATCACTTGCGCACTGTTATTATGACTCTAAGAAGAAATGAATTATATGGGATGTTTTGAAAGTGTGATTTCTGGATAATATCAGTTTCCTTTCTGGGCCACATTATCTCTTAGGATGGAATATCTGTAGATCCTGTGAAGACAAAGGCTGTGCAAGAATGGCCTACTCCAATGAAAAAAACTAAGGAATCTCAAATAATGTTTTGAAGAATTGAATAGGAGGATAGTGAATGCTCTGATCCTAACCCTACCATCAGGGAATGATGGGTTTGTTATCTATAGAGATTCATCAAAGAAAGGACATGGTTGTGACCTTATTTTGAATGGTCAAGTGATTGCATATGCGTCTAGGCTACTAAAAATTCATGAACAGAACTATCCAACTCATGATCTTGAGTTACCAGTGGTAATCTTTGCTTTGATGATCTGGAGACCTTACCTCTATGATGAAAAATGTGAGATATATATAGATCATATGATTTTGAAATATATATTATCACAGAAATAACTCAAAATGAGACACTGGAGGTGGATTGAGTGACTCAAAAACTACGATTTCACAATACAATATCACCTAGGGAATGTAAATAAGATATACAATGCTTTGAGTATAAAGGAACATGGAATTATGAACAAGTTGAGAGTTGAAAGGGATCCTAAGTTCATTGTCCTTGTAAAGATGGATATGGGAATTATCAAGGAAGGTAAAACATCACAACATGTTCAAATGGTTTTCCAAACTTATTTACTGGATAAGATAAAATGTTATCAGGCCAATGATGAGGAGTTTCAAAATAAAATTAAAGCTATAAATGATGGGATGTGGGTTGAGTTCTCATAAGAAGGTGGAGATTTTAAATTCTAGAAGAGGCTATGCATTCCCTCTATTCATGAGCTAAATAAGGAATTATTGGATGATGCTCATAGATCTAATTTCCCTATAAACCATGGTAGTACAAAAATGTATCAATATCTTAGAGAAAACATTTGGTGGGAAATTATGAAAATAGAGATTTCTGAATATACATCAACGTTCCTAGAATGTAAACAAGTAAAGGTTGAGAGGGAAAAGTCTAAGGGGATGATGAAACCACTACCCATACCATCATGGAAGTAAGAGAACATTACCATGGACTTTGTCACTGGACATCCAAGGACCTCCAAAGTAAACAATGTTATATGGGTCATTGTGGGTCATCTTACAAATATAGATGAATTTATCTTGATTTGAGAGGACTTGTCATTCGATACACTTGCATGGATTTACATCAAAGAAGTGGTAAGGATGCATGGAGTACCAATCTATATTGTATCTGAATGTGATCCAAGATTCACCTCGAAGTTCTGGAAATGTCTACAGTATGCTATAAGAACTGAACTAAACATCAAGATGCTCTATCATCCTCAAACTGATTGCCAATCTGAGCGGACTACTCAGACACGAGATGACATGTTGAGGGCATGTTCTATGGAATTAAATGGAGTATGGGACCAACATAATCCACTGGATTAATTCTCCTACAACAACATTTTCCACTCGAGTATCCGAATTACACCATATGAATCTTTTTATAGTAAAAGGTGTAAAACACTCGCATATTGGGAGGAAGTTGGTGAGAGAAAGATGTTACGACCTGAATTGGTTGAATAAATGGTGGAGAAGGTGAAAACCATTCAGTAGCATATCAAGGTATCCCAGAGATGACAAAAGAGTTATGTGGATAACCGTTGATGAGACCTTAATTTCAATGTTTTAAACCTAGTATTTCTATGCATATCTCCATTTGAAGAAGGTAATGAGGTTTGTGAGGAATGGAAATCTATCTCCCAAGTATATTGGCCCCTTTATGTTCTTTGATCGAGTTGTAATTGTGGCCAATCGATTGGAACTTCCACCTACCATGTCGAAGGTACTTGATGCCTTTCATGTATCCCTCTTAAGGAAGTACATATCAGACCCTTCACATGTACTCTCTTCTGAGGTGGTACTGCTGGTGGATAATCTTTCCAATGACGAGCAACTAGTGAAAAAATTGGATCATAGGTAAAATTTACTATATAACAAGACTTCTCATCTGGTCAAGGTACTATGGATAAACCATAAGTATGAAGAGGAAACATGGGAACTGGAGGAAATAAAGAAGGAAAATTACCCCCACCTGTATTTAGCATAGATTGTAAAATGAAATTTCAAGGGCGAAATTTTTGAAGGAAGAAGAATGTTACACCCCAAGGTTTTGAAAATAATTTTTGAGTGCATTTTATAATCCAGAGGATAAACACAACTTTTCCTCTTTTATGTCTTTAATTTCAAAAAAAATGTCATCTAGAGTTGTGAAATTTATATCATTTTGAGTATGATAAAACAATCATGATTTTTTTGCTGAATAGTTACATACCTTTATGAATAGTAATATTAATAGTATTTTGACCCTTATGAATAGTAAATGATAATATTATTTTATTTTCATAAGGAAATATGATAATGAGATCTTAATTAATTTTTCAATGTGATATAAAACTAATTGCTCCTTTTAATTTTTTTTAATAAACGATGAAATTATTTTTAAATTAAATTAATAATATCTAGAAAATCTATTTTAAAAAATGGACTTCATTTTTAAATTCTATATTTCCAATAATAGTAGGGGTAAATTTTATTTATTTTTCTTGAAATTCTAGAATTATTGATGAAAAGTGAAATAAGATAAAATACCGTATATTCAAATTATTAGTTAAATTCACTATTTATGACATCATAAGGGATGTAAGGACACTTGGTTAGAAGTCACATGAACTTATTACTATTAGAGGTCACATGAAACAACACTATTGTTAGTCTTGAGGGAAATAATAATGAAATGAACTAAATATTCAAAATTTACCACTCTCCTCCATTATAAAAACCTTTCAACACTCCCTTTTCTCAACACTCCTTTTATCCTTGAAGATGCTCAATTTTATGCCCAAATAACCATCCCTAGTTACTCACCACTACCAAGAAGCTCTTATTTCTGCCAAAAGACCAATATCCCTTCCTTTAAGGAGGTTCTCGAAGTTGTTATTTGAAAAGGTAAAACACCTTTTATTTCTTTTAGTATCATTTGAATTTATCTTCTTTTGCAATCCTCTCCTCACCTCCTCTGTAAAAATGACCATTATAACTAAAGAATCATTTATATACTGTATTTATATCATGTGAATGGAAGAACCATCATCAATATTCTTACTGCCTCCCTTTTATTTTTATAAATGAAATCAACATCCATGAGGTTCCAGTTTATAACCTTCCTGGACGACGAAGATTTGTTCTTCAATCGGTCCTTCATTAATGGTCATGAAACCATATAAATTATTGAAATAGACTATTATATATCTATGACAACCTAATTAATATTGATGAACCAGTATATGTACATATTATTAATTTATATAACCAAACCAATTCCTTATAATACCAATACCTCCAAATAATCGAAGTGATTGTCATCTAATGACTCATCATCATTCCATGTAACCAAATGATAGACATTTCCATTAACAATTATGGATGTTCATAAATAATATTTAATTTCAATTCTAGAGATTTACTTCCATTCCACTTCAATACTTAAAATCAAGTGAACAGAATATGAAAATAATGGAAACGAACACTCCAGAACGATGAAATTCAATACTATAACATATCAATAAAGACCTAAATGAACTAACCAGAATTATGATAAACTAAATACATGTCTAATAGGTTTTGAAATAATTTATTAATAAGTATGATTTCATATTCCAGGCTCTTATGAACTAGAGTGGAACACGTTCAGAGTTAAGGTAAAGATTTTTCACCCAAACCACCATTTTCATTCAGGTTACTTTCATTATCTAATTGTCTCAATAAAATTCTTATGTGTTGTTATGTACTACACATAAAATCTCTATGACTATATAATATATGTTTACCAACCATAACCCTTCCTTATTTTGTACATTTTTTAAAAGGATATTTCTAAATTGTCTCCAAAATACAAGCCCAATTCCAGGGAATTTCTCAAATTCTTACATATTTTCATTGGAACTCCATAATCTGTTATTTTAGACCATTATCATTATAAAATAACTCATTTTATTATGAAAATAAAATTTTACATCACTTCTATTTTTATACAATGATTTTTCCAAACAAACTCTTCTTTTCAAAATAAAAGATCATTTATCTATATATTGCTTAATGGTTTTATAAGAGTATTTATGATTGATTCAACAATCTTGTGGTGTCTTATGTTTTATTGGATTTAATAATTTTTAAAGTCATATACCATATTAGATTTAATGGTTTCTTACTAACCCTATTGTGTATTATCTTTCAAAAAACCATTCACTATATTACTCGGAATGGTTACAGTTTTATGATTAATGATTGCAGGAACATAGTTACATTTCATATTACTATTTCAATATGAATGTATATGTTGTTTATGATTATTACCGCTCATATGAGAAATGCATTGGTCTTATTATTTGACAGGTGGGGCCAGCTATATCCCCATGATGCAACTGAAGGTCTAATGGGACAAATAGACATGGAATTAGTCGAGGTCTTTCCCATTGTGTAATATGGATTTTGGAAGAGGCCTTAATCATTAGAAGTATTGGATGCGGCCTTGAAAAAATGTATCAGAATGTTCGGAATATGCACTTCCCCCATTATGAGGCTAGTAAATGAAGGTTCATATGGTTATTCGACTTGTAGAATACCTATGATTATGTATAATTATGGGATTATTTAGTCATCTCATATTCATTCCATAATGTGTGCATGTTTATTATTAAAGGAATTTGTTTTCAATTATGCACCATGTCTTATGTTTACTATATCTTCCACTATATTTCTTAGTCTTACTGAGAGTTTAAGATCACCCCTTTCTTATGTTTCATTTTACTCAGGACCTGAAGAAGTAAATTATGAATGACTTGCAAGAAAAATCTAGGAGACTTGATGTTTCTAGTGGAATAAATTAGTGTTTTTCCTATTCATGATGTAATGATAAACTTAATTATGTATATTGTTTCCATATACTACTATACTACATGGTATTTTGGGTTTTATATTCCTTATATGTATGCCAATGTAATCAAATAAGGCATCGACTCCATGCAACTGGGGTCGTGTCCTTACACATGATCTTTGGATATTCACCCTTGATATTTCCATTATGCATACATTCATAGTAGGAAATATCATCAGTCTAGTAACTTATTTTCCAGTCCTTCTTCTAAATTCATTTTTGGTCATATTTTCCATTGAAATTATTATTTCTGGAAAAAAAAATTATTCTTGTAAAATTTCATGAATCTTCTGGCTAATTGAGCCATCTCCTCATCACTGTCAGGTGATGATTGTTCACTAGTGGAACTTTCTACAGAAGATTCCAATTTCCATTTGTCGTTGTGTTTAGAGGTGGCGGTCTTGAATGTAATATATTTTCTTTTTGGTTAATCCTCCACTTGTTGACTTTCAACTCACCTTCACACATCATTAGTTTCCAAATGAGTTCTTTTATAGGTAGCTTTCTGATGTCACATGATTCTTTAAACGAGACAGTGGTTCCTATCCATCTGTCAGGAAGACATCTAAGAGTTCTCATGATCTGTTCCTTGGCAGTGACTTCTCTTCCAAGAGAAATAATTGTGTTGAAAATCTGATTGAACCTAAGATACATGTTAGAGGTTGGATCATCATATTTCATTTTAAAATTATCATATTTATTAGAATAAGTATTGAGTGTCATTTCTTTTACAGTAGATGTTCCTTCATGTGAGATAGACATGGTATCCTAAATTTCATGGGCAGTTGTAAAGCAAAAATTCTATTGAATTCGTCATCTCTTAAGAAGCAGTATAAAGAACTCATAACGTTGTAATTGTTATGTTAGGTTGTTTTGATAGGATCATCCCATGTGATTCAATCAGTATCTGGAATCATATATTCATCAATAATAGAAGACCAAATTTCAAAACCCATACTCTCTAAATGAATTTTCATTTTAATTTTCCATTGAGAATAGTTAGTTCCATTAAATAATGGAATTATTTTGGTTTCTTCACCTTCCAATCTATTATATGTAATACAAAAATACTTTGAAAAAGATAGAAATTTACAGATCTTTAATGTACAACTATAATCATAGTTGAATAATGTTAAACAGAGTCTTAATAATCAACCACTAATACCAAATTTTTGTCGAAGTATACTACTCAAGAGGGGGTTAATTGAGAATCTAGAAAAATTTCAGGTTAAAATGTATTTCAAAAAGGTTTTCCCCAAAATGATAAATACAACCTAGTTAATCTAGGTTATACAATTATAAGAGTTTAACTGTATAAATAACATATTAGAAGGTTCATTAGTTCGTAGTAATCTTAGGATCAGTTGTTAATATTGTTTTTGAAGTTATTTTACTAAGATAAGACAATTGTAACTTAATTCTAAGATTTACTATCAATGTGAATTTAGTGATTGTTAAATTATACAGTAAAATAGTAAAACATTGAAGACTAAATAAAGCTGCATGGGAGATATGAAACAAGTGGTTTAGTCTCAAGCCAAATTCTATTCAAATCCACATGGTGGTCACCTTCCACCAAGCAGTTTATATAAATAAACATGATCCACACAATGGATCGGGGTTAACAGCAGTAAACTACAGTGTCCAGGTCACATAGGGACCACTTCCAGAGTTCTTCGTGGGTACAAACAACCAGGACACACATAGACATCTTCCTCACATATCTGTTGGTATACACAAGTGTAAAAATATTTTTGAGTAAGGATATCTAGCATCCTTTAGTTTAATGTAGGAGACAGAGTGTGTTGTTAAACAGATATACACACCGTTCAAAATCTAGTAAAATGATACACAACATAGAATAAATATTAAGATAGGTTTATAAATGCTTTGAATAGAAGTATGTAAAGATTTGGAATTTTTAGATGAAGTTTATGCAGAAATCAAGTCCTCCTATGGAAAACAGAGTATCATAAGTTAGACAAATCTGAGTTACGTTCTTCATGATGTTTGAAAGTGTGCAGATGACCTTGATTATAGGATACATGTATTCTTCATGTGTTCTTCGTCAGTGTTGAGATTCATGAGAAAAATCATTCTTAAAAAAATTATCTAAGTGTATTGTTCATTTTCTTGCTCACGCCCATCCACTTATTTCTCATTTTTTAGTCTCTATTTGTTTCTGGGACGTACTAATATTTTTCCTTACAGTGCATGAATTTGAGTCGACAGGTTGCATGTATTCTACACCTCATACCTCATACTATTAGATGACATTTCTATAATGAAATATTAATTATGTCAGAGAATTTAAATCCTCAAATATGACCGTTAGAGAATAAATAGGAAGATGAAAAAACATATTATGAAACAGTGTCACCGTATTTCATGGAATGTGTCTCCTTCACACGATGTTGGTATTGGTCACGATGTCTTTTGGTCATGTTGTCTGCTTCTTCATGGTGTCTCAAGGTCACCGTTTCTGGATGTCACAGTGTCATCTTGTTCACGGTGTCTCATGGTCACAGTGTCTGGATTTCATGGTTTCTTCTTGTTCATGGTGTCTCATGGTCATGATGTCTTCCTGTTCACGGTGTCTCATGGTCACATTGTCGGCTTGTTTACAATGTCTCAGACTTAGGAAAATATCAGTATTCCGACATCAGAATTGATATTTATGGAATGGATTAAACTCAATAATTTTTCAGAGAAGTCATTATAATGTCGATCAAAAGATAGTATATACCAACCAAGATGATTTTATATCACTTAAGAGCATAGGATGGATTTTACTAAACAATAGTTCATTTTATGTGAGATAGATTTATCATGGATTATAGACTAAATATGATTTATGATCATTAAAAAATGATTAATACATGAGGAGTCCAAAAATTATTTATTCCACATTGTACAATTATGTTTATTCTATTTTATTTGATACTTGTGGTCATACTCTATATCTCCCCCTTTTCTAGACAACCTTGTGGGACATTTCTAGATTCCTCATTCTAGTTCATTACATATATTGGATGTAAAGGAACATTCTATAAAAATATGAAAAAATGATTATTCTTAGTTGAAGAAAAATTGAAAATAATCATCTATGACAAAAATTAAAAATGAGAATTTTCTTGAGATGATCTATGTGTATTAATAGATACGATTGAATTAACTAACTCTCAGTTATATGATAAAATTTGAAGGTTAAACATGATTGAAAAATAGATAATAAATGATAGTAAAAATCATGAGTAAAAAATTAAGAAGGTATATATGTGTGAAACCTTGGAAAAATTATTATGTTTGAGGATCAATCGGCAACACAGTTTGGAAAATTTCACTCTTAATGAAGAATCATTGTTGAAAAATTTTAGTGAAGATGTTTTGGTGACTGGTGTTTTTTGGGAAAATATCATTCATCTAAAGAATATTTGAAAATAATTTGTTGATATTAAGAATAGTCAACTGAGGATAAATGAAAAAATGAGTGAGGCAACATGGTAATTTCATTAAAGATGTTAGTAAATTAAATGATGGATTGATAAAAAAGAGTCGTGTTATTTGGGAAGATAAAGTGATGTGTCTTGACGGCTAGAATAACACTTTAAATTTTATGTTCCATCCGGTGATGGGTTTATTAAGAAACATGTTAGCAACCAAAGTTGAATCATCACAGAAATCCAAATAAAGAGATATTGAATGTATTCTTAACAATATTATAATTTATAGAAAGTCTCAATTGAGTGGCAACAAAAATATAAAAGCATCATATGTATCATATTTTTAAAATCTAAATATGATGGTAACCCTATATTCTAATGAATTTATATGAACTAATTATGTAATTTGGGATTTTGAAAAGTGTTTCTCAATATGATGGTTCTAAGTGAAAGAAATAGAATACCCAAAACATTATTAATTATATATGAATGAATAAAAGAAAAAATAATTATACATGGTTTTCAAAAAGAATATGAACAACAAGAATCATCCATGAGAAAAAACTACTTGCAATGGATGAATTGTATATTCATTAGAAACTATGATATATTCGGATATGTACAAACCGGGTTGATAGAATAAGGAATTACTTTTAACACCCAATATTTTTCAATATGTTGATAATTTAATAGAAATTGTTTAAGTAGTGGTTATGGTAAAGGTTACTACTAGGTTACAATGAGTATGAAAAAATCATATACAGTCTAAACAATAATACAATAATATTTGAAGAAAAAATAAAGGAATGATAGATAGTAGGATTAACTTGGGTAGTAATATAATAGAATATACAAAGAAGTTTATTCCCAATAAGAAATAATCATGATGTGGAATGTTAAGGAAAATGTGTTTCATCAATAAAAGAAAATATTATTTATCGGATTATTATAAACACACCATGAAGAAAAATTTTAATGGATGAAATTTGAAGTAACAATGTGAGTAAATCTAATAAACACTAAAGTAGATATGAATGATGAAATAAATCTCTGATGAAGAAGTGTAGGTTTTCCATATGTTACATATGATGAGTAACTTAATAGAATATAGGAATATATATAAAAGGTAGATGAATGTTTTCCACTCTCCTAGTAAATGCATGATATGGTTACCTAGATAGGGGAATCCAGTAAATCAATTGAATCAGAATTTAGAAGATACCTTTTTTATGAAATAAAAATCTATACAAAAACATGATAAAATATATTTAGAATGATTTCATGGTCGTGTAGATAGAATAATCGAAGGAAAAAAGGTTTTTGTAATTAGATGAAATGATGATTTCATGTGACTTTCTAGTAGTTTTTGGGATGAATAATCCATTTAATGTGAAGAATAAATTTGTAATGAAAAATGAATTCACATAACCTATGAATATTTATTATAGAAAGTAAAAGATGAATTATTGAATAAATGATATTATAACGTGAATGAAATTTATAAGTTGAGAAAATAATTGCATACCAATTTATTTAAATAATAAGAAAGGAAGATCCATATTATTCCTTGATATGTTTTTATGAGGCTCCATAGAAAATAGTGATGAAAGGTAATGAAATCCATGGTGATCCCTATAAAACAATGTTTCAATTCACCCAATTAGGTGTAGAGAAACTAAATCTTGTAGTTATAGTGAATTGATAAGTCGAATTTTGAAGATTTCAAATTATTTAAAACTAAAGGATCGACGAAATAGAGGTTTAAAATATATTAAATTAATATAACCATATACTGAAGATCTGGATGTCGACCATATGATCCAAGATATTAAAGTCTAGAAAAATTAATATTTTATCATCTTATGGTACATTGATATTTCAATTTAATAGTTTCATAAAAAAATATTGAGATTTAGGGAGAGAATCCTTTCATTCTTGGAAAAAATGACCAAAATAGGTGGAGAAATATTATTATTTTAAGATTATATTTTATCCATTTATATAGATGGTTATAATAAATAAGATTCATGAAATAACCATTTTTTAAGCCCTTGAACATGTTTTATTAATTGGTATGACTTGGTACATGTTTTATTGATAGATATGATTTTCGTGTTAATCATACCTATTTGTATCAATGAGTAGTGCTCACATGGACATAGAGTTTGTTTATTTATTTCTCAATATTTAAAAAAATGCGATGTCAACCAACCATCAAGAAATTATAGGGTACCTTTCAGTTCAATGGATGATATGGTGAGAATAAAGAATAAATATTTACCTCAAAAAGTGATAATTTGAATTTATTATCAATAATGTGGAGAAGAAAAAATTGACTTAAATTAGAAGTTATCATTGACAAAAATCAAATGTGGAATACTAAGAAACTATAGGATAATGATGACAAATTTTTTGTATTTGTCTTCAATCATTTTAATTAATTGAAATCAATGATATTCAAAATAGGGGATGAAGAAGACGACAACATTGCTCCAAATATAAGTTCATCAAATGTCTATATTCTTGATTGGTGAAACTATTAGATGTACTATGACTATAGATTCCTATTATAATATAATAAAAAATTCTGATGCAGTTTTGGGATTTTATTGGAAATTTTAAAAAACACTGATTAATTATATTAATTTATTTTTGAATATACTTTTAGCATCAATTTTTTTAAACCACCTGTATAACTTATTTAACATGTAATACATAGAGAATATTTTATTATGGATATGTTTTTTGTTTTATATCTTTTTTTCACACCTCGTTTTCATATGTCACCATGGAACATGAGAAATGAATGAAAATTATAGAAATCATGAATGTCTGGGGACATGGCCTCATGACCATCCTTTCCCAACATTGCAATGTACACCCATAAATAATTGTATAATCATTAATGTGAACATTCAATAAAAAATAAAAGACCATGATAGTGGTAAAAAACAAATAAATTCAAATCTAGAATTATGGAAGTTAGAGAGATAATTGATGCAATATGGAATTCTACATCAATAATTAATGTTGAATACTATAGGAAGATAAATTATTTAATGCAGAACTCTAAAATGTGTAATTATAAAAAAAGTATAAAATAATATATGTAACAAGGGTAAATATAAAAAATATAACGTCACATAATTCAACATCACAAAATTATATAAACACATACCTAGGATATTGGCCACCAACTTCCAAGGAAAGACTTCAATATTTTGGTAAAATATTTTCAATCATAGAATGCCGTAGAATAATGTTTTAAAATCACAAAACCATTCATGAGAATGTACCAATATCCTTGATGTCTTATGAAATATATTGAATATCATTTATCATAAACATCATGGGAACCTGCCTATTTGTGGAACTATTCTAAGAATTGTTCATTCAGCAGTGGACACATAGTCTATTGGAAAATTCCATTCAATGAAAATACCTATCAAACCTGAAATAAATTTTATATTTTAAATCCATGTTGATTATACATAAAAAGAATTTACATGTAGCTTCATACATGTCATATAAATTAAAATTTATTTCATGCGATGGAATGTGGGAAATTATACACTAAGAACAAGGTTTGAAGGTACATTAGAAACTGTGCAATAAGCTAAGAAAAAATTATTTCAGAAATAATAGAAGAAACACAATAATTGGTGAAATAAAATGAAAATAAATTATTTCAATAATGAGAGATCTAATCTATGAAAATACAATAAAAAAACTCATCTCGATAAGAATCAAATTATTTGAATTAATAAATATGGAATTAAAATTTTTCTATAAAAACCCTAGGATAAATATTCGAGTAACAAGGACCAACATTATGGCTGTAATAATGAAATAAAATATACATACCTAAAACCAATACAAATAATATGACTTTAAAAATATACATAATATCAGACACACAAAAATATTGAATACCATGTAAGAGCATAAGCCAAGGTTGGAAGGATAAAATTAACAAACTGAACAAACATAAAATATACTTTATCTATTTATTAGGTTTAGTTTCACACTTATATAAAGAATTAAATGATATTTATGATTTGGAAATATTTGGTTCATGTGTTTATTTAGAAAAATAGAATGATCAAAGAAAACCTAATGAAATTGAAAATCTACAACGATGTTTATTAAGGTAATTTCATATGATATATTTAAAAAGAACATTAGCGAGGCATAATGAAACATAGAAGTCAAAAAACAAAAGAGAAAACCTAAAACATTATAACAATGAAGTGCAGGAAACAGAAAAGTTAGTTTATGAATACATGTTACTTAAATTATGAGGGTGTGATGAAGGATCACAATATTACAGAGATAGGATAGAGTTTTATGTCAAGATGGTTAAGGGAATAAGGGAAACATATAGATGACTATCAAAGAAAAGTTTTATTTAGTATGGAAAATAAATAGATGAATAGAATTTTGTTTGAATAGCATTGAAAAGAATATGCAATATGAATGATAAGTATATGTTAGAATAAATAAGGATGAATATCAAAATAATATGATTTTAAAATATATTAAAATAATAATATTATTTAAATTTTTGGAATTAAATCAATTCCATCTTTTATTTAAAAATATAAATCTAACTATTATTGTGTTTTTTTTAAAAAAATATTAATAAATTAAGAAATACTAATAAAAATACAAATTTTGGGTAATTTGATAAAATATCATTGTTAAATTTGAACCGTTGAAAACATATATTTATTTAAATTTTCAGGAAAATAGAATATTGATGCCAAAAAAAACTAATACCTTATATCTTACATATATTTTATATACATGTAAATAGAATCATCATATTCAATTATCAATTTTAATGAAGATAAATTCTACAATTTATTTAAAAGAAATATGATTGAATGTAAATTATCCTAAAATGAAAAATTCTTCCAACCAACTACTTTAGTAATAGAAGTTCTAGAATCTATATCTACATTAGCATCCACCTCTTCCAAAATGGGTACCACCTCCACCCCTTGAAAATTAGATTTCTCAGATGGGTAATTAACATAGATGTGCCTACAATAATGCTTCTGAAAATCCAGGAATGACACGATGAGTTTTGATCATGTTATAAAACAATATTATATAAGATCAAACATTTCCATAGAAGTAATATATTACAAAAGAAGTGGCCTCCATGTTAGGGAAATTCCAAAACCCAGACCCCAATGATCTCCTAGTTTCTTTGTAAATCATTAATGTCAATGGTAAGAAAACATCAATATTTAAAATGAATTATAACAATACAGTATGGTAATTCATACAAGTCTGTATATATATTGCAGAAAAATACTCCTGGAAACATACCTTAAATGTTGATCAAATAAGTTCTTTGCTTGACAAAAGTCTCATGTCACTGGAAGCATAGAAGTAGATTGGATTTAATTATACTAATGGATTTAGCTAAATGTCCCAAGTTGATTCATGAAAAATATAATATATATATATATATATATATCATGAATGATTTCACTAAAAACATTTTATTAATGAATACTACCAAAATAATCACCATCCATAATATTTTAAGTCGTATAATTAGATGATCATAGATAGTACTTGAGTAAAAATGTTTGAAGAACTACTAATGGGAGTTTTACATAAGAATTTAAATGGTGAACCATAAATTTAGATGCGAAGAAACATGTATCAAAAAGTAAGGAAGAAAGTGTAGATGTAATTTAGAACACTCAACTATGTTTACCATATGTAGTTTTTTAAATTTCCTAACTGATAAACAATTATCCATACTTATGTGAAGCCTAAAAGAACATCAGTTTACGAAAATATCATGCTACCTCATGGAATTTTGTTCAAAAATTGAATGATAAATGATGTGAAATATGAATGAAATTTTTGATGAATAATGTGTCAATAATTTTATAGATAATGTTATAATTTTCTATAAAAATTGAGTTTCATATAACTGAGATATGCAGACTACCTAGAAATAGAATGTACTTTGCGATATGAAAATTAATTTTTATATGAAATGTTATTGAAAAGATGATATGATTTTGGATGATCGATGTTGAAGAATATTTTTAATATATGTATTATCATGAATGTTTATACAAAAGGTCATGTTAATTATTTTTTTAATGTGAGTTTTGTGTTCCTTATTTTCTACATGAAGAAAATAGAAATCGGTGAAATTTTCAATATATTTTTCTAAGAAGAAGAATGTTAGAATATGTCTAATAGATAATATAAAAAAATTAAAATATAGGATCATTGAGGATGGATGTTTAGTGAATTTTTTTGTTATATATATATGTAGATGTCCAGTAGATAGACTAGAAAAACTATTTTAGATACAAACAAATGATTGTTTTTCTATCAAAATATTAATAATGGATAGAGGAATGATCATTTCCCACAGAACAATATTGAGTTTTCCAAAATTAATGTAAATTAAAACTAACAAATGAAAAAGTACCATAAAATATTACATCCGTTGATACATAACTATATAATAAATGTTCCCCATTCCCTGAAGAATATTTGTGATTCTACCCATGTTTTGGGGGAGACTTTGAAATATTTTTTATGATAGATGTTTTGGTGATTCAACATGTCTCCGATAATTTATTAAATTTATTGAAGTCATTGAAATAAATTCCCTTGAGTTCATAGATTTTAAAATCACTATCTTTATTAAAGAAATTTGAGTCTATAAAAAATTATATGATCATCCAATGTAAAATTCAAAATAGGAAAAAATTTATAATCATTGAGATAACTCTTGAGAAGTGAAAATATTAATAGGAAGTAGTTTGACAGAGCTTCTATGAAATATTTAGTTATGTTCATATTATAATAAGTCTAGAACATGATGTTTTGTGGAAGCTTTGTAAAGTAATTATATTTAACTAAAAAACTGTAATGTTGAGGGAATTTAGTTTATTTAATCAGAATAAGAATAAGTATGACATGTAATAACTCAAATAGATGAAGAAGATGCAATCTAATACCTGTTCAAAGTTATCAGAACAACATAAATAGACCAGAGTCGTTATTATCATAATTTCAATGAATTAGAATGTTGTGATGCCCAATTCTAGAAAAGAATAAGAACCCATAACAATATATAACTAATAATTATATTATTAGTGTAAAATTGTAGAAATTTTGATATTTAACACAAGAAAAGTTTCATTTCTCACATTGAGATAAATACAAGTAAAAATACCTATGTCTTGTTTAATTTTCATTACCTGCATTGTATAAGAAAATTTGTTGAGGGTGTGCAATAAATATCCATACAACCCAATAGAAGATTATTTTTTGATCAATTAAAATGAACCGTGTATGTGTTCCATCCATAACATATTTGAAGTATGAGTTGTTAAAGTAAGTTCATAGTTCATCAATCTATATTCATCTGAGAAGTTGGAAGTTTTATAGATATTTAAAAGTGAAATTATTATAGGATTGTAATATGAGGGATATTATAGATTTTTTCACTTGGTGGTTTGTATGTTAGTTAGTAAGGTTGAAAGATAAATGTTTAAGGGGATGTTACATCCATTACACATACTAGACTGAAAATGGAAAAACACCACAATGGATTATATCATTGGTCTCCATAAATTACCAAAAGGTAATAATGTAGTATGGGCTATTGTTGAATTACAAATAAATTCTTGAAACTTCATCAATATTAGTGAATACTTCTCACAAGATTAGATTTATTGGATATACATTAATGAGGTGGTAGTGTTTCCAGTATTACATCATTCCATTCCTTGTGATCAGGATTTGGAGATTTATTCATCCAGATCTTGATATAGAGACTAGTTTTATGACTACATTTAATCCACTTATATATGAAAAGTTTGAGAGAAAAATTATAACCCTTGAAGATATGTTTTCATTATGTTATGTGGATTTCAAAAGTGGATGAGATCAACAAATTCTCTAGAGGACTTTTCATACAACAATAACCTTCACTCATTAATTTAGATTCATCTTTATTTGGATCATTATAGAAGGAAATATAGATATATAATGTTTTGTAATGAAGTTGTAGAAATAATTTTCTTGGGTCTTTAGATAGTTAAACACATAGCATAGAGGTTATATCTATTCAGTAACACATCAATGAATCTTAGAGTTAGGAAAAAATTATGTTTTTATCGAAATAGTGACATAAAATTTAATGTTAGTGATAAAATATTTCTAATTAATTATCATTGGAAAAAGATTATGATATTTGAGAAGGAATGTAAACTGATAACTATGTATATTTCCCCCTTTGGAATTTCAGATAGTATAGGGACCATATCATATCAGTTGGCACTTCCATTAAACCTATCTCAAGTCCATGACGACATCATGTATCTCTTTTGTGGAAGTTCATACTTGATGCTTCACGTGTTATGAACATAGAGGTTGTAACACAAGATAAAATTAACTTTTATATAAGAAAATTATTGGGGATTCTGGATCATACAAAAAATATTATATGAAATAAGGCCGCTAACAAATTTAATGACTTTTTGAAACCATTATTTTGTGTAAGCAATGATTGTACTTGAGAAAATTACATGGTGTAAGTATCCTCATTTTTTTCAGTCATTGGGATGAATTTAAGTGGATAAGTGGTTTTTATAGTGGGTAAAAGCAACACGTAGGGTTTTTATTTATTAATTTTTCTGAATAAATTAACATTATTTCATAAACTATGTGACAGAAAACAATAATTTAATCTTTTTCTACATGAAACAATGGGTTAGATTGTGTCACACATGAAATTTAGTTTTAAAAAAACAATGACATATTATATATTTAGTTATTTAATAATGATTGTAATAAATTTGAAATTAAACATAGAGACTTGAATATTATTAATTTTTTAAATATATTATATATAATGGTTTTATATAAAGAAAACATATTGATATAAATTTACTTAATTTTTAAATAAAGACACATTATGTTTCGAAAATACTATTTAAAAAAACTATACTATTTATTTATTTCTTTGAAAAATAATAAATTTTTCTAACACTTTTAGAAAATTTATTTTTTAACAGAAACATTATATTTAAAATCATTACCTCAAAACAGTTATAGTGAATTATTAGGATTTTTTAGAAATTTTTTTTTTACGGTGAATGTTGAAAATAATGAATTCTAAATATATAAATTATTTTAGATTAATTAATTGATAAATTAATATTACATTTAAAATATGTCATATTTTATTATTAGTTCAACTAATCATAAATTAATTAAATTTATGTCATTGTAATCAATTTCATATTTAATTTTTGATATAAAAGCATCATTAACATTTCAACATTTATCATTAAAATCCTTCTTTCTCCTTGCATCCATTTGACTAATTTTAATTTCCAATTTTCCAATTATGTGAAAGGAATATAGAAAAATATATTCCATATTTTTATTTTGGATAATTTAAATTATTTAATAAATTCAACATTATTTTTGTCCAAAATCAATAGTTAATATTTCAATAGTGTATCATAGTTAAAGAAATAATTGGTTTACTGATGGTTAAAATAAAATAAATGGGTCAATAATTACTAATAAACTCTCCAAATACCACTGTTTGACCATATTTAGACCTTATACCATCTAGTATCTATATATTTCTATTAATTTATCTATATGACATGAAAAAAAGTGTGTTAAATTCTTTTATTCCAAAAGAAGTACAACTGTGTCACTGACCTCACAAATAATAGGCCACCCCTTATCTTTACTTTTTCCCTACTTCATTACATTTTATTTAACTTATTACCTACCTATGTAGCTTACCAACATCCCTTATATCATCATATAATCCTTATTTTGGATATAAATCCAGCATAGAAATCAATTTTCTTCAATCCTATGAAGGATACATTATGAAGAGGCAATGTTCATCAAAAATGGTTTTTTTAATACATCATCCAAGATGTTAAACTATTATTATATCATAATGGTATAAATAATCATTATATTATATATAATAATATTATTTATGCTATGTAAATTACCTACAACTATAACCACTTCTATCAAATAGGTCACAAGAACATTGTTTGTTTGTATTGTGGACTAACGCCTCAAGAACTGATGTTATATGATTTTCCATTTCCACATCTAAATGCAAGAGATAAGGATATATATATGGTTTATATATATTATTTATTTTTTTATTATTCATCTAGAATTATTATATCACAAATACATTCATGATTTCTCATTTTCACTGATATGATAGTGTCAATCATGTTTACAATGAACAACTTGCACGTAATGTGATGTGTTTCATCTGGGACTTGAAAGGAAGGTAATAAGAATTTTTTTAATTATAATTTGTTATATATAAGACAATAAAAATATTAATTAATGATTATATAACATTTACCTTTCTTTATTTTAATTTTTTTACAAAATGAAAACCACGTTCATGCGTACGTACGACCTATCAACTCCATGAATAGTGAATTTCATTTCATATCCATATATTTTATATAGTACTATAAATAATTATATAATGAATATATATATATATGATATTTATATCATGGTTACATTATTTTATGTTTATAGAAACATGATAAAATAAAGAGGACCAAATATAATAAATCAAAACATATAGAAAAATTGAAGTGGTTATTACCCAAAACAAAAAGTTAACATGAAATTGTTAATAAAAGGTTAATAAAATGTCATAATAAAATAATTAATGATCTGATATATATAAATTTTATTCTATAATTGATTTATAATAAACATATATTTATTATAAATTGGGTATGAATGTGTATGATGAATGTTAATACATAAAGTAATGGTTTTTTATCTCAATTATTTTTATTCAGGACGTTTGATATGTAATAAACCTATTTTATTTTATGAGGTGTAAATACAACCCATTTCACATATAATATCCTCTATATATTTATCCTTGTGATATTTCATTTTAAATATTTTTTTATTCCTTCTTGTAGTTTATGATTCAATGTTTCCAATGTGATAATGCTTATATGTTACATTATCATTATTTAGCAGGACTGTTCATGATTATGTTTATTTGGATCAAGAATTAATATCCATCATAAATAAACTCATTAATTTATTATCATATATTTTAATAACATTTTCATGTAATATTACTAATTTCTACTCTTTTTTAATTAAAATAATTGATATAATGTTTTTTAGAAAATATAAAAGTATATATTTATTCTTCCATAAATGTATTTTCAGCCAAAATAATTTTTTTTCAAAATGTTTTTAAAAATATTTAATTATTATTATATGATTTTTGAAAGAAAAATGTTTCCTTGATTTACTTTTTTCAATTTTTTTCGAAGGATTCAACATTAAGATTTCCGTACAATTCATTTTTGGATTTTATCAAGAATGTGAATGGAATGATTATTGTAACATGAAAATAATGAAGTAAACAATCCTTCATTATAAAAATAATTTCAATTGAAGAACCCTTTATAATTTTCCAATTTTATTTTCAATGAAATATTTTTTAATAATGTTTTTATATTTTAGAATGTTTCCTTCAGATAGGACACAATATTTTCTAAAATAAATATTTTAACGGATTGATAGAAAACATTTTCCATATAGGATGAAATCCATTGATGTTACATGTTCCTTTTACTGGGTATGATTAAAGTATGCAATTATTATTATTTATCTGGATGGTTTGGTTTTATGATGGAATGATGTTTATGAAACTCATTTCTATATTATGGGTTACACCATAGAAAAATTATTCTGAAACCCATTTCTTTTTTCCATTGGCTATTATTTGATGAAATAATAAAATGATGATTAAACATATATATTTTCTATAGTAAAAAATTTTATGAAACCCTTATGAACCCCATAATTTAAGGGTTTAGGATATGATGAATGTTTTATGATCTCGTTGATCATTTAAATGTGTTTTTTATGTCACATGTGGGACATATATCTCCCTCTATTGTATTGGGTAAATATTTATATCTATTAAGATAGACATTATAGGAATGGGGAGTAAACCTGGTTCGGTGGGGAATAAACAATTAAGAAATTCAGTATTTATCACTTTCATGCCTATTGTGTAGTTGGTGGATTACTAGACATGATACACGAGATCTAAAATTGTGAAAATCTAAAAAACATTAACTATATACAATTCTAACTATAATAGAATATCCAAAAACAATCTCTAAACTTTTTAAAACAACAAAAATTGTCTATATCTCAATAAAAATCAAAAAAATTATATTCCATAAGACGTTCTCCATCAACTATATCATATTAAATTTAAAATTATACTTCAAATCAATAAAAGAGTAATCCCATAATTTTAAAATCCCCATAAAAGTGAGTTTCATATGTATTAATTTATCATTTCATATCATTATGAAACATTACTGATCTCAATCACTAATAAATTACCAATATACTTATTCTTATTCCACTATGTTATAACAAAAGATCTACTATAGAACTAAAAAAATAAGAAAATATTGATATACACCTAACCTTTTTTCATTAATGATACATAAACATAACATTGATCCCTAAAATTCAAATAGTTAAAATAATACATGATTTGAAGTTCCATACTCTCTAATAATTACATATTGTTTTATATTTTCTAACATATAACTAGATATCCAAATTCTCTAAATTCATATGTAGAATCATAAACAATTATGTTAAATAAATATAAAATTATACTTATATGTAAATCTAATTTGCTTCCAAAATAAAAAGGATTTATATTTTAATTGATAACCCATATTTTCTATTATGTTATCCGATTTAAAAATCCAATCAAATTATAAATTTACATCTTGAAAAAAATTCCTCACTTTATTTATAAAACATTACAATATTTTAATATACATTACCTTTAATGAAATCTATATAAATTTGTTTCACTAAATCTTAATCTATGATAAAAATATACTGAGAGTACAAATATAAAATTTATATTAAAAATGGTAAAATATCAATAATTGGAGGAAAATTTCCAATAAAAACATAAAATTAAATGTGAAAAATAGTAATTCATTAATTCTACTGAAATACGGTTATCAAAAATGATTGATTACATTATTCATTGATTACAATTAATTAAATTTATTGATATATAAAAATGAAAATATTTAAAATAATTATTTTCAATATTACACTATATAGATTATGTATAAAAGTGTATATAAAAGGAGTCCATAGTGAGTCCTATGACTCAGAATTGGTTTAACCCATTCCATTTTTGATATATCTAAATTAAGAATCATATATTTCTAAAGAGCATAACCCAATAATCTAAGGAAACCCAATATTTCAAAATAATTAATCTAGCTTGGAATATTTATGTATTACATCCGGATTCTAGAAAATAATATATCACCTCTATCATTGTTAAAACATCCTATAATTTCTATGATACCACTTATATCAATTCACATACAATTTTTTTAATTCAGTTCAAACCCATGTTTTACTCAACCATATTCAAAAAATTATTGTGATTTGAAACTATATATTAGGTTGTAAGTGATTCATCAGCGAATGATTTAACCAATTTATATTTTAGCCTTGGTTAATAATATTTTCGTAGAAAAAATCTTCCTGAAATATTCCAATATCATTTATTCCTATAATATAACCATTATGATAGAGAGAAACTGTTGCACCTATATGATATTATAAAAAACCATCTATATGTATGTAATGAGAAAAAAATTATTAGAATAAATAAAAGTAAATTTAATAGATTATAAAAAATGATTAAATCAACAGCATGATGATATACCAAAGAGTCATCCTACTAATGTGGCAATCCCTCTATCCATCAATAAGTGGATACCTGACCATCCGATACGACACTAATGTTTCATAGCCATAAACATAAACACAGTTTTCCTAAAACCATATTATATTTGAAACTCCATATGTACATTACATACCCATCAAGAAGGACAAGTACATTTTGTGTAGGAATTCTCAGTATGTACTACTAAATACCTCATCTAACATAATTATAGAACAAGGTGAATGAAAAAAATATCATCGGTGACATTTTTTATTCCAAAATAATTTTCAAAAATAGTGTAAAAACAACCATGATGCTAAAAATTCAGCAGTAAAAAACGTATAAACACTAGTGGATAACTCCTATATTCTGAATAGGTTCCATACCCTCTTCGAGGCAAAAATCAGAATATAATATTGTAGGAAATAGCATTATCTTTATAAGCACAGTATATATATTTATATATACATATATATCAATTTTTCTCAGGATTCATTTCTACTCATGGGGATGAACAGTGTCATATATCAATATCCATACATAATTACAAGGCCTCTCTCCTAACAAGGAAGAGCATAATCATATATCAATTTCTATTCTCACTTGGGATCCCTTTATACTTATTTGGGAAAATAATCATATATCAATATTATTTCAACATTAGAATGATATAATTAATTGAATAATATATCAATATTAGTAAGCATAGTTATTAAAATACAATTTATATCTATATAAAGTTGGAATTACGCAACCATATATGTCAAAAAAAGTATGGATCAATTTACTGGAATATCCCTAATAAAAATGATGGGCCTGATTATATTTTAAAATTAAAAAAACATAATAATAAAATTAGATATCAATATATATTCAAATGAGAATATGGGACACCCAAAATGGAATAATTTGGGTTGAAATAACCAATAGAAAAACCTATTATGTAATTCCACCAATCTAATTACATGGTTATTAATTGATAAAAAACATATATTTAACATGGTCTATGTGATCTTACAATCCATGAAATACGCTAGGTACATATATGATAAAAAAATCATATAACCTTAAAACTTACAACACCCAAGATTTTGAATAAACACCATGAGATACCATGAGTTTCTCACTTCCCAAAAATCATTGAAAAATACATGAAATCTCATAAAGAAAAATCCCATAAAAATCCATTAGTTAAATATATGACTAAATAGACACCACCTACCTCACCACCATTGAAACAGAAACCATCCCATGATATCTATCGACACTTAAGTAATTACCTAATTATCACCACCATCTTATCTATAGGACTTACTATAATATAAATCAATAATACATTCATTATAAATTAAAAAATTTAAGAAGAACCAAAAGGTATATTATAATTACATAATGAAACATTATTCTATAAAAAATTAATATTGAATAATAAATAAATTATAAATAAATCACAAAGAATTATTGTCCAAATGGGAAAAAAAGAAGAAAACTGTAAATAAAAAATAATGAATGATAAATAATAATGTAATATTTTTAAATGATACTCTCATAATAGTAATCCCAATATACCAACTAGGATACCTTTTTGACAATCCTTATATGGATAACTCAATTATCTATACCTAAATGGAAGAGATTTGACATGTTGTTAAAATATTGTTTAATAATTATATACTATGTGGAAATTAATTCATATTCCAATAGTCTAAATCATACCTTTACAATCCACTACAAACAACCATTAAATGGCCACATATGAATCCTATTAAACAATGATCATGTATTGGAAAATAAAAAAATAATTAATTCATTATTGTTTGTAAATCATTGATTTGACATTTCAGACTTATCATATTACTCAAGAGGGTTTTTTAATAATTATCAATATACTCATCTCCCAAATTGTTTAAAATATTATGAATAAAGAAAGAGATACATTCAAAAAATAAAAAAAGTATTTAATGGGAAATAATAATTACATTTTTATAATTAACCATATTTAAAAAAATAAAACTTTAGAATTAAAAATAAATAATGTGGGTATTCAAATAAATCACAAAAATCATGAAAATTGACATAATCATAATTATAATAAAGAAGACATATATTAATAATATTTAAAATAAATAAGAAATTTATTTAATTTTTTTTTGGAAAACAAGTTTATAAAAATACATTTATTTTTTCCTTCCATATAACATATTAAATTATTAAAAAGAATATAATTGATATAAGAAGAAAGAATTATCCGGAAGACAAATTTTGTTTGAAAATGATTCAAATTCCAAAATTATAAAATTTATCAAAGAAATATATTTAATTTTCCAAAATAAACGATCAATATTACATTTTATAAATATTTATAGAGGTACTTAAAAGAAATAAATAAAATGTACCCATGTTGGTTTTAGAAAACCCAATGATATAGCCCTTTGGAATAATAATCCAATTCCTATTATCATGAGCTAGAGTAAGTCTTCATTGTGCTTAATCATGAAATCATTTAATGTATTGTCGCATATATTATATGATCAACATTACATCCCATATAGTCTGTTATTTCCATCAGTTTGAATAATTTCTGCTGATGGACTCACTCTTGTTTTTTAGGATGAGCAGGACTCCAGATTATAATGGGCAAGGCCTATTATTACTTATGATGGGGGTAATATCATTCTAGATTTCATTGAAGTTTCATAATACTGTTGAATCTTATTTGGGAATTCATATACCTATATTGGTGTGTGAAAACACCATGATGTTTCTAAATAATTTTTCCTCTTTATCTTCCCAGAGAATGATCATGTTTATAATAGGACAAATATGTGTTATGATTCCAATTTTTATTAAATCTTACCACAGGGCACATAGTACGTTTTATTAATTTAACACAAAACTTGATGATATTGAGGATAATGGATTTATTCATTATAGATATTTGTCATGGGATTAAATATCATATTTATTAATAAGGAATACAATATCCTAATTAATTTTATTTACAACTAGATGATAAATCAGCTGACAGTTAAGAAGATATATTCCTTGCCGATAAATGATTTTTTACTTTAATATATTATAGTGTATCATTGGTTTTCATTGACTGACCAATGATTTGGGTAACACCACTTGTTAGTTAGATAAGTGGATATACCTAAGAAATATTTTAGGATCAATTATGTGAATTTAGAGTTTTTGGTTATTCCATTTGGAGTAACGTTATGTAGTGCTTATGGAATTGATGAAGCAGATATTTAGTCAGTTATTGAACTCTTTTATTATGGTGTTCATTGATAGTATTTTGGTTTACACCTATTAAGGGGAGGAGAATATGAACAATTTGGATATCATTTTTATAACATTGAGGGAACATCATTTGTATGGCATGATTTCAAAATGTGATTATTTTATTCATGATGTAATGATTATAGGCCATGTTATATCTGAGTGGGGGTATATTATTGAATCGTAAAATTTCATAGATAGTTATTTATTATAGAGGCCAATAAATATATTTTATAATTAATGATTCATGGTGTTTTCTTATTATGGTAGGTGGATTATTCAGGACTTATACAAGATTTCATCACTGATGACAACATTAACCAACAATGGTTTAATGTTTGAGTGGAATGGCTAGTGTTAGAGATCTTTTTGGGAAATGGATGTGAGATTTAATTCAGATCCATTTTTGATTCTTCGAGAACCATGTTTGGGCTAATATATTATCTATGATGCTTATGGAATGGATTTTGGTTTGGGGTTTTCATAAATGCAGGGGGTAGATGGTAGCCTACAACTCTCTAATGTTATACCTTGATAAGAAGAACTACCCAACACAAAATCATGAGATGTATGCAGTTATCCATACACTAAAACTATGGTGTCACTTCTTCTTTTGGGAATGGTTTATATTATATTATGATATTACAATACCAAGGTATATTTTCACTCAAAGGGATATGTACTTTTTACAGAGACGCTCGGTGGAGTATCTTTATACTTTTGATTTGGATATATCTTATATCGATGGGAAAGTGAACATCGTCATTGATGTGATAAGAAGGAAATTACCAATACATGTTGAAAATGACTATTTGGAAGAGTGCTCTTTAATGTATTTGTTTTGTTAGTTGAGTTTGGGGTAAGAGGAATTTGGTGCAAAGGAATGTTTGTATTCAATAAATGCATTCTAAAAATTTCATGAGAGGGATTTTATTGAGAATTTATTGGTTCTAGATTTCATGGATTTAGTCAAATCCATTATTATATGGAAACCACAGGTTTGTGGTATTGATCTACTTATAGAACTTTAAGTTTTCAAAATCTCTTAGTAGTTCCATTTCCCTAAGGTAGGAGGGATTTATGGAGGATTACATTCTTATTTGTCTCTACACCCATGTACCGCCAATATTTATCATGATTTGATACATCATTATTGATGGTTTTGGATGAGACTTTAGATTTTTTGTTTTATTTCGTGGTGAATTTTTTGACATGGAATGGTTGAACATCATATAACACCTATTTTCTTACAATTCCTTCACATTTTGGTACTGAAATTGGTTGAAATTTAAATGGATTTAATAATTGTTATCACTGAATGCTTGTGAGAAGGATTTGAATTGGTTGATAATTAATCAAATCATGAAATCACAAAAATTCATCCCTATTAAGGAGATGGTGAAGGTGGAGTAGTATAAGGATTTTTATGTCTGATATATAGAGAGTATTCATGGGGTTACCTCTATTTTTTTTTCCTAATAGGATCTTATGGTTCACATATTGGTTTTCAAATGGATTGTGGGAGTCCTTGGATTCCTTGTAGAAATTGAGCATGACCTATCATACATAGATAAGATAGACATAGAGAGATATCATGGTTTATGATGATATTCATTGTGTTTGTGCACTTGATTTTAGTGATTCTTGTGAAAAATATGTCTTTTATTGAGTTATCCTATTATAATAGTTATTATCCCACAATAAAAATGAAGCATATCAAAGATTTTTATTATATGTCAGTTTGATCTCCCTTATTCTTGGAAGGGTCTGGATAATGGTCCTTTATTTGTTTGAGCATTGTTTAAGAGATAATGGACCGAGTGTAATTGATCTAGGAGATATTGATCATAGAAGATAGTCATTTGAAATAATAAATAGGCCATTTTTATTTGCTTCAGTAGTTTGATTTTGGTGATCATGTATTTTTTAGTTTTTCAACATTCATGGGACTTTATCGATTGGGTAACTAGGTAAATTTATCATTGAGGGCTATGAGGCCCTTTTAGAACATTTTATAACTGGGATATAAGTCATATCATCTAGAAATATCAATTCATTTTCCTTCTATACATGAGGTCTTTGATTTATCCCAGTTGAGGATGTATTGTTATATCCTTCCATTGTGAGTTAATTGGAGGATATTGATCTGTAGCATAAAATCACTATGATTTAGGAACCAGATTAGATTATGTATCAATGAGAAAGGTAATTTCATGTTAAAATATTTCATTTGGGTTGTATACTATGATAATAAGTAGTTTATTACCATGTTATATAGGAGTAGAAGTTTTTTAAGAGGAAGTATTGGTTATTAAATATTGTTGGTCTACGATATTGATGAATTTTTGTTGTAATAATTATCGATGGTGGGAATATTATAATATTATCTTACCTTCACTTAGGTATTAGTTGAATCTTATTTTTATTTTCATTTTTTATTTTGGTATATAATTGTCTTGTTAGAAATGGAAATCCATTTTGTGGGGAAAATGAAATAAATTAGTGTATAAATGATGAAAAGTATTTAGAGGGTGACCCTGAGAATTGAGAGAATTACACTACTGGGAAGCTGGGTTTTCCCAATGATTGTATGCCCACAGTTCAATTGAACTGTTGGTATAGGTGTATAAGACAAGTATTTCACAATGGTTTGAAGAAACCGTTGGGAAATAAAAAAATTTTCCTCCCTTTCCTGAAGGATTGTAAAAACTGTTTGTAAAGGCCATGTCTTAGGAAGGCTTTCCAAACTGTTTGTGTAATCCATTGGTAAATCTCACCTTTCCCAATGGTTTTTTAAAACTGTTGAGATATTTTTCCGCTAAAATCCCAGCAAACCCAATATTCCATCCATGTGAGCGATTGAACTGGTAAAGTTGAGACCTAATATCTCTCTCTCTTGGAAAATCATTCCACCAGATCCATATTCAATCACAAAGTTATTTTGTTCTACACATAATATCTGTAATTAGTACGTTATGTTTAATGTTTTTCATCTAATTTTTTTCTTTTTTGTTTTGATTTGGATTAATCCTAATGTTCGTCCAGTATGGTATACCCAACAATATCAATTTGATTTGTGATTTGTTATTTGTTTTTCTTCTGGTGTCATGTGTGAATCATTTTTTTGTTCTGTTTTTGTTTTCTATTTTTGTTCTCATGGGAGGTGATGGGTGTGTAGTAGGTGGGTGGAGGGGGTGTGATGGTGGGCGTTTAGGTGGGGGGGAGGGGGTGTTCTGGTGGGGTGTTGAGGTGGGGGGTTGTACAGGTGGGGGTGGGGGTGGGTTGTGCAGGTGGGGGTGGGGGAGGGGTGGGTTGTGCAGGTGGGGGTGCAAGTAGAGGGGGGTTATTGTGCAAGTGGTTGGGGGAGGGGAGTATGCAGGTTGGGGGGGTGTGATGGGAAGGTCAGAGTCTGCTGGGGGTGAGGTGGGGATTGTACATGTGGGGGATGGGGGTGGGATGTGCATGTGGGGGTGGGAGAGGTGGGGATGTTCACGTGGGGGGTGAAAGTGGAGGGGGTTTTGTGAAAGTAGGTGGGGGAGGGGAGTGTGCAGGTTGGGGGGGGGGTGGGCTGGGTAGGTGGGAGTCTGTAGGGGGTGAGGTGAGGGGTGGGGTGTATAGGTGGTGGGGGGAGAGGGGTTGTGCAGGTGAGGGTGGGGGAGGGGGTTTGTGCAAGTGGGGGGGGGGGTAGGTGGGGATGGATGTGCAAGTGGGTGTGGGGGAGGGGAGTGTGTAGGTTGGGGGTGGGCTGGGCAGGTGGGAGTGTGTTGGGGGGTGTACAGGTGGGGGTGGGGGTGGGGTGGGGGGAGGGGGTTGTGCAGGTGGGGGGTACAGGTGGGGGGGGGGGGGTTGTGTAGTCGGTGGATGGGAATGGGGTTGTGCAGGGGGGGGGGGGTCTGTTGGGGGTGAGATGGGGAGTGAGGGTTGTTGAGGTGGGAATTCATCACTTCCATAGTTCACCAATAAGCACAAGGAATTCATCACTTCTAGAGATTTGGATAGTTTTCAGGCCTCTTTGGTTATTGTTCTTGTCGAGTCATCTTGATGAGTAAGGCATCACATGATCTAAAAGTGACATCAACTATATAGGATGAATTCCTTCTCCCACAAAACATTTTTTCTAGAAATAATATATCCATGGATGGTTGTGGGGGCCGTTTAGAATCCAATTCCCCAACATTTTCCTAATTGCAAACATGATACCATCATGTTATCAAGTCACTAATCCTACCAAATTGGATTATCCCTAAAAAATACTATTCTAATCCTTAAAACCCATCTTTTTTTTCATAACATGAATGACAACCCAATTAAATCTCATAGATCTCATTCACACCCATTTGGAACGCTCGCCCACCCCCTGGACACCCCTACCCCCTGGACAGCCCATCCACCCTCGTTGACAGTCCGCCCACCCCCTGGACACCTTGTACCCCCTGGACAACCCCACCACCCCCGTGGAAAGCCTGCCCACCCCTGGATACCCCCTACTTACTGGACAGTCCCCAACCCCGTGGATAGCCTGTCCACCCCCTGGACACTCCCCCCACCCACCCCCCCTGGACACCCCCACCCCTGGACACCTTGTACCCCTAGAAAGCCCCCCCACCCCCGTGGATAGCCCACCCTCCCCCCTCGACACCCCCTCCCCCTAGAAATCCCTGCCACCCTCGAGGACAGCCCGCCCACCCCCCTGGATACCTCGTACCCCCTGGACAAACTCGCCACCCCCGTGGACAACCCGCTCCCGATTACACAGAAGTAATAACTCTGCATTTCCCCCAATTTCTAGAAGCCCCCGCACAGGTGAACCCTAACATGAGGTCTTCCATATGATCGGTTGCAACTCCTCCATCTAGGTTATACTCCTTTAACCTCTTCCCAAATACAGACATAGAATCCCTCATTGAGGTAATTGACATGGTTGGGGTAGTGGGGTAGGTGGGTTTCCTTGTTTTAGTGGGGTGATATAGTACTTTCTGTGGACTTTAGTTTGGGTGTTATGAAATGTACAAACTTTTCACAATATTTCCATTTATTATAATCGATAACTTATTTAAAAAACTCTCTTAACACATTCTACATCTTTCATGAAAATCCTTCACTTTGTAATATCTTGAACAATGTTTTATCATGTATATGGTGTCTTCCTGGAATGTTCTAAATGAAAAAATTACAAAACACATCTCACCTCAAATCTAGGCACACATAACTGAATTAATTAGTATATCATTACATTGATTCAATAGTTCACTACATCAACTAGAAACTCCTTCCTTTATCATCTACTTAAATGTATTTTCTATTAAAGTTCAATTCTATTGAATTGTTTATGAAAAAATAACTTATATAAATTCTTTTTACAAAGTGGACATAAGTTGGATGTATGAAACCGATCGGATCTCAAGCTATTTTCAAAACAATTTGGAGAGCTTTATAAATTTAGCATTTCACAATGCTTCAGATAGTGTTCGCATACACTGCCCATGTTCCAATTGTTTTGGTAGACCTTGGTTGAGCCGTGAAGAGGTCAGCTACTATATAACCAAAAATGGTTTTCATGCAAAGTACTTTGTGTGTATCACAATGGGGAGAAAATGAAATCTCAAACTGGTGAAGATCGAAATGAAAGGACTGGAATTGATAATTTGTTAGATGATCGGTTTCCGTTTATTCGTCATCATGAAAAAGAAAGGATTTCGACTCAAGAAGACTTCGATATGAGGACATCTGATGCATCTAGTGAAAATGATGATATTGATAGGGTGAAAATATTGAATGATGTTTCCACTACTCTAGTATATCGACAATGCGATAAAATGAAAAGGTTGGAATTTTTAATCCGATTGTTTCATAGGAAAACTATGTATGGGATTTCTAATACAAAAATCGATTACATTCATACACTCTTGAAGGATTTACTTCCAGATGATGCATATATTACCTCAAACCACTATATGTCATGGAAGTAAGTTGAGGAACTTGGATTTCTAGGAAACAAAAATCATTCTTGCCTGAATGACTACAGTTTATTCTAGACGGAAACCGCTGAACGAAATGACTGTATAAAATGTGGCACATCCCATTGGAAGTCAAAATCTGATGGAACACCATCTCGTGTTCCACAAAAAGTAATGTGGAACTTTCCATTGATCCCCAGACTCCAGAATCTTTTTATTTCTGATCACATATCAACAAAAATGAGATGGAATGATACCGAGATAAAGAAGACTAATGATGAGTTAGTTCATCCTGTAGATGGATTTTCATGACAGAGATTTGATGCTCGACATCTTGATTTTACAACTGACGTGCGTAATGTGATGTTGTGACTTTCATGCGACGGTTTTAATCTGTTTTCCCATATGCTTAATTCTCACAACACATGGACAGTTTTTATACACATTTATAATCATCTCCCATTGTTTTGTATGAAAAAACCTGTCACTTTCATGATTATACTCATATCTGGTCCTTCTGATCCCGACATTGATATTGATGTATACATGAAACCTTTAATAAAAGAGTTGAAACTTCTTTGGGATGTTGGTGTGCGCATATACGATGCATGTTCAAAATACATATTTCAGATACGTGCTATGCTTATGTGGATGATCAATGATTTTCTGGCTTATGCAATGATGTCTGGATGGAGCACGAAGGGAAAATTGTCATGTCCAGTTTGTATGAAGAATACACGATCCAGAAGACTGAAACATCGCTTTAGTTTCAGTTCTATGGGACATCAAAGATTCTTACCAAAGGATCATCCATATAGAATGAATCATTAGAGATTTGATAATACCATAGAGATCGATGATCCACCTCAGCGTATGTCTGGAACTGGTGTGTTTAATGAATTGAAAGATTTCAGTTTTTCATTTGGGAAAGGTCAAATGAATCCTGGAAAGAGAAAGAATGTTTCCACGGAAACCGTTACAATTAGAGGAAGAGGAGTATCTTTTTTGATTTGACTTATTGGTCAAACAATTTGTTACGTCATTGCTTAGACGTAATGCATATTGAAAATAATATATGAGAAATGTTGCCTTCGGTTCTTCTAAATGTCAAGGGGAAGACAAAAGATGATTTACGATCTTGGCGTGACTTGGTGGATTGGGGCATCAGACCAGAATTACATCCTGTGTGTATTACTGAAAATAAATGGCAACATCCATGTGCTTCTTATGTGATAAAACCTATTGAAAAAAAATATTTCTGGAAGTATTAGAGACTATTAGAGTTCATGTTGGCTATTCAAGAAACATATCTAAACGGGTCAACAGATGAGAGTTGAAGCTAAAATCTTTGAAGACTCATGATTATCACATTGAAATGCATGAGTTTATTCCCATAGTAATCTGTCATTTTTTGTCCAATAATGTAAGGGTGGCTGTTATTCGGTTGTGAAATTTTTTTAGAGATCTTTGTGAAAAGATGTTGTCTAAGTATTATTTGCCAAAAATGTTGACAGATGCCCCATTAATTTTGTGTGAGTTGGAGAAAAAATTTCCTCCATCATTTTTCACATGCAAGCCACATCTGACTGTCCATATTCCCACTTAAATACTTCTTGGAGGACCTTTTTCTTTTCTTTGGATGTATCCAACTTAAATAAATATGTTCACATTAAAGTCTTATGTCTGAAAAAGAAATCATCCCGAAGGTTCTATCATGAACGGTTACTTGGCTCAAGAATATATTGATTTCTGCTCGATGTATTTTTCTGATCTTACAACAAGATTGAACATACTAATGAGAAATGAAGAAGAACAGTATGAGAAAATTGAACCCAGTTTTCCATCACTTCCTCAAACAAGAGGAATTCCTGGATCATATACATTAAAGAAATTAAGCCATGAAGAGCGGTAGATGGCACATCGAACAGTTTTGTTCAACTGTGATTTGTTCGTTGACTATATCAGGTAACTAAATTGATTATGTATATCTTACATATATATATCTGTTAAACTATTCATATTTTTTGTCTACAGAGAACATAAAACAAAGATAAATAGGAACCATCGTTCTTTATCTTTGAGAAGGAGAGGGACTTTTCATTGAAAAGAGTTTTCTTCTAGGTTAAAATTGAAGGTATAAATAAATTAATGTTTAAAATAATTATATAAATATTTAATTAAGTTTAATAGTCATTGATATTGCAGGTATTGAGTTTTTCTGCTATCTCTGTCTCTGAGGAAATAATATCTTTGGCTTTTGGTCCTAATACCATGGTTCGTGACTGTAAATCAATTGTTATCAATTGGTATTAATTTATTGTCACTGAACTAGCAAAGAACAAGAGAACACAACATTAAGGTGTTATGGTTACTGCCACAATAGATTGTTATGTCAGTGCATCAGATAATAGACTGTGATTTGAAAATGTGGGTTATTATTGAGTTGTTGAGATATTAATAATATTGGATTATTACTCTCATGGATGAGCCACAAATGATGAAATTCCATTGGTTTGATTCGATGATGAGACATGGCACATTTATTGAGGATTTTGGATTTCGAGTAATTAATATGACTCACACTCTTGCTACCGAAGAACCATATGTGTTGGCATCAATGGATTAACAAGTTTTTTATGTCGAAGACCAACATCGACCTGAATTTGGTGTCATAGTTGAAGTAATTCCAAGACATATTTTTGATGATGGTGATGATGGAATTGACATTGTCCCTAGTTTCATTGGAACCAATCCATTTATTTATTTTGATGACTCAAATAGCTCAATTGTTAGAGTTGATTGTGAACGTGAAGTTGTGGTTAAAAATATATATAATCATTCATCCATGTTATCAATTCTTTTGTTTTACCTCGAGTTGGGTGTTTAAGGTTGGTAATATTAAAATTGATTTAGTATTGATCACATATATGTTTTAGCTGACTTGACCGTTATGTGAATTTTCAATGTTTATTGGTGGCAGTTTTATTTGAATTGCATTTTCTAATTTGGAATTGAACTATAATCAAACATAGTCAAACAATATTTCTAACTTGGTGAACATTACAACTTGTATGATTTATTAAATCCATTCAAGCTCTTCTAAAACAATTGATAGTTGACTTGACCATTATGTGAATTTTCAATGTTTATTGGTTGTAGTTTTATTTGAATTTCATTTTCTAATTTGGAATTTAACTTTATTCAAACATAGTCAAACAATATTTCTAACATTGTGAACATTACAACTTGTATGATTTATTAAATTAATTCAATATCTTCTAAAACAATTGATAGATTACTTGACCTTTATGTAAATTTTCAATGTTTATTGGTTGTAGTTTTATTTGAATAACATTTCATAATTTGGAATAGAACTGTATTCAAACATAGTCAAACAATATTTCTAACTTGGTAAACATTACAACTTGTATGATTTATTAAATCTATTCAGGCTCTTCTAAAACAATTGATAGCTGAATTGACCATTATGTGAATTTTCAATGTTTATTAGTTGCAGTTTTATTTGAATTGCATTTTCTAATTTGGAATTGAACTATATTCAAACATAGTCAAACAATATTTCTATCTTGGTGAACATTACAACTTGTATTATTTATTAAATCCATTCTTGCTCTTCTAAAACAATTGATAGAAAAATTACCAATGAATGTGCCTATTACCTTATATATTTAGTTTTTTGGGTTACACATTAGTTTTCTTTTTCTAATTAATAATATATTTGTTTTAAAAATTATGAAATGAAGCCAATTGAAGAGAGACGAAGGAAAAAAATGATGGAGAACAATCGTCGAATGACGGAGTTGGGAATTACATCATTAGTTCCTATAGTGAGTACTTTATTTAAAATTGATATATTTAAAGAATATATAATTTCATGTGATTAATTTTTTTTAAACATTTTTGTAGGATCCACCTATACGTCGACAGTTATTCGATGAGGAGCCTAGTACTGGTCCTAGTACTCAGGCTGGTGGTATGAAGAGGGTTCGTACCAGAGGTGGACGAGTAGCTGTGCGTACCTGACTAGACCCTGCCCCTCCCACTGACATGTCATCTTTCCCACATTCTTATCCCAGTGTGTCATTAGGGACACACGGGATATTTAGGCCTCCCATGTTTTCTCTACCTTCTGCATCTTCTGGCCCATCATTTTTACAACCCATGATGATTCCCACTCCCCAGTCAGCATTCGGTCAGACAGCTGTCCCATCTTCTTTTCCTTCTACTTCTGTCTCTCCGAGCTTCTATATTCCATCATCTTCGACTCCTGTTCCACCACAGGGTGTTCCATCAGTTTCTGTGGATCCAACGCCGCTCAACAATCAGACCGGCACATGTATATTTATATAACCATAACAAATTTTTATAGCAATAGTTATTTTCATTATAACAAGTTTTGATAAAATATTTGTTTTTATCTCACGACAGATACATATACTAACAGGAGGCATGGGCGGGGGCGTACACGCATGCGTTCGGTGTGGAACCACTGCACATAGGTTATGGTGGATTATAATAAAGACAACCAAATGGTTGAGACAATAGGGTAGCAATGTCAGGGTTTTTTGGGGACGCTTGCCAAATGCTCTGATATCATTCCCGTTAGCCCGCTATCGTGGAGACATTTTCCATATGAGGTCAGGTATAGAGCTTGGGTAGAGATATGGGTAAAAAAATCTGTTCTATTTAATGCCATGAATTATTTTTGTATTTATATGAATTAATATTTTGATTTCATCTTCAATTTAATTTTCTCGATGGTGAGGGTGGACGAACGGAATGTATAAAGGATTTAGGTGAGCTTTGGAGAGCCTAGAAGCATGAGTTTTATATTGGCTGGGTTTCTAGAGTTGGCATTGAGTTAGAGGTGGTACCAGTGGTGGATTGTTGTCTAATAGAGCAGTATCGCCAGATGATTACTAATTAGATGATAACCCAATTTAAGGTATTAATAACATTTGAGGTATTCAAATATTAACTTTCATGTTTTGCATTAATACTATTTGTTGCATTTTAAAATTTTACTTAGGAATCATCTAGAAAAAATAAAAAGAGCATTGATGCAAAAAAATACCTCCACACACTGGGACGCACTACGATGCCTGATCATGATAGGAAGCAGGTATGACAATTGTTTATAAGTTTTCTTTACGACTTACACATTCTTTTGTTTCCTCAATTATTTAATAGTGTGCTAAAGTTTTCATATAACTTATGTTTTTAATGTCATTTTAGAGGAAAATAAAAAATATTGAAGGACATGTGCCTCGAGCAAAACTGTTTTTCTCGAGCTGACAGAAAAATGATGGATGTGCCGTCAACAAAGCGACTCAGCAGCAGATTGTTAGTTTTTATCTATTGAATTTATATTTTAATATCTATTTTCTATCTTAATGATATATTTTTATTTTTAATAGGATACTTCAAAGGCCCTCAATTCCCAAGAACCAGAAAATTTTGGGCCAACAGATCACTTACATCAGGTGTTGGTAGAGGAGCATTCTGACAGAGTACGCTGCCGACCTAGGATAGCCCCGAAGAGGTATTTCCCCTCCTCATGTACGAGATGTAGTGCCACAGAGCTACATCATGTTAGGGAATAGGAAGAACTAGCTGAGAAAATGGCCACAGAGATATCATAACAGTCTGCTAGGGCAAACCGTGCCTTTATGAAATTTATTGAAGTTCTACGTCCCACTCTTCCAGGAGAGGCCAGCCCGGATTTTGATGAATATATGTCATCGATACGTTCTATATACGGTGAACTAGGTGGAAGTTCTAGTGTTGGTCAGGAAGATGTCCATCATGACGATGATGATGGTGAGGATTCTGATGCGGAAGAGGAGGGAGAGGAGGAGGGAGAGGCGGGTGGTGAGGGCGAGGAGGAGGGCAAGGACGAGGAGGAGGGCAAGGGCAAGGATGGAGAGGACGATGATGGGGATGAGGATGAGGGTGATGATGATGGTGATGGTGATGTGGGACAAGTTGATCCATTACATTTTTGACTGGTATTGCTGAGATTTGATATTTAATCAATTCTAGTTGTTGGTTTTATCTAGACTCATAGTATAGTATTGTAGTTGAGTTATTTTTATATATTATCTGTTTTGATGGATGTTGTTGTCTTTTAGTGGTTGTGTTTTTGGGAACCCCCCTCTTTCCTATACCCTGAAAACCCCCCACCCTCCTCCCTGGACCCCGGACAGCCCCGCCGGACAGCCCCCCAGACAGCCCCCCCACCTTCTTCCTTGGACCTCGGACAACCCCTCGAACACCCCCCGGACAGCCCCCGGACAGCCCCACGAACAACCCCCTGGATAGCCCCCCACCCTCCTCCCTGGACCCCGGACTGCCCCGCGGACTGCCCCCCATACAGCCCCCGGACAGCCCCCCCACCCCCCTCTTCCATGGACCCTAGACAACCCCCCAAACACCCCCGGACAGCACCCGGACACCCCCCGAACAGCCCCCGGATATCCCCTCCACCCTCCGCCCTGGACCCCGGACAACACCCCAGATATCCCCCCATACAAACCCCTACACAACCCCCCCTCCCACGCTCTTCCTTGGACCTCAGACAACCCCTCGAACACCCCCGAACAGCCCCCAGACAGCCCCCCAAACAGCCCCCCAGACATCCCCCCCACCCTCCTCCCTGGACCCCTGACAGCCCCTGAACACCCCCAGACAGACCCCCGCACAGCTCTCCAACCTTTTACATGGACCCCGGACAGCCCCCCCGGACAGCCCCCCAGACAGCCACCCCCGGACAGCCCCACCCTCTTCCTTGGACCCCGGACAACCACCCGCAGAGCCCCCCACCTTGCTCCTTGGTCCCCAGACACCCACCAGACAGCCCCACCGAATAGCCCCCCACCCTCCTTGATTTCATTTAATACTAGAAAATCAATAATATATATTTTATTCATTTTCATCAAGATAATCAATGTAAATCACATATACACATCTAATCAATATCATAGATTCTTGGTATGTTATAAAAGAGATGTATTCATTGGGCATGACATTTTTATCTCCGAAATTTTTCATAGCATTATAAACCAAAATCTAATTCATACTAATAATGATATAAAAATATTTTATATAAATATCCACAAGATTTTAAGTAAATACCATTACACTAATAGACACATGAGGATTCTCATAAAATGGAAAACATATTATGTACATATGAAAAACCAACCAAACGCATTTGGTTTCTGTTAAAACATTAGGAGAATGATCCATGAGTCATATGTGACGTGTACGAATCAACCCCACCTCAATCCAAGGTGCGGTGTGGCCACCTCCACTCAAAGTGTCTGCCTTTTGTTTCAAAAGGACGTCATTTTAATTGAGAAACATCAACTAGAATAAAGACAATCGACCTAACGCATTCAGATTGTGTTGATACTTTAGCACAATAATCCATGGGTCATATGTGACGTATAAGAGTCATTCACGCCTCAATCGAAGGTGCGGTGTGACCGCCACCACTCAATGTGTCTGTCTTTTGTTTCAAAAGGACGTCATTTTAAGTGAAAAACATCAACTGACATACGAAAAACTGACCAAATGCATTCGGATTGTATCAATACTTTTTAAAAATGATACATGGGTCTTATGTGATGTGTACGAGTCATCCCTGCCTTAATATGAGGCACGGTGTGGCCAAAATCACTCTAAGTGGCTCTCTTTTGCTTAAAATTGACAACATTTTAAGTACAAACGGAAAACCGACCAAACGCAATCGGTTTCCATTGAAACATTAGGAGAAAGATTCATGGGTCATATTTGACATGTACAAATCAACCCCGCCACAATCTGAGATGTGTTGTGGCTGCCACACTCAAAGTGTCTGTCTTCTGTTTCAAAAGGACGTCATTTTAATTAAACAACATCAACTAGCATACAGAAAACCGAACAAACGCATTCGGATTGTGTCGATACATTAGCACAACGATCCATGGGTCATATGTGTCGTGTATGCATTAACCCTAACTCAATCCGAGGCGCGGTGTGGTCTCGACAACTCAAAGTGTCTGCCTTTTGTTTCAAAAGGATGCCATTTTATTTGAAAAACATCAACCGACATACGGAAAACTGACCTAACTCATTTGGATTGTGTCGATACTTTAGCACAACGATCCATGGGTCATATGTGATATGTACGCATCAACCCCGCCTCAATAGGAGGCACGATGTGGCCGCCACCACTCAAGGTGTCTATCTTTTGTTTCAAAAGGAAGTCATTTTAAGTGAAAAACATCATCTGACAAATGGAAAACGGACCAAAAGCATTAGGATTGTGTCGATACTTTAGCACAGTGATCCATGGGAAATATGTGACGTTTAAGAGTCAACCTCTCCTTAATATAAGGAATGGTGTGGCCAGAATCACTCTAAGTGTCTCTCTTTTTCTTAAAATGGACAACATTTTATGTATATACGGAAAACCGAACAAACACATTTGGTTTCCATTGAAACATTAGGAGAACGATCCATGGGTCATATGTAACGTGTACAAGTCAACCCCGCCTAAATCCAAGGTGCGGTGTGTCCGTCACCACTCAAAGTGTTTGCCTTTTGTTTTAAAAGGACATCATTTTAATTGAAAAACATCAACTTCCATACGGAAAACTGACCAAACGCATTCAGATTGTGTCGATAATTTAGAAAAATGATTCATGGGTCATATGTGACATGTACGAGTCATCCCCTTCTCAATCTGAGGCGCAGTGTGTCCGCCACCACTCAAAATGTTTTCCTTTTGTTTCAAAAGGATGTCATTTTAATTAAAAAACATCAACTGGCATATGGAAAACTGACCAAACAAATTCGGATTGTGTTGATACTTTAGAACAAAGAAACATGGGTTATATGTGACGTGTACGAGTCAAACCCGCCACAATCTGAGGCGTAGTGTGGCCTCCACCACTCAATGTGTCGGCCTTTTGTTTCAAAAGGACATCATTTTAATTGAAAAACATCAACTGACATACAGAAAACAGACCAAACTCATTCGGATTGTGTCAATACATTAGAAATACGATCCATGGGTCATATGTGATGTGTACACGTTAACCCTGCCACAATCCAAGGTGCGGTGTGTCCGCCACCATTCAAAGTGTCTGCCTTTTGTTTCAAAAGGACGCCATTTTAATTGAAAAACATCATATAGCATACGGAAAACCGACCTAACATATTCGTATTGTGTCAATACTTTAGAACAATGATCCATGGGTCATATGTGATGTGTATGAGTCAACCTCGCCTCAATCGGAGGCGCAGTGTGGCCGCTACCACTCAAGGTGTCTGTGTTTTGTTTCAAAAGGACGTCATTATAAGTGAAAAACATCAAATGACAAACAGAAAACTGATAAAACACATTTGGATTGTGTCGATACTTTATCAAAACAATCCATGGTTCATATGTGACGTGTAAAAGTCAAACACGCCTTAATATGAGGCACGGTGTGGTCGGAATCACTCTAAGTGGCTATCTTTTTCTTAAAATGGACAAAATTTTAAGTACATACGGAAAACCAAACAAACATATTCGGTATCCATTGAAACTTTAGGAGAACGATCCATGTGTTATATGTGACGTGTACGAGTCAACCTCGCCTCAATCTGAGGTGCGGTGTGGCCGGCACCACCCAAAGTGTTTGCCTTTTGTTTCAAAAGGACGTCATTTTAATTGAAAAACATCAACTGGCATACGAAAATCCCACCAAACGCATTTAGATTGTGTCAATACTTTAGTACAACAATCCATGGGTCGTATGTGATGTGTACGAGTCAAACCCGCATCATTCTGAGGAGCAGTGTGGCTGCCCCCACTCAAAGTGTCTACCTTTTGTTTCAAAAGGACGTCATTTTAATTTGAAAAACATCAACTGACATACGGAAAACCGACCAAACGTATTCAGATTTTGTCGATACTTTAGAAAAATGATCCATGGGTCATATGTGACATGTACGAGTCAACCCCACCTCAATCCGAGGCACGGTGTGGCCATCACCACTCAAAGTGTATGTATTTTGTTTCAAAAGGACGTCATTTGAAGTGAAAAACATCAACTGGCATACCGAAAACCGACCAAAATCAATCGGATTGTGTCGATACTTTATCACAACGATCCATGGGTCATATGTGACGTGTATGAGTCAACCCCGCCTTAATCTGAGGCACGGTGTGGCCAGAATCACTCTATGTGGCTCTCTTTTTCTTAAAATGGTCAACATTTTAACTACATAAGGAAAACCGACCAAACACACTCAGTTTCCATTGAAACAATAGGAGAACGATTCATGGGTCATATGTGACATGTAAGAATCAACCCCGCCTCCATTTGAGACGCTGTGTGGCCGACACCACTCAAAGTGTCTGCCTTTTGTTTCAAAAGGACGTCATTTTTATTGAGAAACATCAACTGGAATATGGAAAATAGACCAAACGCATTCAGATTGTGTTGATACTTTAGCACAAAGATCCATGGGTTATATGTGACATGTAAGAGTCAACACCGCCTCAATACGAGGCATGGTGTGGCCTCCACCACTCAAAGTGTCGGCCTTCTGTTTCAAAAGGAAATCATTTTAATTGAAAAACATCAACTGGCATATTGAAAACCAACCAAACACATTCGGAATGTGTCAATACTTTAGCCCAATGATCCATGGGTCATATGTGACGTGTACAAGTCAACCACTCCTCAATCCAAGCCGTCGTGTGGCCGGAACCACTCAAAGTGTCTGTCTTCTGTTTCAAAATGACGTTATTTTAATTGAAAAACATCAACTAGCATACATAAAACAGACCAAACACATTCAGATTGTGTCGATACATTAGAACAACGATCCATGGGTAATATGTGACGTGTACGAGTCAACCCCGCATCAATCTGAGGTGCGGTGTGACCGCCAGCACTCAAAGTGTCTGCCTTTTGTTTCAAAAGAACGTCATTTTAAATGAAAAACATCAACTGGCATACGGAAAACCGAGAAACGCATTCGGATTGTTTTGATACTTTAGGACAACGATACATGGGTCATATGTTCCGTGTACGTGTCAACCCCGCCTGAATCCGAGGCGCGGTGTGGATTCCACCACTCAATGTGTCTGTCTTTTGTTTCAAAAAGAAGGTCATTTTAAGTGAAAAATATCAATTGGCATACGGAAAAGAAACCAAACGCATTCATATTGTGTTTATACAATAGAAAACTGATCCATGGGTCATATGTGAAGTGTATGAGTCAAAACCGCCTTAATATGAGGCACGGTGTGGCCAGAATCACTCTAAGTGTCTCTCTTTTCTTTAAAATGGACAACATTTTAAGTACATACGGAAAACCGACCAAACGCATTCGGTTTCCATTGAAACATTAGAAGAACGATCCATGGATCATATGTGACGTGTAAAAGTCAACCCATCCTCAATCTGAGGTGTGGTGTGGCCACCACCACTCAAAGTGTCTTCCTTATGTTTCAAAAGGACATCATTTTAAATGAAAAACATCAACTGGCAAATGGAAAACCGACAACCGCATTCAGATTGTGTCGATAATTTATCACAACAATCAATGAGTCATATGTGATGTGTAAGAGTCAATCCCGCCTCAATCCGAGGTGCAGTGTGGCCGCCACCACTCAAAGTGTCTGTCTTTTGTTTCAAAAGGACGTCATTTTATGTGAATAATATCAACTAGCATAAGGAAAAGCGACCAAACGCATTCGGATTGTGTCGATACTTAATCAAAACGAACCATGGGTCATATGTGATGTGTATGAGTCAACCCTGCCTTAACCTGAGGCACGGTGTGGCCGGAATCACTCTAAGTGGCTATCTTTTGTTTAAAATGGACAACATTTTAAGTACATATGGAAAACCGACCAAACGCATTCGGTTTCCATTGATACATTAGTAAAATGATCCATGGGTCATATGTGACGTGAACGAGTCAATACTACCTCAATCCGAGGCGCGGTGTGGATGGCACCACTCAAAGTGTCTATCTTCTATTTCAAAAGGATGACATTTTAATTGAAAAACATCAACTGGCATATTGAAAATCGATCAAACGCATTCGGATTGTGTCAATACATTTTCACAACGATCCATGGGTCATATGTTACATGTATGAGTCAACCCTGCCTCAATCCGAGGGGTGGTGTGGCCGCCACCACTCAATGTGTCTGCCTTTTGATTCAAAAGGATGTCATTTTAATTGAAAAACATCAACTGGAATACGGAAAACCGACCAAACGCATTCAGATTGTGTCGATACATTAGCACAAAGATCCTTTGGTCATATGTGACGTTTACGAGTTAACCCCTCCTCAATCTGAGGCGCGGTGTGGCCACTACCACTCAAAGTGTCTGTCTTTTGTTTCAAAAGGACGTCATTTGAAGTGAAAAACATCAACTGGGATACGGAAAACCAACCAAACACATTCAGATTGTGTCGATACATTATCAAAAAGATGCATGGGTCATATGTGACGTGTACGAGTCAACCCCGCCTCAATCCGAGGCGCGGTGTGGCCGCCAACACTCAAAGTGTCTGCCTTTTGATTCAAAAGGACGCCATTTTAAGTGAAAAATATCAACTGGCATACGGGAAAGCAACCAAACACATTCAGATTGTGTCGATAATTTATAACAATGATACATGGGTCATATGTGACGTGTACGAGTCAACCCCGCATTAATCTGAGGCACGGTGTGGCCAGAATTACTATAAGTGGCTCTCTTTTGTTTAAAATGGACAACATTTTAAGAACATACGGAAAACTGAAAAAACGAATTTGGTTTCCATTGAAACAAAAGGAGAAAGATCCATGGGTCATATGTGATGTGTATGTGTCAACCCCGCCTCAATCTGAGGCGCGGTGTAGCCGCCACCACTCAAAGTGTCTTCATTTTGTATCAAAAGGACACAATTTTAATTAAAAAACATCAACTGGCATACGGAAAACCGACCTAACGCATTCGGATTGTGTCGATACTTTAGAACAATGATCCATGGGTTATATGTGATGTGTACGAGTCAACCCTGCCTCAATAGGAGGCGCAGTGTGGCCATCACTACTCAAAGTGTCTGCCTTTTGTTTCAAAAGGACGTCATTTTAAGTGAAAAACATAAACTAGCATACAGAAAAACGACCAAATGCATTTGGATTGTGTCGATACATTAGCACAACGATCCATGGGTCATATGTGATCTGTACGAGTCAACCCCGCCTTAATAGGAGGCACGGTGTGGCCGTAATCACTCTAAGTGGCTCTCTTTTCTTTAAAATGGATGACATTTTAATTACATATAGAAAACTGACCACACGCATTCGGTTTCTGTTGAAACATTAGGAGAACGATTCATGGGTCATACATGACATGTAAGAATCAAAACTGACTCAATCTAAGACGCAGTGTGGCCGACACCACTCAAAGTGTCTGCCTTCTGTTTCAAAAGGATGTCATTGTAATTTAAAAACATCAACTGACATACGGAAAACTGACCAGACGCATTCGGATTGTGTCGATACATTAGAACATAGATTAATGGGTCCTATGTGACATGTACGAGTCAATTCCACCTCAATCCGAGGTGCGGTGTGGCCGCCACCACTCAATGTGTCTGTCTTTTGTTTCAAAAGGACGTCATATTAAGTGAAAAACATCAACTGACATATGGAAAACTGACCAAACGCATTCAGATTGTGTCGATACATTAGAACAACAATCCATGGGTCATATCTGACGTGTAAGAGTCAACCGTACCTTAATCGTAGGCACGGTGTGACCAGAATCACTCTAAGTGGCTCTCTTTTGTTTAAAATGGACAACATTTTATGTACATATGGAAAACCTACCAAACACATTCGGTTTCTATTGAAACTTTTGGAGATAGATACATGGGTTATATGTGATGTGTAAGAATCAACCCCGCCTCAACATGAGATGTGGTGTGGCCGGAACCACTCAATGTGTTTGTCTTTTGTTTCAAAAAGAAGTCATTTTAATTGAAAAACATCAACTGGCATACAGAAAACTGACCAAATGCATTCGGATTGTGTAGATACATTAGCACAACGGTCCATGGGTCATATGTGATGTGTATGAGTCAACACCACCTCAATCTAGGTGTATGTATTTTGTTTAAAATGGACATTAATTCAGGTAAAAATATGTGGCTTACAAAAAACCGATCAAATTATGAATTGACTTCCGGATTCCACATAAAATGGTCATCTAAATTTTAAATTGAATTCTAAATGAATTATGTATTTTAATAATTACGATATGAATTCTAATTTAATTATGTATTTTTATACTTCCATCATTATATGTTAAATGTGTATGAATTTCTTCTCTATATGTTAGTGTTAGTTGGTTATTGCAGGTACAATAATTGTATATGTATGTGTTATTTTATTATAGGTATAATAACTGGATTGAAAATGAGAGGGAACCCACAAAATGAGACCTGGTGGGAAATTGCAGAGTTGTTGGGAAAATTGCAGAGCTACTGTGCAATTTTCCCCAGTATAGGCTATGCCAACGGTTTGAAACTGTTGGAATAGCATTTCTGGGTTTTGTTTTACCAACGGTTCATTGAACCGTTGGTAAAACACTTTTCCCAATGTTTTTGAAATTGTTGGGAAAGAAGAGAACTTGGGGTTTTCGCAATGGTTTGGCCAAACTATTGGGAAAAACATGGTAATTTTCTCCACTCTATCCCAACGGTTTTCCAGAACCATTAGGATAGGGTAAATTTTCTCCACCATATCACAACGGTTCGCTATAAACCATTGGGAAAAGCTTTTCTGAAGGCTTACTTCCCTACAGTTTATAGAACCGTTGGTATAACATATACCAACAGTCCTAAAGCCTCTCCAAACAGTTCTACACTATTGGGAAATCCTGTATTTCCAATAGTGTTATGTTTTTATTCAAAGTATTTATTTAGAAAACATGGTTGAGAACTTCCAGAGAGAAACATTCACACCATGAATGGGATACACATTGTAAAAAATGTATAGGGAATATGTCATTATTCTCATAAATGGTGTGGACAGTATAGAGTTTATAAAACTATTTCATAATGTTAAAACATAGATTAGGATATAATTATATATTTTTTGATTAATTTTACAGGGAATTTATAATTTAGGGGATTTAATTCCATGAAAGGGATTTATGATGTGAATTCATTGGGTCTAGCTAATTTAAATAAGTTGTACACTTGAGTAAATTTACATTCAGTGTTCAATATTTCCTCTCAAACCCTACAATAAGTTTGGGTTACTTTCAGTTATCTCCATCCATCTAGATGTCTTAATTTGTTGTTTCACTCTAGTGGTGGCTATATTATACATCCCTAGTAAGAGGAATTTCTACTTATTCATTTTATTTTGGTGTTTTCTATGGTTGTGATTCAGTTTCTGATCAATTATTTTTTCTATAAAACCTTGGTTAGTTTCATAACATTCCTTGTTTTTTGAAGGCCATTTCATATGTTTTCAACCTCTATTGTCAAAGGTGGATTTGTTTCTTTAGTGACAGGACAAGTTTGGGATATACCTACCACTGAGAGGGGGGTGAATCAGTGTTGGGGACTTTTTAATCAAATTAAAACTTTTATCCCTTTACCTTTTACCTGTTAGAATCTTGATTCTCTTATTCTCTTTTCCCAGTAGCATGAAATAATAGAAAGTAGTAAAAATATGCACACAATATTTTTACAAGGTTCACCACTCAATAAGAGTATCTATGTCGTTTCCATACATTGGAATGTCTAGTGCATGGATTCCCTACTATAATGTAACATGCTGTTACAATGGAGGGGATAGGAAAACAATCCCCTATCCAGTGTAAGATCCTACACTTTAAAGGGGGGTAGAAAAGAATCCTCTTCCCCGGACTATTGACAGTCTAGTCCAACTTGAAGCCTCTAGATGATTCTTTATACTGCCTATAGAGACAGTATTCTTCCTTCTTGACAGGGTAGGTTCAGCTCTTAGTCTTCTTTAGTGCTCTTCACTTGATTACTTTCAATGTAGTATGGAAGCATTTATCCATTCTTTATTTCTCTTCTTCTCTAGTGAAACACCAACTGCACTAGACTTCTTCTTTCTTATTCTTAGTGAAATAACCAACTGCACTAAACTTATTCTTTCTTCTTCTTAGTTCAATAACCAATTGAACTAAATCTCCATCTCCATTGTTGGTCAGAATCACATATTCCAATGTGATTATTCATAAAAGAGGATCATCTCACATAGCAACATCTAAATTAAACCCCCCTAAATAATTGTAGGCTTCAATTGGGCATACTCTATTCTTCTTCTTCTTCTTCTTCTTCAATGAAAATCCAGCTACACTGAAACATACTCTTCTTCACACATCCTCTTTCAGTGAAAAACCACCTGCACTGATCTCTTCTTCTTATTCTTCATTCTAGAATGAAAAGTTCTACCTTGCACGCCAATCCTTACTTGCACGCCACCTACTTGTGCGCCAAAAAATGCTCTCAAAAACTTGTGCGGAAAAACTTTCACTACAAAACATTCATGGAAAACTTGCGCGGAAAAACATGCATGACAAAACTTGTGTTGTAACACTTACGCACTTTATAAATAACCCTCAACATGTGTGCCACTTCAGCTTGCGAACCACCCTCTACTACTTGTGAGATCAGAGATCTAATTTTATCTTAAGTGTTGATCACTAAAAAATGAGGAGTCTAGTCATCTATTTATAGGAATTTTGGTGACTTGCATGCCACATACACTTGAGAGTCGTTCCAACTTTCCCGCCACTCCATCACTAGCACACTCTTCAATCACTAGAATGAATCTTTCATTCTGTTTCCATATTTTGATATGAAGATGTTGGAATATGACTGGCGCGCAACATACACTTGCACGCCGCATATACTTGTGTGACACACATGCACACCCCGTATACTTGCGCACCACAATTTTGTGCCACATATACTTGCACGCAACATTTTGACTTATGCTCCAATCTTAAACATTCATTCCATTTTATTTCCTTTTTTACATTTTGATGTGATGATCTTGAAATATGACTTTCGCGACATATATACTTGCGCACCAATACTTGCACGTCAATACTTGTGCACCAATACTTGCGCACCAATACTTTCATACCACTTTCTTTCTTCTTCCATATTTCTGAAATAATGCTATTTTATTTATGACTTGCTTGCGGCTTATACTTGCGCGCCAGTACTTGCACGCCAATACATGTGCGCCACCGTAAATTGGTCTTCTATAACACCTCCAGATGGTTTGTTCCTTTTTCATTTCTCTCTTCACTGCTTATCATTACCATTCTTCAGCTGTCATCAAGAACTCTGCTATCGTGATATATATCCTTTGAAAGATCAGCATTAGCATTGTCAGAGTTACAATGGGAAGTACTAAAACTTCCTTATATTCTAGCAATATCATTCCTTCAAATCAAAAATGTATATGACTTGCATTATCATTTATCTCCATTTCCTTCATAAGTCTTGCATCACAAGTTATCCTAACTAATGATATTTTGGAAATACATATTAGAAAATCATCGTCTGGTTTCATCCATTCTTTTTGAATATGAAATTCCAAAGTACTTCTTTCATACTCACTTCAAATCCTCAATTCCATTTGGAGTGTTAATTCCAAAGGACTACAATAATCTCTCTTCATCCAAAAGTGGAGGCATGAAGATCCTTCAAATACCTTCAATGTTGCAGATAATGTATCACCTTTGATACATGCATTTGGAATTTTAAGAACAGTGGAACAATCATCTGATTTTAAGGTAACGTGTAATTCATGTCCTTCTAAGAATGCCAAGTCCTTCCACACTCTCTCTTCTTCTTCAGCCGTCATTCTCTACTTCATTCAAATAATATGATTGTTTTCTTCAAGTGAGATCTTGCAGGGTTATCATGAAATTGTGAAGCATTGCATGGTCTTCTTTAAATCCTCATTATTCTTCAAGAATCCTTAGATGGATGATACTTCATTATTTTTCAGTTTTGTAAACAATGTGTCACCTTTGACACAATTTTTTGAACTGAGTATCAGTTCAAAAATCATCTGAATTATTCTTCTTAGAGAATTTCTCAAGTATGAAATCCAATGCTATGATTCCATAACAATTTTCTAGGAAACCTCACTTTTGAAAACCTCCACTAACTTTTTAGTCCTTCATCTCCTTCTTCATTTAGACGAGTATTGACAACTATAGACAAAAAATACAATCATCAAGCACAAAGTGGTCCCAACATATCGTTATATAGGTAGTATTATCTATGAATGTGTCGATTATTAATATATTTCCATAACATCATATATATCCCTTTGGTTTGTTTATTTAAATGGACTTCATTTTATGTAAAAATGGGATTTATTAAATTTTACAATGAACTTTTGGAAATGATGTTGGATAAAATTAGTACATTGGGAATCTTGAGTTGTTCAAGAAATTAACATAGGCAACCCAAGTGTGTGTGGGACCACTAGGGGTAAAATTATATGATATATAATGATTTCGGTATGAATATATATTAGTTGGATCCAAAATATTCCTATTTTTTGCTTGTTATAAGTCTACTATATATTATCTTATGATAGATCCCAACTAAATCTTTTTGTTTTTTATACATAGTTTTTCACATGATAGATTATTTAATAGATATTTATTAACATTTTATATTTCATATTTCAATTTTATACCAATTATATTCATATATTTCATGAATATGATAATCATTTATGGAAATAAATATTGCTTACTAATTATTTGATTTGTAAAAATGATTTCAAAAACAAGATTTGTGTATAATGATATAACTTATGAATTCATGATATTAGAACTATTAAATATTAATTGGTGATATCCTACTAGAATATATGCTCACACAATATATTTTTCCTTAGGTGGATGTAAACATCATCTTGTTGGACTCAGGGAAAGGGAACAGAATCTTGTAGCATTCCATATTCTCGTTCCACATGATTCCTTTACTTTAGGATGGAGTGATGGTGAAAGATTTTATCATTGATACATGATTAGTTTTTTGTCTTTTATCTGAATTATTTGGCCATTGTTTCTTTGGTTTGGATTTCTCAAGGATATGTACTGGATGATTCTTTGTTTTACTTTAGTGAATTATTAGTCTTCTATAGTAATTAAGGTTTTTTATGAATCTCACCATGTATAGTACTACATTAGATGACTGGTCTAGTTGACCCAAGAAGGATCACTAAATATCATGAATAAGTAAATTAATAATCTATACATATATGAAAAAATAGATCTTCCTTGTAGATTAATAATTGAAATGAAGCTTTTATAATAAAAATATATATTGTGTTGTTTTTCGTAGGGATTCAATGAATTAAAATGTACCATTTAATATAAGAACCCTCATTTTTTTAATAAACATGATAGATAAAATATCTTGAAAAATAATTGATGAATTAGAGTGATAACCATGAAGAACAAATTTAAAAGGTACATATGTGTGAAACGATCAAAAAAAGGATTGAGTTTAAGGATAAATTAGAAACATAGTGCAGAAATTGTCACTCTTATGGAAGGAGATTTACATAGATGTTTCTGTGAAGAATATGTGTTAATTAATTTTTCAAGGAAAATAAACACGTAGTAAATGATATTCACAATTAATTTTTTGATGTTAGGAATAATCAGTAAATTTTAAAGTAAAAATTATTAAGAAACATGTTCATTTCATTAAATTTGATAGTATTTTGCATTATTTAATGATAAAAAATTTATATGTTTAATGTTAGGATAAATAGAGTTGTCTTGAAAATTAGAATAACGCATTAAATTTAATGTTCTTTGAGATGATGCAAAAAAAATCATGTAAGATACTCAAGTAAAATCTTTACATGTTGTTGAGAAAAGAACTACTATAAAATATTAACAAAAAATTTACATCCATAAACACTCAATATAGAGGAAAAAAATTGTAAATGAATTAGAAGTATCATCCTATAATAGTCTAAAATGGATTGTAACCACAAATTATCCTGAATTTATATGCACTAATTATTTTATGTTAAATAGCAAATATTTTTATTCTATGAAAATTTGTGTAAATAAATGTATGGAGGGACACACTAATTTAGTAATGGCACAAGAATCAAAAAATAAAGCTCCTAAAATATATTCATAATTATGATGTATTTCTTGAGACCTCCACCAATAAAAATTACAGACCATAGAAGAAGAGTATATTAATTAAATACTATTTGTGTTACGGAAGGTTTGGACAATTATCCATTGATTTTTAGAAAAATTAGCTATCTTTTATAAAATGGAGAACGATGAACTGAATATGGATTGATACATATTATATATTAAACTAATCTATTTAAAATTTAATTACATAAATGATGGAAAAACTTTATCACCAAACCGATGTGAATATCATGGAAATTTAAATAGAAGATCTGTAATAAGTGGTTATGTTGATAGTGAGTGGTATTATACCTTAACTAAGAATAAATCATATTCAAATAACATAATAATACAAAAATAGAGGAGGAATAATATATAATAGGATTACTATATGGATTAATGAAAAGGACGTAATAAATATTATTTACCTAATAAGAATGTAATGGGAGATATAATGCCAAGATAATATGCTACATCTATGAAAGAAAATTCCACTTCATGGATAGTTGTAAACTCACTATGAAGGATGACTACAGTTGAAGAAATATAATGAAACAAATTGAGTCAATTTGAGGAAGACACAAGTGTAACAGTATGGTGGTTGATATATCCAATAATTAAGTTGAGTTTCACTGGATGTTACATCCGAAGAGTAAATTACCAAAAGATAAGAAGCTCTATGGAAGGTGTAATAATGCTTTCTATAGCCTTAATAGTTTCATTTAATGGTTATATAGATAAAATAAATTGATATTTGAATTGAATAAATCTTTAAAATATACATTGTATAGGTGAAAGAAAAATATCTACCAAATAAAGGGTAATAAATCTTGATTGTTATCATGTTTGTATAGCTAGAATGTTTAGAGGAAGAAATGAAGTAGCGATTATAAGAAAATTAGAATGAAAGATCCTTTCTATTATAATTTGAGATGAATAATTCAAGCAGTTTAGAGAACAATTAATGAAATAATAAGGAATACATTCAAACATAAAAGGATAACTCTTACGGGGAGAATCTTCGTTTCTTATATAAAAAATGACTTAAAAATTTGGGAGTAACTTGCTTATTTTAATAAATTTTTGTTATTATTTTCATTATATTGTTACAGGAAACATGTTTCCTGAAATATCTATTATTTTATCCTTTAAAATTTGTTTTTTATATGTCATATCTCATGGTGAAATTTTAATTAATATATATGATGTTCAAGATGGTCATTATTACATTCTACCCTAATAATTACACATATAGACAAAGAGTTTGTTTCATTATGTCTCAATACATTAAGAAATATGATTTAATCCTTCTGATAAAAAATTATAGGTTTAGATTCATTTCAATATATTATTTGGTGAGAAAAATAAATTGAGACTTTTCACAAAAAGTGAAACATTGAATTCATTGTACGTAAGGGGGAGAAGAAATCATTGTCATAAATAAAAATTTAAAATAGAAAAAATACAAATGTTGATATTGAAGAACCCATTATATGGTGGTTATAATGTATTAAATTTATTTGATTCAATGTGGATTATTTAATTTAAATATATTTAGAGTAGAAGAAGGTGAATATTATTATTGTTTCTCTTTATGTTTGTTCATAAAATGTTTGAAGTCTCTATTCGTGAAATAATTGGAATTTTTTGGACTATATATGAATTTAATAATAATAAAACACCACTTAAAGAGTACTATATATTTTCATTAATACATATATGAATCATGTAACTTGAAGTAGTGAATAAGAGTGGAGATAATTCTACTGATGGATAAAGATGAATATGGATGGTTAATTCACTGAAAAAAAACATACATATGTCTAAATAATGATTTTACTAAACCCTGTTGTATTAAGGAATTGTGTTGAAATAATCATAATTGATAAAATATGGAAATTCCAAATTAAAAGTGTCTACATAGTTTTAGATTCACAATGATTGAATAACAACTAATGGTAGTTTAACATGGGAATTAAAACAGGGAACTATGAATTATGATGTGAACTAATAATTATTTTATTTGAAGGAATAATTTTTATTGGAACACAATAACACTAGAATATGAATAGTTTCGAGAGTTTTTAATGTTCTCTTCTGATAGAAAATAATTCCTATTATATTAAATCTTAACACCATGTGAGTTTATGAGAATCTCATGCTTCTTTATATAATGTTTTGGAATAACTGGGTGGTAAAAAATCATTTAAGGAAGTTTGAAAGGTGAATGAGTTTGAAATAACATATCTAATACAAAATGTGGTTTCTAGATGTAAGTATAATAAAATTGATATATACAGGCTCCCCTAAAATTTAAAATATATTGGATTATGAAAATTAATTTTTAGATGATGTGCTACTAAAGTGAAGTGAAGCAAACCACAGTGCTAAATACTTGAGATGACCCAAAGATGAGATATATTTTTGAAGGATTAATATATGTATAATTTAAAGGAATTATAAAATAAAATTTTCAGATAATACAATCCTCACATATTTTAATAGTGATTGATCTTTTCAAGTCTGAACAATGAACCAGGATATATAATGGGGTTGATTTTCTGGTTTGGTTCCTAGTTTGTATGTGATACTCCATGACATGAGCTCAACACCTATGATATTTCACAATACTTCCATTCCATTTTTTAAGAATCACAGATGTAATGTAAAATGATTATTATTTTTTATAAATTAAACAATAACATTACAATAAAAATATACTCTACCAAAATAAAATAAAGTGTTATAAAACTAATCACAGAAAGATTTTATGGATGATTTTTTTAAATAATGATGGCATGTACAGATAGATATAAAAAACAATATGATTTAGAGTAATAGTTTATTTATAATATGATACCTATTACTAATTATGTTAATATGTATACAACAAGGACACGCATTATATTTTCAAGATGTGAGTTATGTGTTTTGATTTTTCTGCCTAAAGATAATTAAAAATAGGTGAAATTGTGCATATATTATTGTGAAAAGATGAATATAGTATCATATAACATGATCCTTTCAAAAAACCATTTTCATGAAGAAAATGATAAATAGGTATTACTAGTAGAAGTTATCTATGGGGACACTCGATGTTCAAGAAATGATAATAAAGGTAGTGAATAATGAGAAGATAAAATACAATATATAGAATTTTTATTAATATTTAAAAATACAAGTAAATTTTTTAGTCCATGCAAATGGAATATGAAATAGGATGAATATAAATTAGTTTTAGAAAAATTTTATGTTAATAACATGTAGAGATTGAAGGAAATTTAAATATTGAAGCATACTAGATGTTGGAGATGAATTTTGAGAATTGAAAGACCCATGGTGCATCATCACATATTACTAATTGTGAAATGGATATAAAATATTGTTTCATGAACATAAATTTGACATAGATGTGAATAAATCCATATATACTGAGTGTAAATGAAGTTGATATATTGAGTTGAGATCTCCAAAATCATAATTATTCAGCACCATAACTAGTTAAGTATAGAGGGTTGAACAATGAACATACAAGACCTTATAGGTATAATGGTTTTTGAGAAAATTCATTGTAATTTATAAATAGATAGTTATGAAATATATAATATAGAAATATTATTTTTGATATGTTTATAATGATTTTTTCTATTGGACAATAAATTAAGATCAGTTGGTTCATGTCAAATTAATTGTATTATTATTTTGAATACAATTATGTTTTGTTAAGAATAATTAATGTAGAGTGAAACTCACAAATGTTAAAGCACCATAAAATTTTAATTATAATTATAAAATTATATTAAATTAATGTTCACCATTCATGATTGACTTTTTTATTTACACCTTGTTTTGAGAGTGATTGGAATAAATGAGATGATGCTAGAATTTTTGGAGATTTGACATCAATTTGGGGTTTGAGTAGATTTATTAAAGAAATTTAAATAAAATCATTATAATTCATAGATTTTTAAATCACCAAAAACATCAAGATAATTTGAGTCTATAAATGTTTCTGATATCATTTAGAGAAAATTGATGATAGAAAACATAATTTAATCATCGTTTAGAGAGACCCTAAGAAGAGAGAATATTAATAGGAAGAATATGAAAAATGATTACATTAAATGTAAAATTAGATTAATGTTATGAGGATACTAGATCATACTGTTCCTGAAAAAAAATCTATGTCACAAGATTTATGATACTAAAAAATAAGTTTTAGGGAATCAGATTTAGTTGATCAAGAGAATAAACATTTCTGATTTGAAAGAGCTCAAGTTGAATAAGAAATTCCAATCAATGAATTTTTAAATATTATACAGAAATTATAAACACATGAGAGTAATTTTTATTAGATGTTTGAAGAATTTGTGTGTGAGATTCACAATATGGGTTCAATATAAAGAATTACCACAACACTTATAAATAAAATTAGTATTTCTAGTGTAATTTTTCTTAAATAATGTGTTTCGATGAAAAAAAAATCAATTATCACATTCATGGAAAACCATGTAAATACACTTTTTGACTTTTACTTTATAAAGTCATCATTGTATAAGGGAAATGTGTGGAGGGTGTATAACTAATATCCATAAATCCTAATATATGATTTTGTTTAGATCAATGTAATGTAATTAAACAAGATGTTTAATTTAATAAATTATAGATTTTCACTCTTGATTCAACCCCATTGGGTGGCTCTGTGATCCTCTAGGACTCATAGTTATTAATTTTTTATTCCATCCTAACACAATTTATTTTGTATATCAGTATTCATTATTTCATAGGAAACAATAGATGATTCATAAAAATAGTGGGAGAAATGTATAAATTTGGGAGGTTTAGGAAAAAACATGATTATTTAATAGTATATTATACGGTGTAATAAAACATGGAGTTAGTGAATTTATACTGATTAAAAAATAAAATTAACCTTGTAGAATTAATTAGGAGACAATGTGATAAGTGTATATCTTGTAAAATGATGGTGAAGTTGATTTCATATTTGGAAAATGTATCATATACTCTGATTATATTGACAGTGTGGATTATCTGAAAGTAGGTTTGATTTCATAATATAAAAACAGACTATTAATATAATAATCATGAATGGATATTGATAAATCATGTTGAAGAGGTAAGACCCGGAATGTGTAAGTGAATTTTATGAAAGAAAAATTGACATGAATGGTGCATTGTGAACATATATATTTAAATTTTTATTGATATTTATTTGAAAATTCTAGGTATTGAATGCGAATAAACATTTTCATAAACAGTTATGATAAATTCTATTCATATATTTCATTCCAAAAAAAATTAATATTCTTATTAGTAGTAATGCGAAACGAGTGGGCCAGGGCTGGGTGGGATAAGCCCGCACAGATTTGAGCCCGCACGGGTTTGTCCACAAAAGCCCGAATATAATGCGAACACAAAATTTCAAGCCCACCCCGCCCCACAAAAACCCGTGTGTTGCCCACGGGTTTCCAACAGGCTTACCTATATTTACAAAAAAAATACTATTTATAATCATTTAAATACTGTATTTTTTACCATTATTATAGGTATTTGTGGGGAGAAGTATGATTTAACAATAACTAGAGTTCTCAAGGATGTGATGGAACATTTTTCGTTGGTTAATAGTGGCATGTGGTAATGGAAATGTGGTGGTGAATTGTTTTGATAGAAAGTAGGTGAGTGATCGGTGATGGGCAATGAATGAAAATGTTGGTTGTGTGATGATTTGAACAACTAATCTTTTGAATGAATGATGTCTTTCTAGGTAACAACTAGTTTCAGAGGAAGTTATTGGTATTTTCACGAGGTTATATCCAATTCTATTAATAAAAAAATAATATTAAATAATAAAAAAATTAAATCGACTTAAGATATATTATGATTATAATAACTCTTATAGAAGTGAAAACATGTGCATGGGCGATGAGTTCCATTTTTCAAGAGATGGGTTGACACAACATGTAAATATGGTTAATAATTAAAATATAAATAATATAATATCATATTAAAACAATAAATATAGACCTATTTTAAATCCACATGTGAATAAATGGTTAATTAATATGACCTTTATGGTGAGAAATCATATGTCCCCATTTAACCACAAATTTTTTATTAAAAAAATTAAATGTAAAAGAAACATATATTGAAAAAATAATATATATTTTTTTTAAATCGAGCCCGTGGGAAAGCCCGCACCCATGCGGGCTCAACCCACATTAACCCGCACCTGCGTGGGCTCAACCCACGTTGGCCACACTCTAAACGGTCAAATGTTTTAGGCCCGCCCCGCCCCACATCCGCCCATACCCATAAAGCCCGCGGGCAGCGTGCCCGCTTTGCATCGCTACTTGTTAGATTGAGATTATTGAAATAAAAAATTATTTCCATATAAGAAATATCTTCAATGATGAATATAATATACATATAACATGGTTTTATTTACCAATTGTTGTATTAGGGAATGAAAGTCATTATGTTCCATTTATAAATTGAATAAAACATCATGAATTAAAAATATCATTTTTTATAAAAGTGTTTAATTCATAAAAAAATAATGATATTTATTAAATATATAATAAATAATGTGGATGAAATTTCATATTTATGATTTCATATGTGGATGATGTACGACTCCTCATAAATGATATAATTTTTTTGAAATCTATATTGTATTGTTTCAAATAATGATTATTCATGAAATACATGGGTGAGGATGTTTATATGATGGCTATAACGATCTATAGAGATAGATTTAATAGATTACTTATTTTGATTTTAGATATTTATATTAGTTAAGTTATGAAAAACATTATCATGGAAAACTCTAGAAGGGTTTTAGATAATGTTTCACTATTGGATTATAATGAAAGATAATTGTACATAAACTAAGATAGAATGTAAATATATTAATGTGACTTATTAGACTTTAGAAATGGAAGTAATCATGTAGTCCTTGATAGGTAATCAACTCAGTGTTTCTTATGAATTTTTAATTACTAGTTAATTGTAATAAAGAAACAATAGAAATCAATAGATTATTTTAAATAATATATTTAAGTACATGAGGATATCTAAAAATATAATCATTGTTTTTAATGGTGAGGAAATGATCATTACATACGGTTACACAAAATCTAAATTCTATATTCTCAATGACTAATCTAAATATCAATATAGATTTTTTATTCCTCAAACCTTTAAAAATTAGTCACAAGACATCTAAGATATACGCATTGGAAAAAAGTATAATTAAAGTTTATTATATCAATAAATTTGATGTTGTAAATGAAACTATTTTGATCAAGAATCATATTTCAAAAAATATGATAATAATTATAATTATAGTAATAATAAATGATAATAATAATAATAATAATAAAAATAAATATTTCATTTAGGTGATGGAACCTATGTATCACCAAAGGGATACAAAAATTCTTCACAAGTACCATATAATTTGATAAATAATTATACTAATATAAATTTATTATTTTCCATCTTTCTATTACCATAATTTAATGATGTTTTGAAACAAAAATCTATATTATTTGTTTAATAAACACATGGAATATATTTATTATATAACCATAGTTTTGAAATACCCATTGATATTGTATATCTATAAGAAATTTCATTAAAAAAATATCATTGTTTTAAGTAATAAATATTTTATTAATACTACAAATGTGAGTAATTTATGATTATAATTTTAAAACATATAGTCCTTTGGGAATATTAAATCCCTGGGAAAAATAAACTCAAAACCATAATATTAGAAACATTTTGGTAAAATATAATTCTAAAATTTGAGAAAGGTTTTTGGTCCACCATTCCACTATTCTCTACACATCTCCTAGATTTAATAATTTTTTTCATCCAAGGCATTACTGAGTTAATGATGGAGCTTCACCCACCCATAAATCACATATTTATTCTTCCTTCCAAAAACCCTTAATATAATAATTTTTTTCTGTTTATAGAGAATTTTATATTGTTACCAAATATCCCTCTCATGATGAACAAATAATTACTTTTTCATATATATTTTCATTCAATATAAATTGTGAAAAATCCTTAGTTTTTTATTAAAATTTTTTTACAATCAACTTAGTGAAGTACACATTTATTACTTTTTAATCATTAATTGATTCATGGATTTCAATTTACCTAATGTTTATTGAGAATTTGGTATTTTTATGAGTACATATCATGCATATGGTGTAAAATGACCAGATTCCTCTTTTTTTCTTTTAAATGATTTTTTGGTTATTTAAAACATATCTCAACGGGTTGTTTTCATGACAATATTAGACAAAACATATTTTCTATTTTTCATATTACCATATTTCATTGATTTGGTGATATGGATTTTTTTAAATCTAAATAAATTTTAGAGGTTTTGTAAATATTTCATATATGACAATCATTCCACTTCCTGATTATTGATCATGTGAATATTTCATACTAAAAAATTTACACAATATTTATATTCTCAATTAAGTTCACAATGATTATTTTAAATAATGATCATGGTTTTAATCCCTATAATAATCTAAAACATACAGGATATTGATTTTTTATTTAGAAGAAGGTTATATATTTAGTAAAAAATTAACTGGAAAAAATTGAAATCTTCAAAGATAATATTTTATATGTTTATATTAATTTTTATTACAAATTTTTCTAGTAAATATGTTAATTCTAATTCATTTGATTATATTTTATTATTTTTTTCTTTTTTTTTTGTAGTATTCAAATTGATATATCAAAGTGAAATAATAATGGATATATTATTCTATGCTAATGAAGATGATTACTTCATTGAGATCATCAATGCTATAAGTGAAATTAAACAAAATGATCACATTCAATTGAATACGATAATATTTGTAATGTGAATTTTTATAGATAGTTGTAAAAATTCAATTTATTTTATTTTTCTCCAAAATTGCTTAGACTGTTATTATTTAGACCTGTGATACATTTTTTTTGAAGTGGTGAAAAAATTTTCAAAATTTTAATTTATATAAGTATCACTTTTTTCTTCCATTTTCTGAATATTAACAAGATATTAGCTTGTAATGTTATGGGAAATTAAACAAGTATCTAGGTTTTTAGTTTATATTTTTTTCTTTTTTTGATGAAATTAAAATAATATCTCATTAAAGTATTTTAATAACATATAATTTCATAATTTTTTATATTTTTGTATAATATTGAAATGAATCAAATTTATTCAATTAACAAAATAAAATATTGGGTTATATTTTTTTACTCACCAACTATTTTTCAATTTTTAATGAATTGGAAATAATTTTGGAATAAAATAAATAATGTTTTTTTGTAATTTAAATTTTTATTTGTCACAAGAGCTAACTAATTTTTAATTATTTTGTTGAATCATTAAATAATAAAATAAATAAAACAGTATTTTAACCAAGTTGAACTTTGTGTTCTGTTTGGTTTTGAAAATTATTTTGTTCTATATTGTATTTATATTGAAAAATGTGTTAAAAAATATTAAATAAAACACATTAAAATGAAATAAATTTAAAAAAATATATGTCTTTTAGAAGCTCCAAATTTTATAATTTAAAATATTATTATATTTGGAAAACTATATATAGGTAGAAGTAAAAAACAATTAATTTTTTGTTAGATAATTAAGAAAACATTAGTTCATGGAAAAGTGATGTTTGGAGTTTTTTTAAGAATCATATATTTTGAAACTTTCATATAATAGATACTAAATTTAAATATTGAGAAAAATAATGTTATGTTACATCATTAATAATAAAAATTATTTGTCAACAAATTTTTTTATAATCATTTTAATTTAATCTGGATTTGGATGGTTATATTTCTTATAAAGAAGTGATTTATTATTTTTTTAATTACCATTGTGTTATTATATTATGATGAACTAACAATAATTTCATACATTTAATTTATTCAATAAAATTTTGATTATGTTTTTCTATATCTATTTTAATCTTTAAAAGTGGTGGCTTTGTAACAATACATCCAAAATATTTCATCAACCTAGTTCATAACACCAATGGACCGATTTTCATTCCTAGATCATTACAGTTTAGTGACTATAAATGATGGTCTATGGGATTTAAAATTGAAAAGTTTACTTTATTTATATAAATATATTATTCAATACTATGATATATAGAACATATTGAAAGACTTATCAATGAAATATACATTACAAAAATTATAACATTGTATTCCAGTGATTACCTACTATACATGTATCATGATATAACCATATATATTTTTTGGATAGAAATAGAAGAAAAAATTATAAATTAAATTTTACACAATAAACCATATAAAAAATAGATAAAAATATCAACAAAATGATATTGGAAACACAAGTTTCACTAGATCTGGCCCTCCATGCTTCATCACCAATGGGTGTCCTAACCTACTAGTGTAAAACCAATGATAGTTATCCATAATCATTCTTACAAGTAACCTTATACATTATTTTACATGAAATGACATTAATGAAGTTGCAAACCTAATGACGTGTGCATGCAGTGTGTGTAATTGGAGAAAAAACATAAACCAAAAAATATCTTGAATCTGTGATGTAAAAAATTTAGTGAATACATGTATGAGTATTTTTGTAATTTAAGATATTAATGTAGTATGAAAAATAGATTTAATGAAATAAACAAACTAAAATATCATCAATCACTAGACATGAAACAGTGGATAACTCTTGAACCCCTAAGAGGATCCATACCTACATCGTGAACAATATTGGAATCCACTATAGAATTAAGTGATGTCATTTATGTATGGAAAATAACTAGACACACACACATCACCATTCTAACATAAGAGGACTCCATCCTAATTGGGAGGGATACAATCATATATCAATATATAACCTCACATAGGAGGACTCTCATTTAATAAAGAAGAATATAATCTTATAACAGTATCATTACCTCTATAAAAGAACCATGGTACTTTCATAAGACATCAATAATATTTCCAAATTCTATGAATTTTTTTTCTATCATGTCATCTATATCCACAACAACAAAATGAATATCTATATACAATTTCAAGTAAAAAAACCTAGTATTTGTAACCATACCAATATAGATCTCTACATAAATTGTGTTGAAATTAATTATTGTATATAAAATTATAAAAATATAGAGTAACTAAATATAAACACAATAATAAATCAATTATGATCTATATTATAATTTCAAACACCCAAAATAGTATAACCTAGGGTGAAACACCCCACACCACTACCTACTATGTAATTCCTCCCAACTAATTATATGATCGTAAATTATTAAATAAATTTCCAACCTAAAAAACATGATCCAACTGACCATGATAGTAAAACCCCAATACTTTATTGCAATTTTATCTTTAAATATGTATTATTTCTATGATATCATTGTTTCTAAACAACACTGAGTTTATATGAATCATTATATACTATTAAAATACTATTTTTAAATATTTTAGTTATCCCCATTATGTAGGATTGGATTGTATTAATAAGAACAACTAAATTATGAAAAAAATAAATTTATAAATTTATAAATTTTTGTGTTTATTGACAATTAGATTAGGAAGAAAATATTATTATTTGAAGGTAAATGAGATGTTTTTTATTTTTCAAATAGATTTTATTCACACAAGTTTATTTATTAATAAATTAAATTAATCAATATTAATTATTGAATTTAATGAAATATATTGATTATATATCCAATAAAATGTTTTATAAATAATCTAATCGGAATTAATATTTATTGAATAATAATAAGTCCGAGTTTATGCTAAAGACACAGTTATCTAAAAATGGACATCATTGTGTTTTGCGTAATCATATTAAAAAGAAATTTATTTCACTTATTGGAATTTCATATAATTCAATTAATTACATAATTGGAATTATTTTGTCTAAATTTATTTTTTATACCACCATCATTTTTTTAAATTAATTTTAAAAATAGAAACAATTTGTTACCACGGATAGGGATAAAATAGTTTTATAGGGGGTCACACTTAGATATTAGGGAAACAATGCCAAATAAACATTCCTAAATATTACTATTTAAATATATATATTTACATATAATTATATTAAATTATTATTTTAACCCATATTTAAAAATTATACAAGAAATTTACCATTTATTTTTTAAATCTTCTTAAAAATTCTATGTATATCCCTCCCCTCCCTTATAAAAGGGAATTTCATTGAATCCCATCTTCCAAAATTATGATCTATCTAGATATCAATATAACTCTACAAAGAAATTCCTAGATTCATTAACTACAATATTGATCTCCTATTATTACCCTAAGACCATCACAAGATGTTTTAATGTGTTTAATAAAGGAGGTCTCTCAAAGAACAGATAATCACCTTAACAAACTCATTAAATTTATATTTGTTATTAAAATTCCTTAAACCATATTGTAACCCTAATAAAATATTGAATACAATATTTATAATAAAATAATATTTTTTTTATGATTATGGACAACCATTTTATATCATCTTCTAATTCCTTGGAAAATGCTAATCCTGCTTCTTCATATGTGTGGACTATAACCTCAACAAAGCGATGTGATTAGTTTTTTAATTTCCTATTTAAATTGATCTTAGTAAATATTTATTTAATAAATATATATATCATATATGTGATATAATTACGATTGTTTTAATTTTAATTATTATTTAATTTTTTTTATTTCATCTATTGAAAAGTTAAAACATCACATGTGCATACATACGAACTATTGTCTCCATAAAGTGATATAATTAATTTTTCATCCTTTATTTTTAGGAATTGTTATAAAATTTTATATAAAAATTAAATAAATATTTTTTCATGATTAATATTTTCTATATTTGGAAACCGTGACCAAGGTTCATGTATTGGAACCATCAAACCGAAGCATGCATGTTAAATAGAAAATTCTTCAAATGAATGTTCAATGAAATATTGATATTGTTAATGAAATAATAAATTAATATTATAATGGAATTATAAATATTATTTTATTTATGAATATAAAAATATAATAATGTTTTCAAAAAAAAATTTTTATTTTAAATGAGTTTTGTTCTTCTATGGATCAAGACATGACTTGAGGTATAGATTTCTCTTCTCATATTTATTTCAATAATATGTATTTCGTATTCCTCACTTGTTTATATTATGTGTTTTATTTATAATAAAAGATTTTACTTTATGATATTTCTCATGAAAACTGTAGGGATTTATGTGTCCATATAATTTTTTCTCATTTATTCAGGTTTATTCTGATATTACAAAAGTAATAATAGATAACAATACAATTGCATAACTTTTCCAAATCATCTTTAATAAATTTCAATTCAGGGAAATTTTATTGATATTATCCTTTAAACAATATATATTTTATTCTTTATTTATTCATGAAATTATCCCAAAATAGAACTATTTTTTGGAACATCAAATGGCGGAGAATGTTTTTTAAGAAAAAAAGTCATTATTTTCTATAGTTCGATAAACTATTTATTCGAAGTCCATGTATCCTAAAATAATTTAAGGCATGTTATTTTATTTTATTCAATGAATTGTAAAATTAATTTTAATCTATAAATAAATTTCATTTAAGTTTTTTAAAAAATAAAATTTTAGAATTTTTTCTAATTGTTTTTGGAATTTTTGACAAAATTATGAAAACAATATATTTAAATTATACTATATCAATAAATTTTCTAAATATCATGAATATTATTTGATTTAAAATTCATTTAAATGTATTGATATTTATTTATATTGAAAATATATTTCCCAATTTAATGGTAAATATTAGTTTATAAAGATACAAATTTTTTTTGTTTTCCCTATTTTTAATGAAATGATTAAATCCACTGATTTTTTTTTCATATAAATATAAATGTCCAATAAGATTTATTATGATAAAATTGAGAATTATCAGAGTATAAAATATAATTTCATTATCTCGATGACTTATAATGATTTATAGTTTATTATATGAAACACTTTACATTTCTATGGGTTATTCTATGATAAATTAAGGGAGTGTTGATGAAACCATCATCATTTACAAAAGTTATATTATGATGAATTAATAATTATTTTATAATATTGTGGAACATATAAATATGATTTTAATTATGAAATTGGTGTCCTCAAAATTATATATCTCTCAAATTATTTGGATAATAATAGATATCTAAAGAGATAACATGGACTAGAATTGGGAGAGAACATAGTTAAGTAAGGGAATCTATCTAATATGGATTTAGTGGGAGTTGAACATGACTATGTTAATGGCGTAATGTAGAGTGAACCCAATCAAATATGATATTTGTAGTAGTAATTTTTGACCATGGAAAATATTTTCTTTACTTATTTGTATTCCAAAAACCTATGTCTTATCCTTATGGTATGTTATAATAGTTGAAGAATGAGTATTTTATTCTTCCACACTCTTTTGACATATGTATTGTGGTATGAAAATCCATTATTACATAATCCCTAACTAATGAACATTGAATGATTGGGTTAGACATTCATTTGATATGATCAATTTTATCTAAACATTATACTTATATTTTTAACACATATCATTAATGATTGAAATCTCCATTGTTTTACCAAAATGAGAATTTCATATCACCCTTTTTATGAACCATTTCCCAACGTAATATATATATTGTTAATTGGGGTATGATTACGAATTATATAATGTGAGAAACATTTTCTAGTGGTGTTGAAGTTCTTCCATGATATTAGATGATAATATATTTATTCAAAAATTAAAATTAATCTTTTTTACTCATTCATCATGTATTAATTTAAATTATACTGAATATAAATTTTAAATTATTCCATATTAATAAATTTTATTCTTGGGTAACTTAATTTTTTTTAGAAATGGGTTTCATTTTTTTGTATTTTAAGATGATAGAAATTGATTGAAAATTTTTGGGATATGCCTATGTATATGATAACATGCTGGAGTAGATTTTAAGTAGTGTATTGTTATTTTCCTAAAAAATACATCCATGTCTAGATACTAAAATATTGATGCATTTTTTGGCACAAATTCATAGAGGGGTAACAACATTAAACGTGGATTCTTCGGTTTTTATTAGATTATTACCAGTGCATGATGAGTGGGACTTAGACTACCCACCAATCTAGAAACTCATATGAGATTTAATTTTATTAATTTAGATTCCCATTATTATCCATTATTTGGATTGTATGGAAGTAATTATTAAAAACATCTGAAAATACATTATTATATGAGATGAAAATATAGTGACATGAGCTGAAATATGGTTCCATATTCGATGAAATCCTAATAATTATTTGCATAAACAAATAATTGTCTAATATAATTATTTATGTTTTACAATTAAACTATGTTCTTTGGTTGTATTCAATAGATGTAACCAGATGGAATTTTTATAATAATAAATGAGATAGAAAATAAAATAAGTGACTAAATGGAATGGTAGGAGGCTGAAAAATATTGTGATTATGAATAACAAATTTTATCCTGATATGATAAAAACTTTAACTTAGTGAGTCTACTAACAATCATAGTTAGCGGAAAATGGATTTTAATTGAAGTTTATTTGTCAACAACTCTTAAAGGAAGAAGATTAAACTTCCTGCATCTTAATGATGAGTGATTAAGTAACCATATAAATGCGTAAAATTATTGGGATGATATTTTATGTGAATAAAAGTTAGTCATAAAAAAACTAATTTCATTTTAAAATGAAGTGTTCAATTGAGGAAAAATAATATCATCCTACGATACCACTAATATTTTATGCCATAGGTGTGGGGAATGTGGGAATCATCAGATCAAATTCCCTATTCAAATGGATAACAATTAGGATAAGGAATTTCTTTTACAATGTATATTATTTAATTCGATGATGATGGATAAGTAATACTTTTCATATACTCTAATGTGGTGGATTTTATGTTATTTTTTTAAGAAATCTCCCTTGGAAAATATTATTTTTCATTGTTGAATTAAAATTTAAGTTATTTTGAGAATTTATTAACACTATATAAATATATTATATATAAATTTATAGAATTAGGAAATCACATTTGATATTATGACTCATCTAGTGATCAATTTTCATGGATGGGATACATATTGTCTTCTAGTGGAAATTACTTACACAGTATTGGTCTAATTCCCTATTTCTGAGGGATAATTATCCCAAATAGATATAGAGAAACATAAAATTAAATATATGGCTATTTTTTGGAATATTTTAATGTATTTCATGAAAACTTTCATAGTCTTACCTCAAAGTAGGAATTTGAATTTTTAGAATAAAGAATTTAAAGTGATACACTTGTTTTCAATACTACTTACTAAATTACACTAATTGAGTTGTCGGAATTGAAAAATAAAATCTAAAATAATCATGAAAAGGTATCCATACACCTAATTACAACACCCTAGGGTGAACTTATTTTTTTTGTTAAGAAGAAGGAATTTTAATGAAACATTTCATTGATTGTTGAGAATATATTAAGATCACTAATTAGAACACATATCCTCTACCCAATATTGATGATTTGTCTGTTCAATTTCATGGGTCTCAATAGCATTCCAGGATTGACTTATTTTATAGATATCAACAGTTGAGGGAAGGAATAATGATATACATAGAATTGTCTTCCTTATGATGTATGGACATTATGAATTTATATTGATTACATTTAAACTTACTAATGGCCACACTATATTCATAGATCAAATTATTATAATAATTATAGATTACATTGGTCTGTTTATGGTTGTGTTTGGAGATGATTTTCTTATATATTCAATGTAAATAAAAGATAATGATGATTATTTAAAGGTTTTGTTAAATACCATGTGGAAAAAGATGTTTTATTCCAAATTCCGCAAGTTTGAATTATGGTTATAAAAATTTTCATTATTGGGTTATATAATATCATGTGAGGTTATATCAATGGACCCTTTATAGTGGGTTATTATTAAAAAATAACCTAGAATAAAATCAGTGACTTTGATCTATTATCTTCTTGGTCTGTCAATATACAACCAATTTTTTTGAGTTATTTATCATTAAATTATAATCTAATAAAAAAGTTTATTTAATAGGTATCCATGTTACCATGTAATGATGAATATGAGGAAAATTTCCTGAAATTGAAGCTTATTTCGACTATATCTACTATGATCAAAATATTTTGTATTGGATAAGGATTTGTGATCCATAGTTTTTATCAAAGAATATGTAGGGATGAAGCCACATATAGAATGACATGTTTTTAGATTATTCCTCAACACAATTTTAAAATATTGAGAAAATTACCCATCCCATGATTTAAAACCATCAGTGATAATTTGGAATTAAAATTATGGAAGAGTTATCCTTATAGGGAACTTTTTTCAACAATATACAATGATTGTAAATATTGATTTATATATTAATTAAAAAATATATGAATATGCACAAAGAAGATAGTCCTGGTTGATTAAATATTAGGACTGCCCAATACACTACCACATTGGAAAGGAATACAATGTGGATGATGCTATAAGTTATAATAAAAAAGTTAGTATGTCCACTTAATTGATGGAAATAGATATTATATTATGGATTTAAATAAGATGGATATTGAAATATGGATTAATTGGAATATATGGTATATTTCTCAGAATAAATTTTAACCATCCATTTAAGTGAGTGAAATGTTTCACATAGGATGATGTGGGACTATAGATGATGTTAAGAAATGTTCATAAGATTAACCGTGGTTTTGATGGAAAAAATTATTTAGGAATATATTATGGTTCCTTTAAATATATTTATATTAAAAGGATTTATTAGTTGAATTTCACAGTTCATAATTCCCTATACATCCTTGATGTATGATGACATTTAGATATTTGAATGAGTATCACTTATGGGATAACATTAAAAGAGTTGTTATAGGGTTTTCCCCGATTCAAAATGTTTAATCAACTTAAGGATGTGATATATAAGTTTATGGGGATATTAAAATAATTAACCATAATTCAATGGAAATTGTGAAAAATTATCAATGATTTTAACATTGGACCCCAAAAAAGTATAATGGGAGAAATCGTATTTGTGTAATATTTGGTCGCTTTGCATAATGAAAAAGAAATTATTTCAATTAATTAATATTTTTTTACTAATCAAATTTATAGGATATATATCATAGATGTTATAAGGTTTTGTGGAGTACAATATTCTTCTATTTGAAATTTGGATCTGAGTTTAACATGAATATTATGGATAATTCTTAAATGGAAATTGAAAATGGAATTATTATTTATCAATTCATATAATACTTAAATAGGTCATCATTATGATAAGAACATTCAAAAAATTGTATATATAATGAGAATAATTTAAATTTATTTTAAAGATGGTTAGTATTAAAACCATCTATTGGTGTAATGTTCCAACTTCTGAAGCTTTCACTCGTGCATTCAGATATCTCTCTACGAAGTTCTCTATTTAAGTATATAAAAAATACTAATGTGATAATATGATGTTATAGAAAGAAATAAACTAAGACATAAAATAGCTATATAAATTACATAGGGTGTTAGATACATTCAACAACACATCCTAAATAGATGAGTGTTTATAGATAATTTATGTTTCCAATAATCAATGAGATCTATATATTTATGTTTCCAATAAGGTACCCATTTGAATATTCCCTTAGAAGAAGGTTATAATATTTCAAAATATTGGAAAACTAAATCATATATATCAATACCTTTGAAATTATTTATTGTATCTGGATGGGTCCTTATCACTTGAATCATCCATTGAATCACTCAAATGCATACAATGTTTTCCAAATATGTCTATTGGGGAAGTACATTACTGCTCATTATCATGGAATAATATTAGTGTTTATACCATAAGATAAATATATCTCATACGTGGATAACTATTGGAGATGATTGATTGAAAGAAATTTTTGTAGTAATAATACCACTCACCCTGTGATGTTTCTATTGAGAAAGAATAAATTTGAGAAAGTTAAATGGAAACAAGATGATGTGAGGATGCAAAATTGACCTCATTTATTAATTCATAGTGTTATATTTTCTAGTTAACATTTATTACAAGATTGTACAATGTAACACAAAATATTTTATGATATTTTTCATTTAAATAAATATGATATTTTTGATAGAATTCATTATATTAAACACTATGTTTAAATAAACATAATCATACTATTAAAATATTATTATTTAATGTGATATTACGGAATAGATATTGGATTAGAGGGTATGAATAAAAAACTGAATAAGTAAAAAAATTAAGAGATATATTAAATGAAATCTATGGTAATCAATTGTTCGAAAACAAAAATAAAATAAGTTAAATGTAAAATGAATTCTTTCCCGAAAAACATTTTTTATGCGGACACTTATATTTTTATCTCAATAAATTTAAATACTAATAATTGATGAATTATTTTAGTTATATATATATATATATATATATATATATATATATATATATTTATAATATATTTGGAAATTTTTTTTAATATCTAATTGTCCTTTCTAGGCATGGAATAAAATTAAATCAAGTTTTTTGATTAAAAAACATTTTTATAAAAAAAAATTTCTTTTATGCATCCCGATTAAAAAATAAATTTATTTCACTTATGTGAATATATATTGATAAAATGGATCCCAATTTTGATAAATAATTTCAACCTTTTTTAATTTTTTGAATTTTATTTTTCTCATATTAATAGTAAATTAATTAAATATTTGTTAAAGGGGATTGGGTTAATATGGGTTTACCGAGGGTTAAACTAATAGATAATTTTGAAAAAACACATAGCACCAACTATATAGTATTGGTATCGTATTTTGAGACCTTATCTTACCATACCTTCAATTTCATGTCCCTTTTGTTTCACATTCATAATAATGAGACCTTATATTACTTAAACCATCTAGGTAATTTCTTGTTTATCACCATCCTCAAAAATAAAGGGGAACCTCTTAAATTCATTTATTTTAATAATTTAAGACCTCTATTTCATTAAATCCCTACCAAAAATTAATTCCTACAATCCTGCCCTTTATTAATATTCCATTGGTGTTACCCAAAGACCATTCTATGAAGGCTTAAGTAGTAATCAATAGTTGGAATCTTGAAGAATATGTAATCCACTGACCAGAAACATTAAATGTCTAGTTATTATTATAAAATAAATAAATTAGTATCAAATATCCTGAAAAAATTAATCTAGTTTCATAAATTCACTTTTATTTTATTATTATTAAAGAATATTAATTTTCTATCTCTTTCCCATCTATTAGAAAATAATAACATTGTTGATGTGTATGTGTAGACTACCACCACCACGATGTTATGCGATTCAGTTTTAATTTACTCATTACATGGGTGATAAAAAGGATATATTTAATGAATGTGTATTATTTTTATAAAATTAAAATGATAATTTAACTTTAAATTAGTATTTACATATCTCTCGCTCCATACATCTAAAAGTGAAAACATCACTCATGCCTATGTATATACTACCATTGCCAGGACGTGATGTAATTTTTCTAATCACAAAATTATATCAACGGTTATAAAAGTGCTTATAGTGATAAAATATTATGAATAGATTACAATAAATATTTATAATATTATTAAATAATGAACATGTTACAAAATGATACAACTATCTAAGTAAAACATGAACCTAAAAAATATTAATTTTCATATGAATGTTTATCTTAATGAAGGAATTGTTATTAAAATGAAAAATAGATTTTTTTTAATTAATTATATTGAGTGAGTTATGTATTAATATGGTCGAGAATAAATTTATAATAAACATATATTTAATTTATATGTTTTTTGAGAACATGTAAAGTATTATAAGAATTTATATAAGGGCTTTCTATCTCGTATTTATTTCTACAATACAATTGAAATATTCACCACATGCCTAATTTTTGTGGTATTTATGAATTCAATGAACATAATTTATGATGTTCAATAATAAAAATATTGTTATTTAAAAATCCATCTAATGTTCTTGGTTTAGTGATGTTTTGATTCAGATATTACTGAAGTTGCAATGGTTTATGTTACAATCTCCATTCATTTTAATATTTTCTTTGATATATCTATATTAAGGGTAATTAAGTGAATATTATCCTTTAAAAATATATAATTTATTATAATATGGATTTTCATTATGTTTTCATGTGTTAGTAACATTTTCTCTCCTTTATAAATAAAATTAATAGAATTTTTTTTAAGAAATAGTTACAATATTTCTTCTTTGGTTGATAATGATTCTCTTACATGCCCATATAGAATAATTTTTTTAACCCATGCTATTTTATATGTACCATTGATTGTTTAAAATCAATTTCAACCATACATTAATTTATTTTCAATTGATTATAATTAGGTTTTTACAGTTTTTTCTTAAATGGTTATTTATGACTTTTTACAAATAAATTGTGAAAGACATATATTATTATCATTTATCAGATGAATGAATTATTCTACTATCATGAATATTAATTAAATTAAGATTTATTTGAAAGATTCAATTTTTATATTCAAAGATTTTCTTCTCAATATTTTTTTAATTTCTAGTATTTAATGATAAATAAAGAAATTTATAATTTATAAATTTTCAAATAAATTTTCTAATGCACTTCTTGAGTTAATTTTCATCTATATAATCATATTTTAAGGATATTTACACCCCACTAAGGATAAGATTTTATGAAACTATCCAATTTTATTCTATTGATGGATTACAATGTTTTATGTTTTATTCTATAATAAACATTTATATTTCATGGGTTATGATATAATGAAATAAAGAAATGTATATGATTCATATTTCCATTCCATGGGTTATGATATGATGAATTTCGCAATGTTTTATATTCTTGTGGCACACATATATATGGTTTTCATTATATGATGCGTGGACCTGCAATAATTTATCCCCCCATTGAATTGGGTAGTTATTGATATCTCAAAAGATAATATGGATAAGAATAGTGAGTGAACCTAGTCCATTAATAGAAACTACCAAATAATATAGTCATGGGAGTGAATAATGAATAGTGAGATGATTGAACCGTGAGTGTCCCAAATCCACTATGAAGGTATTGGAAGTGATTCTTGAAAAATTAAATGATTTTATTTTATTATGGTTTTTCAAAAAATCTATGACTTGGGATTATGATATGTTGACATTACTCATGTGTGATTAGTATGGATTCCGTACTCTAATAACTATTGTATTTTGTAATGAAAAATTAATATTCAATGATATATGATTAAATATATTTTTCTAATTGGGTATGTATTTAATAAATTTTTATCATGTTATCATACCCTTATTCTTACCTTATGCTCACATATGATCATTAATTGATACATCTAATGATTAACATTACTGAACATCTATTGTCAACAATTTTTATGATTTATCACAAATTAGATCTGGTCGCCACTAATACTGGAACCAATTCCAACACATGACAAGGGATGAAGGTCATTCCCTAACCCAACATGCTGGAACAATTTCTTGGGGATCAATAAATTTGATTTTGAAATGATTTACTTATGTATGAAATCATAAACCATTAAAAACAATCAATGATATGAATCAGAAATTTTCATGCCAAACAGGACATAACAAAACTAATATCAAAATAAATTGTTTTGAAAAAATTAAAAATTGTCCAAACATAAATAAAAACATTAGAAAAACGTATTCAAATACTTTATTTGAAAGGGGGGTCATCACCCCCCGAGTCGTCTCCACAGCACCGCACTAAGAGGTTACTAACAACATGAACCACATTCACCTAAGGGTTTTTTCTTTACATGTGTCAAACATAATCAGGTATAAATACACCAATGTGGTGTATGTAGGGTGTGAGACTACTCTCAATAGGATACCAACCATGTATTCCAAATGTTATTCAATACAAGGTAAAAATCATGCAGTTTTAAAAATTATTTAAAAGCGATGATAAATTCCGAGAAGTGAAACATTCAATTGTAATCAGTTTTCCAAAGAAAACATTCCTAATGTAAACAAGTTTCAATAAGAAAGTACATATACTATATTTTACTACAAAAACCAACCTAATACATGGGAAATACAAAAAATCCATTGAACACCAAAACCGGGAACACCCTTAGGCACTTGATTGTCTTGCGCACTATATACCTTGTACATTGGTGTAAAATATTCATGCCACAATCTTTTACCGTGAAGATTCCACTACTAGAGAACATTAACATAACCTATTGGTCCACAAACATCATCCACATAGTTTAGTTAGTGTTTTTGAGATCCAAAATGCTATGAGAAAAAGGGACAAAACCCATCCAGATCACTAGCGTACAAATAAAAATCTGCCCACATTGGTATTTGGGCTTCCCCATTGTGCTCAAACAATTTCAGAAATATACACACATCTATTTTCATATAAAACACCACTAAGGGTATCATAAAAACAATAAATTATCTATTCACACTATATACAACCTAAAAACAAAACAAAACATTTTGATTTTCAATAAAATGACTTCTCAAAATCATGCATTTTTTCCACCCAAAATACTTTGAAATATCTACATTGAACACTATGTGAACACTTGTAAGTTACCAAAAATAATTTCAGTCCAATTAAAATCAATTAATCCAATAAATTTGTAATAGGGTAGCCCCATATGAATCAACAAGTTATATCTTTATAAAACCTCCATTTTCACACATTCATGACACTGAAATTCCATATGCATCAAAAACACCGTTAAAACAAATTTTTGTAGTAATAACCCATGGATACAAACACTTAAACCATTATTGTAGTCCCCAATTCATTTCAATAAAATCAACTAGGTAGTTAATGGGCATCCCTAAATGAAAGGATAACATATTTCTATTAAAAACACCCAATTTCACATGAAAATGGCATTCACAATTCATTTGCCTTAAAAATAACACTAAAAACCAATTATTGCACCAATAATAAAATTATATAAAAATGAAAAAATCTTAAAAATTTCATGATAATTCAAAAGAATTTCATACACATGAAATCACCTACCATGTTTGTTAAAACGTTGAATCGTTTGTGTGAAAATTCAATCGTACCACCACCACACCTCAAGGATGGTAGATCAAGCCAAAAATAAGAATATTGGACCAGGAAATCCTAATGTTAAACCCTAGTTTCAAAACCCTACCCTCTGGTCATTTGAGACATTACGAAAATAGGGGGAAACATCATGGAAGCGGGAGGAACAAAGAGGGAGTGACACTTACTTGGCGTTGTGTGAATTTCCTCCACCAAGTCCCCCTTAAAAATGATGTTATTTGGATGGATTGAAGTGATTGGGAGGATTAAATGGATGAAATGGACCAATGGGGGAAGAAAGGGTCCAGTTAGGATAAATATAGGGTGGAAAAGAAGTCACTTGGCTCATTTTAATGAGCAGAATAGAGGCGCAATGTTTGTGTGCATGGTTTGGTAATCAATCACCTAAATTGGGCACCCTCTATTCTCCCCTAAAAATCATCAAATGCCTAAAAAAGTTTTGGGGACTTTGGTGTGACATATATGGGATGATATGTTAATAATATATAAATTATAGGTACCTATAATGAAGAACATGAGTGTGAAAATTCTCCCCACAATGAAAACATTCTGACCCGAAAATTCAACAAGAGGCTTCATCAGAAAACAAGAATGGGTACTCAGCCTAAACCCAAGAATTATTCTCCCATGTCTCATGTGTATAAAAAATATACCGACGAAGAACCAAAACCTGTGGAATAGACTTCCCATGAAGCACCATCTCTTGGGATTCCACTATTTGCACTGGCTGTCAAAAACTAACAAGTCAGGCTCTATCGCCAGATCTTCCCAACTCAACACATGGGACATATCCGGGATGTATTTTATCAAATCGGAGACATGAATATGTAATGGATGGATATCAACTCAGATGGTATGGAAAACCTATTTTCCTCCTTTCAAATATGCTCAGTGATATCAATATTTCTGACATACCGCGTCGTTAGCTTCCCCTACATTACCAATCGAAGATGGCCCAGACGAGGGGTCGCATTCAAGAATACTCTGTCACCCATTGAAAACTCTAGGTCTTGACCTCTATAGTCAGAATATAATTAATGGAGACTCTGAGCTATCAATATTCATTTCCTGTTCAACTTGACCATCTCAGATTTCTCATGCTCTAGACTTAACCCCAACAAGGAGGACTCACCTAACTCATCCAAACATAGGAGGGGAGACAAGGCCGACCATAGAGTTCCTCAAAAGGAGATGTTCTAATCAAGGGTTGGTAACTGTTGTTATAACCAAACTCAACCAATCCCAAATGTGAATCCCCAAAACCTCCCAGTCCAGAACATATGCATGAATCTTTTCCTCTATAATTTGGTTTTCCCTTTCGATCTGACCATCCGTTTGAGGATGGTATGTCATTCTCATTTGATCTAGGGCCCCAAGGGATTCTGTAGGCCTCCTGAAAACCGTGAAGTGAATTTTGGGTCTCTATCTGAGGCAACTGCTAATGGCACACCATGTAACCATTCCACCTTGTAAAGATACAATTCGAAAAACTCATCCTCTTTAGTTGTATCTTTTATCTAAATAAAGTTGTATGATTTGGTCAGACGATCAATCAGAACTGAAATAGAATTATTACCCCTAGGTGTACATGGAAAGCCAACAATGATGTCCATGGTGACCTCATACCACTTTCAGGTTGGAATGGGTAACAAATGGAGAAAACTTGAGGGCCATTGATTCTTTACATTCACATGCTAGAATGTGTAGCATCACGAAACAATGTCCGAGATGTCTCAACTCATACCATGCCACTAGAACTGCTGACACAAATCCTAATATATCTCCATGGAACCTGGATGGACAAAAAACTAAGAATGGTGGCTATCCGCCATCACCACCCATCGTATAGATAAAAACACCACTAAACAACCCTTGAAGCATGAAATTCCTTTGGGAGATAAAGATAAATCAAGGATGTCTCCATACCATGAAGAAACTACCTCAACCCCTAAAAAATCCCATCATTAGGATGTTCTTTCTGAATCAACTCCAAGGGAGTAGGAGTCAACTGGACTCCTACAAATAACACACCCCTATTTTTCTCCATGGTCTCCACAAGAATCTGAACAAAGAGACACATCAAAGTCCACTAATTAATGGAATTATCCAAGTCATGAACTAGAACTATTTTACTCAAGGCATCTTGCACCAAGTTACCCTTTACAGGGGTGTAGACATTTTTAATGTCGAACCCCTGGAAGTACTCGATCAAAAAAATGTTTCCTCAGGTTGAGGTCCTTAGGTGAAAAGATATAGGCCAAGATTATGTGATCTGAGTAGACCAAAAGATTCTCCCCAAAGAGGTAGTAATTCCAGGTCATCAAAAGATGTATCACCTCTACCAATTCCATTTTGTGGGTCTATTAATTCATTTCATGTGGTCGGAATTGGTGAGATCCATATGCCCCCACGTGATCATCCTACATAAGCAGGGAACCGAAAATCATACCTAAAGCATTACAATATACTAAATACCCCTTTCTATGCTTTGGGATAATGAACATGGGGGTATTTAGTCAACCAATTCTTCAGCTTCTCGAAGTATGCATGAAATAATGGTCCCCATCCAAACATATCCCCTTTCTGGGTGAGTGTGGTCATCGACGAAGGAATCTGAGAGAAATCATGAACAAAAAGCCTGTAATAACCAGCATGGTCAATAAATTCCAGATATCAAACTCATTATTTGGTTTCTCCCTTGAAATGACCTCACTAATCATCTTACGGTCCACTGAAACCCCTTGCTCTAAGAAGAAATTCCAAAGGAATATCACTTCCCTTTTTAAGAATGTTCATTTGGACAACTTTACATAAAGGTGAGGGTCTTGCAAGGGCCCCGGAATGATCCACAAGTGATGTTCGTGTTCCTCCAAAGAGCTAGAGTATACTAGAATATCATCCATGAACTCCACAATGAAGGAATCAAGATAATGGTGGAACACCCTATTCACGAGTTCTATAAGGACTTCTAGAGAATTTCTCAATCTGAATGGGAAGACCAAATAATAAAAGTTGTCATACCTTCTTCGGAAAGCTATTTTCTAGATATCTGCCTCTTTCACCCTACATTGATGTTATGCCAAATGCGAGTATCTTTTTCAGTTCCTCTTTTCCCCCTTCAACAGATTTAAAAAATTATCTATTATGTTAAAATGGTATTTATTTTTAATTGTACCTTATTCGTCTTCTAGTAGTAAATGCACAAATAGGTGGATCCATCAGCCTTTTTTGTGAACAACACTATAGTGACCCAATGAGATACGCACAGGGGAATGAATCCTTTGGATTATAAGACATCTAGCTATATCATTAAGTCCCTCCACTAGGTGGGGGTTATACAAATTTAGGGAACAGATATAAGTTGTGTTCCATGTTCCATATCAATCGAGAACTCCACATCATACACTGGGGAAAAACGTAAAAATCATCTAAGAATACTTCCAGAAATTCATTCACTGTATAAGGTAGTTCACCTTGAGGGGAATGACTATTATCCTCTAGCACGAGCTACGATAACTAAGAGACATGATTTCCCAACTCTGGGAGTAGAGATCATGCGCAACTCGATTGAGGATCCCATTCTCCAAGAAAAACATGATGACTCCCATCAGATGTCATGAAACTCACTCATAGCATGTACCAATTAATGTGTGCCTGGAAGTGTACTAGCCATTCCATGAAAATTATCATGTCAAAAAGATCCATATATAAGACCGAGAGGTCCCATTCCATCTCAATCTCTAACATGGAGAGCACAAAAAATGGGATCATAAGACCCTACTCCTTCTTCTTTCCCAACGACATCACCAACTCCATCACAAAAGACAAAAAATATCAGTTTGAAAATTCAGTGAGCCCCTAAAATGGGAAGATAAGAATGAAATGAATGCACCAGTATAAAAAATAGCATCTAATATAGAAAATTCTATCAAAAGGGTTCCTCAATATGTCAATGGTCCCACCTCTCATCATGCTGGTGTCTGATCCACCTCATGGAGATTTATGGTCTCCACCTTAGGACAACTGCTTGTTTGTGGATATGCCCTAAACTAGTGCTGCCCAGATGATGAACCATAAATTCATCCATAACAACCTAAATGAGACCCCCATCCTCGATGGCTTCAATATGTGTTGGCAGTCCTCTGGAAGTTACTGATCCAGCCCCGTTCTGAAGTAGATTTCCCACCCCTCAAAAGTGCTGCAAGTGACCCATACATCCAAATTGGTAATAGAGATTCAGAGGATGTGGGAAAGCTGGTCGGATGTTCCCCGACCTCCCACAATGGTGGCACATTAACAATCTAACATCAGAATCCATAGACGACAACTACCTAGTTGAGTGTCCCGAGATACACCTCCCTTCTTCACTTATTCAACCTGCTTCCTTTTCTTTTCTAAAGAGTTTCCACATCCCACTACAGATACAGTTCCATAAAAACCATCACTACCTTTGTAATCAATCCCCACCATCCACATCTGGTCAATGAACTCAGAATATGTCCTTGGATAGAACAATAATAACTAGGAGAATATCTCTGGTTTCAAGCCTTTCTCAAACCATTGGGTCATTGTCTGCTCATTAGAGATTATTTCAAGAGCATGCCTATAAGAACCTAGATCTTCGTTTCAAGTATGTTTTTCCTTTTTCTGGAGTTTTTGGGAAAAATAAGGTATTTGGAAAATTTTGAAGTACACGTCGTGTACTTTCTAAGTACATGTCGTGTACTCTTTTCCCACTCAAAGCCATGTACAGTCTGTGTCTGGGCCACACACATGGTGTGTGGGGGTGATGTGGAGGCCCATTTTGGTGGAGTACGGAAAAAACCACTACACGCCGTGTACACTAAAAGTACACGCCATGTAATTTTCTTTTTTTCATTAAATATACATGGGTCGCACCTAATCACCATAATCTTCTTCTTTTAGGTTTGGTTTCATCGAGAGATTTTGTATGACTGTGAAATATCTTCGGATTCCCGATCCTCTATCTGTTCTCCAATTCGTGCTCAGTCGATTGTGTTGGAAGTGTAGAGGTGAGTTCTCCCTTCTTCCAGAGCCATGTTTTTCAATTCTTCCTCCTTCTCAAGATATCTAAGGTTGAACGTTTTGTGCCTTTTCTCTGATATATGACGTTTTAGGGTGAATCAATCGTCGTGCTTCATGTATATCGATATCCTAGGATCATGGATGGTTTTTTGTGAATTACCGTTCAATGTCTCGGTGGTTTATGTGTGAATTTCAACCGATACCCATGAACGGGGAATTGCGTGTTTACCCTTTTGCCCTTGTAGTTTTCCTGCCTTTTTTATTCTTTTTTAGAGGTAAATTCACCATTTTAGAGGATATTTTTTGTCCTTGGATGTATTTTCCCTTGTTTTGTATTGTTTACGACCTTTGGGTCTCATTTGCCTTTGGCTGTTACACCTGTTTCCATACCTTGCGGTTATATGTTCAAGTGAAAATCATGACATGATTGTTGCCTTCTAGACTTTTTAGCTAAGTAGCTCTTTAGGTGTACTTTGGTTAGCCAAGTAGCTCTATAGGTGTACTTTGTCCTTATAGCATTATTATGCACTGACTGGCACGGGGCTGACAGAACCTGGTGCTATAGACTATAAGGGATAGACCTATTGAGCTTTCCAGAGAGTCTTAGACATTATAGACTATAGGGGATGGACCGAGTGAGCTCCCAAAGAGTCCTGAATTATTATAGAATACTGGAGGGTAGACCGAGTGTGCTTCCTTATAGAGTCTTACCTAGTATGTTTTCCCTTTAAGAATCTTCCCATGCTAGTGGAGGAATTGACCGAGTGCGCTTCCTCAGAGAGTCTGTGGTATACATTAGGCTATAGGAGGAATTGACCGAGATATCATCCTTAGAGAGTCTCTAGACCTTGTGTCTAAGAGGATTAGACAACGTGATCTTCCTCAGAGAGTCCATAACTACCCTAGACTATAAGGAAAATTGATCGAGTGTGCTTCTCCAGAGAGTCTCATAAATTTCATATGACCAAACAGGAACGGTTAGGCTGAGTGTACTTCCTAGTGGGTTATGGTACTTCTTGGATAGAACCATAGGGGATTACTACGAGTACTTCCAAGAGGGTTTCCTTACTTGTTAGCTATTTGCTTCAGTTCTTTTGATGGTTGTGGATTTGATTACAGCTGTGTATCATTCCAGTTTACTGTATATTGTTTACTTCCTATCGCCTTGTTGTTGCTGTTTACTGCTTAGTGTGCTTTTACCTACCATATACCCACTGACAATTAGGCACAGATCTTCGGGTGGTTTCCTACTGGGATTTTATCTTACACCCTGTTTGGGCCATGCTTTTGGGCCCAAGCAGACTATGTTGTTGCAGGTATAGACAAGGGCAAGGACCCTTTGACTTTTGGTACTTGATTCTTGGAGCATGAGAGCAAGGGACCATGCTCTGGCATGCAATGCTGAAGTGCTGTTTACTTTTCTTTTGTAATTTTTTTGGGACTGTGGTGTTTTTCAGCATTGTGACTTATTTGGCTTCTTTCCTAGATATTTATCTTGCGTCATTTCACATATATACATATGTGCTCCAGTTTGTTGATTTAGTCTTACGCTGTTTATTATTGTTGGTTATTTACTGCTTTTTCTATTGCATGTTTATTTCTTCTACTGTCTACTCTACCAATGAGGGAATAGTTTCCCCAATATCACTCCTAAGGCCCTCACTTTTATCTGGCAGCCTCTGGTGTTGAGGGAAGTGCGATTGAGGCCATGTGACCAATCGGGTATGGGGTGCCTCTGGCTAGCATCCGGAACCGAGACATTACAAAGTGGTATCAGAGGAGTTTTTTTCTATTTCTTTAATGTTTGGAGACTTTATCTAGGGATAGGATAGATTCGGTACATGGTAATAAGCTATTCCCGGGAGTAGCTAACCAGTGTACTGGGAAAATCCATTCTACCTCATTTATTGTAGTTTTCTAGTTTTGAGATTTTATGGTTGAAATGATTTCACCTAGAGTTATTCACATGCTTTGTGCTATTATTATTTTGATATTGCAGTTATATTTCTCTCGAACCCGATGAGAAGAGGGTATTCTATCTCATGCATCATATAGGCACTTGTTATAAATAACATGCCATGAATTCTTGCCATGCCATCTAGGGTGCATTAGCGATTGCATGTTGTTGTGATAAACACTGTGTAGATTATGCATGCTATTGTGATAGATGCTTGATAGAATCTCTGCTGGCTTCTTTAGGATTGTTTGTATTGTAATTTTCTTAAATGAACGCCAAATTTTGATTCATGAGGTGTTATGGGCCCTCTTGAATCGGAAATTGGTGTATCATGATCATGTTTTCTATTGTCTATGAATGTAGGAGATTCTAAGATTTGAATCTTGGGGAGTATCGGCCCTCACGGATCGGAATTTGGCACCTCTTTTCCTTGTTTCTGTGTTTTCTGGTCTTCTGTGCAGTTTTTGAGCTACTGCCCAGAAAACCCAGAATACACGGTGTGTACTTTTTGACTACACACCATGTAGTTTTTAGACCGTTTCACTGACCATGTGAACATGGACATGCTGTACTAGAAATGCCTTCAGAAACACGTGTTGTACGGTAGGTACACACCGTGTAGTTTCGAGCAGTGTACCCGGCCGTGTAACTAACAACACATGACAAATAAACCGAGTAGAACATTCTGTGTTGGTTTAGAGCACAACGTGTAGTTTTGTTCAGGTACATGGCCATGTCACGAACAACATGGGTCGGTGTCACCTTCTTCCATACACGTCGTGTGGGTAAAGAACACGCCGTGTAGTTTTGTCCGAGGTACCAGGCCATGTCACGGACAACACGGGTCGGTGTTAACTTTTCTTATACACGTCGTTTTTGTTTGGAACACGCCGTGTAAGGGTCAGTCATGTATATGGTCATGTAACTAACAACACGGGCCACCGATACCGTGTCTAGTACAGGTCGTGTCCCTAGGGAACACGTTGTGTATTATGGGGTTAGTTCGGACCGTGTGGGTTAGCCGCGTAAGGAGACCCATGCAGGTGTTTAGAGTACAAGTACACGCCCTGTGTGTGGAGAACACTCCATGTAGTTTGGGGTGTTACACGACCTGTCGGGCAGGTGTACATTCCCATGTTAATGGATTTTACAGACACGTCATGTAGTTTTTATAAACGTCGTGTAGTCATGTTTCGTAAAACATGATTTTTTTCCCCTATTCCCATTTTGTACTCATGTGTTTTCAGTATTTGTTAATACCGATCTAAGGTGTGAATTTGATCTTTCATAGCTATGCTTCCGAGACGTCCTCCGGTCATACGTCATTTTCTAGATGGTGACCAGACACTGGATATGGTCGATGAGGGACCTCCTGTAGATCCTCTTGCTGTGCCATCCTGGGCACCAGCAGTTATACCCGTCGCAGGCACCGAGGCGCAGTTCAAGGAGGATTTCTTGAGGATGTTGCAGACAATTTTGGGAGCTCCGCATCCTGCCCCATTGATGGTTGAGTTTACGAGTGTTTTTCAGTAGCAGCATCCTCCTACTTTCTCAGGGGATGGAGGACCCTAGGCTGCAGAGTCGTGGTTTGAGGCCACCCTGACTATCTTTGAGCATATGAAGATACCCCCGGAGATGAGGGTAAATATGGCCACCTATATGTTCGGAGACACCTCCAAGAGGTGGTGGGAGGTGATCTCACAGTCAGGGCGTCAGTAGGGTATGTCATGGGATGATTTTGAACGCACCATCTATGACTACTTCTATCTAATGACCCTGAGGGCCGATCGAGACCGTGGGTTTATGAGTCTGCAGTAGGGTACTCTTTCTATTATGGAGTACTCATCTCATTTCACTGAGCTGCAGTGTTTCACGCTGATCCCAATAGGTGATGATTTGTTCCTTGCTAGGAAGTTCATGGGCTGTCTCAGAAAAGAGATCTACTCCCTGGTGAATATCTTCCAGTTGACTTCATTATCCCTTATCGTCGACCATGTGCTGATTACTGAGCGCAATATGAGGGATTCTGGAGCAATGAGCCAGGGCGGTTCGATATCCATGGATGTTGTTCCTCCTATGGACAATAGGAAGCATTGTAGAGAGTCTTCTCGATGTGATCGGGGTTCGTGGGATATATCTTATGGCAGCCAGGTTGTATGCTACTAGTGCTGTAGGATTGGGAATGCTAGGACTCAGTGCCAGAGAGATTCGATGGAGTGCCGATCTTACGGAATGATGGTAAATCTTCAGCACTTATGTCATATCTTCTCACCATCAGCTGTTGGAAGGGGTTCCTCTATGGCCTCTCTTTCTAGAGATGCTTCACCAGTTTCTCACCAGCCTGGGAACTGGTGTTCTTCTGGCCGTTCGGGCTGAGGTGGAGGTCGCGGCTGTGGTGGTTAGTCACCAGGTCATTGGCAACAGCAGAGTGGATCAGCTCAGAACGGTTAGGCCGGGGCATAGGGCCGTGGTGCATTCTAGTCTTTCACCATGGAGCAGACCTATCAGGAGTTGTATCCCAACCCTTCGGTAGTTCGAGGTATGATCTTAGTAGCCTCAGTTTTATCTTCAGCTCTTTTCTATATTGGTGCTTCCCATAGCTTTATCTATGTTGTGGTTATGGAGATCCTTGGGATCTGTATATTTTCTTCTGCCGACTTGTTGACTCTAGGCACACCTTTTGGAATGAGGAAATCTAGTGTACATCAGTGCAAGGAGTGCCCTCTTGAGATTGCAGGATGTCACTTATTATGGGACTTCTATGTCCTAGAGATTCCAGGTTATGACATCATTCTTAGTATAAACTGGTTGGTTCCTTTCTAGGTAGTTGTTGATTACTATATCTGCAGGGTGAGTTTCGTATCACCAGAGGGTAAATCTTTTCTTCATAGAGGCGAGTGAAATGTCCAGGCGAGTAGAGATGGACCATATCATTATGGGCTAGGGGAAGTTATAGCCTATAATTCCAGTCTTTATCCGGATGACCAGGGGACTTCACAGTTAGACTTTCCCCCAGTGGTGGATCGTTTTAGGGATGTATTTCTTGAGGTCTTTTTTAGATTTTCCTCCGGAGCATGAGGTAGACTTTTTGATTGAGCATATGCCAGGAGCAGCACCGATGTCCAGTTCTCCTTATAAGATGGCTACACCTGAATTGAAAGAGCTCAATAAGTAGTTGGAGGAGTTGCAGGCAAAGGGTTTTATCCTACCCAGTACTCCTCCTTGTGGTTCGCCTGTCCTGTTTGTGAAATAGGAAGACGTCACTCTTCGGATTTGTGTGGATTATCTGAAGCTGAACCAGTTTATGGTCAAGAACCGATATCCCTTTTCGAGGATTGATGACCTATTTGATCAGCTTCGAGGAACTCGGGTGTTCTCCAGAATCAACTTGAGGACTGACTATCATCAGTTTCACGTTAGACCATCGGATATACCTATGACACCCTCTAGGAGTAGGTATGTTCTATACGAGTATACTGTCATGCTGTTTGGTCTCACGAACGAACTTTTGGTTTTCATGTCACTGATGAACAGAGTGTTCCATCCTTATTTTGACTCCTTCATCATGGTCTTCGTGGAAGATATCTTGGTGTACTCTTTTACATGACACGACTATGCTAAACATCTTGAGATCGTTCCGAGTACACTGAGAGATCATCGTCTGTATGCTAAACTCTCAAAGTGCCACTTTTGGATGGATCATATTCACTTCTTGGGTTATGTCATCTCAGAGGCTGGAGTATCTGTGGACCTAGAGAATGTGAGATCTATAGTTTCTTGAGAGCTAATGAAGAACTTCTTTGAGGTATGGTGTATCCTAGTGCTTTCTGGATACTACAGACGCTTCATTCAGGACTTCTCACATCGAGCAGTACCATTGACAGGTCTGACCAAGAAAGGGGTGAAGTTTTTATGGTCAGATTCTTGTGAGTCAGCCTTTCAAGAGCTTAAGGGGAGGTTGACGTCAGCACCGATACTAGTCTTTCCAGAGCCAGGAAAGGGATACACTGTTTACTGTGATGCTTCAGGTATCGGGATGGGAGCTGTGCTTATGTAGGGATATGGAGTCATTGTGTACGAGTCTCGGCAGTTGAGGCCACATTAGAGGAACTACCCGATGCACGATCTGGATTTAGCAACAGCTGTTCATACCATACGCTGTTGGAGACACTACCTTCTGGGAGAGCACATTGTGGTTTTCACCTACCACAATAGTCTCATGTATATCTTCACTCAGTGTGATATGAATTTGAGATAGAGCAGGTGGGTCGAGTATCTTCAGTCTTTCGACTATGTGCTCGCCTATACGCCAGGAAAGGGAAACGCTATGGATGATGCTTTGAGCAAGAGAACTCAGACTCAGATAGTTCACGAGGCCAGCAGTGAGTGGAAGCTTATGGCTATGTTCTCTGAGATGCATCTAGAGGAGCACGACAAGCAGGGAAAATCTTTTCATTCATATGTGGTTGTTACCTCTACACTTCATGATCGGGTATGAATGAGGCAGTTATCAGATTCAGAGGCCTCGGTCATGCGGGAGAGTGTGTTAGGAGGGAGCCCTCTTCCTGGATGGACTATGGGAAAGGATAAAATCTTGCGTTTCCAGGTATGCATATGGGTGCCAGCAGACATACGTGAGGAGATGATGTGGGATTTTTATTCCTCATTTTGGGTGGTTCATCATTGCATCACCAAGATGTATTGTGATTTACATCGCCAGTACTAGTGGCCAGGTATGAAGAAGGATGTTGCTGGTTTTTTGATGAGATGTTCTACTTGTCAGCAGGTGAAAGCAGAGAATCAGCGACCAACAGGGATTTTACAGCAGTAACCCATTCAGAGTGGAAGTGGAACGATGTCGCGATGGACTTCATGACCGGGTTCCCAAGGTCACCTCGGGAGAGTGATAATGTTTGGGTTGTCGTCGACAGGCTTACGAAGGTTGCACACTTCATGCCGATCAAGGAGACCTTCTTTGTGGATGATCTAGGACGACATTAAATCCGAGATATTGTATGTCTACATGAAGTTAAAAACTCCATTGTTTCATATAGGGATGCGCGCTTTACCTCTCGGTTCTGGCAGGGACTTCAGAAGGCTTTGGGTATACAGGTACTTTTGAGTATAGCATACCTTCCCCAGACTGATGGCCAGTCCGAGCGAAAGATCCAGGTGCTTGAGGATATGATCCGAGCTTGCATTATAGAATTAGGATGTTCATGGGAGAAGCATATACCTATTGTGGAGTTCTCCTACAACAACAGTTTTTAGGAGACCATTCAGATGGCACCTTACGAGGTTTTGTACATTAGGCCATGTCGATCACCCTTATGCTAGCTAGAGGCAGGAGAGGAAGCTCTGCTGGGACCTCGTCTTGTTCATGAGACCTCATAGTAGATACAGTTGATTCAGAAGAGGATGGATATATCATAGTCTCTACAAATGTATTATGATGATCAGTGGAGATAACCTCTGGAGTTCAAGGTCGGAGATCAGGTCTTCCTGTGTGTCACACCGAGGTTGGGCACAAGAGGATTTAGAGACAGGGTCTGCTTTCACCGCAATACGTCGGGCCATTTGAGGTGTTGGAGAGAGTGGGTCCAGTTGTCTATCTGTTGCAGCTATCTCAGAGGTATCGGGCAAGGCATGGCGTCTTCAACGTCTCTTAGCTCCGACGGTAATTTTCAGACTTGTCACATGTCTTCCAACCCGAGGAGGTTGATCTCGAATTGGATGCGTCATTTGAGGAGCATCCTTTCTAGATTATCTATCATAGTACAAAGGTTCTCTATGTGCAGTCTGTTCCTCTAGTATAGGTGCTAGGGCAGCATGGGTGAGTACAGGAAGATACATGTGAGAGGGAGGCTGATGTATGATCACAGTGGTCAGAATGTTCGAGGTTTCTTCTTCTACGCCCCTCTAGGGAAATTCGGGGAGATATTTGAATAAGGGGGGATGTTTGTAAGAACTCGGATCTTCATTTCAGGTATGTTTTTCCTATTTTATGGATTTTTTGGGAAATATAAGGTTTCTTGAAATTTTTTAAGTATACTCCATGTACTTTCTGAGTACACACCGTGTACTCTATTCCCACTCGAAGCCATGTACTGGTAGTGTTCAGGCCACAATACACGGTGTGTGGGGGTGACATGGAGTCCGATTTTGGCAGAGTACAGAAAAACCCACTACACGTCATGTACTCTAAATGTAAACGTCGTGTACTTTTCTTTTCTTTTTTCATTAAACGGATCGGGGTCACGCCTAATTTCCATAATCGTCATCTTCTAGGTCTGGTTCGACCGAGAGATGTCGTACGACCACCAAACATTTCCAGATTCCCAATCCTCCATCTGTTCTCCGATTCGAGCTCTGTTGATTGCATTGGAAGCGGAGAGGTGAGTTCTCCCTTCTTCTTGAGCCTTATTTACCAATTATTCCTCCTCAAGTTATCTATGGTGGATCATTTTGTGAATTTTCTCATATCTAAAACATTCTAGGGAGAATCAGTCATCGTGGTTCAAGTATATTGATCACCTAGGATCGAGGTAGGTGGTTTGTTCCTTACCGTTCAAATTCTCTGAGTTTTATAAGCGAATTTACACTGACACACATGAACAGGTTATTGCGTGTTTACCCTTTTGCCCTTATTGTTTCCTACCATGATTTTATACTTGTGTAGAGGTTAATTGAACATGTTAGAGGATAATTTTTTGTGCTTGGATGTATTTTCTATTCCTTTGTACTTTTTACGACCTTTGGGCCTCTTTTTCCTTTGGCTGTTACACTTGTTTCCATGCCTTGCGGTTATAGGTTGAAGTTGATATCATGACATGCTTGTTGCCTTGTAGATTGTTTAGATAAGTAGATCTATATGTGTAATTTGGTTAGCCAAGTAGCTCTATCGGTGTAATTTGGCATTATAGCATTATTATGCACTAAATTGAAGGATCCTGGGAGAACCTGGGGCTATAAACTATAAGGGGTAGACCGAGTGAGCTTCCCAGAGAGTCTTAGACATTATAGACTACAGGGGATGGACCGAGTGAGCTCCCAGAGAGTCTTGGATTGTTATAGACTATAGGAGGGTAGACCAAGTGTGCTTCCTCATAGTGTCTTACCTTGTTTGTTTTCCCATTAACATCCATCCCAGGATAGAGGATGAATTGACCGAGTGAGATTCCTCAGAGAGTCTGTGGTATACCTGAGGCTATAGGATGAATTGACTGAGATAGCTTCTTCATAGAGTCTCTAGATCTTGGGGCTAAGAGGGTTAGACCACCTAATCTTCCTCAGAGAGTCCCTGACTACCCTAGACTATAAGGAGAATTGACCGAGTGTGCTTCTGCAGAGAGTCTCATAATTTTCGTATGACCAAACCAGAGGGGTTAGGAGGAGTTCACTACCCATAGGGTTATGGTAATTATTGGATAAGACCAGAGGGGATGACTGCGAGTACTTCCTAGAGGTTTTCCTTGCTTATTATCTATTTTCCTTACTACTATTGTTGGTGGTGGATTTGATTACTGATCTGTATCATCCTGCTTTTCTGTTTATTATTTACTGCCTACTGCCTTGATGTTGTTGTTTACTGCTTAGTGTGCTTTTACCTGTGATATACTCACTGACTATTAGGCACAGATCTTCGGGTGGTTGCCTTCTGGGATTTTATCTCACACCCTGTTTGGGCCATGCTTTTGGGCCCATGAAGACAATTTTGTTGCAGGTATAGACAAGGGAAATCACACTTCGACTTCTGGTAGTTGATTGCTTTGATCAGGAGGGCAAGGGAGCATGCTCTGGCTTGCGATACTGAGGAGCTGTTTACTTTTCTTTTGTACTTTTTTTTGTACTGTGGTGTTTTTCAGCATTGTGACTTGTTTGGATACTTTCCTATATATGAATCTTGCATCATTTCATATATATACATATGTGCTCTAGTATGTTGATTTAGTCTTCCATTGTTTATTATTGTTGGTTATTTACTACTTCTGCTATTGCATGTTTATTACTTCCATTGTGTACTCTACCAATGAGGGAATAGTTTCCCCACAATCACACCCAAGGCCCTCGCTGCTAGTTGGAAGCCTTTGGCATTCGGGGAAATGCGCTTGAGGCCATTGACCAACCGGATACAGGGCGCCTCTGGGTGGCCTCCGGAACCGGGATGTTACAATACCAAACTATCTCAAAGAAATGGTTGGCATACTCCATCCTAGATTGATCCTCCAAAACAAGATACATGAACTCTCAGGACATAGAATATGCCAAACCATAGGGAAGTACTGTTCATTAAAGAAAACCTTGAAATTTCCATAGCACATTTTCTCATTTTTTTCATTCTAAATTACCGATTCCCACCACCTACAGGTGGGACCTTTCAACATAAAGGAGGCACACGTCACCCTAATCTCATCATGTGTATCTAGGAACTCGAACATTTGCTTGATCTTATCGAGCTATTTCTCAGCTTCATGGGGTTCAATAATGTCTCGGAATGTGCGAGGCTTATTTTTTCGGAACTCCTGGGAATTTTCCATTATAGGACTAGTCTCATTTTCTCTAACAATAAATGGAATAGAATCTAGTCTCTGTCCTAGAGCCTGGACATCCCCAAACATGGCCTCAACTATTCTTTGATAAATTTTTGTGGGAGAACTCTCTTCGGTTTCCTCTCATGGGTGTATGTGAGCTTTCCGGGGACGCATGTTTCTACAAAATGGAACAATCAAAAAAATTTTGAATAAAAAAATTTGCAAAATTTTAATAAAAAACATTAAACATAGATAATGCTAACACATTACAATAATAAACTAAACAACAACTCATCCCCCACCAAATGTTAACGTGTGGTCTGTATCCCACAGGTCTCACCTGGAAATGAAGTCAATCAGACAATTCCAAGGTTCCCTGGTGAATCAAGGTCTTACACAAGAATTATGGGCCATGCACCCTACTTGAAACCCAAACCACGATCCCTGACATTCCTAGCTCATGTCTATCATGACTCATCCCAATATAGCAATATAACCCAAAAACATTAACCTGCCTCTGATACCATTTTGTCACGGACCGAATCTGGTGGCCACTAATACTGCCAATAAATTCATACCTTGGGATGGCCCAAATGGAATTACCTATACCCATGGGCTAGACCAATTATTAGTTAATTTGGTTAGGGAATGATTTAACGAAGTATGAAAGTATAAAACATTAAAAACAATCGATGATATGAATTATAAATATTCATGACAAACAAGCTTTAACAATATCCAGATCTGAATACATGGATTTAAAAAAATGTACAGTGGGGCCAATATAAATTAAAAAAAATAAGAAAAGTATCCACAAGGACTGCACATGTCACGTGGGTCATCACCCCCATGCCTTCTCTAAAACACTACTCCAAGAGGGGACATACAACCCAAACCACCTTCACCTATGGCCTTCTCTTTACATGTGGGAAACATAATCAGGTCTACCTACACCCGATTGGTGTACGTAGGGTGTGATTATATGACCAATATGATACCACCCAAACATTTCAACAATTATTCAACACAAGGTGAAAAGCATTCATTTATAATAATAAAATAAAACCATCGATACATTCCATGAAATGCAACTTTAAATTGTAAACAGTTTTCAAAATAAAACAGTAAAAATGTTATAAAATTTGATTAATAAATATTATCTACTATAATGTACAGAAAATACACCCAAAGGCATGGGAAATACCCCAAATACAATGATCAGAAAAACCTGGAACACCCCTAGGCACTAGTTAGTCTCTGGTCTAATGTACCTTGTACCTCGGTGTAACATATCGATGTCACAATCATTTCCCATTCCCAAACCACTAGTAGGGAACATACCCATAACATAGTGGTCCCCACACATCATCCTAATTATTTATTTAGAGTTTTTTTGTTCCAAAATGCAAAGTGAATCATGGAAAAAACCCATCCAAATCAGTAGTGTACTAGTACCTATCCACCCACATAGGTACCCATTCTTACCCAACTTTTGTCAAAAAAAAATTCATCTTGATACAAAAATCATTTTTCATATAAAAACACCAATAATTGTCACATTCAAACATTAATATATCTACACACTCTTTATACCATCTAAAACGCACAACAAAACATTTTGATTATAAAAAAATGACTTCTCAAAATCTCACATTGTTTTCCACTCAAAACTCATTGGAATATATAATTTGCACACTATGTGCACACATTTATGTTACTAAAACAAAATTGGATTTCATATAACCTTAAATTAATCCAATAAATCAGTTATATGGTAGGCCCATATGAATAAACATGTGATATCATTATAAAACTTCTATTTTCACACAAACAAGACACATAAATTCCATATGATTCATAGAAACCATTAAAACAAATTTTTTCAGAAATAACCCATGGGGAAAAACACTCAAAATAATAATTTAATCCCTATTACATTTTAATAAAATCAACTATGTAGTTTATGTTCATCCCCAAATGACATAATAAATTATTTCTATGAAAAACACCAATTTCACATGAAAATGGCATTTAAAATTCATTTTCATTACCAATACCACTAAAACAATTTTTTTCACCAATAATCAAATGATATAAACATTAAAATATTATAAAAAGTGAATTATAAGTAAAAAATTATTCTATTAAAATGAAATCACTGACCACGTTTGTTACAACATTGAATCCTTTTTTTGGAAAAATTTAAATGCACCACTGTCGTACCTCAAGGATGGTAGATCAAGCATAGAATCAGAATATTGGACCTTGAGAACCAAAAGATAAATCCAACATTCAATACCCTACCCTCTTGTCATTTGAGAATTTATGAAAATTTGGAACAACTTCATGGAAAGTGGATAAACTAAGAGGGAGAGACACTTACATGAGGTTTTGTGAAGTTCTTCCACCAAATATACCTTGAAACTGAAGTTCCAATGAGGGTTTGAAGTTATTGGGAGGATTTCATGGATGAAATGGTCTAATGGGGGAAGAAAAGGGTGATTTAGGATAAATCACGATAATAAAAAACAAGTCATCATGTTCATTTTTAAGGAGCTATACATTGGAACGTGGTTTGTGTGCAAGGTTTGGTAAACTGTGCACCTAAACTGTGCACCCTTTTTCCTCCCCTCAAAGCATCTTCAAAAGCCTCCAAAATTTGTGGGGTCTTAGGGTGACATTGGGGGTAGTATGAGATAAAAATATATGAAGTATAAGTACCTTTAATGAAGAACATAGGTGTGAAATGTTTTCTTTAATGAGTTATAAAGATTGATTTAATTATGGGATGAATTATATGTGTACAACATTACAATAAATTTATTTCGATTTTTAAAATATTTTAGTAAATAACAAAATTATATATCTAGTATTCTATGAAACTAATACCTTACTATTCTCTAGAATTTTTTATTTTGATATCTTCTGAATATTCATCTAAAAAGATGACATATTTATATATATTTTTCATAGGGAACCTTTTTTGGTGTAATATAATGGTTTATTAAATTTTGGATATTAGGATACAAGTACATTAGTGAAAACATTTGGGATATGTCTTTGTATTGGATAACATATTGATGTTTTGGTAAAGTAAACAAGTGTGGTTTTGATGGAAAATAAATCCCTATATCGATATTGGAATGTGTAGTTGGATATGTAACAGATAAACCTAGGGGTAATATCTCTGAAAAGGGGTGTATTAGTTATTTACACTATCATCTCTAATGCATGATGAGTGGGACCAAGACTAAAAACCTATCTAGACAATCCTAGGTTTATTTGGTTAATTCAAAATCTCTTTAGGAACAATTATTGGGATTTATTTGATATAATTTATGATAACATAGGAAAATATATTGATATATTACTAAAATTAACTTTCAATTGGTTTAAAGAAGGTTCAAGAATTTAATACATTATAAGAATGTTTTTCGTAATCACATTATAGTTTACTATGATTAATGATGATTGATACTCACACTAGGTTCCTTGTTTTTAGTCAATGGATAGAAATGGAATGAATAATCCTATTAATGAATGTGATATAAAATAAAATGATAAAACAAATAGAATATGAGCTAGAATTTTAATTCATATGATTATTAATAAACACTAATGTCAATATATTATAAACAACCTCAAATTAGGTGTGTTGGGTGACAGACATCATAATAGAAAAACTTAGTTTTCATGGGAGATAAATTGGCAATGAAAATAATGATAATAAGATTAAAATTCATATATGTTATGTATATGAGAAGAATTTCTCATGTAAATATATCAATGGAAATAGACAATGTTCTCTATGTGTAAAATATGGGCATACATAAACTATATGATGGGTTGAAATGAAGATTCTAATAGATTGAAATAATGTTCATCCTATGATTATGCTAATATTTCAATATCTTATGCATGGGTAAGTTGGGAATTATCTACATCAATTTACTAATCAAAGAGAAAACTCCACTAATAATTAAGGTCTTATTCCATCCCAATAATTAATGTTTATCATGATGGTTAAGGCACACTTATCCTCCAATCCAATGTTGGGGATGCCATGTTAATGTTGGTAGTAATGTGCCCTATGAAAATATTATTTCTCACCCTTTATTGGAATTTGAAATGAATTTGAGAATTTATTATCTCTCTCTATATATACTCCATATAAATTTCATGAATAAGAAAATAAAATTTCATATTTTGAATCTACCTATGATAGATATTCATGGACCCGATGAATGTGAACATACAATTGAAATTAATTATGTTGTATGGGTTTTATTACATTTTAATGAGGTATATTTATCTATAATGGCTGGGAAGAAACTAAAAATATTAGACATTCCTATTATTTGGAAACATTCTATTTTATATTCTGAATACTTTTTTATCATTATACTGAATTTCTAAGTTGATTGTGGTTTATAACTTATACCATGTGCTACACATATTTATAAACTCATTATATAATAGACCAAATTGATTTTTATGAATCTGATATCTTACTTGAGGAGAATATAGAATAGGGATTCTTATTTTAGAGTTATTATCCATTGAGTTCACCTATAATTTTTATTCATAAGAATGTTGGTTCAATGCAAAACTTTATTTCTTATCGAGAACACAATAACATCACTGTTAGGAAAAATTATTCCTTATACAGTAATAATGTCTTTTATGATCAACTACTCAATTATCAATACATTTCCTAGATAGATAATAATTCTTAATGTCATAAATTAACAGTCAAAAAGGGTGATATACCCAATGGAAACATATACAACATATATGGTCATTATAAATTTATAATGATGAATTTTGGACTTAAAATTTCACTCAAAAATTCATGGATGTAATGAATAGAGTCTCAAGAGATTAAATTTATCATTTTATAGAAGTTTTAATATATGATATTATGATATATTGAACATAAAGGAAGAACCTATAGATTATTTGAAGATTTTTTTGAGGACCATAAGGAATGAGAAGTTGTGTGCCAATTTTACCATATGTGAATTTTGGTAACAAAAAATTAATTCGGGGTATATTTAATTTCTATAAATGGTATATTGATAGATACTTCAATGAAAAAATATGTTGAATAAGAAGATATACCAACAATGGTGATTTGGATCTATCATTTATGTGTGTTGGATATATACTTTAAATTATTTTCCAGAGATTTATAATTGATATTAAATCCAAAATAATTATTTATTATGAATGGGATAAATGTCACTATAGGTAGAGGAATGTACATAAAATTTCAATGAATAAAAGAGAAGAATGGTTAGTACACATATATTGAACTACCATACAATGGTGAAGGGTTTGTGGTCTGGCGTGATACATTAATAAATGGATCAGTATACTTCATCTTGAATAATTACATAGTAATAGCTCATTCCTCATGAGAATTTCAAATCCAAGAGAAAAATTTCCCAACTCATAATTTATATCTATAAGATGTATTTTTTATATTGAAATTATGGAGGAATTATAATTATATTTAACGGCCTAATACGAAGAAAACATATAAAATCATAAATTATATATTAAAAAAGAGCTGAATATGCTCAAATGGAGATGGGTGGAATTTATTAAAGATTATGACTTCTCAATACACAACCATTATGGGAAGGACAATAGTGGAAGATTCCCAAAGATGTAAATTCTAGTATGTACCTAGTATGGAATGAAAGTAGCATGTTATTTATGTATTTTTTGAATATTTATCCTAAAATCACGGGGAAAATGAATAGATCATATCTCACTCAATTAAATTATAAACCATCCATCCATGTGAGGACTAAAATTTTGTATGTAGATAATGGTGAACTATATATACATTTGAAGAACATTCATGAGTATAATCCTGATTATAATAGATTTTTATGGTTCAAGAACATAGTATGTTTCACCTAAATTCTATATTTAAAGAAGTATTTGTTATATCATGCTTGTATTTTACTATTCTATATCTTTCATCGAGGTATAAAGGTTTATCGAGATATGAAATAAAAATAATGGTTTGATAACATGAGAATGTATATTTCAAATTATTTATCTAATTCCCTAGTGTGTTAGTAAATTAATGATAATATACATGGGTCTTAGTGAAGTTCGAACATTTACACATACTAGAATGGAAATAGCATAACATTACATTAAATTTTTTTCTTTGTCTCTAAAAAATATCTGTATGGAAGCATTTTATTTTTTTTAATCTTAACAAACCTTAAAATATCTGAAAAGATGATTTATTTAAATGATTGTTTTTTAGTTGATCAACTATCAATGATATAAATTTAATAATTTTGAAGGTTTCATGGCATACCATATTATACCATAACAAATTAGTATCCAAGTAATACTCTACTATTTTAGAGAATACTTTTTCTGGAATTGAATATGAGATTAATTTTTAGATCTACATATCATAATTCGATTGATATTCTGACCAAGAGGAAAATTTAAACCCTATATGTCATCTTATAATCATATTCTAGGTATTCCAGTGGTGACTGGGATCAACCCCTTTTATTGGTGGACTTCCCTTATGAGAATATATTTTCACCCGAGAATTAAGATTGCTCCCTATAAATCCTTCTATTGATGGAAGTGAATAACATCAATGTGCCTTGTTAGAGTTTGACAAAAAAAAAATATATTGTAGTTTAAAATATCTATTGAAATGGTATTGAATGTTTAAGATATTTTGATGCATATTATAATTGACCGTAGCGAAAATAAAATATATACTGATAGTCATTAGCAAGATATGGAGTTTAGAGTTGGTGAAGAGGTATTCCTTTGAATAGCTACATGGGACAATTTGAGTGAATTTTAAATAAGGGATTTTTTATCCTTAGGTATATCTATTAAATTGAAATTATTGATCGAATCAATAAGCTAGTTAATTGGTAGGTTCTTCTTTAGAATCTATACAAAGTTATTAATTTCTTCTATATATCTTTCTCAAGGAAGTACATTATATAACCTTCTCATATAATAAAGTAAATGTTTATACAATTGTATTAATAGATCTCTTATGAGGAATAACTAATGAATATTTTTTACCAATGAGATATTTTTTAACAGAACAAGACCACTTAGATAGTAAATGTTTTTAGAGAGAACTTGAATTTGAGGAAGCTACATGACAACCTGATGAAAGGATACAAAATATATATCCACAGTTGCTTTTATTAAAGTCATGGATCTATAAGGGAAAAATTATTGTAGTGGGGTTGAATTTAACAACACATGAATTGAAGATATATTTCTCATTAAATAAATTTTATTTTTTTGATAGCATTTTCTCTCCCAACATCGTGTTTCAATGAACTGTGATATAATATTAAAATATTATTATTTTAGGTGAGAATTATCACCTAGATAGTGTATTTAAGGATATAAATATAAAAAAATATAATTTTAATTCAGTTTTTCTGTAGAAGTAGAAAGTCAGTTAATTTATTATCTGTTAATTATTAATGATTTATAAATGATTTGATGGAAAAATGTGAAGTTTTTCTTTAAAATAGATTTTATATATGCAATGTTTTTTTTAATCGTAATAAATTTATTTCTTCACTCTTGATTATTAATTTAAATGTAATTTATATTTTATATATTCAATAAAATATTATATTATTTATATAATTATTTTTAATAGGCATAAAATAACAAAAATGAATTATTCTTAAAATCATTTTTTGAAAAACAGTTTTCATTACATTTTTTACGCAAATTTTATGATGTATTTCTATCAACTATAGGAATTTAATTTTATAAAAATATATTTCATATTTTTAATCATAAATTATTATTATTTTAATCATTTCACAAAAAGTTTAGTTCATAATTAATCAAAATAACTATATTTTGTGACAAAGGATAGGTAATAAATGAGTTTATGAGAGTTTAAACTATGATATAAGGGTACAAGTTCCACATAAACATATATAAATATTATTGTTTAAAGATATTTAAACCTTATATTATCATAAATTACATTTATATTTCATTTCTTCATACTTTCAAAAGAAATAGACTATATATTAAACACATTTTGGTATCTCTATGTGTATTCCACTATTCACTTGTAAAATGAAACATATTCTCTATCATTATTCACACAATTTGAGCTTTATATATAAAAAATACCTACACAAAAACCTTCAAATATTACTTCAATTTTTTATTGGGTTCATGGTCTTTACAGAAGACATCCATAACAAAGATTAAGGTCTAACCTAAATGAGTTTTTTAGAGGAGAATATTATGGAGGATTTTCATGCTTCTAAAGCATCTCATAATGATAATCTTCTTATCTTCTCTAATCCATGATTCTCTCCCCTATAGCGTATGAAATTCTTTTGATTATATGATCACGGAATTCATTAATTTAGACCAAAAATAATTTTCTCATATATCCTTTTTATTCAGTTCTTCTTTATATAAAAATAAAAATTCACTGGTTGTAAGCTAAATGAGGTCCCTCAAAGAAGATGTAATTATATTACCCAACAATTTCAATGTATATTTCTATTTTTTACATCATATAATTATATTTTATCAATCCTAAAATAATTACTTAGGTATCCAAAATATACTGAAATTATATTATGATAATTAACAAAACCACTTTCTACCTTATTTCCATCCAAAGAAAATTGATAACGTCGCATGTGGGAATGTGTGGCCTACCACATCTAGGATGAAATGTGATTAAATTTTCATATCATCATTACAAGTATGGTATTAAGGATACATTTAATAAAAATAAGTTATATTTATAATATAATTATGAATTTTTAATAGTAAATTATTATTTACATTTTTTCCCATTTATCAAAAAGTGGATACATCACTAGTGAATATGAAGGGACCAAAGTCTCCAGAAAGTAATGTAATTAATTTCTCATCAACAAATTATATGAATTGTTGAAAAACTATATATAATTGAATAATAATATAAATATTTAATTATTAATGTCTTATAAAGCATTAATCCACTATCATGGTGTAAATTAAAGGACCATCGAACTGAAACATGCCTAGAAAATGGACCAATTTTCAACTGGATGTTAAATTTAATAAAGAAATTGTTAATAAAAGGATCACTAAAATTATAAAGGAATCATAAATTATAGGTTATGTGTGATAAAATTTCTAGAATAATGTTATACTATATCATTATGTGTCATTTAATTAGTTTGTGTGTCTAAGAAACACGATTATAATTAAGTCATACATACATGTCTCACTTTTTTTATTTGATCCATATGCCTTATTCAATAATTGTTTTTTTTCGTGTACTTAATATAATTCAAAATAATTAATTGTATGATGAATCAGAAAAAAAATTTGGATTTAAAAAACTATATATATTTCTCTCATTAATTACGTATTTATTCAGTTATTACAAAATTAGCTAAGGATTATTTAATAATAACATTTATTTTCTTGATTTCCTATACTAAATATTTGTTTAGTGAAATTATATAGAACGTATCTCGTAAAAAAAATATTTAACTCTTATTTCTTTATTTTTATAATTTTCATTTAATTATCCCATTATCTTCTCTTTTTTGTTTAAAAATGATTGCGAATAAGGGTTTAGGAAATATTTGTCCTTATTTCGTTTTTATATAATTAAATTTTTATTACACATCCATGTACATTAAAATGTTATCAAGAATATAATTTTGAATTATGTTGTGATTTTTTAAAATAATTTCTATGCAGATTTTATTTTAAATTCAACTTTATTAATATAATATTTTATAATGAGTTACAAACTACATAATTAAGAATATTTACAAAAAATTTTGAAATGATTTTTCTTGATTTACCAATTTAATTGATTTTACATCTATTATGACTATTATTATCATTGAATTTTCCGTTATATTTTTCCATGGATATTTTAAAATAAATTGTTTTTCTCAATATTTATGGAATGTTTAGTTTTTAATGATATAAAAATAAAACAATATTTTACAATTTTTAATGAAATTATCAAACACAAATATAAAAGGTATTTTTAAGGTATTTCAATACCCTTATATGATTTTTTACTCGTCACAAGGGATATTTTCATAAGAGTTTATCCACATTAATTCTCCAAATGTATTACGGTGATTTATGTTTTATTGAATGAAACCAATTTACTTTCCACAAGTTATGCTATGAGGAAATGATGAAATATTTATTAAACATGATTCATTTTAAAAGTTTGTCATATAATTAATTTATTAATGATTTATGAAAATGTGGAAAACATATATATGTTTTCTATTATGTGGAGGGATGTCTTTGAATTATATATTTATCTACTTCATTGGGTAATGATTGATTTATCATGAGATAATAATGACTGGAATATTGAGTGAATCGTGTTTTATAAGGGATTATTTCCAATATGATAGTCTTGGATGTGAATATTGATTAAGGAAGTTATGGAATTATGAGTGAAGTCGATCCTCTATGATATCGTTGATAGTGATCCATTAATAAGGAAATGATTTTCCGTGCTTATGTTTATCCTAAAAACCTTTTTATTATCTTTATGATTTGTTTTTGTGGGTTATGAATTATTTTTGCGGATTTGATAATCTTATGGATTATTACTTTCTTAGGAATAATTCATATGAAATTATTCATGATTATATATCATTAGCTGATTAGATATTTGTTTTATAAGTTATATCATGTTTTAATTCCCATACTCTCATATTATGTTCTCATGTTATCTTTTATTTTTATCTTCCATGATTACCCTTACTGAGAATCTGAGATCACTATTCATTATGTTTCTTTCCATAGGTTATGAAGAAAGTTTTATGTTTAGTGTGACTATGATGTTTACTATGTGAGAAGTAATTTTAGGTGATGATAAATATCTTTCATGAAATAAGATTATTGTGTATCACTTCCCCAATGAAACTAAATTATTACAATCCTCACACATGTATTATGGTGAAATGTTTTTAATATTAATTTAAAATGATGCAATGTTCATATATGTTATTCTTGGGTCACCAAAGAAACTGCACCAAATTAAGATTAAAAATTTATATAATAATCGTATAACCTTAAAAATTTATTACCCTATATTTCGAATCATCACCATGATATATCATGTGTTTCTCAGTTCACTGTAATCATTAACTAATGATTGGAATCTATAAGGGACACATCCCTTAACAATCCATTTTTTAGTATGTTACCAATGTCACACCATCAACCTCACAAATAACAAGGCATAATCCATTCCCAAAATAATAATGGTCACTATAATAATTATATAACCATATCTACTCTCTTATTAATGAGGTTTATCATAAATGAACATAATAGTACCATCCTAGAAAATATTGATAACTATGAAGAATGTGAATAATGTGTACAATTACAAAATAACACTCACTTATTACAAAAAACATTGGTAAATAATAACCCATAATGTTTTAAAATTTCCCCCAAATTATGACATATCAAATGTGTAGCTATAGGAAAAATGGATAATAAAAAAATAATAGATCCAAAATAGAAACATCGTACTTAAGAATGATATTCTGTGTTTAGTTTTCAAGATCACTAAGTTGGTTATTTTTTATATCATCCTAAAATGAATTTCCTTATAACATATACATAAATTTATGTTGTTTGACATGGTATATAATTTTTGTTTAATTATTATTTAATTTTGATAAATTATATCATATAATAATTTACTAAATTGTCCCTTCCCAATCAACCAAAACCCAGCTTTTTCAACACCACCAATGGGACCTCTTAACCAAATGTTATGTTTTGTATGTTGGATAATAAATCCCTCAGGTTATTTGTGTATATGATTGAATAAATATTTAGTCCTTAATATCATACTAAATATATCACAAATAATGTAAATCAATGTATATATCAAATTAGTATTTAAAAAAAAGATTAAATCTATTAAGGAATGCCTAAAATAACAAAATATATTTATGGTGACATAAAATTAAATTTATTTCAATGAATCATGTAAATGAAAAATATAAATATGGAATAAAATATAAATAATTATTAGATGTACATAAATAACTCTAGGTATTAAAATATAACATACTCATAATACCAATCAACAAATACTTATTTTTGTAACATTAAATTAAATGAACTATGGTTTTGTCCATATATTCCCCACTAAAATAGTATAAACAAACATATCATTAATTGAATAATAAAAATTACATATAAAAATATTCAAATAAAAATATTTATTCCTATAATAAACATGTTTAATAATGGTTTAATCTAAGAGATAAATATTAAATGTCGCATAATACTTTATTAATGTAAAACCATTAATTTTTATATCTGAAAAAAATGTTTTATATTTATCATTATTTTAGAAAATATTTAGTTGAATTACAATAAGAATAATCAAAATAATAGTAAGGGTTTGAGACAATCTTCTTTAATAACCCTTTATAATGTTCCAGTAATTTTGGGGGACACCAAGAAACTTCATAGATTTATAAAGCCTAATTCACTAACCAAAATATATCAAGATAATTGAACTATATAAATAGAGAAACATAAAAAATACAATAAAATAGTAAAAATATATCATAGAAGAATTAAAAAAGTCCTATTACATAGACCAAAAATATAAATAACCTAATAAATCCTCATTTAATTTAATAATATAAAAAATACATAAAGAAATAAATTACTGAATGATCCATCCATAAAACAATCCAAAACGAAAGGAAATAAATTTCACATGACATCGTTTAACTCTTATAAAATGAGGCCCCATCAATATGTAATGATTTAACTCTTCTCCAATCAAATAACCATTCAAATACCAAGTGAAAATTATAGAAATCATATAGTAAAAAATGATGAAAATTGGATGAATAAAGAATATGTAATGCATGAATTGGTGAATAAAAACAGTAAATGACTCTACAAATTAAATAAGAAGGATTGGAGGAAGAAGGATGGTGGAATAGAGATATCTACAATTTATTTTACAAATTTTAAATGTGAACCCCCTAAGGGGGTTATATTATAAATATAAAAAAATTACCCCTTTGTAAAAAATGATACTATGTGTCACTGTAGACAAGGAAGAACTCCACCGACCAAATTATGGGAACAAAGGTTGAAATAAACCATCAAAAAATTAACTAGATATCTTTTTGAAATATACCATGTCTTTTATGACTTGTAATCACTAATAAACTTGATATTATACAATAAAAAACTCAAAAAGAAAATAAACTATGCAAATTTTTAACCATCTTACCATATTAAAAAACTCACTTCAAACATCATAAAAAATAATAACTGATCATTGTAAAAATATAAATCAAAATATTAAATGAACTCAGTAATTTAACACAAATTATTCAAAATTAATTTTTTATTTTTTTCTTTAAATCTGTAAACATGGAACCAAATAATTATAAACTCCCCAATATAGTTAATTTCATCCTCAGAAATCCATTCATATGACTCACACGATAACAACACCTATCTCATTAACTAATTAATTATCAATATGGAACTATTATGCCAAAATTTACTCACTAATGATACAATATAAAACTCCTAAAATTAAAAAATATTGTTATGCACTTGAAATGTATAATAAATAGACACATCATCACAACATTAATTCCTAAAACAAAAACAATTAAAATTTCCTATATTTGATAGTTCTACCCAACCAAATAAATAACTACTATTATCTACATTATATTATATTAATATATTTATAATTTTTATAATTTTTTTATTGAAACATATCAATTTTAGTCAAATAAATATAAAACTATACATGATGATTAGTAAAAAATTTTACAAAAATAAAAAACAATTTATATTTTAAATAATTACCCATATTTACCATTATAGTATCCCATGTATGGAACCAAAAAAATTCTAAAATTTCATTTATGAATACATTTATAATTTTAGAGTTGAAAATTTGTCATATTTCAAAATCCATTTCATTTTAGAAAATTCTATAAAATTGATTCCCATATTAAAATATAAAAAATTTTACTGATAATTATAATATTAATTCTATAATAAATAATTGGAAGAATATTCCTCATCGGAGTTGAAAATAAATAACTAAATAAACATTAACATGAATTACATTAATTAATTACATCACTAAAATAAGGTACTCCATAAGATGTTAATTACATTATTCATTAAATAAAATTAATTAAATTCATTGACAGATAATAATCACATGAACATGTATAATGTGACCCAATATTGATGATGTATGAACTAATATAGAATTTAAGTCCTAGGTACTCATAATGAGTATTACCCATAATATTTTATAGAATCCCAAAAAAATCATTTATTTGTAAAGACGCAGACACAAAAATCAAAGAAAATATAATCTTTCACCAAAATTATTCAATCTAGGAAAATTTAAGTTTCACTTTAGGATTCTATAATATCCTATCTCATTTCTATTATTAACCCAAATTCTATGATTTACATCAATTTAAATTCTAAAAACACAAACAATTTATTTTGATTACTCATTTTTGGACCCCCCCCCCTATTCCACACACGTGTTCCACAGAATTCCTATAATAGAAACTATATGAAAGGTTATAATGGATTCATCAAGGAATGAAAATGTATTAACACAATATAAATGTATAAATAGTGAAATAAAATACAATGTTTTCAAAATATATATTCATATAATATTTCATAGAAAAACATAAAATAAAATACTAAAATTTCATGAATGTATACTAAAGACCCATCTTTCCCAAGTTGGCCTCCCACAAATAATCATTATGTGGATACCTTAAATTCCAATATGAATTCAATTTTGGCTTGAAATAAACATTCAAATAGTTTTCATCATAAATTAATATAAAAAAATTACATAAGTGAACTAAATTCCCCTAAATTTTCACATGTAGGATGTATGTATAATGTATTAGTGGGTAATAATAAAGATCACTATTCACACTACTGAATAATAATATGAATTCTTGTAAAAACATCTATAAAATTATTATACAAATATATTTTTTAAAAATAGAGTGAACAAAACACAAATTCTAAAAATTAAAAAATCCAAAATCACTTAACAATAGTGGATAACTCCTACAATCACCATTGGATTCAAACCTGCTTCAAGTCAAATATTGGAATCAAATATGTTATGAAATAACACATGTTATATAATAATAATAATCAAATATATATATATCTATTATTAATTAGGGGGAATATATACTCACAGGGATGAACATAAGAATATATCAATATCATTCTATACTTATGTGGCCCCCCTCCTAATAGAGAAGAGCATAATAATATATAAAAATTCATTCAGAGATAGTATTCCACTATACATATAGGGGGCATAATAACATATCAAAATATGTTCCCCTATAAATGTCTATAATTTAATTAATAATCCTTCAGTAGTAGTATTCATAGTTATAAAACTACAAAAATTATCTATAAAAAGTAGAAATTCTATAGTATGGAATGGCCAACCGTAAAATTATGTATCACATTACAATAAAACCCTCAATAAAAAACTAGGGCATGATGTTAATATGGAATAATAGAACATAATCATCCAGGAAGATATCAATTAATATAAAATTGAGATGATGAAACATCAAAAATGGTATAATATATGTGAAAAGAACTTATATCAAAACCTTCCATGTATTATTAATTAACACTATGGGATACTATGAGTTTCTCACTTCACCAAAACTGTAGAAAGATAAAAGAAATCATTTAAGGACACATCCCATAAATCTCATTGAATTTGATATATATCAAAACTGAAATAACCTGCCTCACCATCATTAATATGGAATAAATTTATTATATTGATAAGGATGGTAAGGTGGTTACAAAATTTTCACTGTTATATCACAAGTTGGTCTTACTATAATATAATATTACCAGACATACAATGTTTCTTAAATTTTCTATGAAAAACCCAAATGTAGACAATTATTCGAAAATAAAAGTTTCTTATGGAAATAATATAATAAATAATGATTAAATATAGTGAAAATGAAATCCCAAAGAATGATAGTTCAAATGGGACAATAAGAAGATATGTATGAATAAGGATAATTAAGTATAAGTAGATACCCATGAATTTTAAAGGATACTCCCTTATTAGTTATTCTAATTCACGTAGTACGACACCTTTTTGAATAACCTCACATGGATAACCCAATTACCAATACCTAAATAGATGTGGTTTGACATGTCAAAAAACATTGGTTTCTAATTTATTAACTTATAAGATATTTATTCATGCATAGATATTCTAGATCATCAATTTAAAATCCACTAAACCCAACAATTACATTTTCACTAACGAAACCACTTTATATTTATTACGTATTATAAAGTAACAAATAATTCATTCATGTTATATTTGTACTGTTTTGATTTTCCTTCTAGGGAATATCCATGAACTAAATAGGTTTATAATAGAAATAATCATTAAACATATCAGAACAATATATAACAAAATTAAGAATAAATTGAGAGAGAGATGAAAAAATACAAAAAAATATTTAGCATGATATAATCATTACATTTTTATAGTAAACCATATTTTAAAAAATGTGATAATTTAATATTAATCATGAATGGATTTACATAAGTGACCCATGGTATGAAAAGTGACATTATCATAATCGTAATCAAGCAAACATATCTTTTAAAAATTTAAAATTAATAAAAATGTGTTTTAATCAAGTATAACATGGAAAATGTCTATAAAAACATATATATAATTAATCATTATTTATAATGCATTAATAAATAAACAAAACTATAATTGATCTTATAATAAATAATTATAGTAGTGAAAAATTCTCTGAGATTATGGTTTAAATTCCATAATATAACAACTTATGGATAACTATATATTTATATTTCCAAAATTAATGAAAAATATGTATTATGTTTTGTAAATAATTCTATAATTGTATCAAATGAATTAAAAAAATTAGGGGGTTTTAGATCACCCACCTCTATAGCCCATGGGATTGATCCATTATTTCCAAAGATCATATGGTGATGTGGGAATCCTTGATGATCGATCATTGCATATTTTAATTGATTATTGACATGTATTGGATGATTAGTATTAAGGCTCAAATAGATAGATATCACCATTGGGTTCAATTTTTATCTACTGATGGGGTCACTCATGTTTTTAGGGTGAGTGGTACTCTAGATCTCAAAGGTTGAGGCTTAATATTCTTTAGGATAGAAGAATATCATTCAAGTTGTTATAGATGATTGATTATGATGATGATGATCATTATCTGGGAATTTATCTATATATTTTGGTTTTTGTACTCCATGAGGACATTCCTGATTCTTTATCTTGTTTATAGGCCTAAAGAGAGGATGAGTTTACCATAGAACTGAAACAAGGTACAATGTCCATTTCTATCCAATCATACTGTATAGAATTTTTTATTTTTTAGAACTTACGATCCCTCTTGAGAAACATTATGCATTGGAATTTATTCATCATATCATGTAACTGTGGGCTTCCCATTTCCTCTTTGCTAAAAACGAATATATGAGCATCATAATTCTTATTGACTAACAGAATTATGATCAGTATAAAATCAAGAAAAACAATCACTTTCCTGATATTGATGGTCTCATTGATCAATATAGAGGTGTTCATTGTTTTTAAATGATTGACCTATTGTCAGGGTAAAACTAGTTGAGATTTTGGTTAATGTATGTACCTAATATTGTATTTTGGAATCAACATGTATATTTTGAATTTTTGGTTATCCTATTAACACTAACTAATTTTCCTATGATATTTATGGGTCTGATAAAAATGATATCTCATTGGTTCTATGCCTCAATTTTTTAATTTAATTTTTGTATGATATTTTGGTTTACTTCTTGTTAAAGGGGTTCCTCTGGACCACTTGGATATCATTCATAGAAATTTTAAGGAACATCAAATATATTGTAATAATTCCAAATGTGATTTTCATTTTTAAGGAGTAATTATTTTGGGGCATGCTGTATATGAAAGAGTATTTTCAGTGGTTCCTGAAAAGGTACATGTTGTTATAACCTAAGAGTGGACCAATATTGTGTTTGAGGTCTGAAGCTTCCTAGGGATTCCTAGTTGTTACCATAGATTTGTTCATGAATTCTACAAGATTTCCTCATTGATCAAAACAGTAAACAATAATGGTGTAATGCTTGACTGGAATGATGTGTTTAAAAGATATTTTGTGGTACTAAATGGGATATTAACATTAGATCAAGTTTTTATTATTCAAGAACCATGTTCTTGATATGATGTCTTATGTTATTCTTTTTATTGGTTTTGTAGAATTTCTAGATGTAGGGGATACATGTGGTATCCTAAGGATCTTGATAGAAATGCCCTCATGAGAAAAAATACCCTACCCACATTCTGCAGTTGGTTGTGATTATGAATTAACATAATAGGGGGATCCACTACTTCTTGGAAGAATGGTTTATGGTATATTCATATCAAATGAACCGGAGGTATATTTTCACACACATGGATATAAAATTAAGACAAATTCATTAGGTGGAGTATCTATATAATCATTATTTTTATATTTCTTATACTCATGGTTTAGGTAACCCGGTCACTGATTCATTAAGCAAGAAATTTCCAATACATGGAGTGAATGAATTAGTAGATGCATGGTTTTTGAAGAGATAGTGAATTGATGAAGCTATTTGTATGGTATGTGATGATTCTTTGAATATTTAATAATTGTTTTATGAGTGTTTTTGAACTAATAATATGTATAACCAAGTGTTCTAGAGCTTCATTAAAATCCCAAATAGTGGGGAGGCTATAGGTGAGTATTCTTGATTTCCCAATGTTATATTCTATTATCAAAATAGTTGAGTTTATCATATACCCCTATGTTTGAGGTTTCTGGATATTTAAAATTGTTCCAGTTGTTATGTATAACCATCTACTACTAATATGTATCATGATTTGATATGTTGAAATTGATGTATGATGATGAGATGGTTGATTATGGATTTTTTATATCAATTTTTATATATTATCATATAATTAGGGTAGAACACCAGAGACATGATTGTTTGTTTTAGAACATACGTTTCATGTTATATAAATGGGGTGAGAATTCCATGTATTCTATTATTGAATTACCAGGTACTTCTAGTTGGAAGGATATGATTTGGTGACCAATGACCAACTTGTGAAATTAGTAAATTTCCTCACTTTCAAGGAGTCTATGATGGTGAAATTGTTTGGGGACTTGTATATTTTTATAGATCATGATAATTTAGGGCATTCAATATAATATTGTTGAAGATAGTGACCCAAGGTTTACGTCAATGATTTAGAATGGTTTTAATTAGGTGATGAGTTCCCGATTGAAATTGAGAATGTAATATCACTTGAAGATGTGTTGTTAGATAGATAGATGTGAACATGTTCATAAGGATTTTTTCTGGCATAGTGTTCTTGAATTCCATGGTTTTTAGGAAAATAGTTAACCATTATTTGATTTTTCTTTTTATAATAGTTATAAATCTTCGATAAAAATGGTTCCCATAGAATATTTTTTTGGGAAACCATGTAGATCCCCATTGTTCTCGGATGATTTGGGAGAGCGGTCATCAGTTGGGTCACGTTGTGTTCTAGAAAAAAATTTGAGGGTTCAATTTACCTATAATTAGTTAATCATATAAAAACTTATTTATAAATATTTTCTTGATTATAATCATCGGTTACTATTTGTTATAGATAGTGATCAGGCCTTTCTTATCGTTTTTTCTTTCTAGGGGAATCATCAGAAGGGTATGTTGGGTATACTGGAACCAAGGTTTTTGGGACCCTTTGAGATCTTTGGATTTATATTAAATGTTTCTTATATTTTGTTCTTAGTAGATCATTTTGAATTCCATACATTACAAGTTTTATTTTTCATAGTTTAGGTGGATTCTATTAGATCCATCCCATGTGATTGAATTAGACGATGTCTGTCTTGATCCTGAAATCATAATAGTTGAGAAACAAGTTCAGATTAAGATCATCGAGAGAAGGTACTTCACAATAACATGATTACATTGGTACATGTACTATGGAAGTGTAAATGGATAGCCATGGGACATGAGAACATGTATTATAGACAACATAGTCATGGACATCACTTTTTTAAATTTCTAGGATCATGAGTCATTTTGTGAGAATCCAGAATCCATTGTGGGAAAATAGTAACAACTTGTTAGCTTCCATTGTGTGTTAGTTTATTCTTTTTTGGGTTCCTATTTTTATTGGGTTAAATATGGGAATATCAGGAATAAAGATCATTTTCATGGGAAATGACCTAAATTTAGTTATAAAAGCGTAAATAGAATTAGAGGGTGCTACCTTGAATCGTAGATCCTTATGTTTTTTTTTCAATTTTGTTCTATAGACAATTGGGATGTGCACTACATGTTGGACAAATTCACATTGTTAATAGGATACCCAATGTGAATATTTTATGTCATATTTAGTGAGTCTCATGAATTTCATGAAACATTTAAAGGAGAAGAAACCATTACCTGAAATGTAAACTTCAATTGGGATTTAATTTAATCTAGGGAGATGACTTTTTAATTACATTTAGAATTCAAGGGATTTCACACTATGAAATTGATTCATGATGTGAATCTGTCAGGTCTAATGGATTTAAACATGCAGCCTGACTGAATATAATTTTATTTGGTGTGTAAAGTTTCCTCTCAAATCGTACTGTGATTTCAAGTAATTTTGTTTCATCACCCTCCTTTAGGATTTATCTGTTTTCTGGTTGACTCTTGTTCTGGTTTTGTTATATGTCCCTGATAAAATTTATTTGTAATTATTCATTATATTTTTCTAAATATGTGAAATTTTCTATTTATTGGCTTTTAGTTTCATGTTTTATTAGTGTTTTTATATATCCTTTGAAGATTAATTGTGTGTCTTACCATTCAAATGGAAGTCAATGGATGTTTAATCCTTATTGAGGAAGGCCAATAGTTTCCCATTGTTCCTATGGTAGTTGTTTCTATGAAAGTATTAAAAAATCATGAATTTATATAACTTCTTGCTGAAACAACATGAAAAATCATTGAATTTGATATCCTATTAGGTAAATGGTGTTTTTATTAAACATGATCATGGATTTTGGAAATGATTTTTGAAAAAAATAAACATTGGGAACCTTGGGCTCATCAAGAACTTGATATAGATAACCCTTGTGTGTGTGTAACAACAAGGGATTACTTTAGTGATGTTGACTGACTCTGGAAGGGCCTGATGTTTGTTTGGATGATAATATGAATATTTTGGTATTAGTTTATGTCTTGTAAATATTCCAATAGGTTAGATCCCAAATGGTGTGAATTATCTTTTATACATCGTTTATTGGATGATGGTTTTTTTCATGGTTATTTTTATATCATGTTTAGTTTACCTATTTCATTTTAATAACTTATATAATAATTGATTTTTATATTATGATATGAATTTATGGAAAATAATGTAAATTTTCAAATGGTTTCATTAGTGAAAATTCTTTATATAATTGGTTTTGTTATAAAGATAGAACACATGCATTCTTGAAATTATGACTTTAATATATTCTTTGGGTATTGAATACTAGGCATTGCTCACACACAATAATTTTTTCTTTGAGGGATTTTATACCATGTTTTTAAGGTCTCTAGGAATGTAAAGGGCATTATTTTCCATTATAGTTTCTCTTTTCATTTCCCTCCCTCATAGAGTGGCAGATTATTAGTGATATATAGTCTGATGGAGACTTGTTTTGTTTGTTATATTTTATTTTTCTAGGTTGGAAGGTGTCAATTGAAATTATATGTCTCAAGGATATATATTTCCTTCTTATATGTTGTACATCGATGTTTCTACAACTTTATATTATACATTGGGTTCCTTTCTATATATCACCATTAAAAGTTCTACATTGGGTGAATTTTCAAGTGGAAATAGGTTTATTCAGTAAAAATCATATAGAAGTCAAAGAATAGTCTATCCAACTCCACAAAAAATTCTCCTCCTAGTATTAGAATAATTTCATAGAATTATTTTGGAGAATCATATAGATTTGAATTTTTTTATATGTTTTCCCTAAATTAAAAGGTACTATTGGATTTTAGATCTCTAATTTGTATGATAAAATTGTAAGGATGAAATAGACTAAAACGAAACCATTGATTGAGAGTAAAAATCAGGTTGAAAAAAATATTAAGGTGTGCATGTGTGGGAACTTCAAAAAATTGATTGTGTTTAAGGATTAATCGACAACATGATGGGGAAATTTTTACTCTTTTAGATGAATATTTAGGGAGTATTTTGTGTGAATAAGTTATGTGAACATATGTTTTTTGGTAAAATATCCATACACTAAAAGATATTCACAATGAAGTCACTAATTTTAATAATAATGGACTATGGTTCTTGTAAAAATGATTAAAAGATCATGGGATTTACTTTGATGTGGTCTGTAAGAAGAATGATGGAAATACAAAATGGTTGAAAGTTGAATGAGAAGATTTAGTGAGGTCGATTGAATATTAGTATAATAGTTTAAATTAAAGGATATTTGAGATGATGGTATAGTTAAGATATTTACTAGCAAATCATGTTGATTTTTCAAATGAAACTATGAAAAGATCTACTGATAAACATCCTAATGAGATTCATACATCAATAAAGACTCATTATAGTGTAAAAAACAATATATAATCATTGAAATAATTATATATTTATAATATGAAGAATAATTTAAACCCAAATTCCAATGAATTTATATGTAGTAATTCAATCATGTATGATTTTGAGGATTATTTTTTTAGGTCAAGGTGTTTGAATAAAGGTATGAAGGATTCCACGACATTAGTAAAGTAATTAGAAAGAAGAAAATAAATAGGTCATATACAATTTACACATAAAAATATGTTTTGGAAGAACCATCCACCAATATAAGCTACACGCAATTAAAAAGTGTATATCAATTAGGAGCTAATAATGTTGTGGAATTTTCATACATTGATCCACTAATTTATTTTGCATCATTTGTTAAATTATATAAAATTGAAAAGATTAATACAATGGGGGATTAAAACATATTCTATGATAAGTTCATGGAATAAAATATTAATTACATAGAGCAGGGAAAATCTTTTGACGCCCAATAAAATATAATAACATGAAGAGTTATATGGAATACCGGGAAGATGTTTCCATGGTGATAGGGAGATCTTGTTTATAATGAATAAAAAAAATTCAAATAACATAATAATACCACAATAGTTGAAAAAAATAAGAATTATAATGGTTAGGTTTAACTTGGGTAGCAAACAAAACAATATTTTCAAAGAAGATTATATGTATGAAGAAATTAATGGGAGATATCATGCTACTGAAAATATGTTAATACTATGGAAGAAGAGGTCCCTTAATGCATATTTGTTTACACACAATTAACCACCAAGATAATAAAATAAATCTAAATCAACAGAGTGATTAAATCCTCGAAACACATAAGTGATTTTTTATTATGGGAATAAATCAATATGTAAGAAGTTGTGGTTTAACAGATTATATTTATAAAGAGTAAATTACTAGAAGGTATGATGATCTATAGAAGGAGTATGAATGTTATCAACACTCCTGGGAAAATCATGAAACAGTTTCCCAGATAGGGAAAAATGATTCAATAATAAAATTAAAATGTAATGGATATTATGAGTGTTATGAATGAATTTTTTTTATAAAAAAAAGTTAATATATTTTTAATGTTTTCATGGTTTTATGTATTGAACGGTTGGAGGACAAAATAAGGTTTTAGGTTGAATAAAAGTGGTATACATATTACATTCTAGTATATGTTTATAAGAAAATTCCATAGATTGTGAATAATAAATAAAGAATGAAGAAGTAGAACATGTGATGGAAGAAAGTGGATTCTCAGAAAGTCAAGGGATAAATCATTATGTAATGTGGTGAAATTTTGAAGGGAATTTTTTCTATAGTGAAATATTAGCATCAATGGTTTTATAAATATTACGAAAGCGATATTGAAGAAATACCATGAAATGTTGTGACACAGTTCAATAAAAAAGGGTTACTAAAAGTGATTCAATCCAAGGGTATCCATAAAAGAAATAATTTGGTATTTTCTAAATTATATATCATGTAACTGAAGACATTAGTTCTAGTGAATTAATAATTTGAACATTGAAGATTCCAAATTGTAGACAACAAAAGTATTGAGGAACTAAAAGATGAAAATCTAGTAAATTATTGTAACCGGGGGATTTATCTCTAGATAATGATTATAATATTATTAATACTAAATATATTTTAAAATAAAAAATTTATGATCATAAAGTACATTGATATTTTTTCATTTTTACTTTCATAAAAAATTAATATTAGATTTTGGTGGAGAGTTAACATTTTTGATGTAAAATAAATTTAAATGAATTGAAAAGGGGGGAATAACATAGTTATTTTAATTGAATATATTTTATTCATTTGTTTATATGGTTGCAAGAAATAATTTTCACGAAAAATACATTGCATTAAACCTTATAATATGTTATATTATGTGGTATAATATAATGAAAATTTTCAATATACCTATGATGTTCTATTTAATCACACTTCTTTTCTTCACCAATCACTGATCACATAGACCTAGATATGGTTAATTTGTGTCTCATTAGTTAATTAATGTGATGTAAATCTTCTCCAATGAAATTATAGTATACATGTTAGTTTAAGGTATGATACTAGGAGAACAAGGAATCTATATTTCCCTAAAAATGAAACATTGAATTTATTATCATTATGGGGGAGATGAAAATATTAAATTAAATAAAAAATTTATTGAAAAAACCCAAAAGAGGAATTTAAAGAACACATTTTCAGTTGATAATAATTTAATGTATTTGTTTTCAATCATTGTGTGATTTCATTGATATTCAGAATAGATGATGATAAGGATGCATATTGGTTCTCTGAATGTTGTTTCTTCATATATTTTTACTCTCAATAGGTGAAAAAATTAGATGTACGAGGGAAATACATGAAGGTTAAATTCATAGAAACCAACATTGAAGGAATACCGAAGATGGTCATCAGTAGATAGAATTATTATGTAACCAGAAGAAGAGAAGTATAGTAGATTTAATGAAACTAATGGTTGAAAGAGAACATGACAATTTGAATCACTAAAAATATAATATATATATATATATATATATTGATATCACTTAAGAATAATTTATTAATGTCAAGTTCAAAGATATTAAAAATAAATATCATTTTTAGTGTTATAATTTAATTGTCCTAGAATGTTCTCGAGTCAAAATTATTGAAAAACTACTAATGTGATTTCAACATGTGAATAAAAATTGTGAACTATAGAATGTGATGCGATGTATGAATTATCAAATGGGAATAAAGAATGTGTAGTGGAAAATAATAAAAATAGATGATATCTACTTATGAGTTTTTTAAAATTTCATAACTAATAAACAAATATTTCTATGGTAGTTAATATTGAAAATGTGATATTTTACGATAATATCATGCCGAATTAGAGAATTTTGAGCAGTAATATGATGATAAAAATGCGTTTTTATAAAATTTTTCAGGAGTTATGCATTTGGAAGTTCATATATTATTTGAAATGATGTTTTTATAATTTAGTTTTATAGAATTGTGATATGAAGACAATTTAGAAATAGAACCTGTATTTTTTGTATTACTAGTCACTAATAAAAAGTAAAGATGACTGAATTTCTAAATAATTAAGATAATTGAATAATTTTATACTTTTGTCAAGTAAAAATATATGTATGAGTTAAAATATGAACAAAATATAAATTATAGATGATACAGATACCACAAAATATTTTTTACCCTAAGAAGGCCAAGGATGCTTGATGGACATTTAGAGATCATGGGGATTCTTTTAATTTATAACTCCCCATCGGTGAGTTATTCATAATGAAATGATCTCGACGCCTATGATATTAGAGTATAATACCATATGATTATACGAGAATCACATATGAACTATCAAATGAATTTTATCTTCAAAATATTTTGTATAACCGTGACACTACAAATTGATTCTACCAAAATTAAATATATTGTAGTATAACTAAACACTAAAATATTATGCTTATCATTTTCCTAAATTAAGATGGCATGGAAAATGAGTTAGCCAAAAGAAGAAGATTTATAATCATGTACAAATAACAATATCTATAATATTATTAATTTAGTGAATTTGTATAAAAATTAAAATTTTATTTACATTCATGAAGTTGGTTCTGTGATAATATTTTTCTACATTTAGAAAGTAACAAAGGGTAAAATTATGCATATATAGTTGTGTGAATAATAATGTAGTATAATGTACAATGGTTCATAAAAAGAACCATTTTAGGATAAATATGAATAGTTGATGTTATGGGAAGAATTTATCTATGAGCACATTATATGTTTAACAAATGATAGTAAACCATGTGAAAAATGAGAACATAAACAGTGAAGTATGTAAGTTTCTAGATGCTCAAAAATACAAGTAGATGTGTGATCACTTGTTAAAATAATAAGAAAGAAAAAAATATATATTATTTTTATAAAAATGTTATTCTACTAACATGTTGATTTTGATGGAATTTGAAATTATCAGTCACACCCAAGGCTTTAGATGAAGTCCAAGCATTGAAAGAACCAATGTGAAACATCACATAGTGTGAATTATGTGATTGTTGAGCAATGTTCTTTCATGAACTGAAAGTGGAGATAAAAATGAATCCTACAAGACATAGTAATTGTTTAGGTAGTTGAGATATTTATTTGAGATAGTGGTAATAATAATTATTTGAGCACTATAAGTAGGGAGTTTCACAAAATAGAATAATTAACTTACATGAAAATAGAGGAATAAAAGACTGAGAGTCAATAGATTTTTAAATCACTGAATATATCATTGAAAATTAGTATATAAAAATTTTCTACGATTTCATTAAAAAAAATGTTGAGAGTGCAGATAAATTAGTAATCCCTGAGAGATATCATTAGAGGATAAAATATTATTAAGGTGTAATTGACCACATTTTAAAAGAAATATTTATTTAATAACATGATATTATAATGAAGCTAAGACATATCATTAGATTCAGAAGAATGGTATATGAATATTGAAGGAATAATAATTTTATTAACCAAAGTATAACATTTCTAACATTCAAGTACTCAAGTAGAATAATATGTTTCAATCGAATAATAGTTAAAGATTATATGATGAATATAAATTTATTAGAGTCATTATTATCTAAATATGGGGGAATCGATGTTTTGAATTAACATTGTGGGCTTGTTATAAACAAATCCCACACAACATATAATTAATAATCATATTATTTGTGGAAAATTTGTGACATTAAAGGTAGACATAACATGGAGTCAGTTCTCACATCGAGGAAAAACCATATAAAAATACCTATGTGTTGTTTACTATACATGTTCAACATAATTTATGGGAAAAGTGAAAAGGTTTTGTAACAAATATCTATTCCTACCTATAGATTAATGAGTTCATATCAACACAAAGGAATTAAAAATATATGTTTATATTAATCAATAAAATTTTCCCAACCCTGATTCACTACCCTCATGGTGAATACATGATCCACTATGACATTTAGTTTTTACTTTTATTATCCATCAAACCCAAATGTTATTACTGGATCATTATTTAGAGTTTCTAATAAAAAATTATTTGTTATAAAAAACTATTGGGATAAAAGTTGAGCATAGTTAATTTTACCATAAAACATGAATATTTCATCAGATGTATTATGATAAAATAAAATAAAAAGATAGTGGACTTGATGTGAATAAATTATTGCAAGAAACTCAAATTTCTGATTGAATTAATATGGATATAATGTAATACTGATAACATATATCAATTTTATTTTATATTGGGATAATATATAATTATATAGTGCCTATTTATAGTTGATAATATCATAAATGGGTTAGGTACATAATAAATGAAATGTAATCTATATACACTTGTCCTGATTGGATCCTGATAGATCAGGTTGATATTTACTTACCTAGAGTTTGTAAGAGACTTTTCTAAAAGAAAATTATCATGAATAGTGAAGTGTCTACTTATAACTATGAAAATTCATTCACATCAATAGCTATGATAATGTCTATTAATATGTTTCATTCTACAAAGGATTATTTTTCTTAAATGATCTATGATGTAGATATAAAAATTGATTTATTTAAAGATAATATCTTAAATTATGAGTATATAATACATAATATAGATTCTTAATATCCAAATTGTAATATTCTGGAATTAATGTTACATTGATCCATTATTAAATTGAATAATACTACCTGTTGTTAAACTATCCATTACATTAAAGTGATTAGTTCAATAAAAAATAATGACATGTCTTGTATATATAATAGATATAGTGGATTCAATGCAATATTTTGGTTCTTATAAGTGTATGATGAACAACTAACTAAAAATGACATCATGATTTTAAAATCTATAAAGGATTTTTCAGAATAATTCTTCTCAATAAAATACATGGTTGAGGTAGATTATATAATGGGTATAAATATCTGTTGATATATATATATTATAGGTTATTTATACTATTTAATGATTTAGATATTGGTAAAGTAGTGAATATGTTTTTCTTGGGAAAATCCATGAAGGGGTTTATATTAATGTTTCATAGTGCAAGTCTTATGAAGGTTCAATGTAATATATAGAGAAATTAAGTAAAATGTTGAATGAGACTTATTATGATTTAGGGATAGGGTATGTCAGGACCTGAACCATGATGGGGCTCATTGTACAACTACCCCAAAACCACCTCCATAGGCCATGGGGTGGAGAAAATACCAGAAGGAACAACTAACTGGGAGAACATTTCTAAAGTACATGTATGGATACACATAACCAAATAATTCCAAAAGTGCATAATGAAATAAAAAACTATGCAACATCACTATAAAGTAAACACGGAATGCATAGACCTCTATAAAGTACAATGATATGGTAGTGTAAAATAAAAAATAATGAGGGAAAATAAATTATCATCATGAAATGTGTCTCAACCAAATGATACTAGAAAATTAAACTCTAAGAACCCAGTTCTTCCTTTGATGTATGAATCTTTTCTATTCATTTTGTACATAACTAAATTGATGAAAAGAGGTCAATGGATGTCTTCATGCCTATTACAAGATATAACTAGGTGTTACATGTTGTTTCCTTTGAAGAACATTCTGTGTAATATAGGAACACAACATGTACTTCCTAGTACACAACATGTATGGGTATGGCCAGGATCTATACAGACATGGTTTGTAGCTTCCAATACATGTTCTGTAATTGTTTATTTTTTCTTTAAATTAGACAGTTGTATAATTTTATTTAAAATGTAAAAAACTCACCACTATCCAACAAACAGCACACCCTGGAGATATGAGAATAGGGTGGCCTCCCGTCTCATCCTTTAATCACTGATTCAAACACATTCGTATGCATTCGATTCCCCTCGGTAAGCTCTCAATTTCTCTAGATCTGATATTCAGTATTTCCTCTCTCGACCTAGTGAAAAAACAATGAGTGATTTTGCTGTTTTTAAGGATCTAAACAATTCTGTGTCAAAATATATGTCGACGCTGGATGAGGAGAATCGTACTACTACAAGGTAGGTGGTCTCATTCCTCTCATTATTTATCAAGTTGAATATATCTGCTAGAGTGTCGCGTACCCATTTTTATGGGGTCACCTTGGATTATTTTTTCCTATTTAAATTTCCAATTCTTATTAAGGAAATTTATTAAGAGTTTTATGTTATTATTAGGTATGATTACATTGATTAAGGGAAACCCCATGAGTGTGCTTCCTGTTAATTAATGGTATGGCCATTTGGCATCGGGTATCAAAGAGGCTTGCCTTAAATTAATTTCATAGGCTGTTTAAAATGAAGTTGATTAAATTATATCCCATGTAATTGTTTAGTTTACTTTTGATATTATGATATAAATTTTCAACCTGATTTATTAATGTTAATTCCATATAATAGATTAATTTACTTGTGTATATTATTTTCTAAAATGATGAAGGGGTAAATGGAAATGTGAACTCCATAACCTCAGGCTAAAAGGAATGGATGTGCTCAAATAACTGTTGGACCTTAATCCATTTTTGAACAATGCACTTAGTTAAAAGACCATGGACATACTCAATTATGGTATTATCATTACAAGTTGTGAGTGAGCCGAGAGACATAATGGTCGGGCTCATGGATACTTTTATTTATATACCTAGCGAACCATGAATCCAATGAGGGATTCAAAATATGGGATCTAATAGGAGATTTATATATTCATGACTTGAAATCTAATTATAATTATAATATTTTAATGAAATGAATTAAGATAAGTTTTCCAAGACAAAAAAGACTATTGGATTCAGTCATCTCTAAAAATTGTGGAGATGGTCTCTTGAGACATCTTCTCTATATACTTTTGTATAGGGATGGTTTGGTCTATGATGGATCCCATGAATTATATAATTCTAGGTAATTTAGTTTTTAATGAACATAAATTGAATGTAAATGGAATCCAGTACATGTAGTTCTGTTTACATTTGAGTATTTCCAAGATCACAACCTACTATATTGCACACTTCCTATTATATATATTCACAGATAATTTGGAATATAACATTGGTTGTTTTCTATTGGGATTTAGTTTCACAACCTGTTTGGGTCATGCTTTTGGTCTCAAATAGATTATATTGTTGCAAGTGTGGATAAGGGAATGTTCACTTCTATAGGTACTTTTTTTCTGTTTATAAAGAGTGGAGCATAGTACCATGTGGTGGCTTCTGATGCTTCTGAGTTTATTTTTTCTATTATTTCTGTTCGAACTTATATCATGTATTACTTCAATGTATCATGTTTTTGTTATTTTCCTAGACCATGTGACATAGAGTAGAATCCTCTATATGTGAGGACATTTGGATATTTTTATTATCATTCTTCATTGTTTATTTATATTATGGTATTATTTCTTTCATTATTGAATTTCATTTATTTCCTCTATGTAACACTCTATTAATGAAGTCATTGTTTCACCAAATTCACTCTTAGGGCATCACTACTAGTCAGCTGCCTCTTTCGTTTGGGGAAATGCGCTTGAGGAAATATGGGTAACAAAGCTCGAAGCACTATTAGGTGGAATCTGGACCTTAGATGTTACAATGTGATATCAAAGGAGGTTTTCTCTAGTTTCTCATACTATATAGAAACATTAAAAAGGGATTGGTTGGAACTAATGTTTGGTAATAAACTGTTCCCATGAGTAGCTACCCTAGGTACATGGAAAAGCTATATTTTGTCAAATTGAATTGTGTTTTTTTAGATTTTGAGTTATTATAGTTGATTCGATTTCACCATTGGGTTAAACACTTGTTTTATGATTGTATTATTGATATCATTGTTTTTATACTTTGTATCAACTCGATGAGATGAGGTAATGTCATTTCATGCATAGTATATGCACTTGTTCGAAGTCACATTCCATGAATTCATGCCATACCATTATGAGAGCATTAATGATTTCATGTTGTTGTGATAGATGTCATGTTGGATATGGATGTTTTTTTGATAGGTTCTATGATATATATAAATGTTTTTTTGATAGGTGTATTGATTCAAGACATGGTTCTAATTAGATAAATGCCCTGATTTGATCCGTGAGGTGTATAGGCCCTCTTGGATTGTATTTTTGTGGATACTCATTCGACCATAAATAATTTATCATGTTCTATATTTGGATGATAAACATTGGTTTGTAGGGATTATGGGACTCATGGTTTTCAAATCAGTATACCATTGGCTTAATTTAAAAAAACTGGGGTTCTGAGAATGTTTTAGAGTATTACTATCTGAAAACCCAAAAACATGACATGTGATTTTAAGAACACATTCCTTGAGTTCTTCTATTTAGGAGTACCAATTTTTTTAAGTACACACCATGTACTATGTGCACACACAGTGTGTTAGGGGGCCATGGGTCCGGCCATATGAGAAAGAACACATAACAATGGTCTTGATAAATAAATGATCAAGTACTTTAGGTACACACCATGTAGTCTAACACACCAAGACCTGTGTTGTTCTGGACATGTAAAAGTACATTTCAAAGAGGACAAACTTGAGTATATGTTGTGTCCCAGTATGATATGCCATGTTTCTGGGATGGTTACATTCCTAGGATGATGAATGCGCATGCCCAAATTGGAGCTTGAGGGTACACACTATGTATGATTTCTACATGCAATGTACTCCTCTTTTGGTAATCATATTGACTATTTTTCTCATGTTTAGTTCATTTTCTCTTGAACTGATGTGTATTATTGACCTCAAAGAGTCATAACATTAGGAAGATTTCCAGTTCTATTTATGGAACGTGGTGATGTTCGTACCCTAAATGTGTTAGGCCATGGGCTACCTATGGATCACTAATGGTACCAGTTGCAAAACCAGTTATTATATCGAACATAGATGATGATTCACAGTTACGTGATGGATTTATTAGGTTTATGAAAAACTATTCATGGAGAAAAAAATGATGAAACTATGGAAGATCTATATTGTAACAGCCCAAGATTTTATAAAGAAATATTCTTTTTAATTTTATTAATGTCTTGTGTTGTACGCTACACCAAAATGAGCTTGCACAACACATATCCTTGACTTGCCTTGCATTACACGCAATCGCGACCTTCCTCGATAGCATGTGTAATACGCAATACCGAGTTTCACTAAACAACGATATGATATTAAAATATTATTAAAACTAGCCGTTATGAATAGTAATAACCACTTTTTAAAATTCTGTAAATCTTATTTTTCAAAATGAACTTCATTTTTGGATTCGGAGTATCGAATTTAGCCTAAGGTGAAATTTTGGTACTTTTCGGATTACTTTCATATTCTGATGAATAGTGAAAATCACTAAATTATAATTAAAAACAACTTTTTTAATCGAAATAATTAAAAGTGATAAATTATTAATTTGAGTGGTTTTAAAGTATATTTAGAATATAATTTTACAATTTAATACAATGTTGGTCATTGGTTGTAATTTCACATTTAAACAAGACATAATCAAGTGTCAATCTTTTGATATATATTGTTTCCTAAAAACACGCTATTTATTTTAACAGCGGGATTTAATTATAAAATTAATTAATGCAACTTCTATGTTATGAATTTGGTAAAATAGATTTCATTTTTGAATTCGGAATATGAAATATAGCTTAGGATGAAATTTTGGCATTGTTCTGAAAAACATCAATTTTGGATGAATAGTGAAACTACTAAGTGGTAGTTAAAAAAAAACTGAATTTTTCATAAAACATAATTTTTCCGCTTCTGTGAATGGAATTTCGAAAATCAGAGAGACACGGTTAATATCAAGGACTAAAATGTGCTTCAATGAGATGAAAATAATTTTTTGGTGAATAGTAACTTTTTACTTTTTTACCGCGGTTAATAGTAAATAGGGTAACTAAGGGTAAATATGATATTACTATTACCCTAACACATGTCCTAATTCTATTGGACAAGTGTAATTCGACCAAAAACAAACTTAGGAATAAAATATGACCATTTAGGCCCACTTGGATTAGATTAGGACATTTATTATTAATTTATTTAAAGAAGGGTTAAAATAGTTAAAATCAAAGTTTAATAAGTAAATCATTTTTAATATGGGGTTATACATAAGATAAATTCGACTATAAATATTAATTAGAAAGCTAAAAAGATTTCCTACATAATGGTATTTTATTTGTAATTTTTAGACATCAAATAATTTAATTAATTTATGACACAACGATGATGCAGTAATTATCTTATTTATGAAATATTGACATAATTGATGTTATAAACACCAAAATAAATGTAATTTGAGAATTTTTATGAATTCCACTAATTTTCTAGGTTACTATGATATATTAATGTTGATTTAGTCAACTTGGTTCGAACATTTAATTCTGTTATGACTTTCACAAAAATCATATATCAAATAGTGTCAAAATTGACACAAAATAGTTTTTAAATAAAATATTATATTATTAATTGTTATTTTATTCCTAAAAATCTAAGGTTCGGCCAAATGACTTAGATAAGGATATATATATTAATAATAAACAATTTGGGGTTCGTTTGGCATGTTATAGTAAGTGTATTAACCATATAGTGAAAGAAAACAAAAACACACGGTAAAAGTTAAATTAATTAACTTAGAGTTAAATCTAATTGATAAGGTTAAAATAATACCCTAAACTTGTCCAAATCCTATTGGTTGATAGGATTTCGACCCATCCCCACTTTAGCTTCGAAATAAGACCCTTTGGAACCATTATAAACCGATTTTGACTTTAATATAAAATAATATTTTGAGATATTCCTAAGGTGCCCCTCTCCTCCCCTATAAAAGGACACCTCCTCCCCCTCCTCCTCACACCAATTTGAGAACTTAAGCTCGGACAACCCCTGCCAAAATCTTTTCTCCACTTCCCTAGCAACATCCTAGAGGTTCTGGTCTTCCTCAAAGACCAATTCTAGTGCCCTAAGAGGAGGTCTCAAAGAGGCACTTCAAAGAAGAGGTAATTACCGTTACCAATTCTTTCATCTTTATTTCTTCTTCCACTTCTTCTTCTTAGGTTGTTTCATTATGAAGTAATAACATAAGTATCACTCATATACTGATATGTTATTATAAGTATGAAACAACCCTATTTCACCATATATCCATCCTACGGAAAAAGAAATCACCGCGCGTGCGTACGTACGGAATACCGTCTCCACGCCGTGGTGTAATCTATTTTCCACCACCACCTTACATGGATGGGTATAATGGTGTAAAGAATAACTATACATAGTTATTACAACATCATATTGATTCTGATATATTGTATAATCCACTCCAATTCAATTCAATATTTATAGAAATGATATCATCGCTCGTGCGTACGTACGGAATACCGTCTCCACGACGCGATGAGATTCATTCTCCATGTTAACCATTTAAGAATGATTATAATGTATATATAAGAAATAATAATGAAATATATGACATTATAAAGCTACTGTATTTATGTATATATATACATATGTATGTCATCTACTTACTTCCATTTCAAGACAATAAGGAAAGGAAAACAGCGTTCATGCGTACGTACGGACTACCGTCTCCATGAACGGTGTTTTTCATTTTATTTATCTTCCTATTATATATATATATATACTGAATATATATGATATATAAATCATATTTTATATTCTAGAAGTAAGTAAATCATGATATATGTAATAATGATGTCAAGAACAACAAGTCAAAACACCTACGATAAATGAAACGATTTTACCCAAAACGCTTCTTTAACATGGAATTTACAAAAGAACGGGTAATATAATGTCATAAGTGAACCATATATGATATAATAACAATGAATATGATTCTGTAATAAGTCAATAACGTGATTTAAATCATTATACAGGAGGTTCGGACACTTACAAAGCAAGTCGGACCTAAGGTAAGGGAAATATCACAATCTCATTTTTATCCGAGATTGTTTATTCGTAAGTATTTACTGGGGTGTATTTTATCATCCACATCCATGTTCCCTCAATATGAAATATTGTTTCCATCCACTTGCAATAGTTTAAATCCAATTTTACCCTTAGGTGAGTTTTTATTAAAGAATATGAAAGGAATCTTTTGTCGTTTTTCCGTACGAGATACTTTTTGACTTTTCCGACAAAAGTACGAAGAATGTTTTTTTAACTTATACGGCATGAATGGATTTTTAAAACATTGTTTCCAAGAAGCTTCCTTTACAAGTTTTCAAGTTTATTTTTAATCAACTTCTTTTATTTTAAATTTGTATGACATGTTATGACAGGAAAAATGTTTTTGAAGAAGAAAGGATATTTTCCTCAAGAATGGAGTTCAAGTGATTTTCAAAATTATTTTCCATCTAAGATAATAAAGGGTTCTGTTTTTATCCCTATTATTACATTGATTTGATCATGTTGTGATGGAATTATTTTTATGAATTCCTTTATCTTATATGAATTGATTTATGATGTCATGATGTTTCAAGAATCCCATTTTTGTTTCATGTGTTATGCGATGATGTATGTTTTATGATTATGTGGCACACATAAGAAAGGATTCATTATAAGATGGGTGGGACCTATATCTCCCTCCAATGCATTGGGTAAAGATTTTATATCTCATGAGATAGACATGGCTGGAACGGAAGGTTATTTCGGTTCAGTGATATAGGACTGAAACGAGGAGTGAACTCGGTTCAGAAAGGGACTTTGTCCACTAAGATAGTCTTGGCAATGAGTCATGACTAACAAGAAATCATTTTCCATGATTATGTGTGCATGCCACAAAGTTTCAAGTTTCATGTTATGATTATGGTTATCTCATTTTCACTTCTATGATTTGTTCCGTGTTAAGATTTTTTGATCTCTTTTGCAGGTTATGATTTTCAAAAAGATATGATATGATTTTTATTTCTTTGGTATACCCTTACTGAGCATTTGAGCTCACCCTTTTATGTTTTCTTTTCCCCAGGACATAAAGAAAGGTTTTAGGTAAAAAAAGGGAAGATCTTTATGGGAGATGTTGAAGATCTTTCCCCACGATTAGAAGATTTTATTCCGAGTTTCCAAAGACACTAAACTATTACGATCCTTGTGTGTGTGTTTTTGTTATGTACTAAGTATTCCGCAAATGTAATGTAATGTCCATGTACGTCAGGATACGGGTCTCTACAGTTGGTATCAGAGGAAAGGTTTAGTCAACCTTTGGAAACTAGGATGCGAGAACATTAGTGAGATCCCTAGAGATATTTCTAAGGTATGTCTAGGGATGTCCCTAAGGTTAAGTATACGTATAGGTTATAGTACTAGAATTACGCTAACGATCATAGAATTAAACCTAAGATGTTGGATATTGAAGGTACTCCCCCTTTACTATGTTGTTTTCCCTAGCATGATTTTTGCCTCTCACACTATTCTTTTTGGGTTTTAGACGATGGCTGGAACCCGAAGGAACCGTGTTGATCAATGCAATGGACAATGCAATGATTGCCCTCCTGAACAAACAAATGTTATGGGAGATGGAGTGCAATATCTTATTGCTATACTTACACAAGCTATGAATCATTCTGGACATCCAAATGAGCAGAGAAGGGAACAATATTCTATTGAGTCCTTCATGAGGCAACGTCCACCTTCTTTCAGTGGGTCTTCTGATCCACTTGTTGCTGAACAATGGATCAGTACCACTGAAAAGATATTTTCAGTTCTTCAATGTTCTGAACATGATAAAGTCATCTTAGCAGTATATCGTTTGGAAGGTGAAGCTGATCAATGGTGGAATCTTATCAAGAATACGAGGCCAAGGGATGAAATTGAGTCCATGGAATGGGACGAGTTCAATAACTTATTTTTCAGTAACTACTTCCCTCGTATTCTTCGAACAAAGATGGAGAAAGAGTTTCTTGAACTAAAGCAAAGGGACGATGAATCTGTTGGTACCTATGAAGCAAATTTTACAAGACTTGCAAGGTATGCTTCTGGTATTATCATCCAACCTGAAAGTAAATTTGATCGATTTTTCAGTGGCTTAAAACCAAGTCTTCGAAGGGCATTAGCTATAAGAGACTTCAGTAGCTATGAAGAAATTGTGCGTTGTGCTATCAAGGTAGAAATGGAAGTTGGTGTTACATATCCATCTCATGGTTTTGACAAGAAACGAAAGATGGAGTTCAAGGAGAAATCTCAGAATAATGGTGAAAAGAAGATGAATTTTTCCTTATGCACAAAGTGTGGAAAGAAGCATGGTGGAGATTGTCTTAAAGGGACTAGAAAATGTTTTAAGTGTGGAAAAGAAGGTCATCGAGCAGCTGAGTGTCGAAGTAATGGAAAAAGGGTTTCTAATGATGTGAATAAAGTAAACACTGCAGAGAACGCACCACCAACACTTCAATGTTTCAAGTGCAAAGAGATGGGACATTATGCCAATAATTGCCCTAATCCAAGGGTTAGTGATGATCAACATGAGCAACCACTTAAGGCAAAGGACAAAGGGAAGTCACATGCGATCACTATTGGCAATGTTGAATATGAAAACGATGTGGTGGAGTGATTAAGTGTTTATGTAATGGGATTCCAAAATAATGTTGTATCATGGAATATTGGAATATTTATGTATTGGTCTAATGTGGTATTCAAAGTGATTGAGATATTATGCGCATAATGAAGGGAAAAAGAGAAAATGAAATGTTTAACAGTATTCATGAGCTCATGATTGATATAAGGACTAAGTGATATCATGGTTTGAGTATAAATAATTTTGAGGATTTTGGTATGTGTAAAGTGTTAACTTTTAACTGCATTCAAGTTTTCACTAAGGTTCAATGGGTATTCAAGAGTATACATGATTAAGGACTTTGAATGTTTGGAATGTGACCAACAAAACATATCTTATGATATATGGGGATCAACGATGATATTAAATCTCTGGTAATTGTTTTCACTATGTTATGAGAGTGGACTGCAGTATTATGGATAAGCCTAAAGATTGGAATGGATTGTGTTGGACGTAAGTTAGTATTGTTTAAGGATAGAAACTTTTTTCGATATTATTGATGGGATGTTATAGTAATATAGTTTTGTAAAAAGGACAACCTGCAGGACGGGCGACAACCCATCGCTTCGGACAAGGCTGTAGGAATCGAACCCACAACCGAAGTGCGACTGGCCTTTATCGCCTACCACTGGCCTACAGGAAGTCCCTGTTTAGTAGAAACTAGTTTTATTATATTAAGCAGTATGATATATGAAGTATAAGTCCATTTTAGGAACCATATATGATTAATCTATAGAATGACTTATATATATTTAATAACTTTTGATAACCTTTTGTTTGAGACAGATGGAATGACCCGTCATTCTATCACATGATCTGCTAACACTTCACGAATAACAAATTCAAATTCATTTATTTAGGAGATGAAGTGGAAATTGTTCAAGGCACGAACATTAGTGAGATTGTACCAAGATAAAGTAAGTATTTATTCTAATTCAAATTTTCAAATTTAGGGAAATGATCTTGAAAACCAAAAATGTTGTCCTAGTGATCTTATACCTGATGAATCAGATGGTACCTTATATCATCACAAATCTATGGATTTATGATTGTTGGCTTTTCCATAGCCATGTTCTCTACCACTCTCCATCAGAACATGATGGTTAGATTTTTCTTCCATATCCATATTTTCACCTATGTGGAAACCCAGTGATTAGTTTATTTGGGGTAACCATTACGTTTCATACCTTTGTTTTTAAAGATTGGTTTTGGTATTCCTTTTTACGATGTGGGTTTCTATTAAAGAAACTTTCGAATAGTAAACCATTTATAACCCCGATGAATTTCGAGGGCGAAATTCATTTTAAGGGGGGTAGAATGTAACAGCCCAAGATTTTATAAAGAAATATTCTTTTTAATTTTATTAATGTCTTGTGTTGTACGCTACACCAAAAGGAGCTTGCACAACACATATCCTTGACTTGCCTTGCATTACACGCAATCGCGACCTTCCTCGATAGCATGTGTAATACGCAATACCGAGTTTCATTAACAACGATATGATATTAAAATATTATTAAAACTAGCCGTTATGAATAGTAATAACCACTTTTTAAAATTCTGTAAATCTTATTTTTCAAAATGAACTTCATTTTTGGATTCGGAGTATCGAATTTAGCCTAAGGTGAAATTTTGGTACTTTTCAGATAACTTTCATATTCTGATGAATAGTGAAAATCACTAAATTATAATTAAAAACAACTTTTTTAATCGAAATAATTAAAAGTGATAAATTATTAATTTGAGTGGTTTTAAAGTATATTTAGAATATATTTTTACAATTTAATACAATGTTGGTCATTGGTTGTAATTTCACATTTAAACAAGACATAATCAAGTGTCAATCTTTTGATATATATTGTTTCCTAAAAACACGCTATTTATTTTAACAGCGGGATTTAATTATAAAATTAATTAATGCAACTTCTATGTTATGAATTTGGTAAAATAGATTTCATTTTTGAATTCGGAATATGAAATATAGCTTAGGATGAAATTTTGGCATTGTTCTGAAAAACATCAATTTTTGATGAATAGTGAAACTACTAAGTGGTAGTTAAAAAAAACTGAATTTTTCATAAAACTTAATTTTGCCGCTTTTGTGAATGGAATTTCGAAAATCCGAGAGACACGGTTAATAACAAGGACTAAAATGTGGTTCAATGAGATGAAAATAATTTTTTGGTGAATAGTAACTTTTTACTTTTTTACCGCGGTTAATAGTAAATAGGGTAACTAAGGGTAAATATGATATTACTATTACCCTAACACATGTCCTAATTCTATTGGACAAGTGTAATTCGACCAAAAACAAACTTAGGAATAAAATATGACCATTTAGGCCCACTTGGATTAGATTAGGACATTTATTATTAATTTATTTAATGAAGGGTTAAAATAGTTAAAATCAATGTTTAATAAGTAAATCATTTTTAATATGGGGTTATACATAAGATAAATTCGACTATAAATATTCATTAGAAAGCTAACAAGATTTCCTACATAATGGTATTTTATTTGTAATTTTTAGACATCAAATAATTTAATTAATTTATGACACAAAGATGATGCAGTAATTATCTTATTTATGAAATATTGACATAATTGATGTTATAAACACCAAAATAAATGTAATTTGAGAATTTTTATGAATTACACTAATTTTCTAGGTTACTATGATATATTAATTTTGATTTAATCAACTTGGTTAGAACATTTAATTCTGTTATGACTTTCAAAAAAATCATATATCAAATAGTGTCAAAATTGAAACAAAATAGTTTTTAAATCAAATATTATATTATTAATTGTTATTTTATTCCTAAAAATCTAAGGTTCGGCCAAATGATTTAGATAAGGATATATATATTAATAATAAACAATTTGGGGTTAGTTTGGCATGTTATAGTAAGTGTATTAACCATATAGTGAAAGAAAACAAAAAGACACGGTAAAAGTTAAATTAATTAACTTAGAGTTAAATCTAATTGATAAGGTTAAAATAATACCCTAAACTTGTCCAAATCCTATTGGTTGATAGTATTTCGACCCATCCCCACTTTAGCTTCGAAATAAGACCCTTTGGAACCATTATAAACCGATTTTGACTTTAATATAAAATAATATTTTGAGATATTCCTAAGGTGCCCCTCTCCTCCCCTATAAAAGGACACCTCCTCCCCCTCCTCCTCACACCAATTTGAGAACTCAAGATCGGCCAACCCCTGCCAAAATCTCTTCTCCACTTCCCTAGCAACATCCTAGAGGTTCTGGTCTTCCTCAAAGACCAATTCTAGTGCCCTAAGAGGAGGTCTCAAAGAGGCACTTCAAAGAAGAGGTAATTACCGTTACCAATTCTTTCATCTTTATTTCTTCTTCCACTTCTTCTTCTTAGGTTGTTTCATTATGAAGTAATAACATCAGTATCACTCATATACTGATATGTTATTATAAGTATAAAACAACCCTATTTCACCATCTATCCATCCTACGGAAAAAGAAATCACCGCGCGTGCGTACGTACAGAATACCGTCTCCACGCCGTGGTGTAATCTATTTTCCACCACCACCTTACATGGATGGGTATAATGGTGTAAAGAATAACTATACATAGTTATTACAACATAATATTGATTCTGATATATTGTATAATCCACTCCAATTCAATTCAATACTTATAGAAATGATATCATCGCTCGTGCGTACGTACGGAATACCGTCTCCACGACGCGATGAGATTCATTCTCCATGTTAACCATTTAAGAATGATTATAATGTATATATAAGAAATAATAATGAAATATATGACATTATAAAGCTAATGTATTTATGTATATATATACATATGTATGTCATCTACTTACTTCCATTTCAAGACAATAAGGAAAGGAAAACAGCGTTCATGCGTACGTACGGACTACCGTCTCCATGAACGGTGTTTTTCATTTTATTTATCTACCTATTATATATATATATATACTGAATATATATGATATATAAATCATATTTTATATTCTGGAAGTAAGTAAATCATGATATAAGTAATAATGATGTCAAGAACAACAATTCAAAACACCTACGATAAATGAAAGGATTTTACCCAAAACGCTTCTTTAACATGGAATTTACAAAAGAACGGGTAATATAATGTCATAAGTGAACCATATATGATATAATAACAATGAATATGATTCTGTAATAAGTCAATAACATGATTTAAATCATTATACAGGAGGTTCGGACACTTACAAAGCAAGTCAGACCTAAGGTAAGGGAAATATCACAATCTCATTTTTATCCGAGATTGTTTATTCGTAAGTATTTACTGGTGTGTATTTTATCATCCACATCCATGTTCCCTCAATATGAAATATTGTTTCCATCCACTTGCAATAGTTTAAATCCAATTTTACCCTTAGGTGAGTTTTTAGTAAAGAATATGAAAGGAATCTTTTGTCGTTTTTCCGTACGAGGTACTTTTTGACTTTTCCGACAAAAGTACGAAGAATGTTTTTTTTAACTTATACGGCATGAATGGATTTTTAAAAAATTGTTTCCAAGAAGCTTCCTTTGCAAGTTTTCAAGTTTATTTTTAATCAACTTCTTTTATTTTAAAGTTGTATGACATGTTATGAAAGGAAAAATGTTTTTGAAGAAGAAAGGATATTTTCCTCAAGAATGGAGTTCAAGTGATTTTCAAAATTATTTTCCATCTAAGATAATAAAGGGTTCTGTTTTTATCCCTATTATTACATTGATTTGATCATGTTGTGATGCAATTATTTTTATGAATTCCTTTATCTTATATGAATTGATTTATGATGTCATGATGTTTCAAGAATCCCATTTTTGTTTCATGTGTTATGCGATGATGTATGTTTTATGATTATGTGGCACACATAAGAAAGGATTCATTATAAGATGGGTGGGACCTATATCTCCCTCCAATGCATTGGGTAAAGATTTTATATCTCATGAGATATACATGGCTGGAACGGAAGGTTATTTCGGTTCAGTGATACAGGACTGAAACGAGGAGTGAACTCGGTTCAGAAAGGGACTTTGTCCACTAAGATAGTCTTGGCAATGAGTCATGACTAACAAGAAATGATTTTCCATGATTATGTGTGCATGCCACAAAGTTTCAAGTTTCATGTTATGATTATTGTGATCTCATTTTCACTTCTATGATTTGTTCCGTGTTAAGATTTTATGATCTCTTTTGCAGGTTATGATTTTCAAAAAGATATGATATGATTTTTATTTCTTTGGTATACCCTTACTGAGCATTTGAGCTCACCCTTTTATGTTTTATTTTCCCCAGGACATAAAGAAAGGTTTTAGGTAAAAAAAAAGGGAAGATCTTTATGGGAGATGTTGAAGATCTTTCCCCACGATTAGAAGATTTTATTCCGAGTTTCCAAAGACACTAAACTATTACGATCCTTGTGTGTGTGTTTTTGTTATGTACTAAGTATTCCGCAAATGTAATGTAATGTCCATGTACGTCAGGATACGGGTCTCTACATATATGAGTGTTCCTACAGCAGTATCCACCCACATTTTTATGGGATGTTGGACTACAGACTACAGAGTCATGGATAGATGCCAGGTTATTGACCATTGAGCATCTGAAGATGCCTACTGAGGAGATGGTTAAGATTGATACATATATGCTGCAATATTCCACCAAAAGATAGTGGGATGTTATCACTCAAATTTAATTTTGTTGGTATATGTAATGGGTATATTTTTAGATAGTCTTCTATAATTACATATATCCTAATATGCCACGATTTGACAATGCTTGAGAGTTTATGCATCCGGAGAAGGGTTATTTATCTGTTATGGATTACTCAGCCTTCTTTATCTAGATTCAGTGCTTCACATATATTCTGATGGGTGATGATATGTTAAATCCTATGAGTCCTGAGGATGGCTTCAGGTACGATATCTGATCATAGGTAAATATATTTTGGTTGACTATTGTATCTGCTATAGTTAATTAGGTGTTGATTACCGATCATAATTTGAGGGAATTAGGAGGTGCGATCTAGGGTGGTTTGACATAGGGATCCAATACTGTTTCTATATGTTATATGAATCGTTTACTGGAGCTTCCTCATGGAGATTCTAGTAGTTGGGATATATCATCAGGTAGCAATGTATTGGACACTAGTGTAGATGAATTGGTTATAGAAAACCACATTGTCATGATGGGCCTAGTCGAGTGTAAATATTGTGATAAGATGGTACATCTATAGCACTTATTCAAGAAGATTCCACCAGAATATAGTGAGAGAGGATCTGTACAAACATCTAATTCACGAAAAGGGTCAGTAGCTTCTCAACAGCCAGAGAACTGGAATGTGTCTAGACATTTTAGGAAAAGCTATTGGTCATAGCTATGGTGGCCAGATCCTAGGTTTTTAATGACATCGGGGTGGATCAACTCAGGGTGGAAAGGCAGTTCCATAAGTCCGCAATAAAGGACAAACTTTTTTAGTGTAACAGAATTAGTTGGAGAAGGATCTCGAACCCTATACTATCAATGGTACAATTCTAGTCACCTTCATTTTAGCTTCTTCACATTTTGATAAAGGGTGTTCACACAGTTTCATATTTTTTCTAATGTGGAAGGCCTTGGGATATATTTCTTTTACATATGAGGATGTTATTGTAACACCCCAAGCTTCCATGGTATGCTTTTCATTGAATAAAAGAGTAGCGTGTGTTGTACGCAACCTCGAGTTCTAACACACCCCGACTAATAAAAGTAGTAGTTATGAATAGTAATAACCACCTTTTGAAATTATATTAATTTTATAATTCAAAATGGACTTCATTTTTGTATTGTGAATATTGAAATTATGCTAAGTTGAATTTTTTGTAATTTTCTGAGAACTTTCAATTTTATATGAATAGTAAAAAAATACATAAAAACATCTTTTTTAATCAAAATAATTTATAGTGACAAATTAAATTATTGAGTGGTTTTAAAGTATAATTATAATATATTTTTACCATTTTATCCAATGGTGGTCATTATAATTAATTTCACTTTGAAATTGGACATAAACAATTGTCAATCTTTTGATTATATTGTTTCTTAAAAACACGATGTTTGTTGTGACAACGACAATTAATTATAAAATTAATTAATGAAACTTATATGTTTTTTATTTTTTAAAATAGTCATCATTTTTTAATTCGGAATATCAAATATATCTTAGGGTGAATTTTTGGTATTTTTCTGAAAAACATCAATTTTTGATGAATAGTGAAACCACTAAGTGGTAGTATAAAAACTCAATTTTCTTGTAAATGAATCATTACCACTTTTGTGATTTGATTTTCAAAAATCCTACATACATGGTTGTCATTAAGATGAAAAATTTGGTTAAATGGGATTAAAATAAATTTTTTGGAGAATAGTATCTTTTAAGTTTTATTAATCGCGATTAAAGGTAATTGGTGAAATTTAAGGTAAAAATGATACTATAAAAATATGAAAATATATTGACACATGTTCTAACCTTATTGGTGAGTCATTTATGACCAAAAAAATCCATAGGACAACTTGGGGACCCCATGGAGCCACTTGGGTAAGAAAATGACATTAATAACTTTTTATTTAAAGTAAAAATAAAATTGTCACAAACATGTGTTGTTTTACTAAAACAATTATTACATGGGGATATATAAGTTAATTTTTCTACTATAAATATTATTTGGAAAGATAAAAATATTTCAGAAATCATGGTAATTTTTTTATATTTTTTAGACATTAAATAAATTAAAATTTTTATGACACAATGATGATGCAGCGTTTACCTCATTAATTAACGATTTAAATAAAATGAAATGATAATGTACAATATAAGACAGAAACTTGTCAAAAACCTATTGGATGAGTATATTTCTAACCCTTATCACCATATCCTAGAAATATATCATTTTGGGACCTTTAATATCCGAAAAGAAATTCATAATAATGTAATATTTCATGACTTTCCAAGAGTGCATGTCCCCTCCTCTTATAAAAGGCCCCCACCTCTACCACCATATTCACACCATAAAAGAAATTTGGATCGGCCAAAATCTACCCAAATACTCTCTAAACATCCCTCTCTTACTACTAGAAGCCTCACATTGGGCATAATTCTACCCAAGGAAGCCTTTGGCTTAAATCATTAAGAGTTACTAGATTTTAAGGTAATGTCTTCTCTTGTGTACTTTTGTTTTATTTTGCTTCTCCAACCCCCTAAAATCTTTTTATTACTTTATTTTGTAATAAAACCAGTATATTCAATATACTAGGATGTTGTTATGTGATTTATTTTAATTACACTTACACACACCTTCGTCTAATGGTTAATGAACATATTGTTTCTGTGGGTGGTGAAATACTGCCTCACGAAACGATGATTGTTCAATATTATTTTAACACCTCTAATGTTTGCCATTTTGATGACACTATTTTTATATATTATATATATTATTTATATGTTTTCCTCATGCTTCTTTATTTATCATTTATGGCATAACTTTATGATTTCCATTATGGGTAAACACGATAATTTCATTTTAGGAAGTTCATACTATCGCCCCCTCAAAGTGATTTGAATCATTAATGCCATATGTGGGACGTATAAAGGATAGAGTAAATGATATATAATATGATATTATACTGGAATTATAATAAAACTTTATATCATTATGATTTAATTACATTATATACGAAATATAAATGAAAGTAGCATTCTTGCGTACGTACGACTTACCGTCTCCATGAACGGTGGATTTCATTTCTTACCTCTAAATGTTACGTAATATTATGAATGATTGTATATACAGGATATATATGATATATATGATATCTAAATCATGAATATAATTCTGGATATAATGGATATTTTACCACATGAACAACTTGTAATTATAAGAAGATTATTTTTGACTCAAGTACCAAAGATCGAAAAACAACCGTTATTAACATAAATAATTACATAATGTTCATAACATGTTAATAACTGATATAAAATGAATAATAAACTTGAATAATGTTCTTAAGAAATTATAAATTAACACTAGTTTATTATTCAGGAGGTTAAAGAACGATTGAATCAAGTCAGACACGAGGTAAGGGAACTTCTTAACCCAATTTCTTTTCTTTGGGTTAATCTCCTACTATCAAATTATGTCATGATATTATTATGTCCTATCTTGTATTTTTACAATTCTTTATGTTTAGTTATTGTGAGTACACATAATATATCCATTTTATTAAAAAAAATGATCTTTGTTAGGGACTTCGTGTCAATCTCCTTCTATTGAGGCATATTTGGTATTATACACAACATTCCTTTATATGGGGTATAAACCCCTATGACTTTTACTTTTATTCAAAAGGAATAAATTTTTAAAAAGAGTTTTTACTAAACGACAAAAGGAATTCTTTTTCTTACGTATGAGGCAACAACGACTTATCCGCTGTTGTGACTATTATTTGAGTTTCGGCTTCCTCTATAAGCCATATCTTTTTTTTAAATGATAAATAAATACCATGTTTTACTTTTCTTTTATTTTGGTATTGAAAATGATTTTCATATTGTTTTTATTATATCAATGTGTTGTAATGATATCTTGTGATTGAAATGTTGTAATGTTATGTTTCCTTTATGCATGTTTTCTGTGATATGATTATGTTATGGTTTATGATATGTTTAAACCTGTTCATATGAGGAATGAATTGGACTTAATAAGTGACGGGTGGAGCCCGCTATAGCTCCTCGATGCATCGGTAGGTCTCATGAGAAAAACTAGTGTCTTGGCATCAGGACTTGAAAAGATCTTATTTGTAGTCTTGGCACGAGACCTTGGCTATGTGGTCATGATAGACTGGCATTATGTATTCCATCATTATGAAAGTGGATATTGATATTGCATGTGATTATTAGACCAGTAGAATATCCATGTGAATATGTAAATGGAATTATTTCATTTTACATTTTACATATTAGGCTGAATTTCATGTTTAAAAGGCTTTCGTTTAGTTATACATTGCCTTAAATGTTTATGTATATTTATGAAACCTTATGCTATATTGTTATCCTTACTGAGCATCTGAGCTCACCCCTTTCAATGTTTTAATTTTTCCAGGATGTGAAGAAGTATTTTATGAATGACCTGAAGGTATAATGTGAGGGGATATGAAGACAATATGTTGTTGTAGTTTTGTATTACTTTATGATGTAATGTAAAACTTATGAATATATCTAGTGTTTCAATGCTACTAAACTAATCGGTCTTTCTAGACTTGATCTCTGTGATCATGGCAATGTTACACAATAATGCACTGAATCTGGGTAACTGGGTTTGGGGCATTATAGGTGGTATCAGAGGAATTTTAGTACTAACCATGGAAGCTATATTTAGATAAACACTGATTAGATCACATAGCCCAAAGATAGACTTTGAGGATTAGTATAGAGTAACTTCCTAGAATTTTGGTATTATAGAGATTTTTTGAGTTTTCCGAACAATACTCCCAGTGTGGATACAAGAAGGTAGAGGCAGCTTTAGCACAGATGTACCTAGGGGTAAAACATGAAAACACTGCTTTGAGCTAGACTCGAATAGGAATTGGTGTACGACAATGGGCCTTGCAGCACTCTTGGATATGACACTCCAGGGGGATATGATTAGGATAAATCTCATCTTCTATACAAACCAATATGAAGGGTTTATGAGTATATAATTCTTCAAAGAAAACATTTTTATGATTATGGATTATATCCATAAATAGTTCAATTTATGTTAATTGTTTTTCAAGTTTGTAATTATTTATTTGGATTCATAAACTAATCTAGTTTATGCCATTGTTTAGAAATGGCGCCTAGTGGGAGGAATGGAAACTGTATCAATGCACGCACTCCATGTAGTTATTTCCCTTCTGCTCAAGATAATTATAGTGGATCTAGTGATACAAATGGTTCTTATCAACATATCACCATACTGGGACAACTCACTCAGGTTATGAAAAATAACCTTACTCGTATGGAGCACCCTGATCCGCAAAGTGGAGGATCAATGATAGATCATTTCATGAGGAAACAACCACCAACATTTAATGGGGTTACAAATCCATTAGTAGCTGAGAAATGGATAAACTCTTTAGAAAAAATATTCCAAGCCTTGGGGAGTAGTGAAAGGGAGAATGTTATCATGGAAGTTTACCACCCCACTAGAGATGCCGATCAATGGTGGTCGCTGATTAAAAACACAATGGAAGATGAAGAAGTATGAAGTATGGAATGTAGGGAGTTTAAAGAAATTTAATTAGAAAAATACTTTCCACATGACCATCGAGCAGATATGGAAAGGCAATTTCTGAGTCTGAGGCAGAAGGAGGATGAGATTGTTGTAAAGTATGAGGCTAACTTTACAAGGTTATCGAGGCATGCTAGATATTATATACGTAACCCAAGATGTAAGATTGATCATTTATTTTATGGGTTAAAACCATTTCTCCATCGAGCATTAGTCTCACATACCTTCTCATCATAAGAAGATATTGTCTCATGTGCTATCAAGACAGAAATGGAATTCTTTAAATCTTATGACCATAAACTAAAGCAAGAGAAGAAGAGAAAAATGGAATAAAAGATAGATAAAGGGGAAAATGGAATGAAGGATTTTCCATTATGCGATAATTGTTGGAAGAATCACCCTGGTACTTGCCTATAAGGAATGTTAGTTTGTTATAAATGTGGAGAAAAAGGTCACCAAGCTCGTGATTGATAGGGAATGAAAGAGGCTATCAATGTTGAATGATATAATTTTAGGGAAATGGGGAATTATACAAATGAATATCCTAAGAGTCAAGGAAAATTACCTCAGAAAAGGCCAAGGGATCAAGGCCAATCATATGTTGTTACTATAGTTGATGTGGAATAATTATTGTATTTGTGATTTTGGACTTAAGAACTATATTATGGTTATAAGAATAATCTGATATATATAAGGATTGTACTGCAGTACTTTTTGTTTTCAATAGGGTTTTAATATGATGAAGGTAATAATATATTTAGTATATGTCAATAAGAGAAACTTTCTATGTTTGGGGAATCTGATGAATTTATTTTGGAATTTAGAGTCCTTTTAGACAAAGTCTAGACAGAGGTATTTTGGATAACTATAAGGGTTGGAATGGATTAATTTGAACTTTGGATAGTATTGTTTAAGGTTAAAACATTTCTGAAGATTATTTTTGGAATATTATAATACTATAGTTTTAGGAAAAGGACAACATGAAGGTCGGGGGATAACCCGTCGCGTCAGACAATGCTGTAGGAATAGAACCCACAACAATAGTGTGACATTCCTTTATTACCTACCACTATCCTACATGAATTCCCTGGTTATTACAAAATAGTTTTCCTAATCTAAATGGTATTTTTTAATATTTTGATCCTTGTACGATTAGGATAAATATTTTTTTTTGAGTTCTATTATCTTTTTGAGTGAAAGATGAGTTTGTGGAAGAAATAAGTTGAAGGATGAAATTCTAATTGTCAAGAATATATATACCTATCTCTTATTCTATGAATAAATTAATTCTTAAACTTTATGAAAGGGATATTAAAACAATCAATGTGTTATCCTAATACCTTATGTTTTGTTGAACTGATGATATTTTAAATCAACATAGATTGAAGGCTTTGAGGCCCTCAATTTTACACTTGTTCGTGATTTATGACCTCAATAACACCCTAAAAATATTTACATTTTCCTCCAATTATATGTCTCTAATTTCCACTAATGTTCTCCTAATCGAGATCATAATTCGGTGGTGACTTTTTCATTTCCCATTCCCTCTTATTAATGCTAAATTTTAATATCCTTATTTATGATGTGTGTTTCCCACAAAGGTATTTTCTATTTTCAAACGTTTTATTTTCGAAGAACAATTTCAAATGGCGAGGATGCAATTTATTGATGTAGGGGAGAATGTAACACCCCAAGCTTGCATGGTACGCTTTTCTTTGAATAATAGAGCAGTGTGTGTTATTCGCAACCTCGAGTTCTAACACACAACGACCAATCAATGTAGTAGTTATGAAATGTAATAACCACTTTTTTAAATTATATGAATTTTATAATTCAAAATGGACTTCACTTTTTTATTCATAATATTGAAATTATCCTAAGTTTAATTTTTTGTAATTTTCTGAGAACATCCAATTTTTTATGAATAGTAAAAAAATACTTAAAAACAACTTTTTAAATAAAAATAATTTATAGTGATAAATTATATTATTGAGTGGTTTTAAAGTATAATTATAATATATTTTTATCATTTTATCCAATGGTGGCCATTATAATTAATTTCACTTTGAAATTGGACATAAACATTTGTCAATCTTTTGATATATATTGTTTCTTAAAAACACGCTGTTTGGTGTGACATCAGGAATTAATTATAAAATTAATTAATTATACTTATATGTTTTAAATTTTTTAAAATTGAAATCATTTTTGAATTCGGAATATCAAATATATCTTAGGGAGATTTTTTGGTATTTTTCTGAAAAACTTCAATTTTTGATGAATAGTGAAACCACTAAGTGGTAGTTAAAAAACTAATTTTTCATGTAAATGAAACATTACCACTTCTGTGATTTGATTTTCAAAAATCTGACATACACGGTTGTCATTAGGAAGAAAATTGTGTTTAAATGGGATTAAAATAATTTTTTTGGTGAATAGTAACTTTTAAGTTTTATTAATCTCGATTAAATGTAATTAGTGAAATTTAAAGTAAAAATGATATTATAAAAATGTGAAAATATCATGAAACTTGCCCTAACCTTATTGGATGAGTCATGGATGACCAAGAAAATCCATGGGTCAACTTGGGGACTCCATGGAGCCACTTGGGCATGAAAATGACATTAATATCTTTTTATTTAAAGTAAAAATAAAATTGTCACAAACAAGTGTTGTTTTACTAAAACAATTATTACAAGGGGTTATATAAGTTAAAAGTTTTACTATAAATATTAATTGGAAAGATTAAAAAATTTCCTACATCATGGTAATGTTTTTATAATTTTTATAAATAAAATAAAATAAATTTTTGTTTACAAAATTATGATGTAGTGATTACCTCATTAATTAACGATTTAAATAAAATGAAAATATAATGTAATATCTAAAACATAAAATTGTCAAAAACCTATTGTATGAGTATATTTATAACCCTTATCACCTTATCCTAGAAATATATCATTTTGGTACCTTTAAAATCCTAAAATAATTTCATAATAATGTAATATTTCATGACATTCCAAGAGTGCCCCTCATCTCCTCTTATAAATGGCCCCCACCTCTACCACCTTAAAAACACCATAAAAGCCATTTGGCTCGGAAAATATATGCCCAAATACTCTCTTAGCTTCCCTCTCTTACTCCTTGAAGCCTCAAATTGGGCAGAAGTCTTCCCAAGGACACCTTTTGCTCAAATCAAAAAGAGTTATCTAATTTTAAGGTAATGTCTTCTCTTGTGTTCATTCGTTTTATTTTGCTTCTCCAACACCCTAAAATATTTTTATTACATTATTTTGTAACAAAACCAGCATATTAATTATACTAGTATGTTTTTATGAGAATTATTTGACTTACACTTACACACACCGTCGTCTAATGGTTAATGAATATACTATTTCTGTGGGTGGCGAAATACTACCTCACGAAACGATGATTGTTCAATATTCATTTAAAACCTATAATGGTGGACATTATGATAAAAATATTTCTATATATGATATATATTATTTTTAGGTTTTCCTTATGATTTTTATTTCTCATTTATGGAATACCATTATGATTTCCATCTTTGGTAAACGTGATAATTTCATTTTAGGAACTGCGGACTACCACCCCCTCAAATTGATTTGAATCATTTATGCCATATGTGGGACATATAAAGGATGGAGTAAATGATATTATATATGATATTATACTGGAATAATAATAAACCTTTATATAATTATGATTTCATTCCATTAAATACAAAATAGAAATGAAAGTAGCGTTCATGCGTACGTACGGCTTACCGTCTCCATGAACGGTGCATTTCATCTCTTAACTCTAAATGTTATGTAATATTATGAATGAATTTATATTCTAGATAAATATGATATATATGATATCTACATCATGAATATAATTCTGGATATAATGGATATTTTACCACATGAAAAAATTGTAATTATAAGAAGTTTATTTTTGACTCAAGTACCAAAGATCGACAAAATGACCGTTATTAACATAAATAATTACATAATGTTAATAACATGGTAATAAGTGATATTAAAGGAATAATAAACTTGAAAAATGTTCTTATGAAATAATAAATTAACTATAGTTTATTATTCAGGAGGTTAAATAATGATGGAGTCAAGTCGAACATGAGGTAAGGGAACTTCTTAACCCAATTTCCATTCTTTGGGTTAATCTCATACTTTCAAATAATGTCATGATATTATTATGTCATATCTTGTATTTGTACATTATTTATGTATACTTATGGTGAATACATATAATAGATATATTTTATTTAAAAAAAATTATCTTTGTAAGGGACTTCGTCTCAATCTCCTTTCATTGAGGCATATTTGGTTTTATACAAAAATTTCCATTATACGGTGTATAAACCCCTATGAATTGTACTTTTATTCAAAAGGAATATTTTTATTCAAAGCGTTTTTACTAAACGACAAATGGAATTCTTTTTCTTACGTATGCGGTGACAATGACTTCTCCGCCGTCGTGACTATTATTTGAGTTTTGTCTTCCCCTATAAGACATATCTTTTTTTTAAATGAAAAATAAATACCATATTTTACTTTTCTTTTATTTTGGTATTGAAAATTCTTTTGATAATGTTTTTATTATATCAATGTGTTGTATTGATATCTTGTGATTGAAATGTAGAAATGTTATGTGTCCTTTATGCATGTTTTATGTGATACGATTATGTTATGGTTTATGATATGTTTAAACCTGTTCATATGAGGAATGTATTGGACTTAATAAGTGACGGGTGGATCTCGCTATAGCTCTGTGATGCATCGGTAGGTCTCATGAGGCAAACTAGTGTCATGGAATGAGGCCTTTACAAAATCTTATTTATAGTCTTGGAACGAGGCCTTGGCTACGTGGTTATGATAGTCTGGCATTATGCATTCCATCATTATGAAAGTGGTTATTGATATTGCATGGGATTATTCGACTAGTAGCATATCCATGTGAATAAGTAAATGGCATTATTTTATTTTACTTTTTCCATATTATTCTGATGTTCATGTTTAAAAGTATTTTGTTTAGTTATACATTGCCTTAAATTTTTAGGTTTATTTATGAAATCTTCCGCTATATTGTTATCCTTACTGAGCATCTGAGCTCACCACTTTCAATGTTTTAATTTTTCTGGGATGTGAAGAAGTATTTTATGAATGATGTGAAGGAATAATATGAGGGGATTTGAAGACAATATGTTTTTGTAGTTTTTTATTCCTTTATGATATAATATAAAACATATGAATGTATCTAGTGTTTCGAGGATACTAAACTAATCAGTCTTTCGAGACTTGATCTTTGTGATCATGCTAACGTTACGCAATAATGTACCGACTCTGGGTAACTGGGGTCGGGACGTTTCAGTTATGATGCTATAAACACCGTTATGTATTGGAATGGAATATGACTGTTAGTGCAAGGAGTCCCCACTTGAGGATGTAGTGTGTCACTTGGTATAGGACCTCTATATCTAAGAGATTATAGGTTTTTATTTCATTCTCATAATGGACTAGATTGTTCTTTTCCGAGCCTTTTTTATTGTAATCGCCGCAAGGTGAGTTTTACGTTCCCAAGTGGCAGATCATTTCTATATAATGGTGAATTGGATTTCCATGTGAGCCAAGATGGAATCTAGAATCATGGGATGGGTGGGACGACATCCTAGATTGCGATTTTATATCTATATGACCAGAGAACATGTCAGATGAATTTCCATCCATTAGATGATTGTTTCAGAGATATCATCCAGAATGATTTTTTTTTGTTTACCAATGGTGAGAGAGGTGTAGTTCTCTAACAAGCTATTTCTATAATTTGAACTAGTATCCATTTCTATTTATAGAATTCATATGATGGAGTTGCATGAGCTCAAGAGGAATCTTGAGGATTTGAAAGCTAAAGGAATAATCCAACCCATTACTTCTAATTTGGTTCCACCGGTCCTTTTTTGCGAAAAATGTGGATAGTACCCTCAGGCTATTTGTGGATTACCGAATGTTAAAACATTTTATGGTTATGAAGTAGTATCCTTCTCTATGAATATATGATATCTTCGATCATCTGTAAGAATCTCATGTATTCTTTAAGATAGATATGAGATCTTGTTATCATCATGTGGTTGTTAGATCATCAGACCAACCTCACACAACCTTTCAATGCAGGTATGGTCAATAAGAGTATATTTTCATGCCATTCAGACTCATATACGCGAATAAAGTCTCTATTGCACTGATGAACCGAGTGTTCCATCCTTTCCTTTATTCGTTCATTATGTTTTTTATGGATGATATCTTGGTGTATTCTCATGACCGACACAAACATTCAAAACATCGTGAGATAATTTTGAGTACATTGAGCGTGCATCGGGAATATTCTAGGGTCACAAAGTTCCACTTTTGGATGGATCAGATTCACTTCGGAGGTCACATCATCTCGGAGATCGAATTATAAGTGGACCCAAAGAAGGTGAGAGTAATAGTTTTATGGGAATAACCCAAGTACATCATTGATATACAAAGTTTATTGGAGATATATGGTTACAATAATCATTACATACATTACTTATCATGATTATCATAAACATTTATGGGTTTGAGTAAAAATGTGAGAAGTAAATTGGGATAGATTCATGAGAGGAAATCTTTCAAAAACTGAATGTTAGATTCACATTAGTGTTGATATTGATATTTTCGGAGATGGGTAGAAGTTACACAAATGTAATTTGATGAATAGTGTGTTGAGAGAGGAGTAGTGCATATGCATGGGGGATGATTCATTGAGTATGGGTCTTTTATTTGAATCCACATGAGAGGAATTACTCAAAAAAGGATATTGATGTAGCAAGAATTGTTCAGTATTTTCAGTGCTGATGAAATTACAAATTAGGGGAGTTATTTTTGGTTTACACAGACTAAAAAAGACTTAATTACATATTTACGAAGTGTGATCCGAATTTTAGGTAGTATAGGTGGGTGGAATACCTTCAGTATTTTTATATCATCCTTGCATACAAACATGGTAAGGGAAATGCATTGACTAGTGATTTGAGGAGGAGGACTCAGATACTTGCAGTGCAGAACAAAATTAACAAGTGGAAGCTTATGGAGTTTTTCTCCGAGATGTACATAAAAGAGAACAATAGTCTAGGTGATAATTGTATTTCATCATTACCTGTTACCTATACCCTACTAAATTGAGTGATGATAAGGCATCTATCAAATTCTTTATGAAAAGTTCTACAGGGGAGAGGTGGGGACCATGATCCTGATTGGACCATTGGTAATGATGAAGTTATATAATAACATTATTTTGTTTGGGTTTCATCTAACATTCATGGGGATCTTATGTGGCACTTTAAATCTCTTAATGGGTATTGCATCCTTGTGTAACCAAGATGTAATGGTATTTACATCCTTAGTATTGGTGGCTTGGTATGAAATGGGTTTTAGATGGATTTTTCATTAGATGGTCTACCATTTATTTGGTGAAGTCAGAAGATGAGTGACCATCCAGACATTTGAATCAGCTAGCTATTCCTGAGTGGAGATGGGATGATGTCGTTATGGATTTTGTGATTGGTTTATAGAGGTATCCAAGATGTAATAATGCTGTGTGTTTTTTTGTTGATAGACTTATTATGGTCACTAGATTCATTATAATCAAGAAAACATTCAGTGTGGATGATATCTTAAGGTTTTATATCCGAGAATTGGTAGGACTACATGAGCTCTCATGATCTATAATTTCTTGTATGTATGACCATTTTATTTCTCATTTATCACAATTTTTTCAGAGGGCGCTGGGTAAAAAGGTGCTTATAAGCACAAAATACCACCCTCAGACTGATGTTCAGTTAGTACATATCATACATGTGATAGAGAAAATGTTTTGAACACGCAACCTTGATCTTGGGGGATCATGGGAGAATCTCATTCCACTTATTCAATTCACCAACAATACAATGTTATAAGAAGTCAATATATATTGGACCTTATGAACCTTTATACGATAGGACATTTCATTCTCCCCTGTTCTGGTTTGAGGTATGTGAGGTAGAATTACAGAGACAACGTGTCATGCATGATACTTCTGAGTTGTTCTTGTTGATTCTGAAGCAAATGGCCACTTCACGGCCTCATGATAAATCTTACACCGGTCATCACAATTGACCTCTAGAGTTCGAGTTTTGGTATCTAGTTTTCTAGCATTTATCTTTGAGGATAGGACATAGGTGGATCAGGAGACATGGTATGCTTTATTTAAATATATTTCAGGTTTTTTTGAGATTCTGGAGAGGGTCAGGTTAGTTGCCTATCAGTTGAAGTTACCACAGAGGTACCGAGCCATGTACGATGTCTTCTAGATATCTCAGTTTCACTACTATCTCTCAGACCCATGTCATGTGTTTTAGGCCAATGTGGTTGAGCTTTTGGTTGATTCGTATTTTGATTTGAATTTGATACATATAGTTGACAAGATCATGACGTTTCTTCAAGGCCTATCAATTCCTCTAGTACGAGTGATACGGTAGCACGAATGAGTGAAAGAAGAGATATAGGATAGAGAGGTCGATGTACACTCGCAGTGGCCAGAGTTATTCTCAATTGTTCCCTCACCACCCTTGGATGGGAAGTTCATGGAAAATTTACATTAAGGGGTTTTTTTGTAAGAACATGGTTCTCCCATTGCAGTTCATATCATTATTTTTCTATTTGTACATAAGGAAATGTGGGAAAAGAGGTCGAGGGCTAGCTGCAGGCATGTTACATGATGTAACTGGGTATTACACATCGCTTCCTTTCAATAACACTCTATATATTATGGAATCACACCATAAACATCCCATTTCACATCGTTTAATGGTATGTATATGATCTATATGGACATGACATATAGTTTCCAAAAGACAATGTATACTTTTTTTGATAAATTGGACAGTAGAATCGTTTTTGGAAAATTGTACAAAACACACCCCTCTTCGATGAATTGGGAACCCTGGTTATCCGAGAATATGGTGGCCTCCAATTTTTTTATCTGATATCTGAATCGATCCACATAATATGTGTTGGATACCCATTGGAAATATCTACAATCATCATTACACGGTCTTCATGACTACTTCTTTCAACATAGTTATCTTACCTTTAGAATTTATTCTATATTTTAGATCTACTCCATTCTAAGTTGAATTAGTGGCCTATGATAGATGAGGAGAGTCTTACTATCATTTATTAGGTGGTCTCATTCTTTTATCTATTTTTTCAAGTTGGATATATTAGCTAGATTGCCGTACAACCATTTTTAGGGTGTCGACATGGATGAATATTATCGATTTATTTATTTTTTAATTTTTATTTAATAAATTGAATATGGGGATTAAAGAACATTTTGAATTTTACCTTGAAAAAGGGCCACCTCATGGGTGTGCTTCCCATTAATGACTATTATGTCCATTTGGCATAAGATTCATATGAGGAATGCATTAAATTCCTTTCTTGGGATGTTTACAGCGAATTTGATTAAATTCTAGAGCATTTAATAATTTAATTTACATGTGTTTCTTTTGATCTGAATTTCCCATGATAGTTATTGATGTCAAGTCCATGTAATAGTTTAATTTAAATGTGTTTCTATGTATCTAAAATTATATAGGGTAAAATATCAATGGGTGATCCATAGCCTGAGGTTAAAAGGTATGTTTTCTGTCATATATGTACTTGACCTTATACTAAGGGTCAACCTGGGACTTGGATAAATGTCCATGGATGGACTCAATTAGGGTATTGTCATGAAAAATTGTGAGTGAGCCACATAACTAATTGATTAGATTATAGAGAATCTTCATTAAATTGTGAGTGAACATTGAATCCAATAAGGTATTCCATGGATTAGATCTACTAGAAGATGTATATAATTCATGAGGTGAAATTTACTTATAATTTGAATTTTGAAATAGACTGACTTAAGAAGTATCTTCAAAGACAAGAAAGAATAGATTTATTCTTCTTTAATACTTGTCTAGATGGTCTACTAAGACATCTGTTGTGCTTAATTTTTGCGAGGATCATCAGGCCTAGGATGGTTCTTGAGACTTATATAATTAGAGGTAATTATATTTAAAATGATCATCAAATGAATGTAAATGGAAACCATAAATTGTTAGATTGTTTACATTTGAGTATTTCATAGTTTACTACCTTCCCTATTGTGCACTTTCCATTATATATTTTCACATAAATATTTACACACATATTATGTGGTTAACTACTGATATTTAATCCCACACCCTATTTGGGTCATGATTATGGACCCAAATCGATTATATTGTTTTAGGTGTCGATAAGGAATGTTCCCTTTATAGGTACTTGATTGCAGTTTAGGATGAGGAGAGCATTAAGCCAAGTCGAGGCTTGTGATGCTATTGAGTTTATTTTTTCATTTTTTTTCCTGGCACATATATCAAGTATAAATAACATGTATCTTCTTTTTGCTGTTTTCCTAGAACATGTGACATGGAGCATCATCAATTATTTGATAAGACATCTAGTTATTTTTATTATCAGCCTTCTGATGTTTCTTTATATTATGTTGTTAGTACTTCTGTTACTAAATTGTTTTTGTTTCTTCTATTTTAAACTTTTCCAATGAAGGAATAGTTTCCCCACTATCACTCATAGGCTATCACTTCTAGTCGAATGCTTTTAGAGTTTGGGGAAAAGCACTTGATCCCATATGGCTAAATGGGTTCGTATCACTGTTTCTTGTAGTCTAGATAGGAGACATTCGATAAAAAGCTAATAGAGATCCCTACCCCTAAAACATAAGATTAATTTGTAATACGATGTCCAAGAACCTATTATCCCTATGCTCCTATAATGTCATGGTAGACCTTTTACAATAGGGGGTACCACATTAACGACGTCGTGGATGCACTATTAAGCTCTACTAGATGTCACTATATGAGAGACATTGAGGAACAACCACCTAGCTCCACTAGAGGGTGCAACTCATTAGGCATCATAGACCCACTACCAAACTCAATTGGAGGGTACCACTCGGTAGCCATTGATGAAGAACCTCCTAGCTCCTTATGTCGATACCATTCAGTATAATTAAGTACCCACTACCCATATCTATTGTAGGGTACAACGCGTAAGACGTTGAGGACACACTTCCCAACACTACAAGAGGTTACCACTAGGAAGGAGCCTCTATTGATCCTTAATGATCACTTCCATCATTGGGGTTACCTCAAAATGCATCCTACCCTGAACATTCCACATCATATCTTAAAATATTTAACCAATGGACACATCATGTTATACGTGGAATAATGACAGGAAAGACTATTCGTGCGCCAAAACGGGATTCCAAAAAAGGTGATACAAACATTTAATGTTCTCTCAAATGATCTCAAGGGGTAAAAAGCATGTTGGAGGACCCACACAACATTTGGTCCAATTATATTTCATGTATGTGTCCCTGTATGGCACACGTCTCTATACCATGTAGTAGTATACCCTTTGTAGGAGTATTACATGACATGTCCTTCAAAACTGGGACAAGGTCTGAGTTCATGAACTGGACCCCATGTACTTGTAATCAATTACAAATCCCAATAATGTCCATGCACATCCAAATGTATTCCTACCGATGTGATCCTCTACAAATGTTATCCAACTATAAATCGGGTACAAGACATAAGAGGGCGGGGGGGGGTGACATGTCATGTTGCCAGTAAATTTTCTAAAACCCTAGAACTATAGATTATGAGGCCACATAACTAATGTTTAGATATAAATAATATGTGTAACCAATATAAAAAACCCACATCCTACATCTACACCTCAATTTTCTTTTTCCGATGTCGATTTCACCTCAAATCAAACGTAGATGAGCAGATCTTGCTAGGAATCATGGATCATGACTATCGTTCACTAGAAAACGTCCACCGCTAACCGTTAGGGGTTTTTTCATTCATTTCACACACTTTCCATTATTTTACATTTGATTTCTTGATCTTTAATCACCAAAATTATTAGCAACATCTTGGAATAATCATGGATCTATGTTCTACTCATCGATCTGTTCTTGGTTTTTGGATCTTCCGTGAATCGAGCTCCCAATTGAGCTTAGTACCTCTTGATCATTTTAATATCATTACCACATGGTCCAATAAGAGAATAATGTGAATCACCATGTGATATAATCAAAATAAAACAGTTTATGTATTGATTCCATGAATTTATATCCAATTTTTTAAGAATTGGGATACTGGGGATAGAAAAAAATTTCAAATTAATTAAGATTTAAATAATTGGATAAATACTATGTCTATAATTGCCACAGATCAATGAATGAAGATGGATATTATCATCCATTTTATTGAATGTTCATAAAAACACAATTAATGTGTTCTACTGAGTTTATATATTTACCAATGATAAAGAACGCGTTCTCCGGAGATTTGATAGAAGTTGTTGTAATGCCAGCAGCATGATCTTCTCTGGTCTGGAGTTTTATTATCATTCGATGAGATCTGACAATAGAATGAAAAAGTGAGCTCATAGAAAATTCATAGGATTATGAGGCAATACCTATGTAGTTTTATGTGGTGATATATTTATAACATTTTTTTTGTTAAAAAATAATTTATTAATTTAATCTAATTAAATGAACGTACAGATAATGAGCAAGTTATTCGAACACCATATGCCGATTCTTTTTATGTCATGCCTAGTGTAAACACCATGTTCTAGAGTCAATAATGGTATTTGATCTATGATCTATACTATTTATTAAGATTTATTGTATTTTTTATATATCCTCCACTCATAATATAAATTATATTTAATATTTTTATAAAATATATTTTAGGCACATCAAGCCTGATAATAGTAAACCGTCTCATTTCATAGTTCTAGAAATATATATGGAGATATTTTATGTCTTACAAGGAAAAAATGGGGTATCTAAATTATCCCCTTATTTGAATATTTTTATTCCAATAATGAAAAAACAATGGAAACAGCTTGGGATACTAATCTTGCACATGGCTCTCACACTCGAAGTAACTCTCTTCAAATTTTCTATAATTCAACACAACACAGACAAAGGGGATGTTTTTTCCATGCAAGGTCTTCCCCTGTATTTCATTGATTACCACTATGTGCACCAAAAAGGGTGTTCTATCCTAAATGTCAAACTCACCCTAATTAAAGACATTCATCGGTTCATGCATGTACTTTCTCAACTATGAAATGTGGAAGATTCCATGCACTGACTCTAGTTGTCGGGGGAAGCGTGAAGTGGTTTGAAACCATGCCAACAATTTACATTATATTGAACTTCTATATGAACCATTGGGATAGATTTCTTCCCCCACAGAACATGTACAATTCTCATCGTGGGTAGACTCTTAGGAAAAAATGGACTTCTACGTAGAACACCAAGGGTCTACTATAATGATCCGCATACCATTCAATATACTCTAGGCCATCCTCATCGGCTAACATATGACCTTGAATTTCTCTATCTTCGCTTGCACAATCTCTAGACCCATAATAGATTAACCACCAATTTCTATCCATAACAAGTGTAACCTTAGGGGTCTCCCCTATACAAATCAAAATATTCCATTATGATGGAAGAGTGATATATTTTTTTTTATTCAAACTCATTAAAGGGAAGGTGATCGTTCCCGCTCTAACCAATGTCTAACAAGAACACTCTTAGAATATCCTACAATACCTAGACAGTGTACCCGTTCTACCCATCAGTGTTATGGTGTGATATTGTAGTCATCCGTATGTTGGTCGTGAATTCCTCCTGTAGGCCCCTCCAAGACTAGGAAGAAAACCACACATCATGATGGAAGACAATTTTTTAGGGAACCCCATGAAGGTGAATGATATATTTTTTATTCAATATCTTCAAATTCTCCACTATACTCCACTATCTTATGGAAAGAAAATGTGCCAACATCATTATTCGGTCAACTATCCCATATATATCATTATGGATTTTCATTTTTCTAGGAATATATATGATTAAGTCCATGGATATGCCTCCCATTTCCACTTTGGGATCCCAATGGGCTTCAAAAAACCTGTCAGAACATGGATCACAACCTTCACCAACTAATAGCGGCGGCACTTAGGAACAAACTCAGCTACTATTTGTCTCATTCATGGCCACCAAAACTACTACTAAATGTCCCTATACATATTCCCCAAACATGGATTCATATCATGGGGTGAAATGTGTAACGCCCTCATTTCCACCTCCAAGAATGTGAATGGAACCCTTATTGAGCCCTAAACAAGACGATGTGTTTTCCTTTGAAAAAAATCATCTTGAACATTAGAACATGTCAATGCAGTTTTCAATTCATGTAAATGTGTTCTTTTTATGTTTCTTGGACTTTTTCAGATGAAACTCTTCTCACAAACATCCTCCAACTTCATCCACATCTCTTGGAGCATGGTATGGGTTATCTGATATGCTGTAGAAGATGTTGGGGCTGTAATTAGATGAATCATATGGAAAAATCCATCTAACATTTCATTATAAAACCTTGAAAATTCTTAGGGATGTAGTACATATCTTCCTCCACAATCTAAGGAACCCAAATTACTGAACAAAACATTGCACCAAGGTCTATACATTATAATTTTTTTGTGATGGCTTGCATCCTTCTACTCACAGAACCCAGTTTTTCTTCCATGAGATTTATTTCATAATGAATGTAAAATCTTTTCCCATCAATACATAGGAATATGACCTGTCTGTAGAGATAATCTATTGGGTTTGGACCGTGGACATCCAATCTGTGACCACGATGAAGTCATAAGGGTCCATTATGGTGACCAAAATGTCACACATGAACATATCTCCCCTATGTGATATTTCTAAGTTCCATCAAATGAAATATATTGTAAAAGAGTTCCATTTAAAAACATTTCGATGACGATACTATGATAGCACCTCAACTGGGAGGTACAACTATTGAAACATTATTATATAGTTAAATGAATAGATATCACATCTTTCTTCTAACAATGAAGATATATTTGAAAATACATAGATTGTACCTCTCATCATGTCGTGTGTTGCAGGATCATAGACATCAAAACACAATAGTTTTTCATTGTCCCAACCACCAAATCACTGAGACCGTTGTGGCTGTCTTGTGGTGGGGGTAGTGGTGGAAGGATATTATAATGGAATCCACCACTCATAGGTAATTATAGTCCTCTTCTTGATCCACCACCATGGGGACCTCCCTATCTATGCCTATGAGATCCCTAATCATAATGCTACCTCTTCTACGGTGGTCCACAACCTATCTTTCTAGGATTATATATATGTTTCATTGGGTAGTCTAATTCTATGTGACCTCAAAACCATAAGATCCATCATGGACCGAAAAAGAATGATGATATGGACCACTGATTCTAGTCATGGATATACTGCCTAAGGATCTATGTCATGATGGAATCTTAGCAGTCTCTGATGCTAAAACTCATAGATCATTATCATCTTGTTTCTCTCCTCATCCGGATCTACAAGTGTGATCTACTGCATAAATGTTGGAGGTGATACTACCTGACATCATGGAAGAAGGGGATCACGAGATGGACCCATAAATGAGGTCTCATCACACTTAAGAACTTCATTATTAACATGATAAGGTATCATGGATAGACGTCATCGTAGAGGCATCATGAACTTTTTCATGGAGTTCCACAATTAGATGAGCATATATATATATAATGAAAAATTAGGAGGTTAATTAAGAAGGACAATCAATGTATAAATTTAATATTATGCATGAACCATTATTCCCATCGACAAATGTCCCAGTATCCTGAGTAGAAAATTATGTAGTCAATGTCCGGGAAAATGGATAAATTGGCAGCTACACCATCACTGGATTCCATGGACTAAGAGGCTCACTGAAGACACATTGAAAATATTTCCTTAAACCCAACCAATCCTATTTAAGGGGGAACGTTTGAAAAAAATCTAAAGGAATGTAATTTCATTGACACGAATCTATCATTACCCGACCCTAGACGGAGATCGAGCCTCAACTACACCATGCCTAATTCCATATGCATGGGGGTGGCGACAAGAATTGAAGGATTAACTTTCTCGAGAAGTCCTTTTCCAAATTACATGTACACACACACTACCAACTCATTGAAAAAGTTCTGATGGAAAGGAGGAAATATTAAAATATTATTATAAATTAAACCTAGCATGCATGAATCTCTACATATTAAAAAATTAAATTTTTGTAAACAGAAATGTAACGGCTAAAAATACAATCCCAACAAAAAATATGTCCCAACCAAACAAAAAATTGAAATGTAAAATACTAAAAGAGATCCCACCTTCTGAAACCCAATCTATGATTATCGTACAAAGTCCATGCACCCAATATCCCTCAGCTCATCAAAAGTTATACATTACCTTTTAGGTCATATGCATAAGACAAGACACGTGTGGGAAAATACCATGTAGGGATGAATATATATATACACAGTAGAATTCCATGAATGGTGAGGGGGAGTAATAAATGAAACAAGAGTAAGGGAAATATAGTAGATAGAATAAGGTATAATGAATGAGTATAAGTCACCCAAATAATGAGTGAAGGAAAGATCGTTCAAATACATGGTTCCAAAAACAGTGAGTAGATGATCTAGCCATCAAACCATCACCATCTATATAATGTGAGTAGAATCATCCAATCATGATTAGTTAAACGTGGAAATAATGTGTAATACCACACATGTGTTCACGTATCCTCGATAGAGAGTAACCAAATCTACTAATTGGATACAGAAGAATGATTTTTATATATATATATATGCGTATTCAATGAATCCCAATAAGATATATTATTGGTTTATTTAAAACAAAAATCATCCAAGTAATAATATCCAAGATTTCCAAAAGTTTATCTATAGTGTCCATTATCCAACACATCTACACATAAGTAGCTGTACATGAATAAAAATTCCTCGTTGTTGTTCTGTAATATCGAGTCGGCACAATGTCAATGTAAAGGACCCACCCCTAGCCACTGGGGAAGAGAAGATCCCATTATGGTCATCGAGGAACAATTTCTGCTTAGAATCGGGGTACCACTATAATGGCATCGATGAACCAATACCCATATTTACTAGAGGATACCACTCAAAAGGAACCAAGGACCAACTAACCTCCTTTAATTTATTGTACCACTTAAAAGGTTTTGGGGACCTACTTCTAAACTAAATTTGAGGGTACCACTCCGTAGAAATTCAGAACCCATTACATAGCTGTACTGGAGGGTACCACTCAAAAGGAATTGAGGACTCACTCCATAAATATCATAGACCATACCACATGTAAGACTTATAGGACCCATAGATAGCTCTACTAGAGCGTACCACGCAGAAGGAATCCTTGGTGATCATGTCGAATCACTACCATCACCAGGGTTTCCATTATAAGAGTTTCACCTGTGAAATTCTGCTTCATATCTCTAAATCCATAACATAGTTCACTATCACGTTCTATGTGAAGAACACTCAGGATATGATATTTGCAGGACAAAGTCTAATTTCAAGCGAAGGATATATGGATGGTGGAATTTTTCTCAAAGGAGCTCAATTTGTACACAATGTGTGAGGGGAACCACATGGTGTGTGGTTCCACTCCACAACATGGTTGTGTCCCAAGACATCACAAATCTCCATTCCATGTAATAGTTCATGCTTTCTAGGTTGACTATATGTTGGTTCCTTGCTAAGCAGGACCGAGGCTATGTCCTGCTAATTGTGTTTGTGCACCGAACCCCATGTTCGTGCACCTGAATGCACGGTGTGATCTATGCCATGTACTTCCACATAGTTTCCAACCCATGTAATATTTAATATTGGTTGTCTATCCAGAAATATTGTACAATGGGTGTGCGAGGGATGGGTGTCACACACAGTTTCATCCTTAAATTTTCTGATACCCTAGCACCACCACTAAGGGGATAGCACACTATGTGTTCATTCATGAACATGGAGTGTATTTGGGATTTCAAAAAAAATACTAGATACATCTAAAATTCATGAATATTCTCATTCCATCATAGTTCTCTCCTAAAATCCTTCCTGGAAGAGAATATTTTTTCATAAATCAGGGTTCTTAGTCATCGTTCATTGAAAAACTGCCCCTGATCACGGTCTAGTGTTCTTCTTTTCTTTCCACAAGAATCCAATGGTTCAACAATTTATTTCATGATCCTTAAACACAAATATTGTCATAATATATTATTAACGATCCCATGTATGTGTTTTTTTCTCATTGATCCATTATTGTTTAATAGATCCACTATAAATCTAGGTGTATGATCGAGCTCAGTACCTCCCGTAATCGGTGGAACAAGAACCATGAAGTCTAATCAGTGAAGAACACAATTAAATGAGGGAGAAAAGAACAAATCCAAATGATTGTGGATTGATGAAAAATCATATTGGAGAATTGATCAATAATGGGGAAATTAGAATTAGGTAAAAATTTAAAATTAATTTTTATTTCAATACTTGGGCGCATACTAGGTCTGCAATGGGTGCACATCAAGGAAAGAGGACAGATCTATTTAACATTTTAATTAAATTTTTTAAAAAAACTATTTAAGATTCATATTTTTTTCATTGTTTGGTCTCTAATGAAGAACACATCAACCAAATATTTTAGAGAATATGTTACCTTCATAGTGTCCTCATATGCTTTTATCAATATTTGTTTCGTCGTTCGATGAGATCTGAAATCATATGGAATGATAGATATTGGGTAATTCCTTTGATTATGAGGATAACCTGGGCATGTTTTTCATGAAAATATATTTATAACGTTTTACATTAGGTTAAAAAACAAATAATTAATTTAATTCAATTAATTTAATCCACTAAACAGATGACCAATGAGGAAGGGATCTATGTTCACCATACCGATTCATTTTTTGCCACTCCTAGGTTAAAAACCATGTTCTGGACTCAATCGCTGTCTTAGATATCTGATCTGAGCTATGAATTATGAGTTATATCATTTTCATTAAGGATTCACTAGTGTGGAATCAAAAATATATTTAATATTTTTATAATATTAATTTTAGGAACATTAGACAACATAATTGGATTCCAACTCAGTTCTTAGATTTGGAATTATATATAGAATTATTTCAAGTTCATACAAGGGAAACACAATGTTTCTTCATGTTTAGTCATTTATTCATTATTGGGTAGTCAAATCAATGTCTCTTGTAAATTGAGAATAAATAGTTAATGACAATTAATCCCTTGTTAAAATCAATAGATTGTTATAAATAATATATTTCTCTACATTATGTGATATACAATTTTATTCTTTGTTTTTACAACTGATGAAATGAGCATTGTAAGGTGATACAAAAATTATAGATTCCAAATTGTAATATATTATTCAAAATATGAATCATGATTTCATTTATTCCAAAATATTCGAACAATTAGTTAGAAGATATCTAAAATGTACAAAGTGGACAACAATAAAATAGAAGTCTATTAAATCCCCATATTAGTGGTTGTAAATGAAAATTTCAAATTTAATTATTCAATTACAGAACTACGGATAATACTTATAATTTAATTATGAATAAATATTTATTATAACAAGCTGTAATATATCATATGGTTAAAAGAACTCAAGTCTCAATAATGGGATAATAATTTTCTTCATGAGCACAATATCATAAGATAAATTGTTTTAATACTATAATTTGATGATTTTTCCATTGATATATTACCTACATGTGAGGAAATTATAAAATGGATAACTATATCCAATTTTTTATAAACCCTTGAAATATCATCCTCTTATAGACAAGTGGTTTTAAAATCCTTGGATATAGTATATTTATAACTATGGTTTTTAAAAGGGTGGTTATTTTATTAGGTTATAGAAATGATTTTTTTTAAATAGTGTATTTAAATTATTTTGAACCATAATTTTAAAAAATGGTTCTAAAATATAAAAATTTGGACATAAAAATTTGTCACTATTCAATATATTGTAAAAATAAATCTAAAAACTTAATTTTACATCATTTTTTACCGAATAGTCTTTCAAACCATTGGATATGATATTTTATACACATTCCCCTCTATTCTATTCATACCCTTGATCTAGTAATATTTCGAATTAAATGTTTTAATGAGTTTTTTAGTTATACATACACTCTAATAAAATTTTTCTTCATCACTACCTATAAAATTTGTAAAAGATGTATATTTATGAATACCGAATATGAAATTTCTCACTAGGATCCCTCTCATTATGAACCAATGATTAAATTTTCATAGTATTTTGGATTTAATATAATTTGGGAAAAATTTATTTTCCCATTGGTTCTAGATTTTTTTAATATAACATTAGTGAAATTCATGTTTAGGATTTTTTATCATTAATTTATTATTGGGTTTTAAAATAGCGCCATGTTTTTTGAAAATTTTCTTTTTTTAAGTTATGGATCATGACTTTGGTGAAAAAAGATATAATTATTCAATTTATTATTTCTTTTAAATAATATTGTTTTCCTCAAAAAAATATCTTCTTTTGTTAATGGAATTAGAATATTAGTTAACTTTCATTTTATATTTTCATGTTACTAAATTAATAAGATATTTAGATCTTGTGTTTTTAATTCAAAATATTTTTGAGTGTTTTTTCAAATACTTAATTTTTTATGATAATTATATTTATTTATTAATGACCATTTGAGGCTTTCATGAATATTAATATACACAATATTTCTCTTATAATTTATGTTTAGAATGTTATTTATAAATAGTTATCTTGGTTTCAATCCTTGTAAGTTACTAAAAACTATATGATACTGATTTTTAACTTTAGTGTAAGGATATTTTATTAATGAGAATTCACAAGGAAAATAAATTAAAATCTTCAAAGAGATGAGTTTTTTCATTTATATTAATTTTTATACAATACGTTGTTACTAAATATTTTAATTCGTATTCACTCAATTCTATTTGATTCTATATTTAATTTTTTAGTTAGAATCAATGTGATATATCATAGAGAAACCATCTAATATAATTTAATTAGTGATAACGAGCAGATCAACATCATCTTGATCATTGAGAATAAAATTTTAATTAAACACAATGATCCTCTATAAGTTAAAGTGATAATATTTATAATTTTTTTTATAGAATCATGTAAAAATATAATTTATTTCAATTTTTTGTTATTTTATTTTGAGATAGTGTTTATTGATCTCATAGAAGAAAGTGGTTTTGGTTGGAGTGGATAAAAAAGTTCTATTTTTTATATGAATATATATTATAATATTCATTTTCTAAAACGGAGTTAGAAATTAGTTTTTTTTAGTAGAGGAAAACATAACAAATTTTTAGGACAGCTATATTTTTTTGATGTAACAAAATGAATGTTTCATTAATGTATATTGGTCATGCATAATTTAATATTTTTACTTGATTTTTTGGGAGATTGAAAACAAAAAATGAAAATGATTCATAAAATCAAGCATTATTTTATATTAGTTCACTATCCCACAATTTAGTTAATTGAATGGAAGTATTTCTTCTCTAAATTATTTTTCAATTATTTTATATCTATAAAATATTATTTTTTAAATTGATTATTTCATTTTTAAATAATATTTATAAAGAATAAAAAAAAAGAAAAATATAAAAAACCAAATCATAGTGAAAATGAACAATGATTTATTTTTTAGAAGGTATTTTATTCTCTATAAGAAAAATTACTGAAATATATGTTAAAATATGTCAGAGAAAAAATATGAAATTTAATAAGATATAATAAATATAGTTCAATTATTATATCAAATTTTTATAATTAAAATTGTAATTTGATATGGATGGCTATATGAATGATGATGTAATAATATTTTCTTTTATTCTAGCCAAAAATAGAAAATATTTGTTCATAGAAAAATCTTGTTTGGAATTTTTTTCACAAATGATTATTTTGAATAATTTGATGCTTAGTATATTAATTTCCACATTTACTAAAATTACGTGACATTATATCATAAATTATAAAAAAAATTTAAATAATATTTTTAACAAGATTCTATTTTTAATGAGATTTGGTTATTTAAATTTCCTATAATAATAATTTTTCATATTTTTTTATAACAATGTGATCTTATAATATGAGGAACTAACTATCATTAAATCCATTGAAAATATTTTCAATAGAAAGCATTTTAATTGGTTCTATATATGAATTAATCTTAAAAAGGGATGCAAATTTAATTACTATATCCACATATTTCATCATCTTAGCTCTTCTCAACACATACCCTAAAAAAACTCCATAATTTTTATGTGTTTTAGATCACAAATGATAGGATAAGGGACCAAATATAGAATAAATTACTCTATTTAATTAAAAATCAATATCAATAAGAAATTATATAAAATATGTGGTAAGACAAATCTATATATTGAAAATTATGAGAAATAAAACATTTTATGATAGTGATGACCTTCTATAGCTGTATTATGATATAAAAAACTATCTATTTGTTTGAAGATGGAAATAAAATAAAAAATACTCTAAAAATAATGTAACAAAACATAAGATATATAAGCACATAATATTACAAATAACATCAAAAAATGATACTCTTAATACTAGTCAGACCATTTCTGGAAACCCTCCATTCAACATAGGGTGGAGTCATAACATACACATTTGATTCCAATGTTAGTTTTCAATGATCATTCACACAATAATCCGTATACATTTTTTAACATGGAATGACATAAATGAAGTCGCATACCTACTAAAGTGTGCCTGCAATCTTCATGATTTGATACCCAATAAGAACTACTAATCATGTAAAATGAATTATTTGAATAATTAGGTGAATGCATGTAATAATGTTTGTACAATTTCATATTTCAATAATGTAATTAAAATTTGAGAAAAAGAAATCAAAATTTTAAAAGATCATAAATATTAAATCATTAATCAATTGTGGATATCTCCAAAATCCCAAGGAGGGTCCATACATACTTAAAGACCAATATTGTAATACATAATGGTTTTATGTGGTATCTTATATGTATGGTTAGTAAACATATACAAACACATATCCATTCTCACTTATGAGGAATACATCCTTATAGGGATATGTACAATAATATATCAATATCAACCCTCACTTAAGATTCCTCTCTTCTCAGAGAAAAAAATATAATCATATATCAATATCCTTGCCTCTATAAAATATCAACGATACTTGTTTAACTCAACAACTATTGTATAATTGTGATCCTAATTATTTCAATTCTATAATTTTTTCTATAGACATAACAAAAAAAGTTATATCCTTATAACATTTCAAGTAAAAAAGATGTTACGTAAAAAATAACTATATAGATCGCAATCCAAAAAATGGGAATACCAAAAAAAACTAAATAATACTCAAAATATAGAAAAACTAAATAATAATATTAAAAATATATCAGATATTATATAATTTAGAATCCAAACTATCTAAAATGACATAACCTCATGTGAAATAACCCAGAAAAGTATCTACAGTGTAAAAAATTCTAACAACTTATATGACATAAAATTATCCAATAAAACCCTAAAACATGAAACATATTTGCAAATAACCAGGGTAGTAACACCCCAATATTATATGATATATTCCTTTTTAAATAAGTTTTATTTCTTTGAAATCATAGTTTACACACAACAATGAATATAAATGAATAATGATATACTTTTAAAATATGATTTTTTATATATAAATTGTTGCACAGATGTAGGATTGTGTGGGTATGAATATGACTATATGAATTATTAAAATTTATTAATTTACAATGTATAAAATTAATTATATTATTATCAATATTTTAGAGATGAAAATAGAAAATATATTGAAGGTAAAAGAGAAATATCTTATCTAAAAATAGATTTTATTTAGGGAATGTTTTTTTATTATAATAAATTAAATAAATCCCTATTAATGAATGATTTTAATTGAATTTATTGATAATATATCCAATATAATATCTTAATATTAATATAATGGTATTTAGTTTTCATGAAATAAGAAAAAATCCAGCTTTTTTCATAAAACACATTTATCAAAAATTTGTTTTTGACATGTTTTACATGATAATTTTAAAATGATATTCATCCTCTTATTAGAATTAAAATTTTTAAAATTATTTCCATATTTTTAATCAATATTTATAAATTTTATAATCATTAAACCTTTTTTATAATGAATAGTATGAATAGAATGGATTTTTTACCATGGTTAGGAATGAAATGGGTTTACAGGGGTGTTGAAAAAGAGATAATGGTAAAAATGACACATAAATTTTTTAAATATTAAGGTTTTATAATAATTATATATTATAAAATATAAATGTATTTTTAATGTATTTTTATTCAATATGCAAAATATTTTGTCACTATATTACTTAATTTAATTAATTAACTTCAGTTGTAACCCTCTTATAAATTACCGAAGGGAACCTCATATCATCCCTTGTAAACATAATTGTATACCTGTAGACCAGAAATTGCATGAACAAAAAACATCATATATTCATAAATTTTATTTATTATCAAATTTTATTCCCTAAGGCCATACGAATAATTCATATAGTTTAATCCAAAGGTGGTCTCTCCAAATAGAGGTAACCATATTATCTAACTCTTTAAAATTATATTTTTTTATTCTACAACCTCTATGTTTTGGTATCCATACTAAAATAATGAATCTAATTTCATAAAAAAATAGATTTATTTATTATTATGGCACAAAAAATTTCTATCTTAATCCCATCCTTTGTAAAATGATAACACCACTCCTATGTATGTTTGAAATACCACCTCAATGAAGTAATGTGATTCAATTTTTCATTTACTCTTTATATGGACGATCATAAGGACATAATAAATGAATATATATTACATTTATCATATAATTATTAATTTTTGTTTTTAAATTTTAATTTACTATTTTTTCATTCCATCCATTGAAATGATAAAAGAACACAATGTGTATGTACGATCTACCATGTCCCTGATGTAATTTAATTTATTTTTCACGAAAAATTTATATAAATATTCTTAAATGTGTATATAATTATTAAATATAATACATATTTAATGATTAATATTATGATTATTTTGAATACATGGACAAGATGTAAGATTAGAAACCATTGTACTGAAACATTTAGGTTAAATTGACTAGTTTTCACATGAATATTCATTTTAATGAATAAATATTTAATAAAGTTATTAAATGAAATTATAATGGAATTATAAATAGTATTTAAAGTAATGATATAATTTTTAAATAAATTTTTAATAAATAAGGGTTTATTATAAATGCGTTTTGAACATGTTTGAATGAAGACCTGACATGAGGGATGTGTTTTTCATATCTCTTTTATTTATGTGATTCAGATTCTATATTCAACAATTGTTTCATTGGTGTTCTATATTTTCAAAAAATTATTTTACATTATGATTCTTATCTTGAAATAAAATCGGATTTAAAAATCCTTATACACTTCTCCCTTTCAGGAGGTTTTGATTTGAAGGTTACAAAATTGGTAAGGGTTTATTTTACAATTTAATCTCTTTAACAGATTTTATAAACTAAATTATAATTGAGGAAAATTATATGGATCATATACATTGAATCCCATATTTTATCTTATACTCTATTTATTCATATAATATTTACAAAATATTACTATCTTCCTCTCATTGGTATATAAATTTGTTGTCAAAATGTTTTTAGTAAAAAATATTGTTCTTTCCTCTTTTTCCAAAAAAAATATTATACCATATCCCCAAAACATAAAATGATTTCAAAAATATTGATTTGTATGATACAATGATTATTTAAATTCATTTTGAAAAATATTTTAATATTTTTTAAAATTTATAAAAATGATTACGTAGAATGTTTTTTGAATTGGCTATTAATTAATTTATACAAAAATGAATGGAACAAATCAGTATTTTAATTTTTATTTCATGAATGATTTATTTCACCATTAGGACTATTGATTTTTTTAAATAAATTTAATCATTTTAATTTATATTTTAAAATAAAATCTTTTTTCCAGCAGTCTGATAATTTTCAATTTTTAAACAAAACAAAATAAAATAGGGTTTTCCCTATTTTCAAAGAAATGTTAAATTCTATTATAAATGTTTTTTCATATATATAAATATCCTACAGTAATTTTTATGAACTAATGTGTATATGATAATCTCTTACCATATAATTTCATTTTATTTATGGATTATAATTATATAAGGTTAATTCTATAAAACTCTCTTATTATCGATGGGTTATTCTATAATGAAATGATGGAATTTTTATGAATCATGTTTCCTTTACAAAAGTTATGATATGATTAAATAATTAATTTTTTATGATCTTTAGGAACACAAAAGTATGGTTTTCATTATGTAATTGTTGGCCTGATAATCATATATACCTCTAATTCATTAAGTAAATACTGATATCTAATGGGATAATATGGACTATAATAGGGTGGAATGATTGTTCGGTAAGGGACTCTATCCAATATGATAGTATTGAGTGTGAACCATAAATATGGTAATTGTAGGATAGAGAGTCAACCAAATCCATTAAGATAGTCTAGGCAATGATAATTGATTATAAAAGTCATTTTTATTACTTATTTTTATTCCTAAAACTAATGTCATATGTTTAATATATTTTTTTATAGATTACAATTGATTATTGGTGATTCCACAACCTTTCGAAATATGTATTTATTTATAAAAAAGAGCTTTTCCTTGATTCATTACTAATTAGCCTTTAATGATTATAAATTTTTTTTGCATATAGAAATGTTATCATACATTTATACTTATAATTTTAACACTTATTAACATTTAATGATATCTCATTTATTTACCCTTACTATGAATTTTGGATCACCCTCTATTTTGTTTCATTTCACCTGGTTATATAGAGAGTTTTATGTATATTATGACTATGAATTTTGTTGTTTGAGAATAATTTTTGGGAGGTGTTGAAGATATTTCTTGAAATAATATAATTATATATTATGTCCCAAAATAAATAAATCCATTACAGACCTCAGGAATGTACGGTTTTTAAATTTTTTGAATAGTCATATAAAAGGATGGAATATTTATGTATCGTATTCTTTGGTATTCTAAATTGGAATTAGATATAGGTTTAATTTTTTTAATATTTGGAATAGAGAAGTTCATTGAAACATTTGGGGATAATTATATGTACTGGATAAAATAGTAAAGTTTCAGTAAATAAGATGAGTCTAATTCCCTGTTTAGATACTAAAATGTGAATGTGTTTATGGAATCGATGAAAATAAAGGTAAAATCTCATAAGAGGTGAATTGGGTATTAACTCAATTATCAATATTGTGTGATGAGTTTTCATAAGACTCTACACATGGATAGAAACTCCTAAGGTATATTTATTAAAAAACACATTATCTGTATGAACCATTATGAGGACTGTTTGGATTAAATCAAAGATGACCCATTAAAATACATAGTTATATGGGATATTCTTATAGTTACATTATATGAAATAATGTTTCAAAATGTAATATAACATAAAAAATATTTTCATAATCATAAATTTGATTATGCTATTTATTGATGTTTGATACTAACATTGCATTCTTGGGCATTATTCAATGGATGAAACTAAAATGACTCGTCCTATCAATGAATGTGATGGACAATAAAATGAGTGACTGAACAGAATGGTAGTTAGATTAAAAAAATAGTGTTGATAATTCAAACCAATTATCTTGATAACTGATAAAGAACTTTATATTGGGTGAATTTACAAACAAATGTAATTATAAGAAAATGGAGTTTCATGGGATTTCAGTTGATAATGTCCTTAGAGGAAATAATATTTACCCTCTTACATGATAATTATTTGTAAATAAAAACCCATTAAAATATTCAAAGGAACAAGATGAAGTTTCATGTGTGAAAAAGAAGGGAATAAAGAATCTAAGATCCATTGAAAAATGATGTGTTCAATTGATGGAAATAAACATCATCCTATGATAGAAATAATAATTTAATGTCTTATGAGAGGGTAATATGGTAATTATATGAGTCGATTCCCAAATCAATGGGGCTAACTCATAGACTAAGTAAAGGCTTATTTTATATAAATTATTGGTGTAGATCATGATAGTCAAATCAAACTTAGCCTCCATGTCATCGTTTTGTATTTCATGTAGATATTTATAGGAAACACCCCGAGGAAAATAATATTGTCCATTTTTCATTGGAATTTGATTTTATTTAGGACATTTATTTGATATCATTACATATATTCTATATAATCTTCCGGACTCTGAAAATATAATTTTATATTATAATCATCATTTTATCATATTCTAGGGAAGAGATGCATATTAACATCCATTGGAAATTAATTCCATCATAGGATTCTTATTATCTCTTTATGTGGGATAATTATCGCAAATAGTTAGGGATGAACTCAACATTGATGATACACCTATTATTAAGTTATATGTTAATGTATCTCGTTAATAATTTATTGGTGTTCCCAAAAATTGTGATATTGAGTTTTAGTTAAAGATCATTCTTAGAGCTACAGCTATTTCGAAGACTACTTATTAAATTACCCCAATTGAGCTTCATGAATTGAATAAGAAACTCTAGGAGAAAACAGTAAAGTTATTCATACACATGGGTACATCACCATTGGTAAAAAATAATCTTTTTTTCAAGAATAAATATTGGTTATTGTATATTTTTGTTGATTATGAAAAATGTATTAATATTATTAACAATTATAAGTTTCCTCTATACCATATTGATGAATTTTTTATTCAATTTCTATGTGATCAATACTTATCCAACAATAAAAATCATTTGGGATATCAACATCTGGGGCTGAAGAGGTAGGATATACACAAAACTGTCTTCTTTATGAGGTATGATAATTATGTATTTATAGAGATTCCATTAACACTTACCAATGGCACCAATATTTTCATTTATTTAACTAGTGGAATCTATAGGTATTACATTATTCGGTTTTTTGTAGTATTTATAGATGATATTATTATATTTTCAAATTTAAAGGAAGTGTATGAATATTTTTCATAGATTATCTTGAGGACCTTGAGAAGGAAAATTGTGTTTAAAATTTATCATTTTTTAATTCTAGATTTTAAATTTTTCATTATTGGGTTATAAAACCTCATATAAGGGTATATTTATGGGTCCTTTAATGATAGATATTATTGATCAATACCCTAAAAAATCACAGTGATGATGACTCATAGTCTTCTTATGTTTCTTATATACTACCAATTTTTTCTAAGAAATTTCCCATTGAAATCTTATCCAATAACCAATTTTATGTGGAGTGTAGTGAAATACTTTTAGAATGTTAAATTTGAGGAAAATTTCAATGAACTAATGAAAAGATTGGAATGTTTACCTATGACCACAATTTCTTGTGGAAGAGATGGGTTTTTGATCCATATTGGTGAATCAAGGAATGGAATGGGATGAATCCACATATAAAATGACATGTTGATAGCTTATTTATCAATCCAATTGAAAAATGAGGAAAAACAACACCTGGTTGATGATTTAGAGATAGGATTAATAGTTTTTACCTTATAAATATGGAGGAATTATCGTTATGTTAGATGAGTTGTGTATATATATATATATTATAAATCATGATGTATATATTCACATAGATATAGTATATTATTCAGTAGAGGATATGTTTAGAATCGATTAATGATTATGACTTCCTAATACAATACAACTCTAAGATGTAAAAATAGGTGGATGTTTCTCTGATATGGTGGAACAATGAAATTTTTTCCACGAAGAGTATTGAAATATATATAATATTTATTGATTTATAAAATATCATTATTAAAATTAGGATTAATGGGAATATATCAAATCACTATTAGATAAATGTTAATCCATCAGTCCTTGTGAGGATTAATGTTCCACAAAATTAAAATGTGGAACTACAAAAGAAGTTGATGAATGTTCCTTAGTTCAAACAAGATTTTTATGGAATCATGATTTTCAGGAATATAGTATGTGTCTGACTAATAAAAGAATTTATGGAGTTGTTATAAGAATCGTATAGTTCAAAATTCACTATCCATCTAAAAATTACAAAGATATATAGAGGATTTAATGTGTATTTTTTTTGGCAGAACATTTAATGATATATTACTTTTTTTATCACAATTACTAATGTGTTAGTAATTTAATTCTTAGGGAGATAATTATTTTTTGATGTTACAACCATTACACACACTATAATAAAAATGAAAAAAATATTACCATAGATTTTTTCAATGGACACCCCAAAACATATATAGGGAATAATTATATTAATGTTATAGTAAATCACCTTACATAATTAACACATTTTATTCAGTTAAAGGATAATTTTTATCCTAGTCATAATTCTAGGATAAAAATTAATGAATTGGTAAGGTTTCAAATATTACAACATTTAAATAAATCTAATCAAGAAATGAGTTTAACGTTAAGGAAATGGATAATTATTCAATGGGTGTTGAATATTAGATTCCCATTTAGTAGTACATATCTTCTATAGTCTAAGAGTAATATTAAAACAATTGAATATATGATGATAACATATTTTATAAATATTCAATGTGTTTGGGATCTACACATTCATTTGGTTTAATTTTCCCATAATAATAGTATTCACTAGATCATTTTAATTGATCATTTTTATGTAATATATTGAGAAAAGTGGAAAAATCCAACATGTTATGATGATACATATAAAAGAAATATATTGAGACGTAAACTAAATGAGGAAATTACATAAAAGGATAAATACATTCAACAACACAAAATAAAATACATGAGTGGATAGAAAGTATATTTTTATAATCATCACTGAGATGTAGAGTTTAAAATTGTAGAATTGGTGTTATCTTCAATATCTTTTTAGATGAAGGTTATGATATTTCAAGAGATTAAGAAACTAAACCTTATATATATCTTTCCATTTTAATGTTTTTATTATTTCAGAATAATATCTTATCACTTCGAAATTTCATTGAATATATCTCAAGTTCACGATGATTTAAAAGTCAATATCTAGATGATGTACATACCTAATATATATTAGGTACCAATGTCAATGTTCATACAACATGAAAATGATAAATATTATTAGGATCAACCATTTAATTTTATGTATTTAAGAGATAAGGACTTGTGGAATGAGACAACACAAATTTTCAATTTATTGTGGTGAAACCATAGATTCGAGGAAGATATATGGGATCCGGAGAATGTGATGAGGAAAATGCTTCCATAGAAGTGTGTATCAATGTGATAAATTTGATTTTGAAAAATCATTATAAGGAGGAATAATAAAACACACCGTGATTTTATTATATATTACCCATTAAATAAATAAATATGGTTTCATTGATATAATTATTTATATGAAAAACCGAGTTTATTGAATAACAATAAACTATTAAAATACTATTATTTTGTGTGATATAACTCCTCAAGACCATCCTCATAGGCTAGATGAGAGTCTCCAATTCCTTATATCATGTAACACAATAGGGGGGAAAAGCCTAAGGCAACATTATGCATGAAATCACATACATGAACCCGAATGGCCCGCATGCCTTCATTTTTATTGATTTTTGATAACCCCCATTCAAGGGATGAGGGGAAGCCCATACAAGGCCCGTAGGCTCAGAGATTACATGGCATGTATTCTTATGTGATTACATGACCCGAAGGTCTTATGGAATTCAACCAGACTATCTACAAGGAACTGCCCATCCCTAACATCTACATCATGATAGTAGCCCTCTACCATGGCACTACCATCTGGCTAGGCTTCGCATGCATGCACGAGCTGGTCCTGATGGCATAGCCAAACCCTCTCATTCTGACAATTCCATTTGGGATTGCTCTGGTGAGTTCACCTACTTTGAATCCTCTACTGGGGCTGCTCCTTTTTTGTAGAGTCTGTCTAGGGCAACTGCATGTGGCCCGAAGGCCTTGAGGTGGCTCAAAGACCTTAAAGGTGGCTTGAAATCCCTTCAGACCTGATGGTCTGGCTAGTCCAAAAGCCTTAAAAACTCTATACCCAAACTGGTGGCCCAAGGTGAATAGTTCCAGCAGCTACAGTACCGAACAGAACCTGCTACATTAACTGTTACAATTCCTGCTATAGTACCCACCCAATGTATAGTATGCTACAGTACCTGTACAGTGTACAGTACTACTACAGTACATGTACAATGTACAGTTCCTCTATAGTCCCTGCTACAATACTACTACCGTGCCTGCTACAGTACTGCTACAGTGCCCCCCCAAAATATGCCTCTACCTGGATTTGAACATGGGTATCATGGATGCACTTAAGGATACCTCACCAACTAGGTTGGGGCTCATTTTCAAGCAATCATATACACATTCATGCAATAATTCATAGATATATAAAATTGAAAATTAATGTATTTATAAATCTATCCCAAAACATATTAAAATAGAATTACAAAAATGGGATTAATACACGCCCATTAAAAGAGAATTGTAAAAGCATCCAACATATTCTATATAAGGTGATCAATATCAAATGAACACGTTGGGATGCTCCGTTTCCAAGCTTTAGTAGACACCCCGGTCGATCAAACTCACTATGCTTCACATACTCAGGGTCCTACATGGAATTCCTCAAAATTCACATGGTCTATATGAGACAGAACTTATGCATGAAAATCGCTTCCAGTGGTGAGAAAAAAATTACTCATTATAAATCCCAAAAGAACATAATAAAAGAGAGAAGGTAAATGGAAATAGTCTGCTCAACCATGCCATAGGGAACACCCTTGTGAGAGAAACTCCTTCTTGAAACCATCCTGTGATTACATGACTAGTTATCTCATCCAACAGGGTGAGTTATGCAAAAAGTGAAAAAAAAATCCAGGGAAACCTGAAATACACTTCGATATACTCTTCTCACATCCCATGTATCATGAGTTTTGGACCACATAACCACTGATAGGTTCATAGTTGAGGCTCTAAAGAAACACTCAACTTGGATCATGCACTCAATTATCTCTATCATCCAATATGACACTCGTATGAGAGATACAATCCATCTGTGAAAAATCATACATCCATGATAGAACATCTAAGTGATACCACTCAATTAGGTCTCACAAGATTACGGCCCAACACCACCATTTAAATGGAACACATATGAGTGAACACTAATGTCGGATCTCACCACATATAATATCATCATGGAACTCATAAACTCTTGATACTCAGATAGAGGATCTCACCCAACCCTGATGGGGGGTGTTTATAACCCTACTATAATAATGAAAGGTCACATTCCATATAAATGGGACACATTCAAGGATATTCCAGGGGCACAAGAAACCCATTTTTTTAAAACCGTAAATCATATCTCCTCGAATGGGTTATCACTCATATTTTCTGATAGGGGATACAAGAAACCCATTCTGTTAACCTAGAGATCTCATTCATAAAGGATATCACTCCTAGGATATAATGGGGGGTACCAAAACCGAAACTTGTGACCTTATGATCGTATCAATTAGATTGGGGATCCTCTCCCATGTAATGCTGATGACAATGAATCCACAAACGACATCTGGAATAACTAATTGTGTTATTAATTTTACTCTTAATGATTCCAATAACCATAAAAACCATCTTCTGAGTAGGGGTTCATATATTTGATGAAGATGCAACACTACTGAGACTAACACCTTAGTAGGATATCATATGTCCATTTCTTCCACAACCCTTATAATCACCACATGATATGGAAGCGATCATATAAAAAACGACTCTTCAATGTCTACTGGGTTTTCCTTCAATATATGGGATCACCTCCCATGTACTGTTGGTAACAGTGATAACATGTACATCATATAAGGAAAAATAAGATAGAGGATCCAACCCCTTACTCTGAAGGGTGATACACAACTCCAAAAAATAGATAGAGGATCCCACCCTGGCCTCTCAAGAGGGATACTACAACTCTATCCACGCTCACCTGATCGAGGGGATCACAATCTTGTTCTAAGGATGTAATTCCTTATAAACCCTCATAGGTATGAACAAAAGGAGTGCATTCAATTATTACTAGTCCAAATATTTCCTACCCAAGTGTTCCACAAACTCCCCCACCTCACATATCTTAGTCCGAAACTATGTCAACCATCATGTACTACATATAAAAATTCTCATTTTAAGATACTCACATGCCTGATTCCATGCCTTTAAGAAATTGATGTGCTGGGTGGAAACTCTTCCAAGAGGATACTACACATCATATAAGGGAGGCCTATATAATGTTTGATGTTGTATAAACACCCATCAATTTCCTCTTGCTACACACCTTGGTTGGGAATGTTGTACCACGCATAGTGTATTGACGGTACACGTTTGGCTCACTTTACATGAGCCCCGACCACATATTCCCTTCAAATAGCTCATTTTTCATGATCACCTCATGGTGTGTTCCCATTATAACACAGCATGTTCAAACTATACGACCCCTTGGACATGACTCTTTCTTGTGTCTATTTCCATCACCATGTGCCTAGGTATTTTGGTTGTGTACAATTACACAGCCATGTAAGTTCACATGGCTTCACTGGAAATGTCCTCAAGGATCAAAACATTGGGTCACTACATTGCATGTAAATATGGTACATGGTTTGTGGTCCCCAAAACTCATCTTCCCCGAATGGGACATTCACATGGTGAGTTCATCTAGTCTACGTGACATGTAGATAGGAAAATCCATCATAAATTCCCTATAATCATCCTGAATCACCCATGTTTCCCTTAATGACATAATGAAATCTTCTAGGGGTAAATATCAATTGTATAATGTATCTACAACCTTTATATTATTAATAACCACGGGGAGGAGATCCTAAAACTCAAAATGCCTACCATTTGTAAAAATGAAAACTATTCACTGTCGAATTAGTGATCAAAATTAGCTATTGTACTATCCAGAAGAGATCACCATTAAGATAGGTGATAATAGACACCTCCTTTGTTTGATTGGGTCATGTAGTATTCCATCGTTCAAGAGGGGGGAGGGGTTTCAGATCATCCTTTGTGGACAAAAAATGTGGCGGGGAGAGGGGTATTGTTTCAAATTTGATTTAAATTATACTCACATTTAACTCCCCAATATCACATGCTCTGCGGACTCATCTTTGACCAAATACCTAATGTAAAAAATGTTTATGTCCCACCTAGGATAAACAGATTGTTCTATAGTAAACAACTATCTCATAAATACGATATGAATCACTCATCTGATGTCATTACACATTTTCAATGAAACTATGCGTGCATGAAAAAATATTTTTAAAATATTTAATTTCATCTATTTTAGGGTTAGTGGGTCCCAGAAACCCACAAAGACTCAGTGTCAGGAATCATAAATATTCATTGGAATATACCAAAGTTTTACATGTCAAACTCGAGTCACTAAATCCTCCCAACCCAAAGGCTTTTTGTCCCCTTAAAGAGAAATACTAGAATCATGGGAAACAAATTGACCTATCAACATGTACTCCCACACTAGGGAGTTCAAAAATACCACCATAAATTCCAACATGTATTTCCATGCATCAATCAATAACACAATCAATGGAAACTAAAGGTCCATCACACTAAATTCTAGATCAACAAGGTCATCATCTAGCAAGAATGAAAGCACATGCCTCATTTAGTATGGAAGGTAGAAAAGACCAACCACTCGGTCCATCTATAGTCATAGTTTTTAATTGTCTGCCACCTCACTAACCTAGAACAGATACCAACAAAACCCTTCTATGAGAACACATGTTAAAGGAACTCAACAACTGTGAATTTAATCCTTCTTCTTTTTTTCCACTGACTATACTGCATTTTTTTTAATCACTTATATAGAACACATCTATGTGGGAAAAGCATTTCAATTTCTTCTGACTCTAAAGGCATGTCAAACATAAGCACAACCTCTTCAAGAGCCTGACATACAATCTCAAAACCAAACATGTGATGGAACCAATAAACAAACAGGGAAACCCAAACACACACTCAGTCTTACTATGATTTGTAGGAAAACCACCAATACTCAAAAAAACGCATGAACAAAAAAGTATAATGTAATCATCCACCACACCTCAAAAATATTTTCTGTACGCAACACTAAATCACCCTCATGATTTTCTTGAGTCACAAAAACACATTGTGGTGGGAAGGATGCTTCATTCATTTTAATTTTAAACCACGTCTAACAACACCATCATGTGGTCTTACTAATTCCCCATTCCACCCAAAACATGTCTCGAGAAAAAAATCATAAAAATGGTACCTCTCAATAGTATCTATCGATACAAATATAGAAATTTGATTGGACACATATCATACCTCTATCCCCTGGAGCCTCTGGTTCAAAGGCGTCTATGACATTCAGTTTTCTCCTCCCCTATTCCAAATAACTTTGGGGCTAGAATAGACCACATAGGTGTGGTGGTGGAAACTCATATAGGCTACCACATACTACTATTCAACCTTCTCCTCTGCCATGTTCACCACTATATGGACCTTTATGCTCGAAATACTACCCCTTCCATGTTTGTCCATCATCTGACACCATTTCTACATCATGAGGGGTCTAAAAACCCATTCAATATGTCCCCAACCATTGCAAGTGTAACACTTCCTCTCATGTGGCTGACCAACATGATCTGGAATCCATGATCCTCAGACCATCCATTTTGGGATCTCCTCCTGAAGCGTGGTGAATGAACGGATCCCAGAGCCTTTCATTTCTATGATATTACAAATAAACTATGGTGATAACATCTCCCACGTTCCCAACACTTATAGTCGAATTTAGGTTATATATAAATATATCCACCATCAAGGCCCACTCTCACACTGCAATATAGGAGGGAATGAAAAACGACATATTGAAACCCTGATCTCTCGGTCCAATCCCTTCTCAAAGTTACATGCTCTAAAGAATAGATCTTGATCCATATGCAGGGAGTAACATGATAGGTTTGAGAACATCATCGAGTACTCTGCCAAGAGGATTCAATCTTTCTGAAGATGCAGAATATTCTAAATCTCCACTAACCACAATGTGATTATATATAACTCCTTCCAAAATAGTTACTCAAAACCAGACCAAGTGAGTGTCACCTAATCATGTATATGCATCAAAAGACACAACCATCTCCCTACTAAACCATAAAAAAGGAACAACTCTTAGACCACCATCTTATATGAAGGTTTCCTTACATGGATGAAAACAAGGTAGACTCCCTGAAGTTAGTCATCCAATCCTTGCAGATCTAGATCACCCTAGCACAATAGAGGTCGGTGCCTCTAGAACATTTGAAGCACACTCATCATATGAACATCCTCATTCTACATTTTTAGAGTAACCAAATTTTTAACAGGTGGTGACTCGAGAGGCATTCAATGTAATGAAACTATGTTCCCAATGTGGAACCCACTTTTATATACTATATCACGACATGAACCATTATAGCTTGATTCAAAACTCCCCTAGCCCACCTCCATAGTCCAGAAGAATGAATCAAGCATCGAGTAGGTTATCACACACATGGGAGGCCTTATCTTAAGGTACATGTATACACACACAAAACCAAATACACCGATCAAAAAATAGTGTGTATATATATAATTTAAATGAAATGCACGGATTCATCTATGCCAAACAATAATATTTTAAAAGAAAAAATTGAAAAATACACAACATCCAAAAGAAAATTATATAATAATCTATCCTACCCAATAAGAGGGGATTTCTATCAAATGAACCCACAGTAATTCTCCTCATCCATGCTCCAAAAATCACCTTGATCCATCATGCTCACTATGCTCTACCTACTTCGGGTCCTCATGGGAGACAATTAAAAGGCCTATAGTCTGTAGAAGGCAAAACACATGTAGGAAAATCCCATTAAGGGGTAAGTATAGAAATAATAAATAGGCACCCAAAAAACCCAAATGAAAAGAGAGAAACTAAAATTTAATAGTTTTCACTACCTAGCCATAAGGAACCCCATCTAGATAGAGACTCCAACTCAAAACCTTCCTTTTCTATAAATGATAAGTAAGCTCTTCAATCATGGAGAGACCACTAATATGTAAAAATACAGTAAAGAAAACTATAAATACACTTAGATATACACTTCTAAAAAAAATTTGTATGGAGGTTCTAACCTTATACATACTGACATGTTCCTAGTTGAGGTTATAAAGAAACACCATACTAGGAGCACACAATCCATGTGATCTATTATTCCAGATATCTCTTGACAGAGAAATAAAATACATAGGGTAAAATCCATCCACCCATTATGGAACATCTAATAGATACCACCCAATAGAGTATCACATGCTAATGACCTAATTCTTCCAACCCGATGTAATATATCCAATAGAACACACTCATCATATCTCTCCAATAATAATGTCACATTGTAACTCAGCGGATCGTGATACACAGTTAGGGGATTTCAGTAATCCCTGGAAGGGGATGCTTCAAACCCAACTGAAACCATGAAATGATATATTATATAGAAAGGGGATCCCTCCCTGGATCCGATGAGGTACACTATAACCCAAAATGATAACCTAGAGATCAAATCACTCTAATAGATGTTGATCATATCTATAGTGAAACTCATTATGATTCCACAAACTCCATCTATAATAACTAAATGTGTAGGGGATCATACTACTCATGATTCCACATACCGTAATAAAATTGTATACTGAGAAGGGGACAATATATTTGATGATTCCAAATCCCTTCGGACACTTGGTGTTATGTAGGGGATCATATATATGATGATTTCACTAACATAGTATTCACCAAATGATATGTAAGGGACTATATACCTAATGATTCCTCAAAACATATAGGGTTCTCCTAACAAATATAGGATCACCTAGTATATGGTGTGTCCGGACTACTCATCCCCTTGGTAGTGTATCTTTTATGATTTTGTGTATGCACCCTATTCTTGTATACTTAATACATGTACTGTTACATAGCTTTTTACATTGACATGGATTCCTAGGAAATGTCCTTAGAACACACAACATTGTGTCACTACACGTAGTGTAACACCAGTACAGAACATGTAGTCTCCAAAAATCATCTTCCATTAATGGGAAGAACACACATTGTCTTCTTATGGTATACACACTATGTATATGGGAAAATATATCGTAAATTTTATACAATCAACTCGAGTCACCCTTTTTCCATAATATACACAAATCATCCATAAAGGGGTACTTATCTAGGGTATAAGGGATATACAATGTAAAATGATTCACAAAAAATGGGATAATGACTTAAAACTAAAATTGTATACATCATGGTGGGACACTAATCAATTTGGGGCTGAATCGTCACTCGAAAGATACTACTGTATGATCCAAGAGTGATCTCCATCATGATCTGAGATCGATGGGACCTCATTTCCTTGATTTTGTCCTTAGTTCATCTGTTGGTTGAGGGGGGGGGGGGTGGAGGGGTGGTTCAGATCATCTTGCATGAACAATAAAGGGTGTGTGGTAGAGGAGTATTGTATTAATTTTTATTAAAATAATAATTTAAATGAACTCCCATCCATCAAATGCACCATTGAATCACCTCCGACCGAACACCTTACACCAACATTTTTTTTCTCACACAAAGTGTAAAAAATGCTACTTGAACTCAAGAATGGTCACAAAAATATGATGTAATACCCATATTGGGAGTTATTAATTCCTTCAAAATAAATATTACACATGTGATAAAATATAATTAATACTTTTAATATCACCATTCTGATGCTCTCTAGGCCTTAGAAACATGCACAGACTTAGCGCCTGGCTTATGAAATATTCTTAAGAATATTCCAAATTATTACAAGTCAAGGACGTGTAACTTAATATCCATTTTATTTAAGAGTAGGAAAACGAGAATGTAAAATAAAAAATTATTTTATACACATTTATTAAATTAATTCTTTCGTTATCAATTGGTGGGAAATGAAGATAAAAACCATTGATGGTAAAAAGAAAAAAAATTTCTGGAAAAAAACATTTATTCCACCAGAGTATTTTTTATAATAATAAATTAAATAAAAACAAAATGAAGAATTATTTAGATTAATTTTATATATTATTTATTAATTCATGTTTTTATAATCTACTTTATTTTATTAGGAATTGAAAATGAAAAATTCTTGTATTATTAATAAAAACACATTTGTTTAAAAAATGATTTCTTGGTATATTGGATACTTATTTTTAAATTAATTTCTATAACATATAATAATTAAAAGATATAAAATTGACTCCATATTTTGATTCATATTGTAATTTTTTTTAATTAGTCCACTTTTATTATTTTTCATAATGAATAGTAACATCTATAAAATTTTGTTAACAAGGTTAGGGATAAAATAGGTTAACTGGGGGTTAAACTAAAATATAATGGTAAAAAAACCACATAATAATATACATATATTATTGATTGAATATATTTAACACATATCCTACCCTAACATCAATTTATATTCTATTTCGAAGTACATTCAGATTAAATATTCTTTTCATTATTTAAATATTTTAGGAAATTACATGAATATCTCTCTCCTCAATTATAAAAGGGTACCTCTTGTTATCCAATATTAACACAATTTGACACCAATAATTATTTCAATTAGATACAAAAAACCTTCCTACGATACATAAGATAATTATTATTCTATTTTTAATACCCTAATTCCATCCTATAAGTATTATGGTGTAATCCAATGGGGGTCTCCCAAAGAATAGGTAATCGGCTTACCCGACTAATTAATTGATTATATTTTCTTTTAATTTCTCTAAATAAGTTTCATCTATCCTAAAATAATTAATATATTAAAATAAATTTATTAATATTTGAATACTAATATTGTACATCCATGTTCAATATCCTTCACATTAATTGGAAAATTATAATGTCGCTCATGCGTACGTGTTGACTACCTCCCCAACAAAGTGATGTAATTAAATTTTCATTAACTATTTTAAATAGATTGTAAAAGAATATTTTTAATGAATATATATCCTACTTATCATATAATTATAACTATTTAAAAGAAATTACTTCTTACACTTCCATCATTCTATCCATTGAACAATTAAAACATCATTTGTGTGTATGTATGGAATACTCTCTTAGTGAAGTCTTGTAATTTGTTTGTCAACACTGTTTATAGGAATAGTTATAAAAGTGTGAAAATGAATCAATATTTTTATTATATCATTATTAATATTCATGTTATTATTATATAATTACCATGTGGAATATAGATGAATCATTCAAGAGACACCTACAAGGAAAAGATATCGGCTTTCACTAGAATGCTCATTTTATCAAAAATACTATTAATAAATGGACAACATGAAATTATAATTGAATTATACACGAAATACTATTTATTAATATGGTTCTAGAATAAATTTATAAAAAATAAATTTCATTTTATTTTAGTATTTATCAAATATAATGAAAAATCATAAATAATATAAGGGTTTCTCAAATCAATTTTATTTCAATGAGACATATGACATATTTTCCACTTGATTATTTTTATTGTAGTGTATAAGAAACCCTTGAATATAATATAAGATTATTATTATAAACATTATGGATATTTACAAATACATATAAGGTTCTCTATTTAATGTTTTTTATAAACATTTAATTATAAAGTTAGGGTTTATGTTATAATTTTATTTTGTTTCGTGATTGTCTATTCTAAATCTTTGTTGACTGAAATTTTGCACATATTTACCTTCAAAAAAATATATTTTACTTTAATATGGATATTACGTGAATTAAAATTTATTATTACCAATTTTATCAATATTATTCATAATGTGATCATGAACATTATTTTAATAAAAAATGACCTTATATCCTCTTTGGTTGACTAACGTGTTCTTATATGTCCACGTATTTTGAAATTTTATAAAGAATGTTATTTTATTTTATAAAAATTTATTTTAAAGGATATTTTTATCATATATTATCTTATTTTCAGAATTTTAAATTAGATTTCTTGAAAATGTTTCAGCACTGTTAATTTTTTAATTTTTAGCAAAATTATGAAAAGAATATTTTTTAATTTTTATCACATGAATATGTATTACCACTAACAAGACTATCGATTATTTTTTATATTAGTTTAAAAGTTAAAATTATTATTTTAAAATAAAATATTTTTTAAAATATTTGTTGTTAATTTTTATTTTTTAAATATTCTAAAATGATATTGTATTTCCCCTTTTTGCAATGAAATTTTCAAATGCTCTTAAAAACTAATTTTTCATCTTTGTTAACATATTTTATGGATTATTTCGGTTCAATAAGGATATGATCATAAAATACCATCAATGTATATTATTTTGATGAATTATTATTATTTAGGTTTGATTTTATGAAATCGATTTTTTTTTGATGGGTAATGATATGATGAAATAATGAAATTTTTATCAATCCCATTCCATTATCATTTGTTAGGATATGAATGATTTATGAATGTTTTATGATCTCATGGACCAATAAAGTATTTTTTTCATTATAAAATTTGTGGGACCAAGATTATATATAAATTGAATGAATTGGGTAATTATTGATATCCTATGAGTTAATATCTATTGGATGGGGAGTGAAGTGAATTTTGAAAGAGAAATTGTCCAATATGATAGTTTGGGAGTTAACATTGACTAAATATATTGATGAATGATTAAAAAAGCAGATACACTATGATAGTATTTGTAGTGATATTTTAATATAAAAATATATTGTATTCTAATGTGTATGATAAAATTTTTTTCTTATGATTATGATATGTTCTCATGGATTATGATTGATTATTAGTGATTTCACACTCTTAGGACTTATGTGATTTTTTATAAAAACCACACATTCCTTGATTAATGATTAAATATATTTCATTGGTTTGTATGATTTTTCATAATTTATGATCACATTAACATACTCATATTCTAATATTATGATCACTTATGATAATTGATTAATATCTACCATGTTTACCATTAGTGAGAATTTGATATCAACACTTCTCAGGTTTTCTAATTTGAGTGATTACGAATGTTTTATATTGGTAATGTATTTTATGTTTACTATGAGATAATGATTTTTTATGATTTTTAATTTCGTTCATGAAAAGGGAATTTTATGTATATATTCTCAAAAGACACAAACACTTATAGATATCAGTTATGTATTATTTTTAAAATCATTGAGTATTCTCATAAAATTATACAATATTTAAGTATATTAGGTATTTAAAACCATGTTTGGTATTATTGTATGGTTTAGTTATTTTTATAAAATATAATTTGAGTAGTTTGATTAAATATTTTGGGATATGTGTATGTAAATGAAAATATCCTGAAGTTTTGGAAATTTAGAGGAGTGTGATTTTACTAGAATGTAAATCCATGTATGGAAATCAAAAAGTGTACATAGATATAGAATAGGTAAAACATGATTTTTTGACTCTAAAATGCGTTTCATGGATATTAACATGATTATTTTTAGTGCACGAGGAGTTGGCCTAAATCGACATAGTTGGATAGACACTCCTAAGGGATTTCTTTAGTTAATTAATATTCTGTTTATGAACCATTATATGTATTTTTGGGAAAGAATATATGATATCCTATTAAAATAAATATTTATATGAGTGAACATATTGTTCCATGGGTTAAAATAAGGTGTCCAAATTTAGAAAATCATAAGAATGATTTTCATAAGTATATAATAGTTTACTCTTATTATTATGGATTGGTACTCAAACAATGTTATTTGGATTCAATAAATGGATAGAACTATATAGAGAAGTTCTAATAAATAATGTGATAGTAATTAAATTGAGTACCCAAGTTTCATGGGATCAAGATTGTGAAATATTATGATTATTCATATCCATCTATTAAAATATATGATAAACAAACTAAACATAGGTGAGTGTCATGACACAAGTAATAATTGAAAATTTTAATTTTATATGATCTCATTTTATAATTAAAATTGATGCAAAATATTAAATTTTATGTTGGTAATATTTATGGGAAGAATAACCAATTTAAATTTCTCAATGTAATGAGAAGATTTTCTATTTATGAAAAATAAGCAAGAAAAAGAAACTTACGAGAACGAATTAAGAGTTCAACTGAGGGAAATGTTGTTCATCCTATGGTACCACTAAAATTTTAATGTCATAAATATAGGGAACATATGAATTATCCAATTAAATTATATAATACATGTTCTAACTCTTATAAAAATTATGATCTTATTTTTTCCCAATAATTGATGTGGACCATGATGGTTATAATATTTTCCACTATAGTGATGGGTATTTCATGTTAGTGTTGGTATGAATAAACCATATTAAAATAATATTTTTAATCCTTTAATGGTATTTGATATGATTCTATGCATTGATTATCTATATCTCTATAGATTCTATATAAATTTCTAGAATTAAGAAATCAAATTGTTTATTCCAAATCACCACATTGTCTACATTCATGGAGAGGATGAATATAAACATAAAAAGTAAATTAATTCTATTGTATGTGTTTTATTTCATTTTCATGGGGGATATTTATCTCAAATGGTTGGGGTGAATCTAAATTTTTTTGATCTGCCTATTATTTAGAAATATTGTGATATATTTTATGGATAATTGAATTGTATTTCCCTGAATTGAGAAGTTCAGTTTTCAATAGAACTTATTCTAGGTTCTATGCCCATTTCAATGAACCCTTATAGAATTTAACCAATCAATTTGAAAAAATTGAAGAAGTATGTAATGTCCATACATGGGTTCCACACACTAGTGCCTCGTGCCAGTTTCTCCCATGGCATTAGTCATGCCTCCATGTATACCAGAGGTTAACAACTACAAGTAGGGGTCTAATATCTACCATTGGGAGACTAAACCCTATTTATCAAATAAGCACAACAATAAGAATAAATAAATAATAGAACACTATATAACCAAACTAAATTTCAGAATGAAAACACACCAATATAACATGTTGAAGCAAACATGAATACAATATCTAAATTATATTAGTAGATTTTTGATTCCATAGTAAGTGTCATGTGCCTAATGAAAAACCAAAAATAAAGACACTAAAAATACATAGAAGGTCCTGAAACCATGTATGCTTCAACCACCCAAGATCCTTCTCATCTTAGCTAACTAACATAGGTCTTTTATCCATATCTTATCCCGCAACCATGAAATCTATTCAGGTACTGATCAGGCACCCCTGATAGGGTGGGAGTAAAAATTAGTAGGAATCCACTAACAGCGTCTAAAACAATATCCCGTCAATAATAAGATATGTCATTTTATGAAGAATAATATAAAATCAAAATGGTAAACCATTTATATATTCGATTATTCTATATTTAACCATACAATATCTTGTTTCATTAGGTCCCCCAATAAATCAATAGCTATTATGGACCATGCCATAGTCTAAACCATATGAAACAATAGATCACAAGTCCTTATCATATTGGCATCATTAATTACATTTAAATTCATATTAGGACCATTTGGAAGTAGCACCCAATGCCAATATCATGGGAGTGCTATGTTGGGTGTATCACCCCTTGGGTATTTAGAGCATCAGTCCCTATCCCAAACATCATTTCACATGGGTATTTAGAGCCACATGCATTTTACCACACTATTAATCATGTATGTGTATTTGGAGAAGCAGTCCATATCGCCCACTAATTATCACATATAGGTATTTGGAGCCTCAGCTCCTATCCCACACAAATTTATAACCAATGGGTATTTAAAGCCTTGTTCCCTACCCCAAACACATTTTTGACTAATATCATAAATATCAAAATATCTCCAAAATAAAATTACATACATCATAGTTATGCATCAATAACATTCTTATCAGACATTATCATTTAATTATACCATTTCACATTATCAAAACAATGATAACTATTTAGTATAATTTAATAGAATATAATGATCAGTTCATCATTGAACAAATTATCATAATTTATTTTCATAACTTATTAACCCATAACATTTTTTCCAAACATACCCATATTCCAATAATCAATAAATTATACATCTCAAAAAATTAATAAATTTCACATTCCCATTTCACTAACATAATCTGCAATACCTACATCCAATAAATTCTACAATAACATCATTATATTAATTAAATAACCAGGAAATTATTCCAATTCACCCAATTACTAATTACACAAATTTTACCCATTCAATTTTCTCATTGTAATTTAATTAATTCAATTCACCCTCTGATACAATTTACCAATAATGGAAATTTCAATTTCTCAATTTTATAAATATAGCTAAATTTATAAGATGGGATTTTCAATATTGACTACCCACTCCATGATCATTGAAAACCGCTCACTAGGGGAAATCCAAAAACTAAAGGAGAATGTGTAATTTCACAATTGAGAACACGAAAAAGATCCAAAACCAAGATCCAAGATCAAACTAATTATATCCTTGAATACCTAGATAAGAATTTATCACCAATGAGGGAAAAATCACATTAAAAGACGAATGCATGATTGTAGAGGGTGTGGAATCTAATGTGGATGAGAATCTCTTAGTATGAGAGGTTATATTCTTCAATATGAACTATGAATTTCTAAGAACAGAGTTTATAATCCCTTAGATTTCTTCTGAGAGCCTCCATAAAATGACAAAAAACATTTAGGTTATACTTGGTTTGAATTATGGAAAAGGTATAGGGATCAAATAAATTTGTTCTATTCTTTTCGGGTTTATTTTTCCACACACATGATTTCATGTATGGTGCACATATTTTTCAACAAATCGGTGCCTAACCATGCTATTAATAGTGAGCCTCCTCTTAGGAGCCGCAGAACTATAGCTTAGAGGCCCATTTTTTTATAAACCAAGAACCATCCGTGCAAAAACCCCTCTATCTGGGATCACATGGTTTGATGGACATAGAACGCCATTTGGGAAAACAATGCTCCACCAATGAAATTTCCCTCTTCCTTCAAAAATTTCCAAATTCCAACCAAAAAACACCTAGGTAAAAACTAAATAAAATATAATAAAATCAAGAAAAAGCTGTAACTAAAAAATATATTAAGAATTCTATAGAAAATACCAATGTCTTATAATCCCACACCACCTTAAAACAGCTCAGTCTCGACTTATACTCCCATTCACCTCTAATATTCAAATGTAAAATCATCAGTTCACTAAGCGTGCATATCTTCTTCTCTCTCACATGTTTATGGCCATGTTTCCAAAATTTGTGAACTATCATCAAGGTATTTACCAAAAACACTATATCACTATGATCCAACACGTGAATCAGATGATCCTCAATGGACACATAGTCTCATGCTCAATATCATCCTTATTTATCACATGAGAATAGTCAAGTTGATACCGCCAAAAACGTGACACATGAAAAATGTTATGAAAATCACTTTACCTATATGAAAGAGATAATCGGTATTCCACAACCCCAAACCTCCCCAAAAACTCAAATATACCAAAAAGCATGTGTCCTGACATTCCCTACATAATAATATTATGGTGAACCAGTCTTGGAGAAACCCAATGGAAAATATGACCACCCATTGAAACATCAAGGTTCATTGACATCTATCAGCATATGCCTTCAACCATCTCTGAGTCATAACCATACATTTCTTAAATAGTTAAACTAGATCCAGTATCTCCAACATAAAATGGGGTTCCAACAATACTTAGTCAATTGCCTCCATCTTGCATTGAGTCGATTCACATGACCTACCATTAATAGCTTAATATAGTGTCATCTTTATAGTCACATGATGACTATTGTAATAGGAAAACTCAAAAAGTGATATTTGAATCTCCCAGGGAAAAAATTAGTCATGAAAACATTCTCGTAGAATATTCTCAAGTTCCCATATAATACATTCCAAATTTGCATCTATCTATGGGTGAAAACCCATACTCCAAAAGTCATGAAATCTAAGCATTTTTTGAAAACCCTACTTGAAATTCAATCTAATATTTGAGTATTTTTCTAAAACTATACTTTTAGGATCATTGAGAATATTGAATATCAAGAAAGAATACATATCACCCAACTAATCCATCGATATAGTATCTTGAATATGTAAAAAATGATATACATTCATTAGTCTGTTCAATACAACCCAAATAGCATCATTTATCTATGGCGTCATTGGAATACTGACCATAATGTCCATGGTAACTTCTTCCCACATCCATTATATAATGGGAAATGGAAATATTATACCTCTAGGTCACTGATTATTAGTCATCACATATCGTGAGTTTAGCATTGTTTGAGGAACCCCGCTACATATTTTTTATTTTCTCACTATGATAATATTCGTGATAAGTCATGGAACATTTAGTCCACACATAGATGCTCCTCCCATTTTGTGGCATGAAATTTATGCATCATATCATCCTGCATACTCATAGTCATAGAAAAAAGATTCCTAACATAGATGATATCATCCCTATCTATGATATAATTCTAACGTGACTCCCTATGATCAATGATTTCCCTCATGGAAAAACAATCATGATCCTTATACTGTCTATCTCTAATCTTCCTCAAAAGCATATAATCCACTAATACAGATACGAGATTCATTTTCTCCTTTCCCTCATTAACCATAACATTCATTTTAGCTACTAAGGTCTTCATTTATACTCCTTACTATGCTCTTGAACTTACCGAGTCTGTGTTTTTCTACTTAATGATTCATAATCATACTCTCCCTTAACATGAATATATAATAGGTAAAAATCAATTGAATTTATTTAATTAACCCACCTCCACGTATTGATATTTAAATCTTATTTTGAAATTATATTTTTTATTATTCTATGATATATATACATAGTAAATAATTTTCTAATCCTATAATATCACTGACACATTAAATCATAATCCACGACAGCTAACTCGAGGTCATGTGTAGAGTAGTCCCATTCAAGATGGATATATAATCGAATGAAATAGTGGGTTATATAATTATAGGACCAAAAATCACATAATTAAAACCATACACATGTTTTCCCCCTGAGGAAAAGAATCCATACATTAACCATAATCATAATGAAACACATGATAAAGAAGAAGGATTCATAATTCCAATTTAATTCATGATCAAATTCCAAATCATAAGGATACTCAAGAAAATAAGGAATTAAATTTTTTTTACTTTACTAATTGAATAATGGATATATTTAATTAACATGTATTCATATAGAATAAAATTATTAAGAAATATCTAAATAATAATGAATGAAAATAAACCACTTGGGTGATATTTTATAAAATAACAAAAGGGTAATTTTAATGAAAGAAATAGAATATTATTTCCCATATTACAATAATTGAACTAATATGTCTATACATAAGAAAAAATAGTTTTTAAAACCTATTCATGGATTATTAATATTTGGTGATGTATATTCTTGACATGAGAGAAGAAATATATTTTTTCCCTTAAAACAAGTTTATATAAATATGGTAATTTTGAAGAGAACTAAAACATGTATAACCCCAGAAATGAAAATGAAAACTAACTAGATATATATAATGAATATATATATATATATATATTAAATAATATCATATGAGAAATATTTCATATATATGATAAAAATAAAAAGAACATTCAACTAATATATAATGAGGGTGGTACAGAAGTTCCAACACACAATCATTGAAGGAACACGATTATAAAAACCATTATTAAAATCATACTTTTTTTAAATGGATGAAAAATCATCCATTTGAAAATATAATTATAAAATTTTAAAAGTCGCATGAGATTACATAACAATAGGTTTCTTATAAAAAATTAGAAAATTCGAAGGAAATACAAGGAGGGGAAACCGTCGTTATAGAAGATGTGAATTGTTCTTAAATATAATTTTCTTTTTTAGGAGGAAAATAATAACTATAAAGAATTTGTTATATTTAGTAATTACCCATGAGATGAAGAATAATTATAGTGAAAATAAATCATACATAGTAAAAATAGACTTTTAGGAGAATGTATCCCAAGAATAATAATTTAACTTAATAATTAGATTATAATTAACAAAGATCCTTACATAAGTGTTATCTTTAAAATATATGACCCAAAAATATAAACATGGGATGAATTTTAAAAAACCATAGATTGAAAGAAATTAATGAGATTATATAAATTAAATAGAAATATTTATATAACAAAAATTTTAACAAATGGAAAATACAAATCATATATCGATGAATCAAAATTGTAATACAGAAACCCTTAACCCATTCATCATTTTCTGTAAATTTGTTCTTAACATCCTAAATAAAAAATTTATTTTTATTAAATAATATATTCTTAGTTATATTAAACTATATTTCATATTATTAATTCCCTTAAAAATCATATTTTATTTATTAATTAAATATATTTAATGCTTATGTCAGTAAATAAGAGATGTTCAGACATTTTTTTTCGTAACTTGTTTTTCCAATTTAACGTGATAAATAGTGTCAAAAAATAGTTTCATAATATTTCTAATATTATTAGTGTTATGAATAAAATATTTTTATATTAAATATATTTTTAACACCATCTTTGATGGTTGGGGGCGTCTAATGAAATTCATCACTCGTGGAGCTGGTTGTCCACACGTAAACGTGATTAATTTTTCGATTCCTCCCAAAATGATATATAATGAATTTAAATGATGATTTTAAATTTTTTAAATATATATATATATTACATATAACATATTTATTCATTAATTACATCATTTTTACCATCCATTAATATAAGCTATGAAAAAATGGAATACATCGATTTGTGGAGGAGGTAGTCCATGCGAAGCACTAATGATGTTTTTGTTTTCCTTCATGGAGGTAGTATAATAAATGTTTATATTTGATTAATATAATAACATATACGAATAAAAATCATACGCATTTTTTTATATTTATATATATTTAATACATTTAAAAGATATATATTAAGGATAAAATATTATGAAAAAGGACATACTTATATTGGAGACATGATCTTCTCTTAAATATCTTCTTTAAAATAATTCGGTAAGATATCTTCTAGATGTTGAGATATTATCAATGATGTATGGAATTATTAGTAAGTTACATTGGAAATATTTTAAAGGAAAATTTGAATGGTATGTATTTCCATGAAGTGGTAAAATTGATCCCCTTTTTTATGGGAATTAAGCGGAACTTTTTGGAATTACCATTACTCTTCCTTGATATCACTACACTATTTATTATTAAATAAGTACATAATTTCATAATATTGTAGTTTGGGGTGATATTGGGTACATAAATACATAACCATGTCTATAAAATCATTTTTTCATAATGTCTCATGTCCTTTACGTTATGTTCTTACATTTTATCATTTTGATTTATATAAAGGTAACTTATTGGAAACTAAGTACATCATATTATATTTAAAAATATAAGGTAGAAGATATTGAAAAAAATCGATATTTAAAACCTAAATTTAACAAAAATTTATTTGAATCCAATATATATATTATAAAATCATTGTTAATATTAAAATATATAATATAAAAATATTTTCTCAAGAAAATTTGGATTTCAAGCATTTTTTGTTATTAATTTTATTTTTTATTGATTAAAAATTAAATTATTGTCAATAAAACAATAAATTGTTTTAAAAATCATATTTGAGAAATAATTTTTATTAGCTCAATTCAATTTACTAAATAATAATTACACAATATCCATAAGTGAATTCATTTTGAAAAATATAGTTTTACCGTTATCGAAATAATTAACTTTAATCATAGTAATATTATATTATGTCATAAAAATGATATTGAACATGTTAAATAATATTTAAATGTTAAACTGAAATAGTAAATACATTTTAAATATAAAATTTATTAATTTTATAATGCTTTATTTTTAATTTATGCGCATAAAAAAAGATTTTAGTGTGAAATATAACATTAGTTTCAATAATGATGATCTTGTGTTTTATAAATTCAATATATATTTTGAATATAATTTTAATAATTATTAAATATATATCTATTATATGAAAATTGTTTTTTAAACATTTATTTCATTCTTGTGTTATTAATGTGATAGTTTTTAACAAAATTGGTACATTTTACCTTTCACCAAAAAACCAGTATTTCAAAACATTACCAAAACATTAAACTAAGATAAATTGGATATAATGATGGAATAATTGGTGCTTCCTATAAAAATTATTTTTAAAGAATTAATTATTCATATTTTAAATGAAAAATATAATTTATAAATAAAACTACTTTTATTGGAATATTTTGTTTTTAAACATTATGTGTTCCTAATATATTATAGTATTGATTTATAATTTATGTGATATTGATATATTATTTTATATATAATTATATATTGAAATAATAAAGTTAATTTATAGGATAAAATATATAATTCTTAATAAAAAAGTTTTTTGAAAATAAAAATAATTTACGTACTAAATATTCATTATGAAATAAAAATAATTACTCATTTATATTCTAAAATAATTTGTGACTAATTCATAGGTATTGAAATATTTGTCATAATTTTATATATACATAATATCAAATTTTAATAATATTAATATAATTGTTATATATATGTTACGTGTAAATATATATATATATATATATTTTAAACTTTTTAGTATTATTTTTTTATTTAATTATTATTTATCATTTTTCACAATACAATACTGTAGTATACCATTTAGAAGTATCTGAAATGACCATGTCCCCAACACCCATATTTAAAATGACCATATTCATAAAGACCAAATTTTCAAAGGCCCCATTTCATTTCTATATTTATTTTTAATAAGATTATTCCATCCACAGTTCTCATTTGAATAGTTTTCATTTATTATTTGACAACATAATTTAAATATTCTTGATGTTATTCCTCACTATCGGTATTCCATGGCTATTGGTGATCATTAATGGTGAAGATAATCCAATATATCTACTAGGGTTAAATATTTTATTCTTTTCTAATTATTTTCCCATTTTAATTTATGGAAATTTAATGGATGTAATAGTCCATAATGATTAATAATCTGTGGTGTGTAATTCTTTGTTTGATGTTCTTTTGTTGTAAATTATTATTACAGTTGAATAAAATGTTATTGGTTTAATTCATATCTTCTATGACTTATTTCCTTTTCAATTTCAACTCCTTAAAGATATAATTAATTTCAATTTTATACACATTTAGATTATGGAATAAATATTCTTTCTAAAAATATAGAGAGTTATATAATGGTTTTTTTAAATTTTAAATAAGTAATCATGGATAAATGAGGAGTACATGTTTTTACTAAGGAATAGAAAAAACCCACAAAAATCCTACTAGGAGCTTAGTAGGTACCAAGTGAGGCTTGTTGAGATAAAGTAAATCCCCACCTAGACAATTGGGTAACCAGTGGTTATATAATTAGGATGTTTAGGTTTATTTAGTTAACTATACGATATTTTCTATTTTTTTTAAAATATCGTAAATCCTTTTCTTGATCGCTGGTTGGGAATAATAAGTAATGCGATTATATTTTTGGGTTTTCCTTCTTCTATCATTCTTCATAGTGGGATATAGTTATCAGGTGATGTGATATTTTATATTCATTGGAGAGACTGTGTTCTCTGATATAAGGTTATGGTGTTTCTCGCTACCTTTATTTACTTCATTATATACTTTCTAATGAATTATCGTAAACATGTTTTACTCTATTATTATAGGAATATTATATTCAATAATATTATAAATTTTTTGGAGTATCCTTTAAAGGAAAATAATTAAAATTAAAAAATATATATATCTTATTCTACATTTGGTAATTTATCTGGTTATTTAATTGTATGTTGAAGAATGATAATTGGGATTGAAAGCTAATGTACCAAAAAGGATGTCCTTGGTGGTTGACCATCTCTTAGTAGATAAGAAAATAATTTTGTGCCTATGAGGATAATTCATCAAAGTTAAGGATGATATATTATTATTATATATATTATTTTTATATGGATTTATTATATTTAATGAGTGTTTAAAATACTTACCATTGATGTAAAATGGGAAAAATAAAACAACAAGTTAGTTCAAATAATCATCAATGGAATTGAGTCAATGATCTTGTATGGTTTTTTAAATATATGTAGACCACCATGGATTGGAATATTAATTATATTTCCTTTTTTAAATGTTGATAATTTCTATAATTTAAAAGTATTTCAATCACTGGATGAGGTCCAATTCAGATTATATAAACTAGGATTTCATAAAATATGAACTATGAGATCATAATATATAGGCTATTGAATAATAATATATGGACTAGGGGTTAATGAATATAGACAATGTGATCATTGTAAATGAATTAGGGAAATTATCCAATGATTGATATTGGGAAAATACATAGTATATAGGCCATAGCATAAGGCATTATCACAGAACATAATCCAATAAACTGGTTTCAGTGTGTACATTTATACATTTTCATAGATACAAAGGGCCATATCCCAATTAATAGATCATTTTATAAGTGTTGGATAATAAGATACATAAATTATACCCACTTTATAAATTGAAAATAAAATAAAACATAATAAAATAAAATTATCATCTACTATGAAATAAATTTAAATATTTTTTCTTCATATCCTAGTGATAGGAACAAAAATTAGGCTGAGCTCAATTTCATGTAAGGGTTACATACATTAGAAGATGTTATTAATAATTAATCTTATTCTTTATAGAAAGGTAAATAAAAGAATGTATTTAACTTAAATCAATATCTTCCGAAAGAAATATGTCATTATCAATATGTTAAGGTAACTAGTTGAACACACATGCCATTTAATTAATACAATGATATCAAAATGAATCCAACGATAATAACCTAGGGATAATTGTAATAACTAAATTATAAATGTATGAATTGATTAATTAATATACTTCATGATCACATGAATCATCATAACCTTAATATCTAGACCTTATAAATGATATTTTTAAACAATGTTTCATAACCCATCTGATTTAGTATACTAAATTTTCTCATAAGACCTATATATGAATAAATGTACTGTAAAAAGTCAATATAGAAACATAATATCATTTACATTGAATTAATCATATATTTAAAAATCTATTAAATACATTAATCAATATTACGTATCATAAAACATACATATTGAGTGAAGGGTATTGATTTATCAGTATTTCCTCAATTAATCAATTAACATTCAAAATAAACACAATATTTAAAAATTGAATAAGGTTTTGAAAATAATAATGTACATCATATGAAATATAGAATTTTAAAATAAATTTAGTTTCCTATGAAAAATTATCATAACAATTTGAATGTTTTGAGAGTAAGTTATCAATCACAATAGAAACTGAAATTTCACAACAATTTTTTACAAAGTTGTGACCATTTAAATTATGATCCTTGGAAGAATATCCCTGAAACGAAAAACTAATATTCTATAATAAATATATATTCCAATTAAATACATAAAATTGATAGTATGTAAAACATATAAAAGTGAATAGATTCATATTAACAAATATGTCTCAATGAAATAGAAATTGAGATGAAATTTATTACCTCACGCTTCCAATTTTTTGAATGTGATTTAACCTCATTTTAAAGGGTTTATACATGGAGTTAATTTATATGAAATCAATATAAAAAATTTAATATATTATTGGTTCTTATTATAATATTTTACCATCCTCTTAATTATAATATTTTATTAATTTAATTGTTTCGGGTGATAATTTTCATGTTCTATTATTATTTTTTTATGAATGTTGTGATTATTGGGTATGGGATATATATTCATAATTTAAATAATTATATTAATGTTATAAATATATTACCTACTCATTATAAACAATTTTTTAGTCATTATTGTATGTTGGACTTGTATGATGATGCGCATTGTTATGTGTAGACAGTATGGTGTGTGTAAGCACAAGTTACAATAGAACTCCATTAAATAGTTTAAGTGTAATAGATCATATTATAAATATTTTTTATAGAATTTATATAATTTCTAATATATCACGTATATTCATTAATATTCTTAGTACCTTTCATTTAAATCATAAGTGAAAAACGAATCACATAACATCATGAGGGGGTAGTTTGAAGTAGACATGAGTAATGTTATAATATATTACATAGAATGGGGAATAAGAAGTTAAATGTTATCTTATAATTAATTAAATATAATTATAAAAATTAAATTCTCTATAATTAATAAAAAATTCATTATAGCTGTCCATGATTAGTGTTGGTGAAAGACGAGTTACATCGGTTCGTAAGGCAGTAGTCTGCCGTACACATGATCATAGATTTTCATTCCCATTCGAATGATGTGGAGATGGTTATAGGTTATCATATATAAATAATTATATCTCATTATATATTAGATATAGTTTTTATTATATTATAATTAATTAATACTATTTTAAGGAGAAGGAGGAAGAAATGAAATAAAAATGATCATTTAAGAACGTTACACATTCTTCGAACGACCACCTTCATTTTTCAACAAAAGCCTTCATTGGGTGGATTTATAAAAAAGAAAATAGATATATAATGTTGCTATATTATTAATTATGGTATTTTTTACAGTCATGACAATCATAATTGGATTTGGATATGTGAATATAGGAGGAGAGGAGGTGGATTTTTATAATTGTCGGAGAGGAAACATATTGAATTGTTGATAATAATCATCTACAATAGTATTTGTATTATGAAATAATCCGAAAAATGGAATATTATCTAAATTTATATGTTATAATGTTTATATATGGCACTAAAATGGGTTATGGATGATTTATTAAGTTTTTATAACTATTATCAATTTAGATTGACACCAGGTAAATCATTTTTTAACTTATGAGTGATAATTGATTTTCACTTGTTTTACTATTCATAATGGTAAAAAATATAATTATAATTTATATCATTATATAAATTATGATGATAAAAAATATAGAAAATATTTTTCTAAACTGAAATCATAGAATTTGAATAATAAAATTTAAAATTATACTCACATACACGATAAAAAAGAGGACTTCCTAAGAGAAATTATTGTAAGTATAATAGTTTTTAGTATAAAATTACATTATGAAATTGATTCCAATATTCTAATTTTTCTTTATTGTAAAATATCTCAAAAAAATAATCTTTAATAATAAATTAAAATATAATTTATCTTTACAAAAACAAATTAAATGGTGTTTTTCAATAAAAAATCATTATTTTTAACCATTTATGAAGAATGAACGAATTAAAAAAGACCTATATTCACCCAAATATAGTTTAGATGTTCTTAATTAAATAAAAATTAATTTATTCCCTAATTTTATTTATAATTATTTTTTTCATAATAACGCAATAAGAGATGAGGTATTTTTTAAAGAAATTTTTTTCCCATAAAACATTTATTTTAGATTGAAATTATACTAAAATTTATTACTAATCAATATATATCCAATGAAATGGAATGAAATAAATATTTTTCATAATTTAGTTTTTCATATTAAAAACCACCAATATAAGGGCTAGTTTATAATGTTCATGATTCAATAATATTTAAATAGTGTATCAAGAATCCTTTAAACCCGATGTTGTTTTCATTAAAAACTATCGATGTGATTAAATTTATTTTGAATAAAATAAATCAAAAAGTCTCTGGGTGTTTCTTCTTCAATCATAAAAATAATTTCCCTGACACTGGTAAAAATTTCAAACTAAATAGTTTAAGGTAGTTCTTTATAACATCCATTGTTTCCCACATGACTTTTACCAGTGTTTTGATTTATTCAATATACCATCATCTGTTGATTCATATGATTCCTTAATAATTTCTATCTAGTATCAAAATAATTTATAGGTTCTTAACAGTGTGATATTACATGTTCAAATTTCAATTCAAAATAGGTGAGTATAATCATTAGTTATAGAATTTACATCATCAACCATGATATATAGAAAACATCATCTACTTTTGAAATACTAATTGAAATTTTCAAATGGTAATTAATAAATCCAATTAATTCTAGTATTTCCAAGGGTATGATTTACAAGTGGATTAGTTTCCATTTCTTACTAAACCATATAAAACCCTTCCATGTAGATAAAATTAAGAAAACATGATCTCACACTTGGAATTCTAAATCCTTCTAAAACATTTCATCATATCACTTTTTAATGCATTAAGATATTATAATATGATCCTAAATACCCTTTAAAAATATTTTTATCTCTTCATCATGATTTTGGACTATAAGCTTCCACAAACCGACTTCATCCTAACTAGTTGTACTGTGAAATACCTTCCCATATATTTCTTCACACATTAACATTTATATATGTGAATTGAAACTATTGTTATTGAAAAAATATACCAATTTTAAATTCTAATCCCACATATAGTTTATGTCAAGATAAAATAAGGTCAACATATATTTTAATGTATAAATACTCTTTTAAAAAGTACATAAGTTTGAAGAAGGTAATTTGTGCTCAAATTAATCTCTTTATTATCAGCTTTATAAAGGCAATTCCATAATTTTTATGTATAATGTGGATCTTGATCTGATACATTATAATGAGGTACACCATGTGGTCATAAAACTTCAATAGTATAGATTCATTTGAGGTTTTAAATAGGTAAATATTTTATTAATTTACAGATATTTGAATATTTTGTAATATGATCAATTAGACCCCATATTGAATCATTCTTATTAGGAGTCTCTCTACATCATGTGACAAATTAAATTGTAATGTAATCCCATTTCCATAAAAGAATATGATGAAGTTCCATGACCCCTCTATGATGTCATATCACACTAAACACATGTATTGAAATAAGAAAAATAGATACATAATCAGAAATTCCTTTCTTAAATTTATCTTACCCAAGATGATAAATCAAATCCATATACATATTTGTGCTTATATGGGGTCTAGAGTCATTTTTGATATAAAATTTATCAAATAAATTACTTTTTTAGCTCAGGTATATATTGAACACCTAATTTCATCAAAATTTCAAAACACTATCTTCAAAAATAAATTATTCTAAGTTTACATCATTCAAATCTCTATTATTAGTATGAATTTTGTCACCATTAGACATTGAAATTTTAATCATTTTCAATAATGATGGATTCAAAAACATATATAAAATTAAGAATGTGTCCCTTTCTTTCATAATTACCAGATCTATCATTACTATATCCATTAACATAATATCCCTATAAATTCCCATTTGGGTCAAAACTTCATGATCATTCCTACTCAATTCATTTTCTACATTATTTTCATTCCCTTTGTGGTAATGTATCATGAAATAATAATACATGACTACCTATATCCATATTCTTTTCTTCATTTTAATAACATTCTATGATATTATGAATTTTAGGATATTATGATATGTGTATGTCTTAAAACATTTAACATAGATATATTTTCACTATATCTTCAAACAAATTATTATAACTCTAAAATCATTATAATATGATTTACAGTTCTATTTATGAGTCACAAACTTCTTTCGTGCATATTAATTAAATATATCATTTTTCATAGGAAAACAACTCATCATTTTCTAATATGAATATATATTTATCACAAACCCATTATTTCTAGATAGTAGTGTCAAAATAGAGGTATTGACCAACCTCATCTTTTTTTCCTCAAAAAATTCCTCACATTACTTTTTACAAATAAACATAACCACTATAATTGTATTCTAGATTAAGGGGAATCTGATGGAGATAAATTCTGAATGAAATCTTATAGTATCCTTATTAACCAATGAAATTATGTACCTCTATTAAGTTCATTAGTGTATGTTATTATACTACTTCATTTTCTTCACATGATCAATTCGGTTTCAATCCATGGAGTTAATATGGCCTAAAAATAATCCTATTTAATCCCAAAAATACTCATACAAATGGTCCAAAATAAATCATTCCTTATATTCATCTCAACAATTATATTTATATATTATTCTAATAGTCATTATATAATTTTTATTACACCAATATAGCATTATTGAAAACCAAAAAAACTATTTTGATATTCCTTGAATTATTTTTCTATTGGATCCATAAAAAAAGAGGGTTCATTAGTCATTTGAAATTGAATTACTATGAAATCATTATTCCCAAAACTCATTTGTAATTTCATATTTAAAATATATTCACTATTTACATACAATTAATAATACATAGGATTAAGTTCTTTCTATGAAAAATATTTTTCTTTATGTAGTTTATTGAATAATTAATCATCGTAAGGTAGATGAATCTTATTTTTTTATTATAATAATACTTAATTACCTATAATCAATGAAAAACGTAAAGGACCCATAATTCTTCAAAATGGATATAATAGGGCTTTACATGGTGAAAGACTAGGTCTGATAAATCATTTATTACAAAAATATTGTAGTTTGTTATTCAAGTACAAAATTCTATAGTACATATTTTGTAGGTATTATTTAATATTATTATTATATTAGGGAATAAATAAATGGAAAGATCAACATCATGCTCTTATGTATTTCTATGTAATTCAATGGGAAATAAATTAATGTATTCTTTTACAATGGGTACATGATCAATTTGATGAATTCTTTCTCTGTCTGAAAAATTTTATTTATCTTTTTTCCAAAGAATCACATTTTGAAGACCTAATAGTGATGGTTCTAGACATAAAGCATATTTTTAATTATAAAATTGAATATAAGGAATTTTATGTATTAATAACGAGTCATAATTTCCTTCTCTTTAAAATAAATTTTTACATCATATTATGAAACCAATTAAATAACATTTATTATATCAAATTCAACCATATATATGACAATAATGATAGAAAATCAAGCGCATTTATGTGTCATAATGAGGAATTCCTACCACATCATTATTATCATGAGACATATATTATGAATATTTACTAAAAAAATTATTCTTAATGTGCTAGGGAAATATATATTTTTGCTAATAAAATTGAATGATACAAAGGATTCCTTGATCAAACATGAAATAAATATCATACTAATTATTCATTTATAATAAAATTTCCTTATGAAATATCATTGGGTACTTCACATCAATGGTAGTTATCGCATAACATGGTATTAAGCCCTTAGCCTCTTTTGTGGTAGCTTTTATTATGTTTGGGTAATTCATTTTTGTAGTGAACCCTATCCATATAGTTTGAACACATAATAATGGTGTTTTTTTTACTCTATTATCATTATTTAGTGTGATGAACCTTATTTACACACTTATAATAATCTCGAAATCATTTCAATAATTTACCAGGATGATTAATTCTATAGTTCTTAAATGGCTAAAAATGTTTCATCCTCTTATTCCTCTTTGATGTTGTCTTTTTTTCTTTATGCTTTTTCAATATCATATATTCATGATTCCAACTGATCTTATTGGATATGTGAAATTTCATGCCTATTTTTATATAACATTAAACAATTTCAAATATTATGAAGTGGGTTGAGAGATAAATTCCAATGTAATAGGAAATAATGAATTCTTTGTTGTGTATATAATTTTTAGCATACCTACTCACACATTTAAGGGTATCATCATAATATTGTAAACATTCAACTTCTATTTTAATAATTATAAGTAAATATCTATTAATTTTTTGTCATTTATCATGTATTAAATATTTATTTATGAATGTATGATTAAAATAGTTTAATGTCATGTGTTATATTTTATATTCCTTACATGTAATCTAGATGAAAAACAACCATTGATTAGTATCACCTTTGATAAGATACACTAATAGAGTAACCATATCTCTTTCATAAATCCTAATCCCCTAAATGTCTTCCCAAGAGATACAATATAGTTAATATCTACTATATGATTAGTATTCTTACAAATTAATGGGGGATTTTATAACACAATCTTATCTTGTAACAACCCAGGTAAATAATGAATATGACATTTTCATATTTATCCATATGTGTGAATAAAATATTAATATGACTTTAAAGGGGACGCTATGCTCGATGGCGTACCCAATACGCAACAACGAGTTTTTTGGGAATCTTACGTTGCACTCTAATAATAAAATAATATTATTTCAAATGGTAGTTAACATGTAGTCGTTGTATTGGCGGGAATGGATAGAAATAACTAGAATATGATTATATATGTTTTTTAAATGTTTTTACATTTATCCAATAAAATATAAAGGCTTAAAATACGGATAGAATTCAATTTTAGGCGTATATGCCCTAGTTTTCACTAAAGGATCACTTATCACATTTTAATGAAGAACTGTCATTAAATATAGTTTTGATCACTCTTATAAATTCTTGTGGACCAAATAAAACTCTTATTAAGAATCGGGACATCAAATATTACTTTGTGTAATTTTTTGGTATTTTTCCGATAAAGTTCATTTTTTAATGAATAGTGTAAAATGTTGTGTTTTAATTCAAAACCTCTTTTTAATATAATTTATTTATATGATTAGATTATCTTATTAATTGGTTTTAAAGTAAAATAAGAATATATTTTTACCATTAAATCCAATAGTGGTCGTTGGAATTAATTTCACTTTGAAATCAGACTTAAACTAGTGTCAATCTTTTGATACTTATTGTTTTATAAAAACACGCTATTTTCTCTGACAGCGGGAATTAATTATTAAATTAATTAATGTGACTAGTATGTTTTGAATTTTGTAAAACGGAATTCATTTTTGATTTCTTAATATCAAATATAGCTTAGGGTGAATTTTTGGTAATTTTCTGAAAAACTTCAATTTTTGATGAATAGTGAAACCACTAAGTGGTACTTATAAAAACTGATTTTTCCGTTTAAATGAAATTTTTCCATCATTGTGTTTTGAATTTCAAAAATCCGACATACATGGTTGTCATTAATAAGTAAAATGTGGTTCAATGGGATGAAAATAATTTTTTGGTGAATAGTAACTTTTTTTCATTAATCGCGATTAGAGGTAATTAGTGTAATTTAAGGTAAAAATGATATTATATGAATGTGAAAACACCATGACACTTGTCCTACACCTATTGGGTGAGTCATGTCCGACCAAGACAAGCCATGGGCCCACTTGGGGACCCCATGGAGCCACATTAGTTGGAAAATGACTATAATATATTTTTATTTAATGTTAAAATTAAATTGACACAAACATGAGTTGTTTTACTAAAACAGTTTTTAATTGGTGTTACATAAGTCCAAATTTTGATTATAAATAGTTATTGGAAATATATAAAGATTTCCTACATCATAGTATTTTTTTTTAAATTTTTAGACACTAAATAAATTAAATTATTTATGACATCATGATGATGCATTGATGACCTCATTATTTAACGATTTAAATAAAATGGAAAGATAATGTAAAATCTAGGAACTACACATGTCCAAAACCAATTGGATGAGTAAATTTAGAACCCTTATCACCTTATCCACGAATTATATCAATGTGGGACCTTTTAAAACCGAAACACATTTTCAAATAAAGTAATATTTCGTTACTTTCCAAAAGTGCCCCTCCTCTCCTCTTATAAAAGGCCCCCACTTCTACCTCATTTCACACACTACTCAAGCTTTTGGCTCGGCAAACCCCTTCCTATTTACTCTATCCACATCCCTCTCCTCATACTAGAGGATTCCCTTTGGGCATAATACTTTCAAAGAAAGCCTTTAGGCTCAAATCAAAAGGAGTTACTCTTTTAAAGGTAATTCATTCTCTCATGTTCATTTGTTTTATTTTGCTTCTCCAACCGCCTAAACTCTTTTTATTTATTTCTTTTGTAACAACACCAGTATCTTCAATATACTAGGATGTTGTTATAAGATTTATTCGAGCTACACTCTCACATAACTACATCAAATGGTTAAAGAACATACGGTTTCCGTGGATGGCGAAATTGTGCCTCCCGAAACGATGATTGTTCAATACTCATTTAACACCTTCAAAGGTGGCCATTATGATGTCACTATTTTTATATATGATATATAATATGTTTATTTTTTACTTATGATTCTGTATTTTTCATTTGTGTCTTACCTTTATGGCTTCCATTATGGGTATACGCGATATCTTCATTTTAGGAAGTGCGGACTACCGCCCGCTCAAAGTGATGTGATTCGTTAATGCCATACGTGGGACATATAAAGGATGGATTTAATGTTATTATATATGATGTTATACTGGAAATATTATATACCTCTATATCATTATTATTTCATTCCATTAAAGTATGAGATAGAAATGAAAGTAGCGTTCATGCGTACGTACGGCTTACCGTCTCCATGAACGGTGCATTTCATTTCTTATCCCCAAATGTAATGTACTATTATAAGTACATGGATATAATGGATATATATGATGAATGATAAATCTAAATGATGAATATAATTCTGTAATTAAAATATAAATACCTATCATTTAGTTTTAATTCCATTAATATGATAAAGAAATGAAAGTAGCGTTTATGCGTACGTATGACTTACCGTCTCCATGAACGGTGCATTTCATTTCTTACCTATAAATGATTATGTGATATTATAAATACATATATATTCTGGATATATATGATAGATATGATATCCAAATCAGGAATATCATTCTAGATATAAAGAAACATTGACCACATGAACAACATGTAATTATAAGAAGTCCACTTTCGACTTAAGAACCAAATATCGACAAAACAAATATTATGAACTTAAATGATTACATAATGTTTATAACATGGAAATAAGTGATATAAAAGGAATAATGATCTTTAAAAAGGTTCTTAAGAAAATACAAATTAACTCAAGTTTATTATTTAGGACGTTAAAGAACGATCGAGTCAAGTCGGACCCGAGGTAAGGGATCCTACTCCTCTCTTTCTTTTTAAGTACACACTTTTATGTCATTCCTTTTAAAGCTCATATTTCATGTTATTGGGATGATCTTTTATATTAAAAGTTCTGTAATTTTTATGTTCATATGATGAGAGACCCTATTCTCTCTCATGAATCCATTTTGGAAGTTTTGAGTGGTGTCGTTAGGCTGCCGAACTTTCGTAAGAGATCTAACCTCTCTCTTTCTTTTTAAGTACTCTCCTTTATGTCACTTCTTTTAAGCTACTCTTTGTAATGTTTGGGGATGTTATTTTATATTCTTCTTTCTGTAAATTTTATTTTAATGTGATGAGATACCCTATTTGATCTCATCAATCCATATTCGGATATTTTATGTGGCGTCGTTAGGCTGCCGAGTTTTCGTAAGGGATTTTTCATCTCACTTTTATTCCCGTGAGATTTATGCTACTTTTACCACAAATTCCATTGAGTGGTGTATGTACTGCCCATTATTCTACTCTTTGTGTAATATAATTTCATTTATGAGTATTTACATCAATGATCTATTGTCCTTCTTTCATGGGGTGTATGTTTTGAAAGATACCCAAGTCGGTAACGGAACCTTTCACCCTCCTTTTTTTTAAAAGACTTCTTTTGTTGGGTCTTTTAATTTACATATTGTTTTGTTGGGATAGGTTCTCATATATCCATATTGATGTAAATTTTATATCCAAGTGATGAGATACACTTTTTATCTCTCATCAACTCATTTTGATGTGATGTCGTTAGGCTGTCAAGGGAACTTTTTAACCCAATTTCGATTTCTTTGGGTTGAACATGTAGTCATTGAATATGTCATCCATTGACTATGTGTGAATGGCCTTTTATAGTTTTACACTTAATATACACTTATATTGGGTGTATTTATATTTTTCACACATATTTTTGAGATTGAATTGTCCTTAATTTATGGATACCTTCTTTATAAGGGATTTCATCACATTTGACATTTCTATTGAGGGTTCATTGTTGTTATGAACCAATTCACTCTTATATGGTGTATATACTGTCCTTTGGAGTATTATATCATGAATAAATTTATTCTCATGATATTATAAAGTTCTGACTAAATGTTATTCCTCAATTATTGTGTTCAAGTGTCTCTAATTTTGGTAAAACCCCTTTAACCAAAATGTCATTTTAAATGTTTTAATTATTTGTTCTTATTAATATCCATGTTTTCAAAATGGTTTTAAGGATTTATTTATATGGATATTAATGGTTTAAAATTTTAATCTTCAAGGTGGTATGTGACACTTTGACTCAAAATCTCTTTATTAAATGTTTTAAATGGTTTTGAAAATGGTTTTGATAAAGGATTCTATTATGATATATTGTGATGTGGAAATGTTATCATTCCTCTATATTGGTTTTATGTTTTATGTTTTTAAATTGGTACTTGGACATTTTAACAGGTGGTTACGTTATAAACCATATGACGGGTGGTGCAGTGAATACCAGGACGGGTGGTTACGTTATAACCTCCAATGCATTGGGTATGGAAGTCGGCCGTATGGCTATTCCATTACGTATTTATGGAAATTGGCCGTATGGCTATTCCATTAAGTGATATGTGTGGAAGTCGACCGTATGGTTATTCCACTTAAGTATGTTTATGTCCCAAGTTACCTTTATATATGTTATGTGTTCTTTATAAGGGTTTTTATGGTAATCCTTTGGTTACAAAAAGGTAAGTAATGATATTTTATTCAGTGAAGAGTTGTTACTAATTCATAAAGGTGAAAAGTATTACTTTGATAAAGTATACATGGTTTAATTTTTGTTTTGATAATCTAACAGTTTTTATTCTTTGTGTATCCCTTACTGAGCTTCTTATGCTCATCCCAAGTTATTTGAAATGTTTTTCACAGGACATAGCATGGAATAGGGTCAAGGATGGGATCAAGGGAAAGTCATGCTACCTAAAACATGAAACTAGACAATTTTCTTTTTAAGAGTTTTTATTTTATGGAAATTGAGTAGAAGAGACTACTTTGTAATCTTTTGAGATGTAATAGTTATGTACTAATTCTCTAAAACTCTAAACCTGAAAATATCCTCAATGTGAATTATTAATTTAATTCAATTTTAAGTAAGGTTTAAGGCTGGGGCCTTATATATCTAGTGTAGGAAAATCATTATGTTAAATAGGTATCTCCATCTATAAGTGGTTATTAATCAAATATTGACTAAGCTACCCAAATGCATCCATGATCTACTCAGTTCGAATAACAATTGAATTGGAATTCGTAGTAGAGAAATCAATACATTTTCCATGAATATCGATACCTTTCATCCTTCTGGGATCCATTACAAAACAATGGAATATTCTGAATTATCACTTAAAATTATTAATTTCAAATCATAATGTATAACTCAAAATATGATATAATAATTATTTTTAAAAAAATTCATTATTAATCTCAGAATCATAAAACATATTTATTATGGGATATATTTATTTTGAAATCCTTTATAAGTGTTTGTAATAAAATTTTATATTATTTTATGAATATCCCGGGGAATATTAAAACTAGATATATAGTAATGCTCACTGTGATTCACTATTTTATGATCTCGTAAATCATAAGGAAATATTTTTAGAGTTACTATATATATGATCAAATATTCAATAACCATATCCATATGTAGTTTCCGTACATGAATATATTTCTTGGAAAAAGAACATAATCTCTTCATCACAAAAACATTAAGATGTTCTTACATAAATATCATAAAATTCAATCATAGTGTTGTTTTCTGTAATATATTTATTCCTTAATCCAGTTGATATGGTTTCTAATAAACATCATTTTATACAAACCACAATGTCCCCAACACCAGAAACATATAGCCGGTGTCAAAGTTATTACATTAGCATAGATACAAAGTGTAAATTAGAAATTGATTGATCAGTTTAATAGTTTTGGATATCGAGTTACATACATTATAACCAATTTAAATTGGGAAATGTAAATAATATAGTAAAATATAAAATGATAATTATCCTTGAAATGTAGTCTGATATTTATTATTATTATCAAGGGGAAATGAAAGAAAATAATGGTCAACTAAAATGCTATGTAATGGATACATATTGGAAAGTATATCATGAATCGATAATCATATTAAATATGTAAAGGAATATTGATATAAAATCATTCCAATAAATCAATAACTTGCACATTAAATAATAATAATCTATTTTTCAATTAAACTAATAAAACACAGATGCCAGTTAATCAATAAAATAATAATGAAATGCATCTATAGATAATAACAATGTTAACATATCAGGGATAAAAATAATATCACAGTTATAAATTAATGAAATTATAAATTATTATATTTTATGTTGTTAGTATTCATGATACCTCTACTATCAAAACTATTCATTAGAGAGTATAAATGTATGGGTAAAACCATAGCTGATTTGACCAATAGATTTGACGTATGAGATGTAACGATGCATAAATGGGAAGTTGATAATTGTTCCAAATCAATATCTATAACTCCAAATTATTATTCTTATTTAGAATTAGATATTTAAATCATGAGTTAAATTTCCCTATCATCAAATATCCTTATTTAAGAGATGATACATATTTGATAATATTTCCCCCATTAATAAAATTACATTTAATATAAACACCATTTGTAAAAATGGTATAACGTTTACTAAATAATCATTTCCATCATAAACTAATTTGTTTATTTTATATAAATATTACTCACAATGAAATAATATCACAATAATGTGAATGCTTTAGGAGAAAATAAACAATCACAAAAGAATGTTAGATTGTGCAATAATTTTTCTACATCAATTGTATCTTTTAAATTTTATCCCATGAAATACTAAACATGAAGTTAAAAATTAATCATAATGAATTAATATTTATTAATATTAAATAAATAAAAAATTTATCATATACACTATATAAATGATACTATGTATATATTGAAAAATATGTTTCCATGGACTGGAAGTTTAGATTAAATCCCTCACCTCAATAATATTTTTAGTTAACAACGAGTTAATATACATTATAATGATTTCAATAATGTTATTAATTCATCATAGAATACGATTAATAATTAAAATATCATTTTTGATCCTTATATAATATTTTACAACCAGTTCATTAACAATATTCTATTATTCTCATTGTTTCAAGTATTAATTTCACTATTCTCTCAATCATGTTTTTTCAGGAATGTTATGTTTATCTTGTATAGGATATAGATCCAAAATTTATTGAATGATATTAATTTTATAAATATAATATTTACTCATTATTAATTTTATTGAATCATTATTTTAGGGTGGACATGGAAAATAATTCACATCGTTTTGTGGAGAAGATAGGTTTTATATACACATGGGTGACAGTATAATTCACTTAACTGATAACAAGGTAAGAGATAATATTATATTTTAATTTTATAAAAATTTATATTATGTAATTTATTTAAATCAAAATTAATAATTAAAATTTTCCCTTATTACTTTTTATGTAATGAATATGTTAAAAATGAATCACATCGCTTCGCAAGGAGGTAGTCTTCTGTACACACAAGCGACATTATCATATTTTAAATGAAATAGAAAAATAATAAGTTTTATGTGATATTATATTTATATAATTATAATTATATAATAAGTAATATTTATTAATATTATATATATCATTATTTATGACTTTTAGAGTTATTGATGGATAATGAGTTTCATCAGTTTTTGAGGCAATAGTATGCAATATAAAATACAGACCATTTTATTTCCCATTTTATGGAAGAGGAGATAAATAAATAATATATAATTAACATAATAACATATAATTATATGTGAGATATTTTTGTTACTTTAAAATAAATATTGAATAATATTTTATTGATGTGAAATAAGAAATAAATGTTTAATGGTCATTTATGAATGTGAACTCTACTTAAAATGAATTCTTTAGGATTGTGAAAAAAGCCTTACTAGGTTAGATTTTTTATCAAAACAAGGGATATAGTTTGTTTTTAAGGGATTAAGTAAGTGATTTTGATAGGTATTTGTTTAACCATGTGTATTTGGAAATGTCATTTGGGGAGGACTGGGGGGTTACCTTTTATAATTGGGGGAGAGGAAAAACATGGAATTAATTAGAATAATTAATTAAACCCACACATTTATCATGATAAAGACCTCCAAAATGGGTCATCATTGACCCTCAAATATTATAAGATTTTAAATATTCATAAATATTTATTAAATATTTAAGTCATATTAACCCTTAAAAATTTTATTTATCACCCAGATAAATGAGTTTTACCTTAATTATAATAAGTTAATTTTTTTCATTTGATTATTAATAATGGTAAAAGAATTATATTATTATTATTATCAAATATATATTATTATTATAAAAATATGTAATCTATTATTAAAAACTAAATTCAATTAATTTTAAGAATCTAATTAAAAATTATACAAGTAGACAGGATGGAAAAGTATGTTTCCAATGAAATAAGTTTCATAAGAATAATAGGTTGAATATGAAAATCAAATATGAAATTTATTTCAATGAAATAAATTGTATTTATTAAAATATAATTGACCTATTTATTATTTAAAAAAAATTTAAAATAAAAAAATATATTTTTAAAAAATTTAATTGATAATGTTTTTTTATTAAAAATCATTATTTTTCACTATTTATTGAATAAACTCTTTCAATTATATTCTAAAAAATTTGACAATTATATGTTTCATAATGGTATTTCATTAATAGTATACATTTTATGTAATATTGTTTCTAAAATTGTGAGAAATTATTATTTTTCATATGTGCCCATGAAGCCATGCTACCATTTTCATTGAAAAAATAATATTTTTCCGAAAACAATTCCTTTACCAAGGATAATAAATATTGTGTAACAAGGTTATATGATGAAGTTATTTTAAGTTAATGATATAATTTAATTCAGTACATGTATTTTGGGAAATACAATGACACTGGTTGAAAGAGGTAGGGTTAGGTGTCTTGGAGGATTTGATAACACTTGAAAGCCTGACATAATTTCATACAATTATAATGAGTTAATGAACTTTATCAAATCCATACAAAATATTTTTTGCGATATTATAGGGATTTTATGGAGACATCATAATGGTTTTTTGACTCAAACCCATCAAATTACACTATATATATATATATATATATATTAATTTCTAGATTCATGATGTAGGTATGTGTAAATTCACGAGTACTGGTTATAGTTGTTGTTGTGAAAAAAATGAAGAGAATGGATTAGGATGATATGAGTGAATTATCTTGAGTATTATGGTTATTTTTGATCATTTTTTATAAAATATATACAAAAAGACAAATAAAATGTAATAAATGATATCAATATTCTGTATAAGTGATTTGGAATTACATTAAAAAATGTATATTTAATTTTTGTATATTTATTTGAGTGTTTATATATATTTTATTTCTATATCACCACAACATAGGTTATGGGGTGGTATGTGTTTTGGTGTGTGGGGAAGATCATGGGGTTAACTCCTTAATCCAACATTTTTGCTGTGATTATTTCCATATGTTCTTTTCCGAACTGGTTGGTGGAATCGAACTATTATTTTTTCTTATATATTATTATTTGGATTAATGTTATTTTTTTGATTGATTGTAATGATACTAAAGGTATAATATCTACAGTACTTTTACAAATCCAATATTGTTGGTTACAAATGACTAGAATACAGAGAGGTTTACCTAAATTTTATATTAAACTGTTACTAATGTGGTCACTATTGTGAATTAGAAAATTATATCTAAACAAAGTTTTATTTTCTTTTACACTTTTAGGGACTTATTATAATTGAGATATTACTGATTTGGATTGATATTCAAGTTTGAGTTTCCCATAATTAGTATATCAAGGATGTAATTCATAGTTTTTAGGGATAAATATAATATTATTGTGATGTTTATATGTTATGATATTGATATTAGTGTGTTTTACAAAATAATTGAACATGAGAGTGCTTGAGTTCATACCTCATGTTGGAACAATGGATCGCATGACATGTTTATGATTGTATGTGATTATAGTCTATAAAATTTAATAAAATGTTTTTTATTTTATTATGATATCACTTATAAATTATGTTGTCTTCTCAAAAATTAATTATTATAATTGATCGAATTAATTTAGACCAAGACAGAATGTTAAACTAGTTTATGTTTATATATATTATCCCAAGAGACTGAAAAAATTCATTATTTGATCAAAATAATTCATTCATTAAATACATTTTAAAGAATATATATGAATGGAATTTAAAAGTTTTATAAATAATGTCAAATATGTTTTCATCATTTAGATGATACGGAAATCACATGATTATTTGATAAAAATGGAGTATGCAATATAAATATTGTTAAGGTGGATTTTATATATAATATTTTAGAGATATTCCAAATCAAAATAAATGAAAGTTAAGAAAAGTGGTAGTGGTGAAGCATGCACCACCAAAGGTTTCATGGGGAAAACTAATATATGATAAACTCATAAGGATGTTAGTTCATTTGATATTGTTGGAATATGACAGGTTTCTCTAGGGTGAGTCTTTCATCACCTATTTCAACCATGAGTTCCAATGAAAAAATCCACATATTATACATGGGTTTGTGTATAAATTGTTACCTACCAAGGAGTTCAAAAAATTCATAATATCATTTACTAGAGCATTATATTTGATGAGTTTACTTTTAGTATAACTATATTTATTTTAGATGAACAGAATTGAAACTGGGGGAACATCTTAGTTTATACTATGAATGAATTTTTTTACTAGATATATCATCCATAAATTGTTTTATGAGATGTTTTATTTTTATATAGTTAAAAAAATAAACAACTATGATTTTTTAAAATAATATTATATGAATTTCTTGATACATTACACAATAAGATTTGTAGACACGTTGAGTTTTTCATCACATAAGGTGGGATATGAGTCCATTAAGGATCATCAATTTTATATTATATAGAATCATGGGATATTTTCTTAGGTTAGATTTTTTTACTAACATAGTTATATTAATGTGGGATATGATGAAAGTATTATTGAGTGAAACATATATATATGTTTATTGAAAAATATATCCTCTTCAGTGGGAAGAACTAATGGTGGATAATCAATATGCTAAAATAGCAGGTTTGAGGAAAGAATTACTATAAAAATGGAGAGGGTAGTTAGAGTAAGAGAACATTTCATTCTAGAAAATGGATATTTCATAGGATATTCTATCAGTGTGGTAAGTCGTCGAATATATGATCAAAATATTTAAATTCTCTCTGTGAGTGTTATTATTTATAGAAGATTGGGAGTATCTATTGATTTTATTGATAGGTACAATAGGATGATATTGGAATTACATCAAGGTAGGGGAAGGATTTAGGGGAATTATTAAGGGGTAATCATATAACAATGGTTAGGTTTTAACCATCAATTACGAGGGTGGTGAAAACTAGTGATTTATTTTGGTTTTCCAAGTGTTAATTTTAATATCATAAAATTTTAGTATATATTCCCATTTAAATAAATCTTGTGTGTTTAATAACATGTTATAAATTCAGAACTAAACTAAAATTATTTTTTTGTATTTTACTATTGTATAAAACAATAACATAACAAATTTATGAATTACAAGGAAACTAAATGAAGCATAGTTTGTAAAATTATTCATGGAATCAAATAACAAGTAAATAAAAATACTACATGGATGAAGTTCCCTTTATCACGTGCATCCATGAAGACCCTATTACAAATGATAAATATAGAATCAATAAAACATGGTCAATGTGTGATTAACATCTTAAAAACTAAATTTTATAATATGATAATTTATTTTCGAGATCCATGTAAGGATATATATAGTAATGTAATGTGACTATTATACATAGGGTCATTGGAAATTTGGTTATTGGATATCATTTTCTAGATATATGCTCATTATATAAACCTATATCAAATAGATTAAATAAATACGTTTAACTATTAATAAAAAATTAAAAATAACGAAGTTCTCACAAAATAAATCATCATAAATGAAATAAAAATAATATAATTAATTATCATGATTTATTATTAAGATACATATCTTAATTTCTTTTATATTTCTAATAATATTATAAATAATTATTTTATGCAATTATAAAACACAAAAAAAATATTATAATAATAATGGATTGATAAAATTTTATGTTTGGTTTCTAAAAAATCATCGAGAAGTTATTAAAATTGATTAATGTTTAAAAGTCCTATTTTTTCAAGCAATTGTTTCTCTATTGGTTGTTTATTTTTAAAAATTTAAATTATGAATTATTTTGAATGATTACAAAATCATTTATATATAATATATAAATACAATAATTTTACATCTATAAAATGATTATTAATTGGTAATGAATAAGACTAAGCACATTTTTTGAATAAATGTATATTTTTTCAGGATTTTTTTTAGTTATAAATTTCATATTTGTGAGTTAATTTATATTAAATGGGTATTTTATAAAAGAAATTTCTATCATATTTGGCATCATCATGTCGAAATTAGGTAAAAATTTAGTTTCCATGATAAATTTAAAATGAGATAAATGTTTTAAACTATAGGGTAAATACATAAAATATCCAAAATTAATAGCTCTAAATGAGTGCATGAGGGAATTCAATTCATTATAATATCATATCTCAATTACTTTTCCACTTTGGATACACATTCAAAGATAAATTACATTTTTTATTCCTTAAACAATGGGTATTTTCAAAAATGACACTGAAGTCCACCTATAAAAGGATCATATTTTACCCACCTCATCCCACACCTATATAAACACCCCTACATTTTTGGAAATATTTTTTCTGAATTATTTTCCAATTTTTTAAAATTTTAATTCCACACAACACTAAATATATACATATATATATGAACTATATTTGTATTGTATTATGTATAACAACAAGTTAATCATTCACAAAACAGAACATTACGTTTAGTTTTCTCTACATGGAACAACGATTTCAGCTTATGTTAAATAGAAGTCTGACTTTCCGTATAGGATTTAAAAACACATAAGTCCTTGTTTTACAGAACAATAATATATAATTAAATTTTTTATTATTTAATATTATAAAAAATAATTTATCATTTATTTATTTTGTTATTAATAGGATTAAAAAAAATATGAATGTAAATTATTTAATTTTTTTATTACTACATAATTGGAAATGAATACAAAAACCTATTGAATATAAAGGGAATGTTTTTATAAAAAACTGCCTTTATTCCCACAATTGAATTTTATCATAATAAATTACATTAATTAATATTATTGAATGATATAAATGAAATATAAATTTTATATATTAAATAAAATATTTTTTTCATTCATCGAATATATTTAATAGGAAAATGGTAAGAAGAAACCCAATATCACCCATAAAAGCCAACATTTTAATAAATGCAATATTACTCTCTTTAAATAAAGTGCCTAATTTAAGTCATACCTATGAAACTTTTATAAATTTTATATGTCATACTAAATTTTTTTTGGAAATGGAAACATAAAAATAATGTCAGGGTGCTTTTATTTTATTTTTCTTTTATGTTCCATTTTTTGATTAATAGTGAAAATACTAAATTTTAATTCAAAAATAATTTGTCATATCATTTGTCTATAGGGATTAATAATATTCATTATTGGTTTTAAAGTATTATTAAATAAATAATACACCAATTAATCAAATTTAGGAAATTTTGATCAATTTCAATTTAAATGTATTTATAAAAACATATCAATCTTTTGAACATTTCTAATTTTAAAACCTCCATTATCATCCCACCTACATGATTAATTTTAAATTAATTTTCCACTATTTTATTAGAATTTGAATAAATGGAATTGATATTTATTATCAGAAAATACTTAATTTATAATGAAGCCAAATTGTTTTTTTACAAAAAATATTATTGAATATAATTAAATTTACTAACAATGATTAATTTCAAAAATAGCATAAAAAGATTTTAAACTTGAAACATAAGGGAAAATTGACCTACAATCAATTATGAAATCCATTTGATGTTATATTTTTTTCCCGTACTCACTTTTATATAATTGTTTCCCTTAATGGAGAAACATTTAATATAAAGAACGTGGGTAGAATTCCATTTTCAAAAATTTACAAGATTGTCACTCCGCATCCACTGTAAAATGTAACTCAAACATCCCCATTTTTCAAAAATAGATAGATTTGATTTAAGCAAACGAATCTGAAAATAAGCTCCAATCAACCATACATTTATCCAATATGCTCTCATTAAGCATTATTTCATCCAAGGAATCACATTGGTGTAAACCAAGAGGAGTTACTGAATGAACATGAGGTTAGAATGTATACAAAGAAATTATAGACTTAATGAATGGGGAATTCATCTCACATTTTATTTCCATTAGATTCATTATGTACTCACAATCAATTTTTTGTGGTGTATATACATTTTTTTACATATTTTGTAAATAATTTTATTTATTTAATGAAATTCATTTCTTTTATTGATGTCATTATTTTACGGGGATGAAAATTCTAAAGTCACTTTACGTAGTAAGTGTTTTCTCATATCATTTTTATTTATTTGAGACTTATTATTTATTAAGCAATTACTTCTTTTTTTGGTGAATATAATTCCCATAACAGAATTATATAATTACTATACTTGAATTTATAGGTATTTATATATCCATTGGATGATAATTATTTCATGAGTTTTATGGTTAAAATTTACCAAATATATAATGTAACATTGTTTTAATTTTCCTTCATTGAGATACATTCCATGTAATGAAAATATATTTTAATAAGGGGTAAATATACTACCCATTGAAATTTTAAATCATAAATCTATTTATATTCATAATATTATATTCTTCATGTAATTTTATTCTCTCATATAGATTATTATTCGTTGTTACAAAAGTTGTAACTATTAATTGTTACAATATCATTGCTTGTCGAGATGGTTAATGATTATTCATACATTAATGAAATATTACAATCCATATACCATGATTACTCATGAATTTCCATATACATTGGCAAACCATTATATCTTCATGTATTAGTTCCATTTTATCACTAAATTTTACTTATGATTACTAATAAAAATTTTTTTCAAAAAATATCACAGTATATCTACTTAAAAAAAATATGTGTTCCTTAAGAATTTTTTTTTCTAAAAAAATATGAAATGTTATAATATTACATTATGATGTCTAAAGTACATTTTATCAATGGATTTACTTTTATAAAATATATTTTTATACATGAATCTTATTGTCTTTTTACGATCAAGGAACTTTTCTAAATCTTTAAGGTACAAAAGGAATGTTTGGCATGTACATACTTACCATACATATTGACTCTAATTTAGATTATTCTTTCTTTACCAGTTTACAGTTTAATTATTAAATATATGTTTTATAATATTCATAAATTTTGTTGAATTTAATGTGGTTTTAAATGAAAAATGTTTTCAAAACAATTTTTCAGTTCCAAAATTGCTTTAAATGGAATTCATGGTTTTTGTCTAAGTGTTCAAGGAAAATGGTCTTCATAATTTTTTATGATTTAAAAATAATTTTTCAATGTTTAAAAGTTCTATTAATGAATAAACATTTTCATTGTTATTGTATTGATTAATTTATAAAAAATGTTATTGAAATGGACTTATAAAAACGTTTTCTAAAGAACAGATATTTTAATTATAAAGTATTCCATGTGATCTTTCATAATTATTCTCTATATATGATGTAATTTTTCTTTATATTTTATCATTTAAAAGGGATGTCATCCAATAACAAAATTAATATTATTTCTTAAATGGTTTATGTTTTTTATGGAAAGATGACATTGATACATGCGTCTCTTCAATGGGTTATATTCTCTTGAATCCCACATATTTTCATGGGTTATGCGTTGATTAAAAAATTATTATAACTATCTATTTTATATATGAAATAATATGATAGAATATATATAATCCCCATTACATTTCTTGGGTTATGATAAGATTTTTTTCAACACATATGTTTTTATTGGTCATGATATGATGCACATTTTATTATTTTATGACACATGTTTGAATGATTTTATTATTTGACTGATGGGACCCATATCCCCTCTAATTCCATGGGTAATTTTAAGTGATATATTTTCCATAATGGGTACATGGGTTGAATCCCATTACTGAAAATAAACAGGCAGACAAGTTGTAGTCCAAGACTGAAAAAAATCAGGTTTATGGATTATAGCCCAAGCCTGAAAGTAGGAGGGTACACATGTAGTATCATGATTCTAAAAATGTTTGTTTACATGGGTTTTTATCTAAATCCTATGTTAGGTAAATGGTTTATTACCCAAATCCAAACATGTTTGAGGGCGTTGGTTGGTATCCTTGACATACAATTCTCTATACCTATGTATATGCCACAAATTCAATGTATTATTAACATGTTATTCTCGCATGGATTATTTTATTGATTCCATTATGATTCTTGTCTGATGAACTAACCATATTTATTACATGAATCATTTTTAGGATCTTTCTTATGCATAGTATCATTTTATAATGTAATGATCACGTTCTTATACTCTTCTGCTCATTATTATGTTTATATATCTCTTTTATTTTCCATTATTGGTTATCTAATATCATCTCTGTTTTATGTTTCCTTTATCCATGTTATGAAGAAACGTTTTTATGTAAGATTTCTAAAGGAAAATTGATTCATTGGATAGATTGATGATCATTCACCACATTAAAATACTGTGTTTCATGTTTCAGAAGACACTAAACTATTACAATCCTCATGCCTGTAATTTTTTAATGTGATGAATAATCATCTAAATTTATGTAATATACATGTATGTTAATCATGGGTCACTTTATTTTGTATCAATGTAAATTTTTAGTAATCATTTTTAAACATGGATGAAAAAAATTTACTGAGATTCCGAGGGATGTATCTAAGGATATGTATAGCGATGTCTCTAGAGATATGTATTGGAATAATGAAAAAGTTTAGGAAAATGAAATCTAATTAATATAAAATATAAAAGGAGAGGATTCCGAGTAAAAATCCTATTTGGATACTACACATTTAGGTGTTCCAGGGACAAATTTACTAGGAGTAACAACTCAGACAAGGTGCATCCAGCCTTACTCGACCATAATCATGTACACAAAAATAGATCTTATTATTCACCTTCTTTAACACTCATAGCGGATATGCTTTGGTAATTAAAAGACTATTTATGAGAAATAATGAAGGATTTAAAAAATTATGACTATTAAAAAACATGGATAATCCTAATGTTTCATAGACTATAGAAGTTTCTATCATAATTTAGACATTCTATAAGTGAATTTTTATGATGATGTGGTTTTCTTCTATGATATATGTTTCCCATAATATTATCACTACTGTCAATAAAGAATATTAGAATGATGTAATTGGGATAAAATTTAATAATAAATTACTTTTGAGAATTACAAAAAATTTAAATACAATCAAAATCATGCTTTCGATCTCCCAAAAAAAGATTCCAGGGGATCAATCATGAAGGGTTCCCTATATATATTCATATCTGAACAATTGATACTCTTTATCCTCGTGTTTCACTAGAGTTCTAACATAATTGGGCAAAACAACATAACCCCCACCTTCACCGAGACTGGTATCACCAGTTTATTTTTGGAATTATTTCTAGGCCCAACTGCTACTACCTTTCCAGAGTTCATCTTCGAGTATTTCTCTTGTAGAAGAATCCCAGTGTCTTTTTTAGTCGGTGACATGATCATGTCCATGAGAACCCTATTTAAGGCTTCCACAAAACACATGGCAATGGCCTCTGGTTTATCCACTTGTGGGGTCAGGTCTAGGGGATTAGATAATTGGGATAAAATTGATTGTTTTAGATTTAGAATACTAGTGAATTATATGAATTTATGTATTAAGTGTACATCCCATAAAGATAATCATGAAGGTGGTATGAATATTAGGTATGAATACGAAGATATATAGAAAAAAATGAAATGTGAAAGGTGTGATATGTTCTAATAGTTTTTTTACATTAAACATATAGATCATGGTTAGATTAAGGTTGAGGAAACTTAATATATGATTCATATTTCATATTCTAGGAAATGGATATTAAGGGATAATATAATGAAGAATGAGAAATAGCTTATGAAAAAAACTATTAATAGATGTAATATGTTTTCAAATTCAAATATTATGTGATATTAATCATTATATATATAATTATTTTCAATATATGTTTTTTTATTGATTGGGATGTATATGTTTAATGGTGATGAATATTGAGAAATATAACTTAATGGAAACGTGATATTTTGGATTATGGGAAGGTAACCATTGACGTGTCCCTTATATTGAAAAATTATGAATAACATTTTTAAAGGGATGATTTTTAAAGATAATATAAATTGGATAATACTTATTTTCCTATAATTGATTATTTTTTTCATTACAAAGTGGTATATGTCATAATGGATGAATTTTTCAACATATTTCATTTATGGAATATATCTAATATTCTTCGTAATAACGAATCATGCTTTTTTGAAAAGGATTTATGTTAATTTATATTTTCCCAATGTTTCATGAGAATATATAATGATGGTATTTACATATTTTGAATGTATTAACCCAGATTTACTTTTTGATATTTGGGGTGGAAATGTTTCGATGATATTGTGATCTTGATTATAGTGTTTTGGATTTCTTTCTTTAGATCAGACAATAAGGTAATCCAATTATGGAAAGATTAAGAAAAAACATTGGATATAGTTTGTGAAATTAAGGTATTATCTCACCAAATGAGGATTTATCTATATTGGAAAACATCTTCTAACGATATTTGGATGACGTTGATTGATCATATAAGAGATATATTATCATGGATCTCGTGATCTATTGGTGTTGCCTTAATGAAAAATCACCATTCCTTTTTAGAGAAATAGGTAAGGTTGATGTTGATAATGTAACAAAATAGGGTGAGATTATAGGGAATCAAGTAATTATATATTAAATTAAAAACTCATCCACATTATGAAATATTTTGTTGAAAAAAATTAACATAGTACTTTCATTTCTAATGAATCAAATGGACACATAAATCATCACAGAATTCCAGATTTGTGATTCTTAACATTATCCTAATCTTATTCTATATCGATATATATTAGAACATGATTGTATGATTTCTCTTTAATGTTTATGTTTTCACTTCCCACATAATTTATCATTTGTGGAAACATTGTTATATATAGTTTTTGGTAACAATTATGTTTCCAACATTCATATTTTAAATGATTATATATAATTAAATTTTATGATTTTGGTTTCTATGAAAGGAATAATCATTATTAACTGTTTATTACCCATAAATATTTTATATTTTAATTAATGTTAATATGGATATAATGTAACACCCCATGATTTTCTAAAATAATTTTTAATTAATTTAATCATTTCGATATATGGTGTTTCATGCATAAAAAAAATAGATTTTAATATTAAATATCTAGGTTTGTTTTGATTTATATGAAAAACCAATTTAATCATGCCCAGAATACAACATAATTTTTATCTTTCTCTATATTAAACAATAAGGTTATCTAACATTACACCGAAGAAGGACATTCCCCAATGGCATGAATAACACACAAGACCGAGTTTTGTTGAACAATAATTTGTTATTAATTTATTTTTATAATATGATATAACATTTTCATTATGTTGTCAGTTACGAATTAGATTAACTGAATTATAAAAATACGTGGTTTAATTCATTGGTAACAAGTTTATTATGAATGCATATAAGAAATAATTTCATATAAAGGGAATGATTTTATAAAACAACAATTATGCCCTAAAAAAATTTATCAAAATTAATTAAATTAATTACCATTATTGAATGATATTAATGAAATATTTATTAAATATATTCAATAAATTATTTCTTATATTAATCTAATATATTTTATAGGCATAACATAGGAATAAACCCAATATTGCACAGAATAACCAATATTTTTATAAAAGTTGCATGAATAACTTATAATGGATAAAATATTTTAAATAAAATTTTTAAATTTTATAAAAAATATCTGTAAAAATATATGTTATTTTTTAAATAGAAAAATATAAATTAGGTTAGGTATAATATTTTATATTTTTTTATGAAGTTTTATTTTTTTATGAATAGTGAAAATAATTCAATTTTAATTCAAAAATTATTATTCATATTATATAGTTATAATGTAAAATAATAATGAAAACTTGATTTAATGTATAATTATATAAAATATATATCAATTAATCCAATTTACGTCAATAGAATTAATTTAAATTTAAAATTACATAAAAAACATAGACAACATTGGAACATTGTTACTTTTAAACCCCACATTATCATACTGCCAGTGGGACTAATTTTAAAATCATTTTGCGAATTCTGTTATTTGTAGTTGGAAGAATGGACTCAATTTTTAGAATTATAATAATTTCTAATTTTTAATGTTGGAATCTAATATTTTTTTTAAATTGTGAATGTAATTAATATTAATTAATACAAATAAGTGGAAAATTGTCTTAGCATTTGACTAACCCTTAATCGTTTGGCTAATATGTCAAAGAGACTTGTTAAAAAACCATTGTTTGTTAATATATATTCCATTTACTCATTTTCATATAATTGTATCAATTATTTGAGCCTCATGATGTGGGAAAAATTAGGGTGGAATTCCATTCTCCAAAATGTATAAGAGTGTTGCTCATCCTCTTCTATAAAAAAACTCACCCTACCCTTTACTCACACATATCAACCTGTTTGGATCAACAAAAATCTTCAAAAATTAGACATAAACACCCCTATCTCAATCCTAGAAATGTTACTTTTGGATGAAATCCCACCATAGGATCTATTTGGTGCAAACCAAGAGGGGTTTCCCATTAAAGTTGTAACATCCTTCCTCAAGTTACATTATTTTATTTTCATTCTACACACCATAAAATATTCTTATTAAATGAATATATAATAAAATTTTATCCTAAATTTACTAATACTTTTTTATTATATGGTTCATACCTAAACTCAAAGACATATCAATATAATGTGTAACAAACATACCATTATTGTGTAAATCGAACTATGTCATCATAAAATGATGTTGTTTGTTTGTTCATTACCACCTGTCATGGTAGGGAATTATGATATAAAATATATTATTATATTATAGATATGATATATATGATAATTAAGATGTATTTATTCTTCAATAATTATAATATAGAACATACCTTCAGGATTTCTATTTTGTATAACTACAAAAACCTCATTTGTGGATGTGTGGACTTCTGCCTCCTCAAATCGATGTGACTCGTTCACACATTACATACAATGTATTAAGGGTTGGTTTAGTAAAAATATATAACATATATTAGAATTAATAATTCTAAAGGAATGATATTATATATATATATATATAATATACATTATTTATTTCAAACAGGTAATAAAACTGAAGAAACCATTATACATACGTATGACCTACCATCTACAAATAATGTAAATTTCAATTTAATTATATATTTTATAGCATACTATAATTATTTATATACTTAATATATATTATATATACATAATTTTTACAATATTTAAAAAATTAAATCATGATCTATGTAAGGGTAACAAAAATAACATTTCAAAACATGTATGATTGACAAAGCGGTTATTACCCAAAACATTACATTAACATGGAATTATTAAAAAAATACAATAATAAGTTATAATTTAATTATATATGGTATTATATATAATAATATGGATTTATATAGACATTTAATAATCTTATATTTATTATAATAGTGGATTGATCATGTATATTGAAACTCAAGACGTGATGTTAGGGGAATTCTAGTCACTGTTTATTTCTACGAGATACATGCCAAATTCACTAGTCACTTATTTTGTGATGTGTATATACTACCTTATGAAATGTTATATAATTAATTTCCTCTGCATAGTGATATTAAAATATTTAATTGATTTAATTATTTCAATGGGAGCATGATTCTAATGTCACTCAAGTAGTAAGTGTTTTTTCATCTCACTTTTATTTTTTTGAGACTTATACCTTATTCACAAATCATTTATTTTTTGTTGTGTGTATTCTACCCATTAATATATTCTCATAATTAGATACTTAAATTTATGGGTATTTACATATCAATTTTATAATTTCAATTTCATGAGGATTTTGGTTTAAAAGATACCAAATATATAACTTGATTTTTTCTCAATTTTAATTATTTGAGATATATATTATGTTATTCACATATATTTTTCTGTTTGGTGTATATACTAGACATTGACATGTTATATAAGGAAAAAATTATTTTTAAATATTTTAAGATTCATTTTATTTTATACTTTCATGGGGATTATGATTCGATGTTACCAATACGGTAACAATTTATTGATATAATCTCATCATTTATCATCAATGATTAAGATTATGCTTCAATTTATGAAATATTAATAACATATTTCAAGAACACCAATAATTTTTCTTCTTCTCTACATACCCATGAGATCTTCATGTATTAGTACCTTTTTAACTCTTTGGTACTTAAGATAATTAAGAAAATGTTTTTTTATAAATTATGACATTATTTATCCTTTTGTTTTGAAATCCATGTAATTTAAAAGCAAGTTTTCAGAAAATGGTTCTCAATATTTTATAATATAATCTTATTATGTTTAAATTTAAATTTAAAATATTTTTACATCTCTAAAAATTGTTTTTAGAAAAGGAGTCTTCTATTTATATTATAGTCATGAAACATTTATAAACAATTAAGTAATTAAAGGGATGTTCAGAATGTATGGACATACCCACTATCATAAGAGTCATTTCCGTGAATATTTAATTATAATTTTAATATGATATTTATAATGAATTTTTTTGATAGCATTGTTAAATTTTTTAAATTAAAATTGTTTTTCAAGGAGGATGGTCTTCAAGAAAAAATTTTCACAAAGTGTTTTAAAATAATTTGAAGCATCCTTTATAATATTTCAAGGAAAATGTGTTTCAAAATTATTTATTTTTTTAAAATCATTTTTAAAATCCAAAAATTCTATATAAAAAATATTTTTTTCTGAAATTTAAAATCAATCTTTATATTAAAAGGATTCTAAAATGGATTTTTGAAATGGATTTTCAATGAAAGTCTGTTTTCCTCTAAAATATTTCATGTGATTTTTCAAAATCCATTACTATATAATATGAAATACTTTGTCATAAAATATTCTTTACATCAGATATAATCCATGAACACAATTCATATTTTTTATTGAATGGTTTTCGTTTTTATAGTGTTTTTTTATGAACTGTGTTTCCCTTTATTGGGTTATCTGCTATTGAAACCCACGTCGTTTAATAGGTTATGCGTGGATGAAAAAAAAATTGATACATATTTCGTTTACAAGGTAATGATATGATAAAATATCTATGATAGAAATTTATTTTTATTATATTATTGTTAATGAAACACATCTTTTTTAATATTTCAGGTTTTGATGAGAATTTTATTTTCTTTTGGCACATGTATACATGATTTTATTATGTGATGGGATGGACATATATCTCTCTACAATAAATTGTGCAATGATAAATGGTACATGAGAATAAAGCGTACATGAGATAAATCCCAATCTAGGAAATATAAATCTATATGGGTTGAATCCCATGCGTTAAAATAAACAAGAAAATGAGTTGTATCCCAATCATAAAAACCTTCAGATACGCATGTTGTATCTAGATCCTTATATTAAAAGTGTACACGAGTTGTATCCCATGAATAAAAGAGTATAGGTTACATGGGTTTTCATATGAATCCCAAAGCATGTACATAGATGATCAGTCCATACATATCATATAATGAGGGTCTTGGTTGGTATCCTTGAAAAACCATTTTTCTATTCTTTTTATTCCATAAATATCATTTATTCTTCCACTTTTATGATTTCTAGGATTATTCAATTGATTCCCTTATATTTTATGTCCAATGAAATAACTATATATATTCCATGATTCATGTTTCTTATATTCATTGACTATATTGTGATCTTATAATGTCAAGATCACATTCTGATACCCATATGCTCCTATTCGTGCTAACATATCTCTTTTTTACCTTTACTGTGCATCTGAGATCCCGTATTTTTATGTTTATTTGACCTAGGATTTGATGAATGGTTTTTATCTACAATATCTAAAAGGGGAAATCCATACTGGAGATATTTACGATCTTTCACCAAGTTAGAATATTGTGTTCCAAGTATCCCAAGACACTAAACTATTACTCCCCTTGGAAATCTACATTTATAATGTGATGAATATTCAAATAATTTTATGTAATATCCATGCATGTTAAGTCATTGTTACTACACCATTACTTATTTTTCATCATGATTCCATACCCAAAATCACTTACTAACAATTTTTACTTCAATTAGGTACCCTATGGTCTTATTAATGAATCATAATTCTATCATTTACAAGAGGTTCTCTGAGAGAATACTCTATTCCTCAACATAAGTGTTATCATCACCATAATCATTTTTCATTCTCATCTATATCCAACTCTTTTTAAATATAATTTAACACTTTTAGAAAACATTTTTTATTGTCAATATGCTTTAGTAAATGTGATATCGATACTATATAATAACATTAACTCACAAATTCATTCATTATAACATATTCTAGTTTAAGTTAGTCTATCCACCTATATGAACAATAAAAACTGTTCATATCAGGAATGAAAATACAAATTATATTATGGTAATATGATGTATGATTTTTTATTAATATTTTATTCATAAATAGGTAATTGTAATATTTTAAATTACTTTAATCAATAAATAAAATTCCTTTATTAATTCAACAATCAATGTAAATTATATTTTTAAGAACTCTATAAAAACCCTCATCACAAATTCGATGAAATGGCCACTGGATTCCATAAATATATAAAAAACATATACTAAATCATCAAGAACATTATAGAGCTAATTAACACTTGATCATAAATCAGGGACAGGAATTGTCAAACAAATGCTAGTATATAACAAATGTAACCACTTACTACCAAATAAGAATTTGAAAAAATAATGATTAATAAATGGGTAATAAGAAAATGTACATGAGTGGATTATGGTAATATAATCATAAATTTAGATCATATATATTTGATTAATAAAATTAAATTTATTATATAGTAGGATAAAGTATGTCTAACCAAACTTTTATCTATGTTTATAGTTTTTCATATCCATTTCCATTCATTGAGAATCATTTTGTATTATTAACATATTTTTCATTTATATGGTAGATATCACACCACTTTGAAATATTTATTATAATCAATGTTTTATTCATGGTATGCAAATTCTCATTTCTGGGTATCCCTTCTATGTGATTTCAAATATAATTTTACCACTGATATAGGGTTTATTTCAAATAACACATTGAAATATTATATGAATAAATTTATATTGGGATAATTGAATTATATTTTACTCTAAAATATTATATATTTTATTATCCTAAGTTTATTTATTGGATTTACCATTCCACATACCATTTTACTTAACATTGGTTCACAATTAATTCGAAAGGGTGATTGTAATCACATATAAACATATCCCTTCATTTCGACCGATAATCATTCTCCTTCATGTTGGTATTTTTCATATGATTTTTTGGATGTCCTTTAGATTAATTATATTATTTATTATGGATAATTTATATCTAATTTTACAATATTTAGATATGTTTCAAAAGAATATTTTAATCGTTTCATAATTTAACTGTATAAATCCATTTTACTTTGTTTTCATTTTTAATATTAAATTAAATGTGTTAATTATTTTCAAAATTAAATTTTATTCAGTTTAGAATTATTTTTTATCAAAGTATTGTTTTAAGAAATATGTAATATTTAAAGAAATGACATTCAATAGTACATAATATTTATTGTTATTTTTCAATATAATTTACTAACTATCCAATATGGTGTTTTACATATACACCAACATCATTTAATGTTTCCTATAATTCAAACGTGATATGCTTAAATGATGTCATACAACTTGTTTCTATGGAAGGATTATGATCCCATATTATATAAATATTAATGAAACACATTTCCCTATCATGGTTAAACAATTTTGTGGTGGAAAAATGAATGTGGGTGTGTTTATGTGATACAAAAATTTATGTTTTATTATTATTAATTAAATAAGAATAACATAGACCACTTATTCATTTATTAAATCTTAATATCTTATGAGATAATGATGTTGTGTGTGTTTATGATTAATGGTAGCTATGATCATGATGTTTTTGATGAACAATAATTCAATAATTTATATTCAAAATGTAATTTAGGGACAATATTATGGTAAGGTATGTTATAAATATTGTTCAAGGGAATTAAATTAGTATATCATGTTCACAATATTTTTCATTTTTCACGATTATTATTATCAATGTTTGTAATGTTGTGGATATAAGTTTGTTGGTTTTCCATGTTTATAGACCTATTTAGAGACATGATTATGGTAATCTGTATCCATTTATTTATGGTTTACCTATGCATGTGTCTATGCAATATACCATTGTTTTACTCCATGGACCATGAATAATTTTTTCAAACTCTTATGAATCATGTATTATATTATACTAAAAGCCTTATCTCAGGACTCATGAATAATAATTTATAGATTATTGGGTATTATTTTATTATGTTATGTTCCTACATCTTGATTACATTCCATTACTCATATGGACATATTATTCCCACATATGATATTTTATTAATATATTCTATTTTAATCACTTACTAAGTATATGAGATCCCATAATATTATGTTTACATTACTCACATAATGATTAAGTGTAACATGATTGGTGTGTCTATATATAACATCCTAGACCAGGTACCACAAATAGGTACCCCGATCTGGTCAGTCACATGACCTCAATCACGCCTCCCAGTACGCTAAAGGATATAAACTAGAAGTGAGGGTCTAATAACTGTTAAGGGGAGACTATACCTTCTATACTAGTGTATTAAACCAACCAAAAATAAATGGAAATTAAGCAAATAATGATATAAAATTACAATAACAATATTGTATTAGAAGAGGCCCAAAAATAGAAATTAAATATTAAAACCCAATGATAGATAATCCATTCTAGAGTATGTTCCATGTTTCAAAATGCCACTCAAAATTAATGAAACAAGAAACTAGAAAGTGGGTTTAGAACCAAATCTAGTTCCCACATTCATTATCAATCCTTACTCATCCATTTAATGTTGGAATTTTATGTTATCCAATCCAATGACCATGAAATCTATTCGGGTACCGATCATGCAACCGAAGTTGGGTGTGAGTAAAACTGAATATGCCACCACCAATGATGTCTAAAAGAATATCTAGTCCATAGCAGTTTTTTAATATGTATAATATAATAATTAAAATTCATAAGTAAACAGTTACAACATTATGAATTATTTATTATTTAACCACATAAACCCGCATGTTCCTAATGACACTCAAACCTCAATACATGCTTCAGCCCATTCCAGAGTCAGAATTATCCCCAATGGATATTAAATGACTTAATTTCCATGTGACCATTCAGAATTTCATAGTTGAATGATCATGTTATCATAAAAAATTTAATAAATGAATAACCATGTTACCATTCACAATTTCACAATTTAATGACCATGTTACCGTTCAAAATTTAAAATGTGTGTGACCATGTTAATATTCACTATTTTATAATTTAATGACCATGTTACCATATATAATTTCATATGTGATTAAAAAAATAATTAATCACATAATTTCCAATACCAATTTAAAAACTAGTTAATCTCAACAATCCCATTAATTAATTCACCAATTAAGAAATAAACATCACCTAAATTAATTAATTAAAACAATTATTAATCCAAAAAAATCAATTTCACAATCAAAATATGCTCCCTTAATTAATTAAATAATTAATTAATCATTATTCCACAATTCCACAATACCATAATTAATTCATCAATTAATTATTTAATATGTATAATCATATCTCAAAAAATAATTTCCTAGATTCAACAACCTCAATAACTCATATTTAATGCTAAAATTAATTACCTAATTTCATAATCACAATTTTTTAAATATTAATTCAACAATTATTTATCTTTATTCAACAATCTAAATATCTCATAACTAAATAAATAACTAATTAATCAAATTCTACAATCCTAAGATCTCTAATTTCACATTTCCATCAATTAATTAATTCACTAAATTAACTAATTCCATCAATAAATAAATTGATAAAAATATAACAGAAATAGTAATGTTACATATACATAATTGAAATAAATGTGTTTATATTTTAATTATAGACCCCCTAATTCAATTAGTTGAAGTAAAATCACCAAATGAAAATCACTAATTCTAACCGAATAACAATGTAGTGTGATATCCAGATATAAAACCAATATCCGAGATAGAAAATATAAATATTACTTGATTCCAGATATAGATTAAAAATTCCTATAGTTATATCCAATAATACATCTATATCCAACAAAGAACAAGGAATAGCTTTCCAACAACAAATGAGAGTAGAACCAAAAAGAGATTGGAAATTAGATGGGAATGAACCACATACGTGATGTGTTGTATGTCTCCATAATAGGATTTGAATCACCAGTATCAAATGTAAATGGAATTTGGAATACCTATGGGAGGCTTTAAAATGGATATAATTTGTTTTTGGGACGACCTGGGTTGTTATGGTGTATAATAAAGGGATTTGTTAATTTTTTTTAATAAAATTTAGGGGCGTAAAACCCCATACACAATGATTTATTCATAGGGTGATAAGATTCCATTAACTATATGACATGAGTGTGTGAATCCTCTAGGGGTTAATGGTTTATCCTTTTGTATAACACATTTGAAATGTCATTCTCCATCCATGAAAAACCCCTCTTTCCAAGGATGCATGATTTGTTGGGCCCGAACACAAGGTTAGGGCTAACTGTGTGCCTACCACGTAATAACATCTTCCACATTTCATAAATTTTCACCCAATCACAACACATGTAAAAAACCAAATAAAAATTAGTCACTAAAATACATAATAGTACCCATAAACAAGACCATGAAATCTCATGAAAAGGTCATCGTTTTTCAAGCCCCCAACCTTATAACATATCGTACTTGATTTATACTCTCAAGAATCACTATTATTATGAGTCAAACAATATTGGTCCATTAATATATAACATATTATTTTCTCTCCCATTCTCCTTATAATCAAGACCATGATTCCAAAATACATATAAAATTGGAAAAGTCATTTCCTAAAACAATTTCATAGTGCTTTTCTCTCACACGTATTAGATTCTCCGCAATAGATGCATCTATCCCAATTTTATCATCTCCCACATAAATCACATGAGAATTAACAAGGTGATCTCACAAAACTTGGGACACAAAGAAAATATTATTCCTAGAATTGTACCTCTATAGAAAATCCAATCAGTATTGCACAGGCCTGATTCTATCTACAATATTTAGCAGTCTAACAAACCTATCCACCCTCTCACCCTTCCTTTGTATCCTATGGTGACCCAATAAAGGTGAATCATGAATGAATACATGACCCCTATCTTTTCACTATAGGTTTCATATATATTTATCAACATAAGCCCTCTATATATTCTATGCCTTAGCCATTCGCTTTTGAATCAACATTATTTTTTCTGAAGTCTCCTATACGAGACTAGGTTATAACAACATTGAGTCATCTGCCTCAGTATTTCATAGACATGATCTGTATAGTCTATTATAAATATACATGTATGGTTCCATTTGTATAATTTCTTGATAAGTCTTATTATTATCAAATTCTTCCAAATTTGGGTGATATTCCCAAGACCCGCCAAAGTCATATACACATGCTCGCAGCATATCCTAAATCACCTAAATAGTATGCTTTGGTTTACCATCAGTTTGTGGGAGGAATGTCCTACTACGAAAAATATGTATACTTGGAACATTTTATAATCCCTTCAAGAAACGTGAGGTAACATGGGAATTTCAGTCAAAAACAATATTCATTGGAACATTGTACTGATGGAATATTTATCAAATGTATAGTCTTCCCAACTGCACTATTGATAAAGAATCTTGTATAGGAATGAAATGTGCTACCATTCTCAAATGGTCCACAATAACCCTAATAACATAATTCTTTTAATGATTCCTCAAGAGTCCCACCATAATATCTATAGTCACATCACCTCACTTTTAATTTAGAATAGGAGACTCTAATAGAAAACCAACATGTCATTGATTCTTATCCATTACCAACAGGAAGGTGTAGCATAGTGTCATAAATCATGTTATCTCATTTTTCAAGGCCGACTACCAAATTAATCATTATAGGTAATAGTGCATTTCAGTCACACATAAATGTACCACCCACATCATGGCTTGTAAATAATTCATCATATCCTCTCACATGTTCTCAGGCACAATAAACGGGCTCCTAAAATAGATGATATCATCCTCATATATGGTCAATATGAAGGATCCACCTCACATTTACGATTTTCCATTGAGGTAAAATATTTCATATCTTTATTTAAACTAGAATTTTTTTGTATTAAAAGTGTATACATCACTAAAATTAATAGGAAATTCATCTACTCAAGGCTAACCTAATCTACAACATGCATCTTATCTAGTATGGTCGTCATCTTCTACTAATAACTAGGCTCTTAAACTACCTTATTATGAGTTTTTTTTCATTATTCACCAGCAAAATTATTCCCATTTTAGAGATTATATTCTATCTCAAAATCAAATTTACTCATAAACTCCACCCACCTCTACTTTTGAAGATTAAAATCTTGCAGCGAAATGATATATCTCAAGATCCTGTGATCTATAGACACCATGATTTTTTCACAATAGATAATGTCAACAACACTACAAATCATAATCCATTGCAACCTAATTGAGGTCATTCGTAGGATAGTTATATTTAGGTGTCCTCAACATTTGAGACCCATACACTACAATTCATTATCTTTTCATAAATATTGTTCTAGGGAAAATTTCAAATGCTTCACAAAACATTTTATACTCCTAAACATGATAAGGTATAATCAAGATTGGTGTTGATTTAAAATACTACCTCCACTCTTAGAATGTATTTTCACATGAATTTGACCATCAAAACTTTAAAACCATTTGTTTTAAGTCTTAAACCAGTTCTACCAAATGGGAAATGTCTTAAATGTAACTCTGATAATATATATATAATCTTATAAGTCTATGAATATCGATAAAATTCATTGGATTCACCCAAGAAACAACAGTTTAACCCTTCTCTTGGGCCATATACAAAACTTTTGCGGAGTTGATGTGACCGATGAAGTGTACCTGATCATTCCAATGTTGAATTCTAGTTAGCATGGAATATAGACGGTGCTTACTCAATGTACTTGGAAAGATGTCAATATGTTGGGCATGATATTCATGATACTTTGGGTACGCTAAGATGTCATCCACAAACAGTACAAACAATTGTCCTAGGTATTGCTGGAATATTCAATTCATTGTGTCCATAAAAACTGATAGTGAATTTGTAAACCCAATCAACATTATGATGAACTCATTTTGGAAGTAGCTACTTCTGATATAATTCATTAGTATATCAGAAATATAATCTATCCAATAAAGATACCATGGTCTCAAGATTATATTGGAAAATACTCAAGCTTCACTCAACCAGTCAAAGAGATTTTCGATACACGGAATAGGATTAATATTCTTTATTTTCATCTTGTTTAAATTATAGTATTCAACACACAAGCATAGAGATGTGGAATACTACTTAGCAAAAAATATATTGAACCCAATGGAGACATACTCATGTGGATAAATAATTATCCTCCAACTCATTGGGATGATTATTGAGATCTTGATGCACTATTAGTTCCATTTTGTATGATGGAATAAAAACTCGCTCAACCCTCGGTACGAGCTCAATAGTAATTTTAAAATATCTTAATGGTAAATTATATGAGAAGTCTTTAGGGAACACATCCTGAAACTGATCCACTGCTTTTGGAAAGACTCAATGATTTAAACCTCCATCGTCCAACAAAATAATTTTGATTCTGGTCATATTCATCAATAGTTACTAAGTAGTTAACTATTCTCAACCTCACTTTTTATCCCACATTACACAATGAATTTACCTATCACCCTTAGGAAACAAAAAGGCCAATATCCTTTGGTAACAATAATTCGGGGAACATTATGCTACTAACCAGTCTATACAAAAAATTTGATTGAAAACTAACTGTTATGAATATAAATATCCCATAAAAATGATACACCATATCATTGAGATAACATCCCTTGTACAAGAATTTGTGTCATGATCATTCTCCCAGATGTGATTTTTGTTACCAATGTGGTCGTCATATCCAGTTTGAGGATCAAACCATTTACTAGTTTTGTATAGACATTGTAATCATAGGTACCTGTAAAAAATAAGGAACTATGTAATGTAGATTCTATAATAATAGTACCTCACACTTTTGACTATCCAGCCTCACTATCAAAAAGTGTAGGCTATAATGAATGTAACTATCATTCCCCTCTTCCCTTTGATGTAGTCTGACTCACTTGAGATGCCCCACTATAATGGAAAGAGATCTCATAACATGATTCTATAACTCCACTATCTCTACTGCCTTGTCATGTATAGCTCTAGGTGAAAAACTAATGTGGTACCAAAGATCCACTTCCTACACCGAAGTACTGTATAGGTCCTCTATCGCTGCCCATCTATTGTGGGTTCGTTCAGAACATTTGAGGGTGTCCCATCATGCCACAATATTGGCAGTTTACATGTGGTCGGGGTAACTGTCTCTAGTAGTGTCGTAACCTATCACATTGGATACAAATCACATGATTAATATCCTAATCATATAATCAATCTGTCTGTGTACTCATCTTACAAATATATTTAAGAACGTTGTTGTAGTTAAACTTCCAGAGACCTAAATTCTTACCTCATAATTATCTTGTAGTAAATATATTTCCATTATTGGATGCCTCCTTCAGTTTCCCCTCAACTATAAGACCTCAGTCCAATACCTAAAAAAACTTATTTAATCAAAATATTTTTACATGGGTCTTAATATTACATTTAATTCCATCCTAAAAAATCATCATCATAAATGTATCACCTCATGTATACATTGGGGCAATGAACGATTAATTTGTATGTGTCCACTATAGTCCATCAAATACATACTACCCTGATTCAACCTCGTGAACTCAACATCTATCTTCTACCTCTACATCATTAGATAAAAGTACTACAAGAACTTCTCCATAAATTCCTTCCATAACATTCCATCATTCTATCCTTCCCGTGTATGCATGTCCCAACAGTTCTTTCCAGATCACAATTGAATACAACAATCAATCTTGACAATATTTTTTGTAGGAGTCTCCAAATGGTCATGTATCTTTTTTAAAGAATCAACCCAAAACTCAGATCCCTCACATTCGCAATCTCCTATAAAAGGCTTATGGTGTTGAAACTAGAAATCCCACATGAGGTCATACATAGTTCCCAGAACATACTATTAGTGTTATTACATGAATTGCTTGAATTGATCAATGATCCATCGCAACTTTTCCCTGAATTCTTCACCTATTATAATCAATGCCTCAGGTCTCACTTCTGGTAGATCATCTCCATCCATTTCGTCATGCTGTCCTATCAACAAGTGTCACCATGGAGGCACGTATCTCTAAATCCAAACACACATCTCAGGACACATAACAAGAATTTCTCATCATTAACTAAGTAGAAAACATAATAAGTCAGAAAACTTATTTTTCTATAACATCACATCATGTTATAATTTGAAGTGCTATCACTACCACTAACTATCATAAAACTAGGCCCTAGAGAACAAGGGTAAACACATTCTCAGTATTCATGATTCTCATTTAGACAATCATTTTTATCATATTTCATAATTTCATATTATTTTCCAATTTCATGATAGAAACCATTATTATTTTAATTTCAATCTAAGGGAAAAATATTTCTTGTTCAACAACTTACCCTTAACTCGTTTTCCTATGAATTCCTAAAATGATGCCTTCCACAATCTCCCCTAAGTCCTAAGAATAATTTATAAAAATAAACACTACTACCTTACCATGTGACAAGTAAAATATCAGAATATCATTAAGACAATAATAACATCACACAACAGGTGAGTTTCCCAAAGATAAATAATATTAATGTATAACATTAAACATGAATGAAAACAATCAAACCCAAGATATTTGGTGTAAGACCATATGATTTTGTTAATTATTTATTATCAAAATAATTTAATGTTTTTGATATTTTTCCTTTCACATAAAAATAAATATAGATTATAATTATTATATAAAATCACTTTGTTTGGATTATGTTATACATAACACCAAGTTGAGCTTTAACTAGACGCAACACTAAGTTAATCTTGCAGTACAGGAAACACCAACTTTTTTTTGTTACATGCAACACTGAGTTTTGATGAAAAAACAAATTACTATTATAATAAATTAAATTTTCAGGTAATTACCTATCCATTAATCATATTAATATAAATATTACAACCTAATATTTAAAAAAAAATACAATAAATATAACATATTTATAATGAAATGTATAATGTTTAGTAATATCATTATATGATTAGAAAAACGTTTTTTTAATGATCTAATTTTTAGGTCCTTATTTGATCATCAATAAAATAAATTTTAGACACTATTAAGAATATTGTTTGGAAAAATAATCATAATTTTTTAATTTTTAATGTCAAAATTAACATAGGGTTAATTTTTACCATTTTTCTATGAGGTTTCATTTTTATGAAGAATAGTGAAAAATACATCATTCTGGTTAAGAAAAATTATATAAATATTTATTATATTTTAGTTTTTTTGAAGACAAATATATCTATAATAAAAATATTAATCCAATTTATTTCATTTCAATCATTTTTTATTAATATTAGTTTTAAAAATATATTGTAATTTTGAACATTATTTTTTCAACATTCTTTCTATGTATACGAGATTACATTTAAACATAATTTTTTCACATTTTTCAATTGAATTTTGAATAAAAAGTCATACATTATTGTAATCAGTTTGATATTTAATGTCTATAAAGATCTACTCAATTTTTTGTGAATAGTATCTTTTGTATTTTTTATTATGGATATGGGAAAATCTAGTAAAAAAAGGTAAAAATAATATTTTAATGTTATATAAATACCCAAATTTTAACACCCCAAGCGTCTATGGTATACTACTCTTTGAATAATAAAGTAGCGTGTTTTGTACGCAACTTTGAGTTCTAACACACACCACAACCAATCAAACTAATCGTTATGAATAATAATACCCACTTTTTCAAATTTTAAAAATTTTATCTTTCAAAATGGACTTCATTTTTTGATTCAGAATATCAAAATTAGCTTGGGGTGAATTTTTGGTATTTTTCTGAAAACATTCAATTTATTATGAATAGTAAAAAACACTTAGTTTTATTTTAAAACCGAATTTTTATTTAAATAATTATTTATTTTATTTAAATTTAATTAAGGTCAAAATTTATACATAATACATATGTATGTTCAATTGAATTCATTGGAGTTAGTTTAGAATAATTTTAGATATATAAATTTTTTTTGGAACTTTTCACCGTCTTTTACCCACCTCCTAGGAGAATTTGAAAATTCACATTAAACTTAATTTTACCACTTCGGTGAGTAGAATTTAGAAAATCAGAGAGACACGGTTAATATCAAACATTAAAATGTGGTTCTATAAGATAAAAATAATTTATGGTTAATAGTAACTTTTTACATTTATTTTCCACGGTTAAAAGTAAATAGGGTAATTAAGGGTAAAAATGATATTAATATTACCCTAACACATGTCCTAATTCTATTGGACAATTGTATCTCGACCAAAAACATCCTTAAGAATACAATATTATCATTTAGTTCCACTTGGATAAGATTAAGACATTTATTATTATTTCATTCAATGAAGAGTTAAAAGAGTTAAAATTAATGTTTAATTAGTAAAACATTTTTTATATAGGGTTATACATAAGATAAAATCGATTATAAATATTCATTAGAAATATAAAAATATTTCATACATAATGGAATTTTATTTATAAATTTTAGGCATTAAATAAGTTAATTTATTTATGACACAATGGTGATGCAGTAATTACCTAATTAATGAAATATTAAAATAATTGATATTATAAATATAAAAATAAATATATTTTGAGACTTTTTATTAATTAAAATACTTTTATAGGTTAATATGACATATTATTATAGGTTATATAAATTTTTTTCTAAGTGATAATGCTGTTATAATATTTTAAAAAACAAATACCGAATAGTGTCAAAATTAACATAAAAGAGTTTTTAAAATAAATATTATATTATTAATTCCTATTATATTCTTAAAAATCTACGGTTTGCCTAAAGAACTTATAAAATTATAGGTTTATCATTAATGGAACACTTTGGTGTCTCTTGGAGGTATATAGTATGTTTATTTACTATATAATATAAAAATACAAAGAGACATGGTAAATGTCATACTATTTAACTAAGAGTTAAATCAAAATGATAATGTTAATATAGTGACACAAACCTGCCTAAAATATATTGGTTGAAATTATTTTGACCCATACCCACATTAAAATTTATATAATCCACTTTTGAGCCATTAGAAACTGAATATGAATTTATTATAAAATAATATTTCTAGCATTTCCAATGGTCACCCTCACCCCTCTTATAAAAGGGAACTCTTACTTCTCTCTGATTCACACCTTCAAAGCCTTTTATATCGGCCAACCCCTACACAAATATCCTCTATACTTCCCTCAATTCAAACTAGAGTCCTTATATTTATCCAAAATCCAGCCTAAGGATCCCTTTTGATCAAATCAAAAGGAAAATCCTGAAGAAGCGGTAATGTTTTCAACACCCTCTTTCAAGTTCCTTTCTACTTAAACTTCTTCTTTATTTGGTACTCCCATTCTAAAATAATAACTCCAGTATCATATAAATACTATGATGTTATTATAAATATGGTAAAACCTGTTGGAATCCTCATGTGTTAATAATGTTTTAATGATCACAAATCCTATTACTGTTAATTAATCTCAATCTTCATTGCACATCTTGATAATGCTCTTCAATCTCAATAATAACTACACATCATGTTTTAATGATAAAAAATCTTATGGATGTTAATTACTCTCTTTATTATTTACAAGTCTTATGAATGATCATAAATCTCATATATATTATCATGCCTTTATATTTATGATTCATGTTCTCTTACTCTATAATGATTAAACTTAATCTATATTCGGTATATTACTGTCTAAGTCCAAATACAGATATTTTTCTAAGTATGGACACAATGTGAAGGACTCACCGTGACCCAGACACCGTGACCGAGACACCGTGACCCAGACACCGTGACCCAGACACCGTGACCCAGACACCGTGACCCAGACACCGTGAACCAGACACCGTGAAGGACAAACCGTGATCCAGACCCCGTGAGCTACACACAGTGACATGGAAATTCTGTGAAGCTCATACTGTGAACCTCATACCATGAAGACTATACCATTAAGAAGACATTGTTTACTTAATTATTATGACACCGTTTCTTAAATTTTTTTCAATATTATTTAAATAATTATAACGATCATATTTGATGTTTTTAATGCAATTAATGTTATCTAATGATAGTCGTTGGAATGTCAGGAAACCGTATCTCGTACCTATTAAAAGGGAATCATTCTTACTTCCAGAACTCATGGAATATAACGAAGTTTGAGATGCAGTACATGTGATGTGTGCAAGTCTGAATATACAATGAGAAGAACTTACATACACCCAATGGCACTATGCCGAACGAGAAGAACAATCCTGAGCAAGAATGAGATTTCAAGACTTTCAAAGAACTCTTATGAAGGAAATTGAACACCACTGAAGAACACACAACGAATCAAGAGATCACATTCATTCCTATAGAATACCAGCTGAACTATGAAACTCTGTTTTTCAATAGAAAACCAGAGAAGGACTCAAAAGCATTCCTGCTGAATCCAATGAGTCCAGAGCTGCATTGATAATCACTAGAGCTTTCTAAACTCTTATACGTTCTCTCTAAGTGATTTATTTATTAACATTTGAGCAGTGTGTTGTACTTTCTTATACACACACTATCTCCTGCAATGAACTAGAGGATATCAAAATCTTCACTCCAACTCTCTTAACTATTGTTTACCCACGTCAACTGTAGAAGAGGACCTTCTGTGTCCTGGTCTTTGATTTTTTCCCACAAAGAATAGTGGTAGAGGTCCCTACGTGGCCTGGACAGTTTTGTAAACTGTTGTTAACCCCAATCCAGGGTGTGGATCAAATTTATATAAATTTGAGAGGACTAAGTCTCGGCTTGAGACTGAACCTCTTGTTATATCTGTTGTGCATCGTTAGTTTAAGTTCATAGTATACTACATATATCTTATTTATTCCGTATCTATTACTTTGAAATACAAAATATTTTAAAACTACTTCAATAGTTAAATTAGAAAGTGTTTACACTTATTGTAAATCAGTAGGATAGTTTCAAAAGATAGTTTGATCTTGTGGTTAAATTAACTGAGACGAAATCATTCTTTGATAATCTAAGTGAGCTTTTACAATCTGTATAAATTCACTACAATTTAACTTATTTTATAAATCAGGGGATTTTAAATAGACAATATTTTAACAGTAATTTTAATTGGAACTCAATTCACCTCCCTCTTGAGTATCCACTCAGACCAACATTTGGTGTCAGAGGTTTTGTTTTTGTTTAAAGGCTTTTGAAATACTCTGTTTTTCAACTGTGATTTTAGTTTCATCATTAAAGATCTTAAATTTAGATTAGTTCTAAATTTTATCACATTAAATTATCTTTCTAAAATCTAGTTATGGATAATAGACTAGAGGGTGCAGCTACTAACAAGTTACCTTTCTTCAGTGGTACAATCTATGATCATTGGAAACATAAAATGAAAATTTAGTTAGAAATCATGGGTTTTGATATCTGGAGGCTATAGAGTCACAATATAAAATTCCAGAAACTGAAAGAGTAACTTGGAATGAACCTACAAAGACTGCCTACAATAATAATTGTAAATCCATGAATGCGATGTACTGTTCTCTAGGAGATGCGGAGTTTAACAGAATTTCTGCTTGCAAAATTGATTTTTAAATATGGGATAGTTTGGGTGTTTCTCATGAAGGAACAACCAATGTTAAATAAATGATAGTAAATACTTATACTATTAAATATGATAATTTTAAAATGGAGATTGATGAACCTATTTCTGACATGTATCTCAGGTTAAATGAGATAGTCAATACAATGAATTCACTCGAAAAGGATGTTCCATCAAAGGAACAAATTATGAGAATCTTGAGATGTTTACCAGACCGATGGAGAGGCACATCTGTTTCAATCAGAGAGTCATGTGACATTGCTGATCTACCTGTCAAAGAACCCATTGGTAAGATTATCATTAATGAGGAAGAACTCAAGGTGAATAAAGAGGATTATGATGAACCAAAGAGAAAATATGTGGCTTTCAAGACTACTACTTCAAAGAATAAGGACAAAGAAAAAGCTCAAATACAAAATGACAGTTCAACCAGTGGAAATTTAGACTCTGATAGTGATGCTGAAATGGCTCAGATAGCCATAATGTTTAATAAATTTTATAGGATGAATAAATTTTTCATAAAATCAAATTACAAAGGAAATATGAAAATAAGGGAAATTGGAAGAAGGATTGGAAAAAGCCAGATAAAAGTGATGAAGTTGTTTTCTATGAGTGAAAAAGAAAAGGACACATTAAAGCAGACTACCCAATGCTAAAATTCATGATGAAATATGATTACAAGGACAGTAAGTACAAAAAGGCTATGAAGGAAACCTTGAGTGATTCTGAAGACAACACCAGTGGATCTGAAATTTTTTATTCTGAAAGAAATCATGACAACATGTGTGTCATGAGAAACACATCTGAGGTAACCTCATATACTCCTGTTTTAAATTCTTATTATTCTGGAGATGATGCAGAATCTTATTCTGATTCTGAAAACATGAATAGTGAGGAATTATTTTAATACTGTAATATGCTTGAAGAGGCATGTAATTAACTTAAATATAAATATAAATTATTTAAGAAAAAACATGCTCTCACTACTATTGTTTAAACTGAACTTTCTATTGAAAAAGTGAAAAATGCTCAAATATTAATGGAGAACACTGAACTGAAAATGCCTAATGAGAAACTTAGAAAAGACTTAGAGAAGTTCACAAATGGAAAAGATACACGAACTCAAATGCTAGGAAAGATGTTTGCGCCAAAATACAATACTGGAATAGGCTACAAACCTGGACAGAGACAGAATACTAAGAATAGATTTATTCCTAAATCTGGACAGAATATTGATAGTTCTAGTTCTAGAAATTCATATGCTTCAACCAGTTATTCACATAGTTATAAATCAAATAGATTTCATCTTTCAAATTTTTTTGATTCTATAAATTATATGAGACCCATAAGACAAATGTGGGTACTGACAGCTTTGATTGCTAACCTGTCTGGACCGATGAAGATCTAGGTGCCAAAATAATTTTCTATGTAAATATGTTTTGTAGGAAACCAATTTGACGAGTTCCCATATGAAGACATGGTATTTGGACAGTGGATGTTCAAGACATATGTCTGGGGATTACTCATTCTTCAAGATTTTAATAAAGGTTGATGGAGGTCATGTCACCTTTCGTGATAATTCTAAACAAAAGATCATCTTCCTAGGCCAAATTGGTAACACTGATTCAGTTTTAATATCTAAAGTTTTATTTGTTGATGGACTTAAAAATAATCTGTTATGTATTTCTCAATTATGTGATGATGTTTTTAATGTCAAATTTGAAAATGATTCTTGTAATGTTTTTAATTTTATTTTTTTTAGTATTTTCTGCTCTAAGAAATAAATTTTTTTATGTTGTTGATTTAAATTCCATAGCTAAGATAAATGTTACATGTTTAAATGATTTTCATAAAGTGTCCTGGTTATGGCATAGGAGATTAGGATAGTACAATATAAAGTCACTTAGAAAAATAACTAGGAAGAACTTAGTTAGAGACCTACATAAACTTGAGTTTCCAAATGACAAAGTTTGTAATCCCTGTAAAAATGGAAAGCAACATAAGGTTTCTTTTAAATCAAAGAAAGATGCTTGAACTTATCAACCTCTCAAGTTGGTTCACATGGATTTGTTTGGACTATCTAGAGTTTCTATCTTAAATTGGAAGCACTATGTCTATGTCCTATTAGATGACTTTTCTATATATACTTGTGTATACTTCTTAGCTCACAAAAGTGAATCTTGTTCTTAATTTTTTAAGTACTCCATATCTGTAGAAAGTTATAGTGGACTTAAGATTAAAACCCTAAGAAGTGATCATGGCCGTGAGTTTGAGAATCATGAGTTTGAATCCTACCGCTCACATAATGGCTATATTCATAATTTTTCTGCTCCTAGGACACCTCAGAAAAAATGGTGTAGTAGAAAGATGAAATAGTACCCTGCAAGAAATTGCTAGAACTATACTTAATGAATATGACCTGCCTCTTAACTTTTGGGCTAAAGCTGTGAATACATCTTGTTATATTATTAATAGAGTGTTAATTAGACATGTTCTTAAGAAGACCCCATATGAGTTATGGAACAATAAAAACCCTAAAGTTAGTTACTTTAGAGTCTTTGGCTGCAAAGTCTTTATTCTCAATACAAAAGATAATCTTGATAATTTTTCTTCTAAGAGTGATGAAGGACTATTTTTAGGATATTCTTTAATCAGCAAGGCTTATAGTGTTTTAAATAAAAGAACCACGTGTGTGGAAGAATCTGTTCACATCAAATTTGATGAAACTGGTCCGTATGAGCCTAAAACCTCTCTTGAAAATATTTAAGAAGATTTATGTTCTGGACCTTAATGACAAATCTAATGAACCTGCTATAAAAACAACCAGTTCAGGACATATTCTAGAATCTTCTCCTAATGAACCTGAAGCTAGAGAAGAACCTGAAATTTCTAGTCCTACCTTTACTAGATCATCTAGAATTATAAAAAATCATCTTTTAGATGCTATTGTAGGAAATATTGATAGAGGGACACATACTAGAGCTTCTCTTAGAAATCAGGTTGAACATCAAGCCTTCTTGTAACAACTTCAACCTAAAAACACTGATGATGCTATTAATGATGAATTTTGGGTAATTTCTATGCAAGAAGAACTCAATCAATTTTAAAGAAATCAAGTTTGGAATCTTGTTTAAAGGCCTAAGGACACTTTCACAATAGGCACCAAATGGGTGTTTAGAAATAAAGTAGATGAATCTGGAAACATAGTTTGAAATGAAGCAAGGTTAGTTGCACAAGTATATAGTCAAGAAGAAGGTATTGACTATGAAGAGAATTTTTCTACAGTATCTAGATTAGAAGCTATTAGGATTTTACTTTCTTATACTGCACATATAAATTTCAAACTATATTAAATGGGTGTCAAGAGTGAATTATTGAATGGACATATTGCTGAGGATGTTTTTGATGAACAACCACCTGGATTTTGAAACCCTCATTTTCCAAATCATATTTTCAAATTATGAAATGCTTTATATGGTTTAAATCAAGCTCCAAGAGCTTGGTATGATAGATTAAGTATTTTTCTACTTTCCAAAGGTTTTACAAAAATAATAGCTGATCCTACTCTACTTATAAAATGAATTTATAAAGATGTTTTAGTAGTACAAATTTATGTAGATGATATTATTTTTGGATCTTCAAGAAATTCCCTATGTACTGATTTTTCCAAAATGATTCAAAATGAATTTGAAATGAGTTTAATGGGTGAACTTAAATTCTTTATAGGATTTCAAATCTTTCAAAATGATGATGGAATTATTTTAACTCAAAGTTAATATACTAGAGATCTTTTAAAACGTTTTGGATTGGATGGCACAAAAGGTAGTGACAGTGCCATGAGTACCACCTGTAAGATGGATCTTGATGAAAATGGTAAATCTGTTGATCAATCCACTTATTAAGGAATGATTGGAAGTCTACTCTACCTGACTTCTAGTCGTCCTGATATTATGTTTAGTGTTTTTATGTGTTCTCATTTTCAAGAAAACCCTAAAGAGTCACATTTAAATGTTGTGAAGTGAATTTTCAAATACCTCAAGCATACTCCCAATTTAGGACTGTTTTATCCTAAAGGACAATCATTTAAATTAGTTAGTTATTCTGATGTAGATTTTTCTGGATGTAAGTTAGATTGAAAAAGCACCTCTGGAATGTGTCATATTTTAGGCAAGTCACTAGTATCATGGGGAATTTAGAAACAAAATTATGTTTCATTATCTACTACAGAAGATAAATACATAGCTACTGGAAGTTGTTGTGCACAAATTTTGTGGATGAAACACACATTAATAGACTATGGAATTCAATTCAAACATGTCCTATCAAATTTTGACAACCCAAGTGCTATTAATATTTCTAAGAATCTTGTTTGTCATTCGAGGACAAAACATATTGATGTAAGACATCACTTTTTGAGAGATCATTATCAAAAGAATGATATCACTTTGGAATTCATTGGTACTGAATATCAACTTGCTGATATATTCACTAAACCATTAAATTTTGAGATATTAAAATTCATAATACATAATATTGGTATGATTAATCATTAGTAAAAATCTTACTGATCATAATGTTTAATAATTTACTGTATTATACATTACGGTTTCATGGTCACTGTATCTAAGTTACTGTTTTATACTCACGGTCTCACTGTCTAGACATTATGCTCATGGTCTATCAACTCATTGTCTCACCGTGACTACACAGAATGCTCACTGTCTCACCATGACGACTACCAAATATCTCACCGTGATGACTAGTTTTCATCACACCGTAATGCCTACTCACGGTCTCACCATGAAGATTATTTATATTATTATTGTAACCCGTATCGTGGTAATTTCTATTTCACCGCTATTTGATTTCCCACATTTTTTTATGTTGTTTGACATTCCGTAATCATAAAACTTAAGGGATTCATTCGATTCATTACCCGAACACTCTCCTGAACCTTCTCTTCCCTCTCGCCCGAACCTTCAGTGAATTCCAAGGATGAAGAGTCCATCTTCACCCTCGTTTGAGAAGTGCCACTCTAAGAAACAAATGAGGATACCGAGGATTTCTCCCAAAGGACTTCTAAACCCAAACCTGGTAAGCCGTATAGTTGTACCTAAAAAAGATGTTTTCTAAGAGTGGTTGTAGTCTATCAGATCTTTAGTTCTGAAATTTTTAAGAGAACAATGATGCCTTGAATGGTTCACTGGACAGATGAGACCGATTTACTTGAGATTGGTATATCAATTCAATCAGTATGTGATGTTTTCCTTTGAGTTTGGAGAAAGCATTATGGTGACAAGTTGGATAAATGGCCAGAAGTGCTCTTTCTCTTCGAGGCTGTGGGTTGCCTGCCTAGGGATTCCACATGAAGGAGTTTGTGGGGATTACCAGAGAGAACCACCTCCAACAACCAAAATCTTTGACCTGGAGAATGATTTGGAAATCCTGACTGGAAATGGCACCAAGCGAAGGGCCATAGCTGCTGAATTAGATGGAGAGACTAGACTTCTGTTCATGTTTGTTCAGAATTTTGTTAGTCTGACAAAAGGTGATTTTGTCGTGATGAAGTATAAGGATGTGTTCCTGATTCACTTGTTGAAGAATGGCCATAAGATCAACCTTTGTAAGTATGTTATTAACCATATCTGTGAGCTAATCAAATTAACACCCAAATCCACATCCTGGTTTTACTCAAGGATGATTTTAGCTATGTAAGATGAAAAGGGGATGGTTGGAACAAATGAAGAAAAGTTAGAGGACTTTGATTTCTTCATATCCTTTCCTATCATCAGAAGGATGGTGATTAAATGGAACCCCTGGAATAAGTAGTGGGTTGAGGATAATGATCAACTCTATAAAAATTTTAATCTTGTTGACGATCCAAGAAGGAAAAAATATATATCTAATCCTGGTTTGGAACCAGATGAAGTGGCAGAGTATTCAAAAGATGAAGAAGAAGAGGAAGTAACAGCTGAAGTATCTCCTTGAGAAGAAGCTAGAAGACCTCCAATGGAAACAGCTCCTATTGAAAAAGAAAGGACTATTGGCCATGATGTTATCCCGGCTGAAATACCTCAAGGAGAAGAAGTTGTTGTTAGTTTGAGAGAAGAGGAAGCTTCTACTTCTAGTGCGAATGTCAATCCAGAAGCTCATCCTAATGCTGCAAAAATATTGGTTTTTCCTGATTCAGAACAGAAAGAAACCTTAGAGGAAGATCATGTTGAAGAGGATCTTTCTGTTGAGAAATAAGCAAGTCTGGAAGCTCAACCAGTGAAACAATTAGTTCATGAGATTATTCCCTCTGTAGAAGAGATGATGGAAATTTCCTTTCAGCTAGAAAGCCCAGAGTTTGCTGAAAATATTAGATATGATCATGTGGATCTTGATCATGGTGAGCATATAGTCTCTAAAATGGGAGAAAAATTTGAGGGGGAGGAACCTCAAAAACATGAGATTATAGAAGCTGGATCTGCTGATGCTTCTCAACCTTCTGTCCCATATTCTATGTACACTCAGTATGAATTCCCAAGATTTTATGATGTAAATGAGTCACAACAAGTGACTAAAACTGGAATGGATATTTCTTCTCTATTTCAACTGAAGTCTATAGCTCATCCACAACTAGAACCAGAGCCCCAACCTCAATTTGAATCAGAATCTGAGTCTGAAGATGACTCTAAACCTCAACCAGAATCTGAAATTCTGTCTTTACCGACTCCCTTACCCAAGCATCACTCCATTGTGACCAAAGATGATCTGATATTTTTTGGAGAGACTTTGTTAGCTGTAATTGAGATAATTGTCTCCACTCAACCTCTTCCGGTGACTCAGTTAAGTCAAGAAGATGCATCAATTCTCTTGGAAAATATTATCTTGCATATTCAACCAAGGATGATTCGAGAAATTCAATAAGTCAGAGTTGATAATAAGCTGCTGTGTGATGATGTTGAAAATCTGAAAAATATGTTAGCAAACTTGCAGAATGAGTTATCTTTGAGATCAGTGCATGCTCCTATTTCTACCCCAGCACCAGTTGCTACTTCTCCTGAGCCATCTAATTCCCTCCATTCAAGGGAAATTGTGTCTCATGTTCATACATATTTACTTTCTATTGATGATAATATTGGAAAAAGACACACCAAAATTCCGGAACACATGACCGAGCTTGTAGAAAATCTGAATAAGCTTACAGATGATACACTGGATGCCTGCAAAAAGTTCTGATACAGCACAATGTTCTAACTGAAGTTGTCAAGGCTTCACCTGCTTCTTGTCAGACCTCCACATCTTCTTTGGATGATTCTATGATGAGATCCATAATCAAGGAAGAACTTCACAGTGCCTTCAGTGGCTTGGATGTATCTTATTTGTCAGAAGTGGTTAAGAACAATGACTGAGAATTGGAATTGATTAGGATTCATTCTAAGATAGAAAATGATGCTCAACAAGAGATCACCAAGAAAATAGATTTTTATCTCTTCTTGATTTTCTCTAAAAGTGATATGACATATCACTTTAGATATCTTGTGGAAAATTTGAGAATCCCTCCGGTGAATCAAGATTTTAATGCTCAAGTTTAGAAACATATAGAGTTCACCAGATTGTTGGACAGATTTATGGAGAATAAGGAAGATTTTGAAAAGGCTATGAAATATGATGGTGAAATCATTACTGATTTCATCAATCTTTTGTAGACGGATCTTCATGTGCAGAGTATTGCTATAGTTTCTCCAGCTGTTGCACCCCATAGACCTGGTCTACCTACCATAGCCTCAACTGTCATGACAGTTTTCCAAGCTCTTTCATAGATCCGTCCAGTCATTCTTGACCAACCACATCCTAGATATTCTACTGGTCCTACTTTGGCTCCATCTATTTTTGAAGGTCTACCCTTACCATATTTTTCTACCGCATCCATGCCTTCATCTACTTCAGCTCCAACTCCTGCTGCTGATAAAGGAAAGCAAAATATGGATCCCTAATGAGTCCTGGGAATGTTTTCTTTTTGATGGGATGTCATTTATTTTTTACTATTTGAACATCTCTTGTATGTTCTATTATGATCCCTTTTTTAATGCAAACTGCAGTGTTTCATTTCATTTTCTTGACATTTTGATAATCCCAAAAGGGGGAGAAAACTACTTGTAAAAAAAAGAAAAACTACATGTGTCAGTACTATAATGATTTTTTCTATTCTAATATGCAAGTTTCATTAATGCTACATTTCATTTATATTTTGACTATATATGATTTTTGATCATCATAAAGGGGGAGATTGTTGGACTCCTCATGTGTTAATCATGTTTTAATGATCAAAAATCCTATTACTGTTAATTAATCTCAATCTTCATTTCACATCTTGCTAATGCTCTTCAATCTCAATAATAACTACACATCATGTTTTAATGATAACAAATCTTATGGATGTTAATTACTCTCATTATTAGTTACATGTATTATGCATGATCACAAATCTCACACATATTATCAAGCCTTAATATTTATGATTCATGTTCTCTTACTCTCTAATGATTAAATTTTATCCATATTCTTCATATTACTATCTAAGTCCAAATACATTTTTTTTAAGTATGGACACACCGTGAAGGACTCACTGTGACCCAGACATCGTGACCCAGACTCCGTGACCCAGACACAGTGACCCATACACCGTGACCCAAGCACCATGACCCAGACACCGTGACCCAGACACCGTGACCGAGACACCGTGACCCACACACCGTGACCCAGACACCGTGACCCAGACACCATGAACGAGACACCGTGATGGACAAACCGTGATCCAGACACCGTGAGCTACACACCATGACATGGACATACTGTGAAGCTCATACCGTTAACCTCATACTGTGAAGACTATACTGTGAGGATGACACCGTTTACTTAATTATTGTGACACTGTTTCTTAACTTTTTTTCAATATTATTTAAATAATTCTAACTGTCATATTTGATGTTTTTATTGCAATTAATGTAATTTAATGATAGTTGTTGGCATGTTAGGAAACCGTATCTCGTACCTATGAAAAGGGAATCATTCCTACTGCCAGAACTCATGGAATATAAGGAAGTTTGAGATGCAGTACATGTGGTGTGTGCAATTGTGAATATACAACGAGAAGAACTTACATATGCCCAAGAGCACTGTGCTGAACGAGAAGAACAATCCTGAGAAAGAAAGTGATTGGAAGAATTTCAAAGAACTCTTATGAAGGCAATCCAACACCACTGAAGAACACACAATGAATCAAGATATCACTTTCATTACTGTAGAATACAAGCTGAAATATGACACACTATTTTTCAATAGAATAACAGAGAAGGACTCACAAGCATTCCTGCTGAATCCAACGAGTCCAGAGCTGCATTGATAATCACTAGAGCTTTCGAAACTCTTATCTGTTCTCTCTAGGTGATTTATTTATTAACTTTTGAGCAGTGTGGATTACCTTCTTATACACACACTGTCTCCTGCACTGAACTACAGGATATCAAAATCCTCACTCCAAATCTCTTAACTCTTGTTTAACCACATCAACTATGGAAGAGGTCCTTGTATGGCCTGGTATTTGTTTTGTTTCCCACGAAGAGCAGTGGTAGAGGTCCTTGCGTGGCCTGGACAGTTTTGTATATTGTTGTTAACCTCGATCCAGGGTGTGGATCAAATTTATACAAATTTGTGAGGACTATGTCTCAGCTTGAGACTGAACCTCTTGCTATATCTTCTGTGCATATTTAGATTATGTTCAATGTATACTACATATATCTTATTCATTCCATAGCTATTACTTTGAAATAAAAAATTATTTTAAAGCTACTTTTATAGTTAAATTAGAAAGTGTTTACACTTATTATAAATCAGTAGGATAGATTTAAAAGTTAGTTTGATCTTGTGGTAAAATTAACTGAGACCTAATCAATCTTTGAGAAGCTAAGTGAACATTTACATTCTGTATAAATTCCCTACTGTTTAACTTATTTTATAAATCATGGGATTTTAAATAGACAATATTTTAACAGAAATTTTAATTGGAACTCAATTCACCCCCCCCCCCCCTATTGAGTATCCACTCCAACCAACACAACCATATTCAGTATTCTATCCATCCTTTTAATGACATGTCACCAAACCTGCATACGTACGGATTACCGTCTCCATGTCGTGGTGTAACTGTTATTCAAAACATTATTATTTGGATGGGTATAATAATGATGTGTAATTCATGTAAATAATAAATATAACATGATAATTATTCTATATATATGATATACTATCCAATTATATATTATTTTAATATCAAAAGAGTGATATTGTCGCTCGTGCGTACATACAGACTATCGTCTCCACGAACGCGATAAGATTCATTCCCCATCATATCCATTCATGTCTAATTCTCATTTCATGATTAAAAATAATTATTAAAGACTTGATATCATTCTAGATATGAATTATATACAACCTATCCATAACAAACATGGCTTATGTTACAAAACATATAAAAGAAAACGAGTATGTGAACACCTGAAATGATGATAATACTAAGATATTATTAATAAATTAATGTTAAAAGATCATATATGATATCATATTAATGTATATTATTATTTCCTATTTTAATAAAAATTATTTCACCATTAGACAGGAGGTTAACCTCCCCTCAACCAAGGAAAGTACAAGGTAAGGGTTTATTTCACAATCTCTTCATTATCCGATGTTGTTTATATGTAATTATCTACTGGGACCTCTTTATCAACAATATCCATGTTTCATAAAAATATATTTAAAAACATTATTACTATTTTACAGAAAATGGTTGAAAGTATTTTATACCTTTTTTTGACTTTTTATAAGATGTTTATAAAGGAATCTTCACTTCATTTTCCAAACAAGGACCTTTTTAATATTTTCGACAAATTATGGTAAGAATGTATTTTCTTGACTTCTACAGCAGGTGCGGATATTTTCCACCATTGTAAATCATTCAAAGCTTCAAATAAAATCTTATAAAAATATTATCAATGTAAATGTTTTATATTATAATTATGTGAATTTTAAATGATTTCAAAAAAAGAAATATTTCTCACAAATAGTTTTGATTTCATCTATGTAAACATCTTTTGATGGATTTTAAGCTTATTTGAAGTTGATTTATTATGATACAAATCTTCCTTATTGTATTGAAGGTTTTGTGATATGTTTGACTTTGGATGTGTTATTTTTATACCGTTCATTGTTTATGGAGAAAGTATTTACATTTTGTATTCTTGTTTTAATACGAATGTTTATGTTATGTTTAAACGTATTCATATGAGGAATGCATTGGTCATAGTAAGTGACGGGTGGAGACCACTATAGCACCTTGATGCATTGGTAGGTCTTATGAGACAAACTAATGTCTTGGCTCATGGAATTGACAAAATTATATTTGTAGTCTTGGCACGAGGCCTTGGATCTGTGTTTATGATAGTCTGGCATTATTCATTCCATCATTATGAAATTGGTTATTGATATTGCATGTGATTATTCGACTAGTAGAATATCCATGTGAACAAGTAAATGGAATATTTCATTTTATTTTTTCCATATTATGATTAAGTTCATGTTTATAAGGATTTTGTCTTAGTTATACATTGCCTTAAATTTTTTTTCATATTTATGAATGTTTCCACTATATTGTTATCCTTAATGTACACTAAGCTCACCCCTTTCAATGTTTTTTCCTAGGATGTGAAGAAATATTTTATGACAGACCTACATGGATAGTACGAAGGGGATATTAGTGTGGACCATGGAGACTATATTATTGCAGTTTTTTTCACTTTATGATGTAATTTAACATTTATGAATGTATCTAGTGATTCCAAGGCTACTAAACTTATCGGTCTTTCGAGGTTTGATCTATTGTAATCATTCCAATGATATGTAATAATGCACCGACTCTAGGTAACTGGGTTCAGGGCATTACAATTGGTATCATAGAAAGTTTAGTACAAACCTTGGAAGATGGATTTACATAAACTCTAATTAGAGCACATATCCCTAAGATAGACTTTGAGGAATAGTATAGAAGAACTTCTTAAAATTTGGTATTGTAGATATTTTTGTGAGTTATCTGAGCAGTACATCCCTGTCTGGATACGAGCAGATTGAGGTTGCTCCATCACAGATGTACCTAGGGGTAAAAACCAAAAACACCACTCTGGGCTAGACTCGAATGGTACTGGTGCACGATAATGGGCCTTGTTGTACTCTTGGATATGGCACTACCAAGGGATATTCTTAGGATAATTCTAATTTTCCGTACAAACCATTATGAATGGTTTATGAGTATATAAATCCTCAATGAAATTTTTTTTATGATTATGGATTATATCCATAAATAGTTCAATATATGTTAAGTGTTTTATCAGTATGGAATTATGTATTTTGATTCATTATCTGATCTAGTTAATGCCAGTGTTTAGAAATGGCTCCTAGTGGAAGAAATGGAATCCATATCAATGAACACACTCTATGTTGGGATTTATCTCTTCCTCATGATAGTTATAGTGGAGAGGGTGATGCAACTGGTGTTGATCATCTAATCACCATACGAGGACAATTCAGTCAGGTTATGAATAATAACCTTACCCGTATGGAGAACACTGATCTGCAGCATTGAAGATCAATGTTAGATTGCTTCATGAGGCAATATCCACCAACATTAAATGGTAGTACAAATCCAATGGTAGCTGAGTAATGGATATGTTCCCTAGAGATAATATTTCCATCTTTGGGGAGCAGTGAAAGGGAAAATGTTATCATGGCAGTTTACCGCCTCACTAGAGATGCTGATCAATGTTGTTCATTGTTTCAAAACGCAATGGAAGATGATGAAGTATCAAATATGGAATGGAGGGAGTTCAAATAGATTTTCTTAGAAAAATTATTTCCCCGTGACCATCGAGCATATATGGAAAGGCAATTTCTGAGTCTGAGACAATTGGAGGATGCGAATGTCACAAAGTATGTGGATAACATTACAAGGTTAGCGAGGTATGATACAGATTATATATGTAACCCAAGAATTATGATTTATCATTTCTTTGAGGGGTTAAAACGATTTTCCGTTGAGCATTAGTCTCACAAACCTTCTCGTTGTATGAAGATATTGTCTCATGTGATATCAAGATAGATAATGAATTTTCAAAGTCTTATGCCTTTAAAGCAAAGAAAGATAAGAAGAGATCTTCTGATCACTCTAGAAATGTAAATAAGAGGAAGAAGGGAAAAGTTGAATATCCATCCTGTAGTAAATGTGGGAAGAAACACCCAAGTAATTTCTTGAAGGGAATGTTTGTCTGTTACAAGTTTGGTGAAAAAGGACACCAAGATCGTGATTGCAAGGGGATGAAAGAAGCTACAGATTTTCAATGCTACAACTGCAGGGAGATGGGACATTATGCAAATGAATGTCATAAGCGTCAGGGGAACGTAGCTCAGAAAAGGCCAAGGGATTAAGGCCAAGCTTATGCTATCAACACTACTGAGGTAGAATTCTTGAAAAACGTGGTGGCAGGTAATTTAATGGTTTACTTATGTTTACAAATGAATTATTTTTTTATGGGTCATCAAATTTTTTCATATCTTCCTAGTTTGCTAAGAAAATTAGAGATTTTTAATTTGATTTAAAAGTGATATATTGGTTAAAATGCCTAAGGGAAGTATCATTCCTACAAAGTTCTATGGATCCATTCCCATTAGGGCATATAAATGTTCATTATCTGCTGATCTCATCATCATACCTATGATTGAGTTTGATATAATCCTCAGTATGGAATAGATTTCGTACCATGATTCGAAGATTTATTTTATGAAGAAGGAGGTTACAATTTTTGATGATGATGATAATGAACACCTTATCTTTATAGCAGAATCTTCACCACCTGATTCTTACCTAGATCCAACCCCAGAAGCTCAACTAAATTAAAATATTGGGGAGGAAGGGAATGAAATAACTATGGGTAAGGAAAGAAATGTTCAAATAAAGGATGTACCTATTTTTAAATAATATGTAGATGTGTTTCTAGAATATTTTCCTGGACATCCTCCAGAACGAGAAATTGAGTTTTCCACTGATTTAATTCCTTGATCAAGGCCCATATCAAAGACCCCTTATAGAATGGACACCGTGGAATTAGTGGAACTAAAGAATCAACTTGAGGAATTTAGTAATATGGGATTTATTTTTCCTAATGTTTCTACATGGGGATCCCCTGTGGTTTTTGTTATGAAGACAAATGGATCTTTGAGGATATGTATTTACTAGAGGGAGTTCAATGCTATTACAACAACGAACATGTATCCCCTACCTCACATTGTTGATTTATTTGACCAACTACATGGAGCTCAATACTTAACAAAGATTGACATTTGATCTAGATACCATCAGTTGTGTGTGAAGAAGGAAGACATTCTGAAGATAGCATTTCGAACCAGGTATGGGAATTATGAGTTTACATTAATGCCTTTTTGAATGACTAATGCACCTGCTGTATTCATGGATATAATGAATAGATTTTTTAAGGAATATCTCAATGATTTTGTGGTGTTATTTATTGATGATATCTTGTTATATTCCAAAAGCTACAAAGATCATGAAAATTACTTTGTCATTATCCAGAAGACTCTGAGAAGAAAAGAATTATATGGGATGTTAATGAAGTGTGAATTCTGGCTTGAGGAGATTTCATTTCTTGGCCATATTGTCTCTAATGATGGAATCTCTGTTGATCCTTCTATGACCATGGCAATCTATGAATGGACTGCACCAATGAGTATAACTGAGGTATGAAGTTTTATTGGTTTAGCAGGTTATTATCGACGTTTCATCCAGAACTTTTCCCAATTGGCTAACCCATTAACGAAGTTCACATGTAAAGAGGATAAATTTGTTTGGAAAAAAGAGTGTGAAGAATGGTTTGATGAACTGAAGAGAATATTAATCAATGATCTTATATTGACTCTACCATCGTTGAATGATGGGTTCATTATTTATAGTGATGCATCAAAGAAAGGACTTGGTTGTGTCCTTATGCAGAATGATATGGTTATTTTCTATGAATCACGACAGCTAAAAATTCATGAGAAAAACTGTCCTACTCATGATCATGAGTTATATGATGTAATATTGTCTTTGATGATATGGAGACATTATCGCTATGGTAAAAAATGTGAGATATATACAGATTACAAGAGTTTGATGTAAATTTTCTCAAAGAAAGAACTCAACATGAGGCAAAGGCGATGGCTTGAACTACTCAAGGATTATGATTGCATGATACACTACCACCCGAAGAAGACAAATAAGGTTTAAAATGCATTGATCATAAAGGATCATGGAGTTTTGAAAAAGATTAGAGTTGAAAGGGATCCTATTTTCATTGATTCAGTAATGATGGATATGGGAATCACCATGGAAGGTGAAATATCATTGCTTTTTCAAATGGTTGGCAAACCATCATTACTAGAAAGAATTAAGAGTTTTCATACCGATGATGAAGAATTTCAAAAGAAGATTAATGCTGTGAATGATTGGAGATTGAGAGACATTGTGTTTGTAGAAGGAATTTTGAAAGTTGGGAAGAGACTTTGTGCTCCCGATATACCTGATCTAAAAACAGAGTTGTTAGATGATGCTCATAGTTCAAATTTCCCTATACACCCTAGGAGCACCAATATGAATAGAGATTTAATGGAACATTTTTTGTGGGAAAACATGACGGGGGAGATTGATGATTTTGTGTCAAGATGTATGGTTTGACAACATGTGAAAGATAGAAGGCAACATCTTGGAAGAGTAATGCAACCTCTTCACAAACCAGAGTGCAGATGGGAGAATATTACGATGGACTTTTTCATGGGGCTACCAAATACTACTAGAAAGAACGATGAAATATGGGTTATTGTTGATCGTCTTACCAAGTTAGAACATTTTCTTGCTACAATAGAATATCTACCACTGGAATGTCTAACAAGACTATATATTAATTATGTTGTGAGACTTCATGGAGTTCTCCGATTGGTTGTTTCTGATCGTGATCCCCGTTTTACATCATGATTCTGGAAGAGTCTTCAGAAGGACATGGATACTAAAATTCGTTTGAGCACTGTCTACCACCCTCAAACAGATGGACTATCAGAACAAACTATTCAAACCTTAGAAGACATGTTGATATCCTGCTCACTTGAGATTCAGGGTATTTGGGATCAATATTTACCTCGGGTAAAATTTTCCTATAAAAATAGCTTCCATTCAAGTATTCAGATGGAACCATATGAAGCTCTATATGGAAAAAGATGTCGGACACCAACCTGTTCGGATGACGTTGGTGAAAGAAAACTTGTAGGACCAAAACTAGTGGAGGAAACGATGGAATAGGTAATGGTAATCCAAAACCACATCAAAGAAGCTCAAAGTAGGAAGAAGAGATATGTCAAAAACCGAAGGAAAGATTTGGAATTTCAGGTAAGAAATCATGTTTTCATGAAGGTATCTCGATGGAAGGGATATATATGTTTCGGGAAGAAAGGTAAATTGAGTCCCAGGTATATAGGACCTTTCGAAATTCTAGAAGGAATTGGGGTTGTAGCTTACCGTTTGGCAATGCCTACAAATCTCTCTATAGTTCACAATGTGTTTCACATATCATTATTGAGAAAATACATCTATGACCCAACACATGTACTCACCTATGAGGAATTAGAACTCGAACCTGATCTGTCTTATTGCGAAGAGCCCACCCGGATTCTTGATAAAAGAGAACAAGTGCTGAGAAACCGGACTGCTTGTCTGGTAAAAGTTCTATCGAGATACCATAAAATGGAAGAGCCAACATGGGAACCCAAGGAACATATGATGAATAATCTTCCGAGTCATTCTATATGGTAGTATTCTAGAAATTTCGAGGACGAAATTATTTGAAGTATGGGAGAATTTAACACCCCAAGATTCCACAGTATGCTTCTTATTGAATAATATAGGACTGTGTGTTTAACACAACTTCGAGTTCTAACACACACCACAACCAATAAAACTAGCAGTTATGAATATTAATACCTACATTTTGAAATGTTATAAATATCATCTTTCAAAATGGACTTTATTTTGGGATTTAGAATATCGAAATTAGCTTAGGGTGTATTTTTGGTATTTTTCTGAAAACATTCAATTTTTTATAAATAGTGAAAAAACACTGAGTTATAGTTTAAAACCAAATTATTATATAAATAATTATTTATTTTATTTAAATTTAATTAATTTCAAAATGGATACATAATACCTATATATGTCCAATTTAATTCATTGGAGTTAGTTTAGAATAATTTTAGATATATAAAATTTTATGAAACTTTTCACCGTCTTTTGCCCACTTCCAAGGAGAATTTGGAAATTCACATAAATCATAATTTAACAACTTCTGTGCGTGGAATTTCCAAAATCAGAGACACATGGTTAATATCATGGAGTAAAATGTGGTTCAATAAGATAAAAATAATTTTTGGTTAATAGTAACTTTTGTCTTTTATTTACCACGGTTAAAAGTAAATATGGTAATTAAGTGTAAAAATGATATTAATATTACCCTAACACATGTCATAACTCTATTGGACAAGTGTATCTCGACCAAAAACAACCTTAGGAATAAAATATTATCATTTAGGTCCACTTGGATTAGATTAGGACATTTATAATTATTTAATTCAATGAAGAGTTAAAAGAGTTAAAATCAAAGTTTAATTATTAAGACATTTTTAATATTGGGTTATACATAAGATATATTCGATTATAAATATTCATTAGAAATATAAAATGATTTCCTACATAATTATATTTTATTTATAATTTTTAGACATTAAAAAATTTAAATTATTTATGACACAATGGTGATGTAGTAATTACCAAATTAATGAAATATTAAAATAGTTGATATTATAAATATCTAGATAAATAAAATTTGAGTATTTTTTATGAATTCAACTAATTTAATACGTTAATATTTCATATTTGTACTGGTTATATAATTTTTTTCGAAGTAATAATTCTTTTATGAAATTATGAAAAACAAAATACCCAATAGTGTCAAAATTGACATAAAAGAGTTTAAAAAAAATATTATATTATTAATTCATATTCTGTTCCTAAAAATCTAATATTCGTCCAAAAGACTTATACAATGATATTTCTATCATTATTGGACCACTTTGGGGTCTCTTGGAGGTATATAGTATGTTTATTTACTATATAATATAAAAATAAAAAGAGACATGGTAAATGTCAAACTATTTAACTAAGAGCTAAATTAAAAAATAAGGCTAATATAGTGACCCAAACCTTTAAAAAATGTATTAGTCGAAAGGAATTCAACCCATACCCACCTTAATCTTTAAATAATCAACTTTTAATCCATTAGAAACTGGATATGAATTTATTATGAAATAATATTTCTAATTTTTCCAAAGGCGCCTCTCACCCCTCTTGTAATAGGGAACTCCCCCTTATCTCTAATTAACACCTTCGAAGCCATTTGGATCGGACAACACCTGACAAAATATCCTATAAACTTCCCACACATAAACCTAGATGCATTAGTTTGATCAAAAATCCATCCTACTGATCCTTTTTATCAAATCAAAAGGAAGAACCCGAAGAAGAGGTAATGTTTTCACCACCCTTTTTCAAGTTCCTTTCTTTTTCAACATCATATTTCTTTGTTATTACCACTATTAAATAATAAAACTAGTATCTTCTATACCCTATGATATTATTATAAATATGGTATAACAATATTCAGTATTCTATCCATCCTTGACATGACATGTCACCATACGTGTGTACGTACGACTTACGTCTCCACGTCATGGTGTAATTGTTATTCAAAACATTATTATCTGGATTTGTATGATAATGATGTGTAATTCATGTAAATAACAAATATAACAAGATATTTATTGTGTATATATGATATAATATCCAATTGTATATTATTTTAATGTCAAAAGAGTTATTTTTTCGCTCGTGTGTACGCACAGACTACCGTCTCAACGAATGCGATGATATTCATTCCCATCGTATCCATTCAAGTATAATTATCATTTTATGATTAAAAATAATTTTTAAGGAGTTGATATCATTATGTATATGAATACGATACAACCTATCCATAAAAAACATATCTTATGTAACAAAACATATAAAACAAAACGAGTATGTTAACACCCAAAACGACGATAATACATAGATATTATTAACTAAGCATTGCTAAAAGATCATAATTGATATCTTATTAATGTATGTTATTCTTGTATAATTTAATAATAATTATTTCACCATTATACATGAGTTTAACCTACCCTCAACCAAGGAAATTTACAAGGTAAGGGTTTATTTCAAAATCTCTTCATTATCCAAGGTTGTTTATACGTAATTATCTACTGGGACCTCGTTATCATCCACATCAATGTTTCGTAAAAATGTATTTCAAATCATTATTACTATTTTATAGAATATGGGATAAAGTTCTTTTATACCCTTTTTTCCATTTTAAATGAATTTTAAAAAAGAATATTTAATTCATTTTCCAAACAAGGACATTTTTAACCTTTTCGACAAATTAATGTAAGAATGACTTTTTTTAATTTGTACGGTGGGTGTGGCTATTTTCCACTATTGTAAAATCTTCTAAGATTCCCTTAAAAACATATAAGAATGTTTTTAAAATAAATTTTTTATTTCCTAATTATGTGACTTTTAAATGATTTAAAAAAAGAAATATTTCTCTCAAATAGTTTTGATTTCATCTATGTCAACATCCATTGATGGATTTTAAGCTTATTTGAAGTAGATTTATTATGATACAAAACTTCCATATTGTATTGAAGGTTTTGTGATATGTTTGACTATGGATGTATTATTTTTATAGCATTCATGGTTTGTGGAGAAATTATTTACATTTCGTAATTTAGTTTTTAACACGAATGATTATGTTATGTTTAAACCTGTTCATATGAGGAATGAATTGGACTTAGTATGTGACGGGTGGAGCCCGCTATAGCTCCTCGATGAATTGGTAGGTCTCATGAGACAAACTATTGTCTTGGCATGAGGCCTTGAAAAAATCTTATTTTTAGTTGTGGCATGAGGCCTTGGATACATGGTTATGAGAGTCTGGCATTATGTGTTACATCATTATAAAAGTGGTTATTGATATTGCTTGTGATTATTCGACTAGTAGAATATCCATGGGAATACGTAAATGGCCTTATTTCATTTTATTTTTGCCATATTGTACTGATGATAATGTTTAAAAGGATTTTCCTTTTAGTTATACATTGCCTTAAATATTTATGCTTATTTATGATAGTTTCCGCTATATTGTTATCCTTACTGAGCATCTGAACTCAGCCCTTTCTATGTTATATTTTTCACAGGATGTGAAGAAATATTTTATGACTGACCTGTAGGGATAGTCTGAAGGGGATATTATTGTGTAACATGGAGACTATATTATTTTTTTTTCACTTTATGATGTAATGTAACATTTATTAATGTATATAGTTATTCCAAGGCTACTAAACTAATCGTTCTTTCGAGACATGATCTTTTGTGATCATTCCAATGATACTTAATAATGCACTGACTCTGGGTAACTGGGGTTGGGGCGTTACACAAATGCTTGTCCTAATTCAATTGGATTAGGTTGTTTAGAACAAAATCATTGTTTTGATGAAATTATAACAACCTAAAGCCACATGGGTTAGAATATGACATTTATTATATTTTATTTATTTATTAGTTCTAAATATCATACTCACATTTTTAATAAGTAAAAAAAATTTAACATAGGATTATACAGATGTTAAATTCATCTATAAATAGTAATTTAAAATATACTAATTATATATTAATCAAGATAATTTATTTTTTAATTTTTTTAAAATAAATAATTTATTTAAAGGCTTGCATAATGATGATTCAGTAATTCTTTATTTAATTGAAATATAAATTAAATGATTATAAAAATATTAAAATAAATATATATTAATGTAATCTATGATATAATATAATTTTATAGTAAAAACTGTATATATTAGTGATATATTTTATTTTTTTTATAAGATATAATTCTATTAGGATATTTTTAAAAATAAAAAAAATGAATTGTATTAAATTTTAAAAAAATCATTCTTTAAAAAAATTTATTAAATGTTGTAAAAATAATAATAATATAAATTAGGAAAAAAACATAATAAATTTAAAAATACCATCAATAATCTAGTTGGTATTCATTTGGAATTTCATAGTAATTATATTAACCTTAAATATTGAAAGAAATGCTATCAAATGTCCCTTTGCATGCGCACCCACCATAGGTTCTGGAGAAGATCTCTTCTACACTTGGAATCATACGCACTGACTCCCAAGGATGAACCTATAAATTCAAGTGAACCCCCACCCCTCAGAGTATGTCTCCGGAGATCAGTTTCCACTTTGATTCACATAAGATCGCCTCTTCCATGCTTGCATTCAAGAATGGGACCCTTCATGTGAGATCATGCATGAAGAGTCCCATATGGGTCCACATTTGAGTAGGCCTATAATGGATTGATCCTCACCTAAACCCTTTTTCCCTAATACATTTGTGCTCACTATTCCCTCTTGCACTTAACACATCATTTCTTGCTAAAAAACCTCGAATCTTATGCCCAAATTTCAAATCTTGCGCAAAAAACTACAAGGGTTCCAAATATTTCGTGCACCATTGTAGTACAATCCAATCATGAGTGCACCTATTCTACTATGTCCAATATTGTGTGCATCCCATCCATCATGTATCCTATATTATGAGATACAGTATTCAATCCTACGCCCGTTGGTCTATACCATGGGGGCTACGTCCCTACACCCCCGCATGGGATCACAACTAGGCTGCGACACTATCCATTCGAGCTCGTCCCTTTACTTTGATCACTCACCCCATGAATAATGAAGAGTCACAACGCATAGTTCTGGGGTTTGGTCATTGATATTTTACGTTTCACCATTATGTGTACACACTTCTACATATTGAATACCATTATTTAAAATACACCTATGCACCCCATCAAACACCTTGGGTCGTCCTTTTCCTCTTATTCACGTTAACATATCATTGATTGATATTATCATCATTAATTCCCTATGTACCTTGAGTCGAGCCATTCCTCAAAAAAATCCTCCAAACCCCGTCACCTGGCTCCAATGTTAGGTTTAACCAAATAGGGTCTCTCTTTAATAAGTCCCAACACCATCCATTGTTATGTGAATTATTCCTAGGAGTCATCTCTATATAAATACAATCTCCCCTATGTGAACAAATAGGATGCATATTGTTCTGAATAAGAGATTTCTTATGCGCCAAGCATAAGATGAAAATAGACCTCCATTAATTTCCTTAAACTATAGAATTCCATATCATTCAATAACAGGATGCATGTTGTTCTAAATAAGAGATGACATATGTGACAAGCATAAGATGCCTCATTTCATGACCAGAGTGGACTAATTTCAAGAGTGTTGGAATCTGTTTGAGTATTCCATACCTCCACCCAATGATTCGTGTATCCTTTATTCAAATCTTCATTTCCATTCATGTTTTATGAGTCCTTCTAACGGCCTGGTCCCATGCCACATTAGCCCACGTACAGTTCTTGTCCAACAAAGTTAAGGACATTAGAAGACACTTCATAATTGGCCCTATGATTCAAATACAACCAATGTTTGACCCTCGTTTGTTTGAGTCCATGTCATGCTAACTGGATGTGGATGCATCTTTTTGATTATGGTCAACTGTTATCATCCTTCATCATGAGGCTGTCATTGTGTTTCAAATGATGGGCATATGATTCAAATTTTTCATCTCCCATTGATTAGACTGATTCCAATGTCCTTGGCATTATACCACTTCTCCACAAGTTAAACCATGTAGTACCCAATAATATTCCTCAACCCACAAGATATTTTGGGTGTCCTTATATCTACGCATGAGGAAGACACCCTGTATTCTTTTTTGCGTAAGCCCCATCCATCATTTCTAATCATTAGATGAACATGAGTTGCTTCCATGTGTAAGCACCATCCATCATTACCGTTCTGTAGTGGCATCAGAGTTACTTCCACAAATAATCCATATCCAACTTTCCCACTCCTTAGTGAAATAAGTATTGTTAACCATGTGTACGCCCCACTCACCAACCTTTTGGGCTATAACATTTCCACATGATTGTATTATCTACTTTTTCATCATTGTTCTCAAACAGATCATAACTCACATGAGCTAAGAGTAATCAGTAACCATGAACCCTTCTATGGGGTGCCTTAGTGTGTAAGTTTCATTCCCCTCCCCACTGAACCACGTGGTTATTGATTCTTTCCCATTAAAACAAGGTATGTAGGAAATCCTCCCTGAGGATATACCCAATAATTGGTAAACTTAGTTTTCCCCTTGGTTGGTACCCACATCCTTGGTCCTCCCCTTAGTGGCGTCAGACCAGTTCTCCGGAGGCTAACCATGCATGAGCCCCACAATTATCCCATACACTTCTAACATAGAGTTTCCATTTTGCAATGTGCTGCTAACAATGTATAATACCCAAAATGTCCCTTGGTTTATTTCCATAATTTATATCCCATTTTTATTCCCCATACTAAACTACATGGACTTTTATTCACAACCACAAGGATACATAGAAATCCTACATGTGGTTTTAGATCATCATCCATGCCCTATCCTAGTCTTTCCATCGAGACTTTGTGTTTCATGAGGATCATGCCCTAACCCAAATGTTATACTTCCTTCACGTCCCGATAAACACATTCCATTATCATGGGACACCTCTTTAGGTGTCTCATCGCCCCACCGAACAAAGTGGACCTTGACTCCCATCCACAGGGATATGTACGAATCCTTTCTAAGGTTCAATCACAACATTACCACTAACTTCATGTCAGTTCAATCCCATTAATCTCACACACATAATTAAATCATCCATTATCCATCTTGATTCTTACCTAGGCCACCACATCCCGGTGTGACCTTGTCACCCACCTCCTAAAAATTCCTAGTTGAAATCGGGTAGCTAACCATGTGTATGTCCCAAACCACTAATTTTAACTACGTGGGTTTTGATTCTTGTCTTCTACACATGATATGTAGGAAGCCTTACTAAGTTTCAATCCCATCAAATGGTAAAGTAAGGGATCCCCCTTTCTAGGGAGAACACTCTCTGCTCATCCCTCAATGGTGTCCTGATCTGTCTTCACAGTGTGACATCTTCCCATTATGGGAATGAACACCCTAGGTCCGTTCTTATTGGGAGTTTTGGTCTATCCATCTGGTGTCCCCATTTCTGTGTTTTACTCTCTCTAATATACCCCTAGTGGTGTCCTGATCATCCTTCCTAGTGTGACATCTTCTCTTTATGGGACACACCACTCTAGGTTTGTCATTAGAGGCATTCTCACCCATGCAATGGTAAACATTCTAGGTGACACCTCTATAAAATCCACCTCTATGATCTGTATCACATGTGAATTATTATGACTCTCATTCTGTCTCCTCAAGACGTCAAACTCACGACCAACACTTTATTAAACATTGTATTAATGTGGAAAATCTCAGAAACTATTCCTTGTATTTCCATCTATTCAAGATGTAAAACTCACACGATTCCTAATTTTAAACATAGAAAGTACAGGAAAACCTTAGAGACATAGCTCTAACATAAGATACCCTGTGATCGACCTGGGATGCCTCATGTTCTTCTCCCTTGAGATTCCATCATATGATGAATAATACAATTCACCATTGTTCATGCATCCCGAGATTCTCCAACAAGACAGATTTAACAATATACTCCGACCAAGGGTTGCCATAATTTCAATACCCATTGGAATGTACTGATAGAAGAAATGTAATTAAACAACATCCATAGAGACATGGCACTAAGAACAAGAATCATGAACCATGAATCTAATCATTAAGGGAAACCATAAATAGGTGATGAATTCCGAGAAGGAATCAAATGGAGCAGAAAAAAATATCCCATCATCCCTTTTGGATCAGGGAGTTAACTTCTCTAAAAAAATGTAATGAATACCACACACCTTTGGAAAGTGGGAATGCGGGGAAATAGCCAGCGCATCCCCATAGACTGATGCATGCCTTGAGGATATGATCAGAAATAATATAATAATGGATAAAATGTATATAAATAACAGATAAAATATAATATTTATCATTTTTAATTAATATTCCATCTTATTCCTTTCACGTTTAACATTAAGATGATGATCGTGTCCCTCATGTGTATATACGGCCTATTGTCTCCATGACGTGATGAGATTCGTCATCCACAGTAACCAATTAAAGAATGATTATAAAAAATTAATATAATGCGTAAATATGAATGATATAAAATAATAATTATATTTTAATATTATATTCATATATATATTTTAATTAACTTCTAATATTCTGTAAAAATGAAAATAGAATTCATGCATAAATATGGATTACAGTATCCATGAATGGTGTATTACATTTCATATATCTATGTTATATATATTTATATACTAAATATATATGATATATAAATAACATTTTACATTCTTGAAGTAGGTAAATCATGATATTAGTAATAATATCAATAAAAAAAGTCAAAAAAAATATTATAAAATAAGCAATTATTTCCTGAAACATTGCTTTAACGTGGACTTATTAATAAATAAGTAATATAATGTAATAAATAAATCATATATGATATCATAAATATTATTATGATTTTGTTATCATTTAATAATATGTTTAGAAAACTATACATTTCTTCCAGACAAGTTTGGAGGGGATCTAAAAAAATTAAGTGATTTTTGTATGAGCTTTACTTTTATGAGACACATGCCTCATACACAAAATGTTTCTTGTTAATGGTGTATATACAACCATTGAATTTATTTTATGAGTCTTAAACATAATATTATGGTATATTAATATCAATATAATTTTCTTTATTTCATGTGGAATATGGTTATACTTATTATAAAGGTGTAAGAGATTTTAATATCACTTTTTATTTATAATAGATGCATGCCTTATTCACCACCCATTTCTTCTGTGTGGTGTATATACTATCAATGATTATATTCTACATTTTATATTAATTATTTTATGGGTATTTTAATATACATTTTATGATATGTTTTTCTTGGGGTTTTACAGTTCATATTTTTTCAAATGAGTAATTTGATTTTGTCTCAATTTTCCTTCATTAAGACACATGTTTTGTAATGCACATATGCTCCATTACAAGTTATAAATACTACCATTTGATATGTTATACCATGAATATCATTAATTTAATGTAATTTTATTCTTCGATTTTTTTTTTCATGTTTATTATGTTTATCATATTTGAATGTGGTATGGGACACTTGAAATGTTTCATTCTTATTTGAATCAAGAAATGTTCGTAAATGATATTATAAGTACATTCTCTGGGAAAATGATTTTAAAGAAATGGTTCATTTTTTTTATTTTTTTTCAAGGATCATATTATAATATTTAGAAGTTAATTTCATCAGAAAAGGACTAATTGGTTTCAAGATTTTTTTACATGTTTTCAAAGAAAATTGTTATTAAAATGGTTTACAATCATTATATACAAGTTCTAATGTTCATTATCAATGAAAGGTATTTTAAAAATGTTTTATATTTGAGTAATATTTATTTAATATAATAAAAAAGATTTTTCTCAATATGTTTTTAAATTATTTTCAAGATTCCATTACATGCTCTCAATGTTTATTCCAAGAAAATGGTTTCCAAAATGTTTTCTGTTTTCAAAATAGATTTTTTTTAAAATCTCATTTACCATGTGAACATTAAAAAATTCCCTATATATATATGACATAATTTTTTATAGTTCATAAATACCATTAATATTATGTATTCTAATGTGTCTTGTTTTGAATAAATGATGTTAATGAAAACTACTTCTTTTCACAGGTTATACTTTTAATGAAATGATTTTAAATCATAGATATTTTTTATATGTTATCATATAAATACTTATTTATGAAATCCAGTCCATTTCATTTTTCATGAAATGATTTTAAATGATATTGGGGTATATTTATTTATGATTTCTTTATTTGATGGGTGAAAATTTTATCTCCCTCAAATGCATTGGTTAATGATTTATATCTCATGAGATAATTATGGGAATCATGTTGACGGTCTTAATTTAATAGGGGATAAATGGGAAACCCGATCCACAATGAGAATATGGGGAAACCCGATGAAATATAAAAATATGGGAAAACCAATCCCTTAAAATAAATGGTGTGTTAATGGGGATGGTGGGGTGTCCTACCTAGTCGGTGTAGTCCCCCTGAAGTGCCCTGACAATTTCTTGTAATCCATTTCGAATTATAGGGAATAATATTATATGTTTATGTGTATGCCTAAATTCCATGAATTAATCATTTTTATGCTTTATTATGTTATGTTCTTGATTTTATTATGATTAATTTAATATTAACTATCAATATTTTTTCCATGATTTCAATTTATAATCATTGACACGTAGGGAATGACCATCTATTATTGTGATCATGTTCAGATACCCTTATAGATATTATTATGTTTATATGTATCCATAATTTTTTATTAATGAGAATCTAAGATTAAATTTTTTTCATATTTTTTATTTTCCCTAGGTTATAATGATATGTTTTAGTTAGGGTTACTAAAATAGAAGATCAATATGAAATCTGTTGGTGATCTTTCACTAATTTAGAAGAATTTGTTCCAAGTTTCCAAATGCACTAATATAATATACTCATTGGCCATGTGTTATGGTATTGTATGAAATGTTTTAAAAATGTTTTGTAATTTCGATGTACATCATGCCTTGGGATGTGATATGTGGTATCAAAACAAATGATTTTTCTCAACCTCTGATGTGTAGGATGAGAAAACATACTTATATACATATTTTTATTTCGGATGGTATTTTTAGGGATATATATAAGGGTAAGACTATTATTACATATATTTAAAATTATGTATCATGATTTATACATCCTATAAGTTATTTTCAATGATTATGTTATTTTATATTCTAGTAAATTTTTATGACACTATTCTTCATGGATTTAGTTAAAGTATCGAAATAGAAGGAACTTGGTTAACAATGAATGTTTTTGATATTGAATGTATGGGAATTATGAAAAATATTATCTTAACTAGTAATATTAGGAATAGAATCATGAAGGTTTTATGAGTTTTGGTTTTAATATTGAATTTATAGTTATCACGAATGAAATGTGAAAGGTATGGGATGATCTAATAGTGTCATTTTTTAATGTAAGAAAACCGATTAGATTAATTTTGAGGTACCTTAAGACATATTTCATACATTATATTATTGAAAATATTTGTAATAGTCAAAGATAATGTGGTCATGGTAATGGTTTAAGAATAAAATTTTATTAATGAAGTATAATTTCTCATTAATGATTTGAAAGGATACGTTAAAGGGTGTTGATGACATAGAAATATGAATTAGTGAAATGGTGATACATTAATTAAGGTATATAGAACCCTTAATATGTTCCTAATTTTAAAATATCGATGATTGGATAAATATATATTGGATATGAATAAGTAATGTTGGATGATATTGGTTATTTAAGGATTTGATGACATGTGGGTCATGCTATCATGGATGAAGTTTGAATGATTTTGGGACTTAAAGAATCTATCCAATAATCTATATAATAATAAAAAATTCATTTTTTAAATTATGATATGGTTATTTCCATTTTTATGATAATATAAGATGAAGGAATTCACATGTTTGGAAAGTGAGATGCACGATATACATTAGAATAAATGAGATATAAATGATTAGATGGTTTAGTGACCTTATTCCTATGGTTTTGGATTTTCAATTTTATTAAGGATTATATAGTCAACCATAGGTGGAATTTTTTGGTTAATGTTTTTTGATATTAATGTTTTATCTTACCATATTAGGATATATTCATATTGGATAGCATATTTGAACAACTTTGGATTGATGGTAACTGATAATAGATGGGATAGATTATCACGCATCTCATTATCTGTAAGTTATTAAGGAATGAAAAATTCCCCTATACTTTTTATAGAAAGATGTGATGTGGAAATTGATCATGGAAGAACATAGTGTGAGATTGTAATAAATCAAGTAAGTATATCTTCTAATGAATATATTTTGACTCTAGGGAAAAAGATCTTGAAACCAAACATGTTTTCCTAGAACCTTATTTTCATATGAATCAAATGGTAAGTTGAATCATAAATGATTTATATATTTTTTATTTTTACCTTTCTCATGGCCTTATTATATATAACTCTCCATTAAAATGTGATAGTTGGATTTATCATCCATTTCCATGGTTTCACTTCCCACCTATGTTCGTCTATATGGTAAAATTGTTCTATGTTACTTTGGGTAACAGTTATGATTCTAACATTATTTTTTAAATAATTTTTTACAATTTATTTTTAAAAATTGGGATTAATTGAATGAATCTTTTATGTATTAAAACTTTGATAATCCAAATAGATTTCAATGGATAAATTCATTTTTTATGGTGGAATTCAACACCCAATGATTCGATAAATATTTTTTTCGAATTCATATAATGTTTTTGATATTTTGAAACTCACATAATAATGAATATAGGTTTTTATTTTTTATATTAAATTACAATGTTTATATTTTGTTATATGAAACACCATGTAAAGATTTCACTACACACAACACCATGTTAATCTTATACTACACTCAACACCAACTTGGTTTGCATTACAAATGACACTACATTTCTTTCTAATAACACATTAATATTATCATAATTTAAATAAGATAGTTATAACCAAGAAATTAAAAAGAGTAAAATGAAATTTGATAACGATTGTTTAAATTTATTACATAAAGTAGTCTGATTTATAATAAAATGTATAATTTTTTGTAAACCATTATATGTTTAAAAAATTATTTTCTTAAAGATGATGATTTTTATGTCCGTTTACAATAAATATTAAAATTAATTTTATAAACTATTAGAAATTTAATTTTTTAAAATAATAATATTTTTTTAATTTAGAATTTCACAATTTTCTTAGAGTGAGTTTTTTAGATTTTTCATGAGAAGTATTATTTTTTTGTTAATAGTGAAAAATATTGCATGGAAGCTAAAAATTATGTCTTTTTTAAATATTTATTATATTTAAAATTTATTTTAAAGTCACAATGGAAATATAATACTTATATTAATCCAATTTAGATAATTGGAATCATTTTTAAATTATTATTAGATATAAAAAATTATTAATCTTTCAATCATTATTTTTACTGACATCATGTTACGCCCATGGGATTAGTGTTAAACATAATTGTATCACATTTGTGAATTGATTTTATAAAATTGTACATACATGGTTTTAATAAGTATTATATTTAAATTATAATAATATCAAACTATTTTTTGAATTTTAACTATTGTATTTTTTTAGCACGGTTAAGGGTAAATCAGATAATTAAAGGAAAAAATAATATTATAATATTATAAGATTTCCCAAACACTACTCATAATTTCAATTTAAGAGTGGGTTTCGACCAGAATCAACCATATGTATAAATTATAACCTTTATAATCTACTTGGGTAAGAATATGACCTTTATTATATTTTATGTAAAGATAATTTAAAAATATCATACTTATATTTTAAATAAGTAAACAATTTTTAATAAAGGGTTATACAAAAGATAAAATCGACTATAAATATTAAGTTTATATAAAATAAATTTATTTTCATCATAAATTTTTATAGTTATTTTTTTATAAGATATACTTTATTTAAAGTCTAGAAAAATTAATATGTAGTTATTGTTTAGTTAATGGACATATCAAATAAATGATATTAAAAATATTAAAATAAATATAATTTAACATATTTAATGTGATACATTAATTTAAATGAAAAAATATATATACTATTAATATTTTTGATTTCTATTTTCTAATATATCATTTTTAGGATATTTTTAAAAAGAAAAATAATTAATGGTTTTAAAATTGTAATAAACAAGACTTTAAAGTAAAAAATATTTTATGAAATGATATAAAATTAATAATATTATTTCCTTCAGCCAAATAACCATAATAAAGCTAAATATTTCATCAATTATCAATTTAAGGGTGTCTGTAATTTTATTGTAACTATATTCACCCTAATGTGTAAAAATCAATGTCGTAATGAAAAAAGGTACAAGGTTTAATGAGTCATTAAATCCAAACAGTAAGGTTAATATTGTGGCATAAACATGTCTTAAAATAATTTTGTAATAATATTTTGACCCACCCTCAACATATCATTTATATTTATCACTTTGGAAATATTTTTTATTGAAATGTAATTTATATTAATATAATATTTTAATAGTTTTTGTAAAGTGCCTATCACAAAAATTATAAAAAGGAACATCCTCCCTATCTTGTTCACCATACTATGACCCTTACATATCGGCCATATCATACCAATTTTTCTTATAAACATCCCTACTTTCTTTCTAAGGGTTCTGGGCTTCTCAAAATACCAACTCTAGTGTCCCCAATAGGTGATCTAGAGGGAGATCATCAAAGAAGATGTAATCTATTTACCAACTCATTCAAAATGGTTACTTATTCTACTTCCCCTTAAGTTGTTGATTCCATTATAAATTAATAAATCATGTATAACCAATATTCTTTGTTTTTATTATTATTTTGGAAATCATGTATTCTATCTTTTATTCTTCATATGAAGTACGAATGTACCACGTGTGGGTATGTATGACTTATCATCTACATGCCATGGTATATTCTGTTTTTCATCATTACATTATTTGTAAGGGTATAATGAATGATATAATTGATATAAATAATAGGCAGGACATTATATTTATTATGTTTAATAAATATACCATGTAATTTCACACACTTTTTACCATTAATTGGTTAATATCATCTCTCAAGTGTATGTACGTCCTACCATCCCTCTAACGTGATGAGAATCATTTTACACATTAACCATTTAAAGAATGATTATAATAAATGTATATAATTAAAAAATTACTAATATTTGACATAATATTTCGAATGAAATTATACACATAGATATATTTCATTTACCTTCCTCCATTCAGTATAATAAGAAAATTGAAAAAACATTCATGTGTACAGATGACATAATATCTCTATTTATGGTGTCTTCCATTTAATATGTATATATATTATATGTATTTATAAACTAAATATATATAATATATAATAAATGTTTTAAAATATAATATTATGTAAATAATGATTGATATAATAATATAAATATTAACAAGTCAAAAAATCTTTGATAAGCAAACCAATTATTACCCAAAAAATTTATTTAACATGGAATTGTTAATAAACAGGTATTATAAAGTCATAAATGAATCATATATTCTGTAATAAAAATTATTATTATTCATGTTATAAGTTAATAATCTATTTAAAACAACTCTACATGATTTTATATCATATATGGTGGGAATTAGACCTAAGGGAATTGATTTTTTTCTCATCATTACTTATATGAGACACAAGAATCAGACAATACATGATTCTTCTACATGGTGTATATATTCTCCATGAATGTATTTTATGATTATCAAATATAATATTATGATTTTTTCATATTCAAGAAATTATATTCATTATATGGGGAAGATAATTCTACTAATTATAATGTTTTAAAGTAATGTAATATCACATTTTATTACAGTGAGATACAAGCCATATTCACCAATCATTTCTTTTTGGGTGGTGTACATACTAACCATGAATTTATTATATAATTTTTTGTAATTTAATAGTTCAGTTTTTACATATCCATTTTATGATCTGTATTTCATGGGGTTTTATGGTTCAAAAATTAGAAAACGAGCGAGGTAGTTTTGTCTCGTTGATCCATCATCAAGACACCTGTTTGTTTATGAACCAATGTTATTTTACAAGGTGTAAATACTAAAATTTGATATGTTATATAAAGAATATTCTTCTTTTCATGATATTTTATGATTCATGTAATTTTATTATTTCATTGGGATTTTGATTCAAATGTTTCAAAGTTGTATTGGACACATTGAAATGTATAAATATTATTTTCCTCATAAAAATTTTTCAAAATATTTTATTAGAAAATTTTCATGGAAAATGATTTTAAAAAAATTGTTTTAATTTTAATGTGTTTTCAAGGCTCTCTTAATTTTTTTCCATACTTATTTTCAAGGGAGAAAATTTAATTTTTTTGGGTTCCCTAATATGTTTTCATTTAGAAGATTTTCTAAATGTTTTATATATCTCTTTTTATGTTTTGATATTTATTTTCATAGAAAAGGGTTTTCAAAACGTTTTATGTTTCTAAAATATATTTTTCATAGAATAAATGATATTTTCCTTAAAAAATCGTTTAAATTCTTTTCATTATTGCATTATATTTTTTCAAATTTTTTCAATGAAAAGGGTTTTAAAAATTGTTTTTGTTTTAACAATTGATTTTTTATCAAACTGTCATGTTTCATGTAATATTTTAAAATCATTACCCATAAATGATGAAATATATAATTATAGTTTAATAATACTTTTCATATTCATTCTTCTAATCCTTTTTGATTACATGATGTTTAATAAACCATCTTATTTGCAATAGTTATGATTTTGATGAAATGATAATGAGACTTGTATATTTTCCACATGTTTTGATATGATTTCATTTTCATGAAACCCATTTCATTTCTTTGTTTATGATATGATTGTTTATGTTCTTATGGAACATGTATTTATGATTTTATTATTTGATGGTTGAGACCTATAACTCCATCCAATGTATTTGTATATTTTTATTCCTCAAGAGATAATGATGGGAATCAAGTCGATGGGATTTATCTATTATTGAAATATAGGGAAACGTGATCCACTATGTGAAGATGGGGAAACCTAATCCAATATGGAAATATGGGAAAACCTATCTCTTACAAAAATGGAATGTGAATATGGATGGGGAGTGTCCATCCTAGCCAATGAAGTCCCCATAAAGTGTCTTGATAAGTTTTAGAAATGCATCTTGACCTAATGGGAATGGTATTACATGTTTCTGTTTATGAAAAAAAATTCCACTACTTACTAATTTATTATGATTCATGATTTTTGTTCATGATTTCAATATGATTCGTGTATTATGAACTATCGGTATTTTTCCACGATTCCTATTTATGATCATTGAAACATTTTGTGTGATCTTATATTTTCTTGATCATGTTCTCAAACCCTTATTCACATGATTATTCATACTTGTATCTCTTTTATACCCTTTCTGAGCATTTGACCTCACCCTTTTTTTATGTTTTCATTTCCTTGGGTTCTAAATAAAAGATTTTGTTTCGTGTAAAAAGGGGACGATTTTTATGGGAGAAGTTTGAGATCATTGAAAAAATTAAAATTTTTCTTTCCATGTTTTCAAAGGCACTAAACTAATTTGCCTTCGGAAATTTTTTTTTAAGGTATGAAATGTTCGTCAAAAGTGATGTAATGACCATTTATGTCAATACATGGGTTGTTATACAAGAATTCTTCTCCATACATGGGTTAACTATTCCCATGAATGATCTTATAACCAAGGATCTAATTTTTTTAATCTCCTTCCTATATTTCACATATATTAATACAAAAGAATAGAAAATAAAACAAAAGAAATGAAAATTGGGCACTAACACCACATTGTAATGTTCACGAATGGGTGCCATACATCGGTGGCCTGAGCTGGCCTGTCACATGACCTCAAGTGAACCTCCCAATATTCTAGAGGCTACTTCCTATCAGCATGGGTATAATATATTTCTTGAGGAGACTATACCCTCTTTAACAAAGTAATAAATCATTAGAAAATAAATAGACAATAACCAAAAATTATATACCAAGACCAGGACAATACAATGTCCCAAGATGATCAATACTCGAAATATAATATCAAAACCCAACATTAGATTTTCCATTCGTGAGTAACTTCAAAGTCATAAAATGCAACTCAAAACTAAAGACACTAAAAACTATGATGTTGGCTTGGAAATATGTATGGTTCGCTAATCCATGGTTTACCCAGACTCATCCATTCAACATAAGGCCATTTCTTTTTGACTATACTACAACCACAAATTCTATTTTGGTAATGATCATTCATCTCATGTTGGATGTGTGTAAAACTCATTTGGCCACCACCAGTGACGTCTAAAACAATATCTAGTCAAATGAAGTGTATACAATGGTATAAATAAATAAGCACAATGAATAAGTGAATAGTTATCAAATTACAAATTTTTCTTTATTTGACAACATAAACTACCAGGTTCCTAAGGACACCTAAACCTAAATACTTTCATCATCCCATAATAGAGTCCTAAATAATCTTATGGGATATCAGATGTCTTAATATCCATGTTTTCATTCAAAATTTGATAATTTAATAACCATGTTACCATTCATAATTTCTTATATAAATTCCAATGATACCTTTCGACATTTCATAATTGAATGACAATCTTACCTTTTATAATTTAAATAGTGATTAAATATTTAAACCACTACATGGTTTTCATTACTAATTAAAAAATTAGTTAATCCCACCAATTCAATTAATAAATTCACCCATTAATTAATCACATCAAAACAATTAATTAATTTAATTATTAATTAATCAAACATAATTGATTCAATAAACACAATATTGTAACATAATTATTTAAAATTTAATTAATCATGAATCCCAAATTCCAAAATCCCATAATTAATTATTCTATTAATTATTCTTGTTTAAAATCAAAATATATAAATAATTAATTCAAAAATTAATTGTCTCAATTAAACAATCTCAATATCCCATAATTAATTCAAAAATTAATTATTTAATCTCTTAATCACAAAATTTCTATAAATAATTTGATAATTAATTACCTCAATTCAATAATCCCAGTACCTCATAATTATATCACTAATTAATTATCCAATGTCAACAATCCTAATATCCTTAACATCACCTTTCCCTCAGTGAATTAATTCACGAAATTAAATAATTCAATCATGAAATCAATTGTTAAACATATAATAGAAATTATACAATTAAAAACACATAATTTAAATAATAATATTGACATTTTAATTTTATATCACCCACCTTAATTAATTAATGAGTGATCAGACAATGGGAATTCCCATTTTGAATGGAATAATGATGGCGTGCAAGATCCTGATCTAAAACCAAAATACAATAATAATCAAATCAAGATCACTTAATTATATATCTATATCCACACTTCCTATATATTTACAAAAATAAATATAAATATAACCGAATACTGGGAGGGAGAACACTACAATGTATATGAGACTAATGAATAACACATGGGTAATAAATCTGGAAGGAAACAGTAATCCAATGTGATGCAGATTAGATAACCAGGCATCAAATCACCATGAATGGTGGTCAAAGGGCCATAGATTCCCTCCATGAGGCTCTCTAATTAATGGAAATTAATTATTGGTTGACAAAGGGAGTTTACAGGTATAATATAAGGGTTCAATATCTTATTAATATAATTCATTATTTTAATATCCCTTATTTTTGCTTTGATGCTTGGGGTGTACAATTTCCATTAACCATGTTTCTTAACTATACACATCTAATATGAGGTTTATGGTTTCCCATTTTAGGGTTCATATCTTGAAAACCATTGAACCATCCATGAAAAACCCAAATATCCATGGATACATGTTTTTGTGGGACAGTGGGCATGGTTAGGGATAACTGTACGCCAACTGCGTACATCCCTATTTCATCATTTTTTAACAAATTTCCATCCAAAAATACCCCATGATAAATCAAAAAAAATTACTTAGAATGTGATAAGAGTACTTATAATAAATCCCAAGGAATTTAAGGAATGTTTCAGTGGTTTTCTCCATAATAGTATCGTGCGAAATGATTATATTTTTATGAAACAAAACAATGTTTTTAAAATAAGTTACTTATGTACTTATACAAATAAACTAAACCTATATGTTATATGAGTTGATTTATTATGAGATTAAAATTATATTTAAGTGAAATTGTGTAAAATAAATTCATGTTATACTCATGTAATCAAAATTTATTTTAAAATTTGGTTTGTTATTTTTCGACGTTAGGTTAATAATTACAAGAGAATCCAACTTAAAGAAGCCCAAATTAAATCGTAATATTGTATAAATAAAAAATAATTTTCTTAAAGATTATAATTATGTTTTTGGTATCTCAAATTTTTATTTTAACTGATTCTCTTAATAAATTATTCTTTATAAGTCACATTAAGAATTTTGGTTTTATTAAATTATTTCAAAAAGGAGGAAACACGATAAAAATGGGTGTGATGGAAAATGTGGTGATATTAATAATGAGAAGTCTAATGGTTTCTGAGATACAGTAAAATCATTAATATAAATGTTATATTAATTTATAAACAACAACATGAAACATCATGTGATCCTAAATAATATAAAGATTCAGGAACAGGAAAATGGATTTTTTTCAATGATCATCTACCATGGACATGACTTCATGTCTACAAATTTTCATGAAATCAGTCAAAATATTAGAGAATGCATTATTTATTATCCATTAATTAAATCATGAAAATTTGGTTTTATTTTTTATCATGTGTAAGTCGATACTGATTGATAGCAGGCCCTAATTAAGAACACAAGGCAAGAGGATGAAATCCACTCCATGGAAGTGGAGGCGTTTAAAAGGGTGTTCTTCATAAAATATTTTAATATAACTCATCATAGTAAAATAGATATGGAATTTAATGATAAAAAGAAAAATTAAGATGAATCCATTTATAAATACAAAACAAACTTCAAAAGACAATAAATGTATGAATTTTGTTTTACCATTGAACCTGGACGAAAAATCAATCATTTTTATAGAGGATCAAGACCAATTCTCTAAAAATGGTTATCAAAAATTGAATTTTATAGTTATAAATATATTGTTAAATTTTATCTTTAACTAGAAATATAAATTTTATAATGTCATTATTCTCTTGGATTTGGTTATTAGAAATAAAAATATAGTTTTATGTAAATTTGAATGATAAATTAGATAGATTAAATAAAATTCAAAACCCTACATGTAAAATATGTCGAAGGAAGAATTCCTACAATTTCCCTAAAGGAATAGGAAATATTTTCATTTTTAGAATGGTTGTACATCATGATAATTATTTTTAAAGTGATAAAAAGTGATATATGAATACAATAGCGGATAATAATGGTCCATCTAATAAAAAATTACACATTAATACTTAAATCATATGGATTTATGGTCATATATAATGCATTACACATATTTAATGTACAATGTGGATAATATGTTTTTGTAACCTCCATGAATAATGGAATAGGGAAGTGCATATCCAATAAATACCACCAATGATTATCCTGATAATAATGTAGAGTAAGGTACACCTATTAAATAATCTAGATTGGTGAATGTGTTATTTGATTCTAATTTTATGAATTTTTTTGTATGACACTTTTCTAAGTAAATCCACCTATCATAGTTCAAACCATACATGGTGATATAGATACATTCCACAAATAAGAATGGATCCTCAATATATAGGTCATAACCACTTCCCCCGCTATTTGAATTATATGATTTCTTATAGAAACCACCATGATAGTGATGGTGTTCAACCATCCTTCTTCATATGGGTGTTCTCATTAGGTTTTATCCTTAGATAATTTATTTCCTGTGTCTTCTCCCTTTTTTCATCTTTTTTTCATAGTGGGGTTTTTTGGATTTGTAGTCAAGGTAAATTCCTTATATCCACCTGCATTTTTTTAACTATAACAATTTTCCGAACCACATAATGGTTGGTTACAATGGTTTTTTGTTTTCAATTTATAATGTGATAGTAGTTTTCCATTGGGTGCCTTTTATATTTCAGTATTTAGGTTTTCCAAACATGGCTTAGTCGTTGGATTGGATTCCCTTTAATTATTGTTACATGCAATATGGATCTCATCTATTTCCAGCTCTTCCCATATTTCCCAATTCTAAATATTTGACCCATATGAGAATATTTTATTAGGTAAATGGTGGTTTGGGATGTTTGGGGAGTAATTATCATTGAGATTTAGTGTCTTGGGGGGGTTGTTTTCCTTGGAGGTTCTTCCCTGTCAATGACCTCCCCAAAAAATTTAATCTTCCAATTGATGGTTCTTCAATTATGGACCCCCTAGAATCTATTGGTTCTTGTGGAAATAACATATTGATGAGATCTCATGGGTGTTATTTTTCAGGATAAATTAATCTTTTTATTTCACTCCACTGAAGGATCAATGTTGATTTATTTTTTTCAATATTTAAATTTTATATTCTGTTTGTAGAAAATTTTGATTTTCTGTTAGTTATGTTTTCATATATACATTGGTATTTGGTTATTACACCATAATATGTTATATAGTTTTGATCTTCATCAATTTATATCATCAGTGATATATTAGATGATTTTTATAATGGGCAAGGTATGTTTTGAAAGATGTGGTAACTGAATATTAAATTTGTAATTTTTTTTAATTTTCAAGTCTTCTACAATGATGGTGGTCATAATAAGTACATTTATTTTATTTATTAGTCATTTTATCCTTTTCTATGTACTTTACTTATGACACATGTTTTGATTCAGAAATTTATATTTTTGATATCAGTTTGGATCAAATATGTTACGGTATCATCAATTTGTACTTCTTTTGGATGTTCCATAATTTCGATGGTTAAAAATAATCTAAAAGGTAGATTTTTTCAAAAAAATAAGCTATATTTATTCATATCATGAATTTTTTATAAGAAAATATATTCACTCCCTCAAATGATTGATATTGAATTTTTAATGAAAACACCTTGTGTTGATATGATTTTATTCAAGAAATACAAATCATATTGGATTAATGATTGTTGGAAAATAATTCCAACATATATAGTTCTTCTTCCCCATGTATAATTTCTTATGATATTTAGAATGTATTGAATCAACCTACATAAAACTATTTTAATTTTTTTTTGATAAGGAAATATCATTTCATAACATAACGAAACCCATGATAAAATATAAATACAAACATGACGATGAAATTACTTTATAAAGAAATTACATAATATCGGTTTAGATGTAAAATATTGAGGTATACAGGGCTCAGATGATCTTAGAGGAACTCAATATTGAATTCAATGTAATTTTAATAGAATATAGTGATGTGTTTATCAATTAACTTTATAGTTTTCACTCAATGAAATTGATTGAGTTTTTTGTTAAAATCATACAATTTTATTTTCCAATATCAATGATAATATGAAAAATGGATTCTATTTAACTAGAATAATTAAATATAAGACATCAAGAGAATCTTCATAAGGATTTTATATGGAAAATATTTGAAACATGAGGTGTATTTGAAGTATTTTTAAAGAAATATGGTACATCAATACATGTTTTCATTTTTTATTATAAATATAACAAAATAAAGAAAAAGAAAAACTATCCTCTTTCCCATATTAATGACATGTTTGATCAATAAGGAGAGGATTATAATACTCAATGATTTTCCTCTGATATAGACAACATCAATTATGGGTGAAATGAAAAGATGTACCCATGCCAACCATTTATATAATATATTGATAGTATGATTTCATACAAATGATGACATTGAGATTCTTTTATTTTATTCATATATAAAAATAATAGATTCCTTAGAGATAACATCAATCAAAAAAGAATAGTTTTTATAGATGACACAATCTTATATTCCATGATCCTAGAAGAGTATGAAGATCATTTTAATATTTTTCTAAAGATCATGATAAAATATAATGTATGTAAAATTTATAAAGTGTCTATTATGGATATAGAATTTAACATTCATTCATCATTTTATCACAATTGATTATATAGCTATGAATCAATAAAATGAAGAGTTAATTAAATAGTTTCATGGACCAATCAATATGAAATATTGCCATATTTTACATTGATTAGCTTAATAATGTATATGTTTTTATGAGAAATTTATAATTTAATTAAAGTCCACAAATCACATTAACATGTAATGGAATTAATATCCTCTTAATAGAAGAATGTTTTGAAAATTTAATGGATCTCAATAGTATACTATCCATTAAATGAATACCCACACAACATTTCATTATTAAAATTGATATGATAAACACTGGTGCATCAAATAAGCGATTGGCATGTGTTAATATATGAAAAGACATTGTTGTAGCTTATGTATCATTTCTATTAAAAATAAACAAAAAGAATTATCTAATTCATGATTTTATACTAATAATAGATATATTTTTATTAATGATATGGAGGTAGTAAAATGATGGAAAAAATATAATATATTTATTTATCCAATGATATTAATGTATATTTTATAAATAAAATTATGAATATCTTTTATATGAGATGGTTGGAGTTAAACAATGACAATGAATACCCAATACATTACCTTTACAAGATGGAAGAAACGTTTGATGATGTTTCGAGTAGTAATGATCATGTTTCCTTTTTGTTGAAGATGATTTAAGGAGACCAAATACTCATGTATTTTTAGTGGATAGACCTGGTAATCATTGAGTATGTAGAAAATCTAATATTTCTCAAATTACTAATTAACCAACAATCATTGGGATGATCAAGGAGGTATAAAAGGAAGATATGGATATAAAAATTAAAGTTGGATATAATTTAGAGTTCAACCATGATAGTAATGGATTTATATTATTTTGAACTGTGAAATGATTCCCATCCATGATGGAGTGAAAAATGGATCTTCTGGATGATACCCATAACTTGTTTGTCTCCATTTACATATGGAGAAAATAGTTCCAAAGATAAATGAAAAATTATTTTAATGGGACAATATGAAGAGGGATATTATGATGTATAGACCTAAAAATCATTAATGTGGATTCCAATCATGCCCAAATTACTACTCATCCATCTGTACATGTCAAGATCAAGGATGCATAATAGAATGATATGAATCTACAAATGATGGTTTGAAATATTATATTGCTCAACTGTGATATCAATTAATTTATATGATTTTTAACTAGGATATTAGACCCATCCATTATAGTGATAAAAAGGTATCATATAGATGACGCAAATAGCTCATTCTTCTTTATTCAACAAGGGGATAAATAGTTTTTTATCGATATTATGTATCCCTTATAATGGGAAAATAAGAATTGGGATATTTTTCGGTATATACATTGAGAATTATTATAATTAAAATTTTATGTTTAACATCATGAAATTAATGGGAAGATGAATCCATTACCTATATCAGTTTATAAATGGTATACCATAACCATGGATTTTATCATAGGTTTTCCCATGACCTCTAAAGTTCATATTTCCATTTGGGATATGGTTGATAAATATTTAAATTTTATACAACATTTTTCTATTAAATTACATTTCTCACTTGATCAATGTTCAATGTTATGCATAAAGGGTATGGTATGGTATAATAATAATCAAAATTTGAATATTTCTCTGCAAGATCAATGGTTCACATAATTGTTAAAGTGTAGCTTCTAACAATATTTAGATATATAGGAAAACTATTGGATGACTATTAATCTCAAACTAGTGAAAATTATTAATGGGAAATTCATGTGTTTGAGGATATGTTATAATCTTTATTAATGTATTTAAAATAAAGTTGGGATAAAGTCTCATTTTGGTTTAGTCCTTATATAACAATATTATATAACCTAGCTAAAAAATCACACCATATGTTGATTTATATAGGTTGAGATGTGAACCTTTTTTTGAGGAGATGATGTTAGGGAGAGGAAGTAATTGGTAATAGAAATTGATTAACCAATTATATAGATCTTACAAACCATTAAATTTAATATAAAAGATGTATAAATTCAATATAAGAGCTATATTGATAATTTCCAACAAGAAATTGAAATAGATGTTTTTGATAATTTATTCCATCTAATATGACTTTTCAATAAGTTAATGAAACTCAGGAAGAAATGAATGTTGAGAAATAGATAAATTGGTCCATAATATATATTTTTATCTTATTGGGATGAAATATAATCCCTTATCACTTCCACCAAACCTCTAAAATTTGAATGATTTATTCCATGTATTTATTTTTAGGAATTAAATACCTGAAAACTCAAATATAATAAAATGTTATATATTACAAGAAGAATATTATCTATCTTTTATGTAATAATCAGTAGAAATATTATATCGTAGAAAAAGATATAATTAGAATCCAATATTCTCACATTGTTAATGTTATCTAGATAAATCAGAATTGTTAAAATGTAAACTATGAAGACAAATATGTAATGTGGTAAATAAATCTCATTTTTTCATAATATAATAAAATTTTATGGTGAAATTATGTTATTTCAGTTATAATGTAACAACCTATATTATTAGTATGTATTTTCCATTAAATAAATCACATGTTTTTGATATTTTGTTTCACAAATAACACTAAAATAAAATAAAATGTTCCCTATTTTATTATGGCAGAATATTAGAATACAAAATTTATTGCATTAAAATAAAAATAGTTAAAATATATTTTGTAATGTTACAGATGAAATGATACCTCAAGTATATAAAAAAACTAAAAGATTGAAATTTATACAATCATGATCTATGATAAAGATCAAACTACCAATGATAACTAGTGAAAATGTAAATTATGTTACAAATATGATAACCATATTGGAAAACAAATTAATGAATAAAAAGAATAATTTCATAGATATATTTAATGCTATGTAATAAATACAATGTCAATATAATACAAATAGTGTCTTTATTTATGAATATTGGATATATTTTAATTTCATATGTAGTTCATGGATATAAATGAGTCACACCCTAACTATGAAAACTAATTTATTTTATTATCTTCATGGATTTGGATACTCTATTTGAGGTTTGGGTGGAGATCCTAGTTTAATATTTGAGTTTTGGGAGAAAAATTGAGATTTTAGGCTTGACAATATGTAGCACATAGTTGGCACATGGTTAGAGGATATTGTGAGACAACACCTAGGTAACCATATGGAAAATTTTGATATAGGATAATAGAAACCACACAGTTGACAAATGGTTTTGAAAACTATGTGTTAGAACAGTCTAGGATGTTCCTCTTGGATAGTGAGGGGCACAAGTTGGAAAACAGATTGGAAAATTATGCATCCAAACCATTTCAATTACCCAGGTCATTAAATGTTTAAAATTACATCATTTTCTCACCAAATTTTGACCATTTTTCTTGGTATTCCCTCCCATGATCGACCTAGGTTCACTATGAGATCATTTAACATTCCCTTTATCTAACACTCGTTTTCTTATGGCTGAATTTTGAAGGTTTTAGTGTCATTAATTTAATTTGTTTGTCTATCCCATCGTCTTTTATCTTCCACCCTTGTGTTCTTTGTTTCTCTATATGAGGTTTAATCATGGCCCAATAATAATTGTTATGATTGATGTATTGTTCAATTTATTGGTTGTTTTGGGGTTTTGATTGTCTCTTAGGATTGGTTGTTACTCCTCTGGAACTTTAGTTTCATTCAAACATCATTGATATTGGTTTTTCCATCCATTTCCTTTATATAAAATTCCATTTTATTCATATATGTTTATAAATAATTTATAAATGTTTTCTGCATTCTATTTATATAACTTTAGAATCTGGTATAGTGTTTTCATGATCAAATGTAGGTGAAAATGGTTTTTAATATGTTGTTTTAACAAGATCATGGTTATATTTTGGAAAGGTGAATGATAAAAGACCAATTGTGTTTTAAAAGTTATATTGGGTGATTTGGGGGGTGTTTTCCATTGGTTATGTTTTTTTAATGGTTATATTATGGGATTGAAATTGTATATTGAAATTGGTGGCTTTTATGGTGTGAAAATTATTTGCGGCTTGTTGTATTTTTTTTTAAAAAGCAATGATTCTTTAAAAGGATGTTATAAATTTGTTTTGAAATAAGAATGTGTGAAATTTTATTTTCCAAAAGAAATGGATTTTATTTCCAGTGATATTATTTCTTATGTTTATTATATTTGTAATAATTAATTCTGTAAGTGTTATGAATAATATTTCAAAATGGGGTTTGTAGTAATGATGATTTGATATATATAACAACCCTAGTCTTTATTACATATTTAAACTTGATTTATTACATAAACATGCACATTACAGAACTTAGATGATAAAGAGGTCTAGTGTTTTGTGAAATTATGAACATTAAATAACAAATTAAAACATAATATGTGATATCTTTATTGAAACCTTCTTTTACATGACCAAAACATTCCCTCTCACTTAGCTTTAGAAGATATAACTTGAGAACATACATAATAAAATGGTGGTCTATAATGTCCAGTAAGGAAGTATACAAGGCAGAACATTTAGTATACGATACATGTTGTGAAATTGGAATATCAATGTAGAATAAGTGAAACATTGACATAAAGGAATGATATAGCATGATTATCATAACATGGAAATGCGGCAACGACATACCCCATGATGTTAACATGATTCAAGGCTCATTGCATGGGAATTAACATGACTAAACCCAGATTGATTTTTAAATTGCAAGAGTAATCCCTCATTGCCCTTGACATAGCATGATTAAACCCTCATTGAACATGTCATATCATGATACTAAATATTACACAATGCATTGGAGCACTATCAGGGCACACCGTTTAAAAACATGTCTTTTCATCCATAAGTGTGCTACATTGATCATATAACATAAAATCATTAATAAAAATAAGTTATCCAAAAATTAAATAATGTTGAATAAAAACAAGTACGTATCATTAATTTTTTATATGTGCATAATGGTGAATATCCATGATAGAGAAATGTTTATTGTATTCAGTACACAATGATTTTGGCTTGGAAAATCGTGGTGCAATTTGGGTAGAATAATAGCATGACACAATTATTCATAAAAAAGGATGATGAAATATTAGAGGATATCGTAACAAATGTACTGTAAATAGACAATAAAGGTTCATATAGATACATTTCCACCACATGGAATTTTGAAATAGAAGGTGTATCATAATAAAAAAACATGAATAATGTGGACAAATGGAATAACACTTCTGAAATTTCAGCATGGTTACAGGTGTACAAGGGTGGGATTAATGAGAGATAAAGAAGTATATATTTATTCAAAAATAAGGATGGTAGTATTGGGGACATGAAAAATCATACCCCAACATTTGTAATTGAATATAAACGGGTATAACAACATAAAAAACATGGAAAAATGATAAAGGGAAAATCCCTTACTTGAGTGTGTGGCTTTAAGAGCATGTGGAGGGAATTGTTGAGAGCTTGGGGCGCCTTTCAAGGATTTGAGAGGGAGTATGGAGTAGGGGGATGCTAAAAGGATTTTTACGGAATAGATTTTGGGTCTTGTGTGGGTTTGTATAGGAATTGATAGGGGAATTCTTTAATATTTCACAATTATTGATTTTGGAATCTATATAATTTATTATTAAAAACCACAAACCATCCCATAGTTTTTTCTATGGTTTTTTCAAAAAGGGAGTGGAAAAAATTATTTTTTAAGGAAAATGGATTAACATATTAAAATATTTGTCTTGATTTTGTGAAGGTGAGTCACACTCTCAAATAAATCATTCAAAAAAGTGAAAATATTTTATAAGTTTTTGAGTGTCCACTAAGGCATGGTATTATTAATAAAAAAATCTAAAATAAAATTATTTTAATGGTATAACATATATTGGCCAAATGTCCCTTTTATTATATTTTATTACATCACTACTGGGGGATTATGATGTCATAAAATACATTATATATTTATAAGGTATTTAAATTTTTCGTAAAAATTCGATTGTCTCAAAATATTATTAAAAATTCATCGTTCGATAATTTCAACGTCCTGATTCCAAAAATAATATTTATTTTTTATAAATAATTTTAGAAATATGTGAATTGATTATTTTAAAATAAAAATTCCATTTGGGGAAAATTCATGGTATTTGACGAAATCAATTTTTAAACCTTAATAAAAATTACAATTATATTCATAAATATTATATGATAATTTATATTTAATAAAAATTAGTTTAGTAACAATATTTTATAAAAAAAGTATTTATTAAAAAAATTAATTTATTCATAAATATAGATTTATTAAATGAATTTAAATATTTACTAAAAATTCTATTTGTGCATTAGAAACCATTTACAAAGTAACAATAATACAATGAATGTATATTCTTTATTCTATAAAAAATTAATGTACAACATCATAATGATATGGTCTTGTTACATATCACTTTATTACACCAGAAAATTCCCTATGATTATGGTGTGCAATGGTGGGGAATACTTGGGGCTGTTTGGTGAACATGGATTTTGTCGTGATCTCAATGAGCCTGATCTTATCTCATAAATGGTTTCTCTAAAGCTTAAGTTGTTGGATCACGTCTGGGGACTTTTCTAATGAACGGCCAAAAAATCATATCTCCATTAAATGATTTGATAAGTGGGATTCAACGGTAATGATGCTACAGGTCAAGGAAATCACTTCATTTGTTTGTGTCAAAAGGATTTTTTAAAACCGTATATATAAACTACTCATGTGATCACTATTCCCCTCCTATTTTATCAACAGTTATCATACATAATGGTTATTTAAACCCAATAACAAAGTTCATGTGTTTTCTATATCCACAAAACATTACAATAATGGTAATGTAATTCATGAATGTTCGACTAGTTACAAAAATCCCTCCTTTAAAAATTTTTCACTCGAAATTTCCTTTTCACACACTAAAATAGATGTGGGTAGATCATCCTTATCACTTACTATGGTTCCCAGTTTTGTTTCCAACATTTGGTTTCTCTGAAATACTTTGACGAGAGGCATTGTCTTATTTCTTCCTATTATCCCCACGATCTATGATATTCCTTGGTTTATATTCATAGGAGATGTCATTACACAATGGTAAATCCTATAGATTGATTACATCTAATGTGTTAGGTAGGTACTTCATCAAGAGTGATACATGGAATTTGTTATGTACTTGAGACAGGTTTGGTAGGGGTACTAGATTATAGGACACCGGTCCAATGCGATCAGAGATCTCAAAAGGGCCAATATACCATAGACTAAGCTTTCCCTTTTCCCCAAATCTCATATCTGTCTTCCACGTTGATATGTATTGAAATACCATATCACCATCATCAAACGTCAAGTCTCGTCGATGATTATCTTCAAATCAATTTTGTTGAATCCGAGTTGTTTTAATGTGATGGTGGATGGTTTTAACCTTCTTCAACATTTCATCAACCATTTACTAGCCTAGGAGTTTTCTCTGCCCAACATCATCACAACATACCAGTGTTATTTACCTCTTCCCATAAAGGTCCTCATGAGGATCCATTTGGATGCTTGAGTGGAAACTGTTGTTGTAAGAGAACTCAACCAATGGAATATGATGAACCCATCCTTATTTAAATTCCATTTAATATGCCCTCAGCATCTCCTCAAGTGGTTGGATTGTCCACTCAGATTGGCCATTAGTTTGAGGATGATAAGCCATACTGATGTTCAAATCAATATTTAGAGCATGTTGGAGACTCTTCAAGAAAAAGAGGTGAATCATTGATCTTGATTAGATACAATTGATAGTGGTACTCCATGATTCCTTACCACTTATTTTATGTATATATGTTCATGTTGATCTAATGAGAAATCCTATCAGGTTGCAATGAATTGTGTAGTATTTGTAAGACAATCCACAACAACCCAGATATAATTAATTCCTTTGGATGTCTTTGGATGTTTGGTGACAATATCTACGGTGATGTTTTCTCATTTCCATGTTGGTATGGGTAAAGGATAGATTATCCCCATAGAATTTTTCCTCTCTACGTTCACTTACCAGCATTTTATTTACATTTATGTATACTTGGTGATCTCTATCTTCCTATTATCCCACCAATAATGCTCTCGAATATATCGATATATATTTGTGTTTCCTGGGATAATGGATAAATTCTAACTATGTGGATCAAAAAAATTCATTCTATAACTCCAAACTTGAAGTAACACATGCTCTTGAACAAACCTCATAATTCTTTCTTTCATAATATTTGTCCTTGTGGATTTCCATTTTTTGATAGTTTCCACATTCATCTGAATTCCAACATCATCATTCTAAGAATCATTTTTCATTTTCAAAATAGTTGGTAGATCAATCATTTGAGAAAGGATTGATGATGATTCATTCTTTATGATTAACATGTATATATTCATCAATTCCAAGATGATTGGATCCTTTTTAATTCTCATCAATGATAGAATCGATGAGTCCTTTCTACATAGATAATCAACCACCATGTTCACATTCACAGGGTGGTAAAGGATTAAGAAGAAATAGTATATGATCAGCTCTAACCATCATCATTTTGGAATGTTCATATATTTCTATGTGAATATATACATGATGGTTTTGTGATCCATATATATTCCACACTTATCCCTAAAGAGTTATTGTCGGGAAATTTATAATGCAAAGATTACTGCTGCCAACTTCAGATCATGTGTGGTATAGTTCGGCTCATGAACATTCAATTTACTTGAAGAATAGGTAATGAATTTGTCATCTTTCATCAACACACACCCCAATCCCTTATTCAAAGAATAAGTAAATACCACATAATTGTTTTCACTTTTGGGTATTGTGAGCATGAGCATAGTGATAATCCTCTTTTTCAACTGGGTGAAGGTATCTTTACTTTCATCATTCTAAACAAACTCGACTCCCATCCATGTTATCTTAGTAAAAGGGTTTGAGTATCATGGAAAAATTCTGACAAACCGGGAATAAGATCCTGCTAACCAAAGGAAGCTATAGATATCCATTATATATGTTGTCCTCAACGATCCCTCAATTGAATTTTTTTAGGGATCCAGAGATATCACATTTCCTGTAATGATATGACCCAAGAACAAGATATAAATCAACCATAACTCATTTTTTTGTACATTTCATAGATCATCTCCTTTCACAAGGTCTCCAGTACCATGCTCATATTATCCTAATGATCCTCCATTGTTTTCGAGTATATTATAATATCGTTTATAAAGACATACCAAAATTTTTCACCATAATCTCGAAAGACTCTATTCATCACGTCCAATAATATTTCAACAGAAATATTTTGTTTGAAAGGAATTACTAATAATTCATAGTTCTTGTAGCTTGTATGAAAAGATGTTTTGTGGTTATCCTCCTTCATCACCCTTACAAGGTAATATCCTGACTGAAGATCCACCTTGGAATAAGTGTTTTCATCTACATAGGTGATCGAACAAGTCATCAATTTGTGGCAGAGGATACTTGTTCTTTTTCTTTATTTTTTTGATCTCATAATAATAAATGGAAAGGTGCATTGACCCTTGCTTCTTCATAATGAATAGGACTAGTGCACCCCATGGTTTAGCTAATGAGCATATAAACCATTTACCCATATTGTCTTATAGTTTTTTCATTACCTCCTCAAGCTCCACTAAATCCATTATTTAATGAGTATTGGATATTCGAAAATCCCCAGATATATAATCAATCAAGAATTTGATATCTCTTTTATGAGGAAGACCATAATCTTCCTCGGGAAACACTTCAGTGAATTCCATCATAATAGGCATGTCTTCTCAGATGATTCTTTCTTTACACTCAATCATCTGATGAAGATAAAAATTTTCATAGGGTATTAGTATCCACACTTGAGATTATGGTCTTAAAGATGATCTGTCCTCCTCCTTGAACTTGTATAGAATCAGGGGTCAATTCTCTATATAAAGAGTGATTTCTCTCTAATTGAAATTTATTTTAGCTCAATATAGGGAAATCTAATCCATGACAATAATTTAATCAAATTCTACCAGAGGGTGTATGGAGTGGATTTATAGGATGTTCAATACACAAATTTAGATAGGGGAGGAGTTATATTAATTGGATTGAATAATTTCTCCATTTTCTTTTCTCACCAACATCTATACCTCCACAATTTGTAGTGGTTTTTGGACTGTTCTACTAATCCTTATGGTTATAAAATAATTCAAAGGAAAGAATCAAAAAGTATGTTCTCTATTGTTGAATGAATGACAAGCATAACTATATCCACGTCATTGTTAGGAATTTTTTCAGTTGTAGTGATGGAAAAAGAACTCCCTTTATACCCTTTAGGTTGTTGGTTGCCTCCGATAACCCTTGGCTTAGGGCACTGGTTTGCAAAGTGCCCTGAATATTTTCTGTTGAAGTAATGAAAAAGGCGTTAAGGGTCGAATGGATAATTCCTATCCTCCATCGCACTGATGGTTTTTTCTTGTTGGCAGTTAATGGATAAGTGCAAGTCTCTTCCACAACTAAGGAATTTCATCATCCCCTTCATGAAATATCATCGGTTCTTCTTTCTACACCATTAGAAAGTATGGTTCATTAATTTCTCAGCAGAACATGATTTTTCCATCGGACATGAATAATTAAATTCCAATTTTTTCCTTCTTATCCCCATGATACCAATGTGACATTATGATATCCATTTCCACCATGAGGGAAAATTTGAATATTTCTCCCTAGTTACCAATGTCACAAATTGCTTTGGATTTTGGAAAGCTAGGTTTTTCCCACAAATGAAGAGGTCATCCTGGCATTTGGGGGTAACAACAATTTAAGAGGCATATCATGCATGCCTTTTAATGTTTTCCTCATACTCTCTGATGGATTTGTCTTCCTTTTTCATGAGGGAAAGTCGTCTTCCTTCTTATTCTTAAGGGTGCGTGGAAAATTTTTGTCAAATTTTTCATTCAGTAAATCATACCATTTTAGTTCATTGATATCTTCCTAAAAATCATATTTTTTTTCAATGTCCACCATTGACCATCTTCACCCTCTATATGATACGAATTTAGAATAACTGTGTCTTATTTGGAGCATTGAAGTATGGGGAATGTTTTCTCAAAACAGTTGATACATTGTTCAGTGATTGAGGGATCAGATGATGCATTGAATGTTTGTGGCCATTATTTCAACACTCTCTTGATAGTAGCTTGTTATTTCTTAGGGGGTTGGATAGTTCCCTTGACCCATGTTTCTATTCGATATTTCAGTTAACTGAGATAGTATCAGGACAATGTTTGTAATTATTGATCCTATCGGATTGGAACACATTGTTTGTTAGCCCAACTCATCATATTACTTGCCATTGACAGGAATAAAATGAATTTTAGGGGTAACACATAATGTGGGTTCCAATGAAAAAAGTTATAACTGATAAATTACATTTATTTCCATAATATATGAATTTATAGGCTTCAATCTATGTTATACATGATCTACTTCACAACATATATTATAAGGGGAATTTTTTTTTCTATTAATATTGGTTAATAATAGGATTATGTAATTACCCAAGAATATGCCCCGATATTATCGAACCAAGATTGCAGAAAGGCCTTTTGACGTGCAGTAGTTCCCGTTCGATTCTAGATCAAATCAGTGTTTTTAGATTTTACCCCTAGATCCCTCTGTGCCAGATCGACCTCTACTTGTTCATATCCAGACAGGGATGTATTTTCTTGATAATACACTTACATTATACTCACCAAAATATAGGGATGTTTTTCTTATACATAATCATATACATAAGGCTTTCACTAGGGTTTTCTATTCATAATCCAAAAAATAACTAAACATATCCTTTGATACCAACTATATCAACCCTGCTATTTAATACAAGATTAAACATGAGTTATTACATAAAAATTCACATAAAACAACACTGAGGATCGAGAGGTATAGTGTATTGGTAAAATAGTAACATCAATTAAGTACATTAAACATAAAATACAACATCTTTATTGAAAACTTATTTTACATGACTACAAATTTTTTTCATACTTAGCATGCCAAGGGATAACCTGGTGATATACTAAAGAAAAGTGTTATCTATAAATCCCAGTAATAGAGTAAAAATGGAATAACATGAATAATATAGAAAATGTTAGTAAATAGTAATATTAATGGAGCAAGAGATAAACATGGACACAAAGACATGATATATCATGATTATCTTAACATTGAAATGGGGCATTAACATACAACATGATGTTAGCATTATGGAAGGATCATTGAACATGGATTTTCATGAATAAACCATAATTTCACATGAATTAGAATTACTAAAACCTAATTTCTCATTAATAATCATGATTAAACCATCATTTTACATGGTGTGTTATTATACTAATCATTACCCACTGCATTGGAGCGCAATCATGGCACACTCTTTAAAAACATTTCATTTCATGCATAAGTGTGCCACATGGATCTTGTAACATGGAATCATTCAACATAATAAAGTATTACATGATTAAAGAATGTGAAATATATACATTTAAGTACCATTCAATATTTATATGTTCATTATGGTTAACTCCTTTGATAGATAAATCGGCATTGTGTTCACTAAACAATGATTTTGGCTTGGACACTTATGGTGCAATTTCCGCAACATAAAAACGTGACATAAAAATTCATAATAAGGTCGAGGATAGAGAAATTGGTATATCATCATATGTAAATTAAATTTTCTATATGGGGATGATATATATACATGTACAAACACATGGAATTTGGAAATATAAGGCATAACATAATAAAGATACTCGAAGAAAGAGGAGAAATGGAATAACTCTTATGAAATTAGGATATGGTAACCAGTGTACATGGGAGCGATTAATGAGATATAAAGAGGTACATAATTATTTTAACATAAGTAGGTATGTGTGGGGGGAGGTTTTAAATCATACCCCAAACATTTTTAATTTAAAATAAAATTGTTTAACAATATAAAGAAACATGGAAAAAATGCGAATGGAAGAAATCCCTTACTTGAGTGTGTAATTTGAAGAGATTGAGGGAGGACTTATTAAGATATTGGGGTGCCTTTGGAGGATCTTAGAGAGAGGATGGAATATTAGGGACGTAATCCATGTATTATTAGTAAATATAGGTTGGACCTTGGGTCGTTTTTTATAGGAAATGTCAGCAGAGTCTTTAATATTTAACAATCATAGGTTACAGAATCCATATAATTAAATATTTAAACCACAAACCATGTCAGGGTATTTTCCATAATTATTTGCTAAAGGGTAGTTCACAATTTATATCATAAGTCCAATGTCCTATCATATTAAGAAATTAGGCTTTATAATGCAGAGGTGGGTCACACTCTCAAAGAAATAATTTTAAATGTTTAAAATATTGTATAAGTCTTGGAGGGTCTATTGAGGAATGGTAAAATTAATCAAAACAAATCTAAAATGAAATTATTATAAATTTAATACTAATATTTAACTAATATACATTTTACAGTATATTATTACATCATTATTGAGTCATTATGAAGTCATAAAATACATTATATATTTATAAGGTATTTGATTTTTACCCAAAAATTCGATTGTCTCTAAAAATTATAAAAATTTTATAGATGGATAATTTTGATGCATTGATTCGAAAATTAATATTCATTATATATAATTTTTTTTAAATTTGGTACTTTTTACATTTAATATTAAAACTGATATTTATTGAATATTTATGGGTTTTCACAATCACAGTTTTCAAACCTTACAAAAATTTCAAATATATTCATAAAAATTATAAGATCAATTATATTTAATAAAAAAATAATACAGTAATAATATTTTGTTAAAAAATAATTTAATTCAAAAAATCCATTATTTCATCAGCTTATATTTCTTCATCGAATTTAAATATTAACAAAAAATATTATTTATGTTTTAAAAACTATTTACAAAGTAACAATAATATAATATATATATATTATTTATTTTATACAAACATAATTAACATAATCACAATGCTATGGTCTTGTTAGATATCCCATTATTAGACCATCATATGTTCTTTGAGTATTGCGTGTGATGGTGGGGATTTCATGGAGATGTTCGGTGAACATGTATGTGTCCGTGATCTCAATGAGCTTGAACTTCTCCCATAGATGATTTCACTCGTGATAAAGTTTTTGGATCTCATCTTGGGATTCGTCTACGGAAAAGACCATAAATTCTATCTCCCACGAAAGATTTAATATGTGGGCTTCAAATGGGAATGATCTTACTAGGCGAGGCAATCACATCCTTGGTCATTGTAGAAAGGATTTTTTAAAGCCCCATATATACAGTAGTCATGTGATCACTATTCCACGACTATATTATCAATGGTAATCATACCTAAACGTTATTTAAACCCAATAAACAAGGTGTATTTATTTTCTATATCAATATGACATTAAATAAAAGGGAATTTTATTCATGAATGATTTATATAATATTTTCGTAATTATTCATATATCCTTAAATAATTTAATCCCTTCTGATTAATCAATTTCATCTTATTTGGAGCATTTTTTTTTTCTTGCTGAGTTTTGAACATAATTTTGGAAAAGTGGTTAATTATAGACATTAAATAGTTTTATATTTCCTATATATTTTGAGCATAAATCATAAAATATTCACCCAATTCACGTGATTCCATTTTGTAGGAAGAAATTATTCATGGGATACCAATATGTCTTCCGGAATTAGAGCCAATTCAAAATCCAACCAGGCAAAAAAAACTATCAATGTGAACACATAATCTGATTGGAAGAATGGACCTTGCCTCATTAAATGATCAATATCTCATGCTACCAACCACCACATGGGTTATTCTAGCTGACATATAATGAAAATTGTACTAATAATATTCACATTAAATTTAATGGAGAAATTATTTGATTATGTCTGCCCTTAATCTAGTCAAATTAGGGTTGGTGGAATAGTGTTTGGCAGCTAGAATAAGTCTGCTCTTGTATTTTAGACATAAATTCTTTCACATTTCTATGAATTCCTTGAAACATACTAGGTATATGGAATACTCCATTACTCACTTTATATAAGAAGGTACCTCATCCTAAATTGATGATAGGGTGGGAGAAGCAAAGCCCTCATTTTGGAAGATAGATTTTGGAGCAGAAAATTTATGTTCATTCTTTTCAGTCTTTTCTTCTTCTTAATTCTATAATACCCTAATAATCCCAATTATTCTCAATTAAAATTACAATGTTGGGGTAAAAATCATAGGTGACCAGGGAAGGGTAGGTTTTCAATGTATGTAATGCTTGATTTCTTGCATTTGACTGAAAGAAAAACATTCTCTCTTCTATAAAGTTGTTTTGAAATTCTAATAAAAATATTTATTATATTATGTTATTGTAAATGAGTTTATAATATGATGTTATTATTACTTTTATAAATGACCATTTTCATCCTCCGCTGGGTTTTTGACTATATTCAATAGAATAAGATAATGTCTTAGTGGTCATGTACATTGTGATCGCTTATACGTGTGAGAGGGGCGGTGAATATTCTTGATTGTCTAGGATAAACAATACCCAATTGGGAATTTCCTATGTTAATTGGGTATATTCACTAAAAATATTTCAAACACTAGAATATGTTTAGACAAAACTAGAATTTTGTTATTGTATATTCTTATCATAACAATTTTATTAAATAAGTGAGTTGAATCGATTACAAAAGCTCTCTTAAACAATCATAGCAGAAGAGGATTGAATGAAATGGAACAAGGATAACATTAATATTATAAAACATACCCCAACATGATCAAACATCTCATATAACAGTTTTTATTAACATTTGGTACAACTTTGTCATGAATTTATTCTATACTTCCTTCTATTGATTCATTTCAATCATTTTCAAAACCAAAAAAATCAACAACATCAAATTATTAAATTAATTAAAAAGTGAAAAACGTGATTGTTGTGTGCTCCTCTCTAATTAAAACCTAGTTTACCACTATATTCTATATTATCATAGTAAATAATTGTTTTTCCACACCCCACTATAGACACCTGTCAAAATGTGGTGAAGTTTCTAGGGAGGTAGTTCCTCAAAACACAATTACTAATAAAATATTTCTTGAATGAAACGTACTTCAAATAAAAATTTTATTTAATTGAATCCTGAAATTAAAATAACAATAACCTAATTGAGAAAAAAAGTCAACGATATTGTGAGGAAATACACCTCACAGGTTCAATTGATACATTCAATTTTCCCTATGAACCTACAATAATAGATGAAAATATCAATCAAACTTTATCTGATCTCTGTGAACCTCAATTTTATAATCAAAATAACCAAGTCACTATCCCTAAAATTGAAAATGATTTTGAATTGAGTATTAATATGATCCAAGTTATACCAAAATTTCATGGCCTTTCAAGGGAAGAACTAAATTGACACATCCAATAGTTCAATTAGGACTTATCCAACTTCAAACCCCGAGGAGTTACAGAAGAGAATGTAAAGTGGAGGGAATTCCCCTAATTGCTCGAGGGAGAAGCAAAAGAGTGGTTGTACAATCTGAAAATAGGGGAGATAAATGATTGGTAAGATCTTAAAAGAAGATTACTAAAGAGATTCATACCTACATCTAGAAGCACCGTAATAAAAAATGGATTTATGTCATATATCAATAGATTGGAGATACTCTTTATGAATACTAGGAACATTTCAAGGAAGTATGTACAAATATCCCACACCATGAAATGGAAGAGAACTAATTGAATGAGTTAATTTACCAAGGATTTCTTGAAAATGATCAAAATCTTCTAGACGCCTCATTTGGAAGATCCCCAATTGAAAATTCACCTCTTGATATTAGAGGTCTCATTGAAATGATTTCAAAAAACTCACAGAGATTCAGAACATGAGGTACAGGTACTAGAGGCTTCCAAGATGTAAGAAAATCTAATTATTACTGACATTTACATGAATCCACACATACAAAAATTTCTAGTTTGATGAGACAACATCTTTTGAACCATGTAATGGAACAACATGGCTCAATGAAGGTATGTGTTTTATGCTCTTCATCTTATCATTACACTGATCAATGTAAAAAAGTGCAGGGGAATGAAATTTGTGATATAACCTATCAGAAAAAAAATTCATCCAAATCATCCACTTAAACCCCAAACCCAAATTGTAGATGGATTTAAACCTACCAAGATAGTCTTACTATTCAACAATAATAATAGAACCCCCATCAATGTACAAAATAATATAAACAGTCATTCCAATAACAACAAGAATTTAAGATACCACCATTCCGACTAAATACATATGATCAGCCTTCTACATGTGCGCCAACTACTAGAGAGTGTGATCTGAGATCCAAGTTTGCAGGGTTGGAAGATAAAATTGATAATCTAACAAATCAGTTTGGATATTTTATGGAAATTATGAAAAATAATTAGTGTAAGCTAGCATCCCAAACAATACCAATCTCATATGAGAATGTAAACATGATAAAAAAATGGAAAAGAGCTCACACCACCTTGATAATGTAAGAATTAAGATTCTAAGAATCCTAAAAAAGATCAAACCATCCATAATAAAAAAGAGGATCTGAACAACAAAAGAGAGAGAACATGGTTTAGGAAGGAAAGACCAAAAACACATTTTCAAAAACAAGAAATGGAGAAATGGTATATCCAAGTACCATTCTCATCTGCATTAGTTAATATGAAAAAAGTTGAAGAAGGGAAACTTCAAAATGAAATTCAGACATCTTTTCGGAAAGATGAGTTCATAATCCCACTACGATATGGAATAAAAAAATCCCAATGTATATAAAATTTCTGAAGGATCTATGCATAAAAAGATGGTTGTTGGATGGAAATGAGAGAATCAGATTATGGAGAACTGTCTTAATACTAATTTCACCAACAATACCAAAAAAAATTAGGATCCAGGGGCATTCCCTATTCCACGCACCATTGAGTCTTTAAATTTTATAGATGCACTATGTGATCTAGGAGCTTCAATATATTTTATGCCTCACTAGATATTTTCATCCTTGTAGATCAGAGAGATAAAAACAACTTGAGGGGTTGTCTAATAAGCAAATAGATTCACCTTTTTTCTAGCGGGGGTTATAAAAGATGTACTCGTTGGGGTAAGAGGATTAATCATTCCAATAGTCTTTTTGGTACTACCCTAGATGAAGACATAGCACCAAGAAATTGTCCCATCATCCTAGGGAGACCATTCCTCAAAACAATGAGGACTATCGTCAATGTCCCTGAAAGAACACTCACAATGGAACTTGGAGATAGTATAGTACATTCCAACATTATTGATGTAATGAAATAACCCTCTAATAATCAATCACTTTATGTGTTCTCTCATGAAGAAGTTATTGATCCAATTGACGATTCATGTATGGTTTCTCACTTATTATCTTTAGGAGAACATATTTCATTTGAAAATTATAATTCCGAAGAACATGATACTCTTGATATCCTAATAGAGTAATATGTTATGTTTTACATTTTATATAATTTACTAAATGAATATGAGATGATATCAATGATTCCATCCTTAGAAGTAGGAATCCTAAATTCAATCTTAGCCCTTGAACAACCCCCATGTATGGAAATTAATCCATTTATAAGTGATTTTAAATATTCTTACCTAATGGAAAGAGATAAATTTTTATTAGGTATTTCCAATAACTTTTCCCATTTAAATGAACAAACTATGATTGACCAACTCAAAAGAAATGTCCAAACTATAGGATAAAGTTTAAGTGATATTATAAGAATTAATCCCAAGGTCTGATCTACCAAAATATTTTTTGTGAGTGATTCCCAAATAATTAAAAAACCTACATGAAGACTAAATACCACCATCATGGAGGTTATCAAGAAATAGATATATAAATTGCTAGCAGCTGACATCATTAACCAAATATTTGATTCCTAGTGGGTCATCCCAATCCATGTAGTCCCAAAGAATATTGGCATGACCATTGTTAAAAAATTTATATATGAATTGATCCCCATGAGAATAAAAAATAGCTAGAGAGTGTGTGTATATTACATGAAGCCAAATAAAGTTACCAAAAAAGACCACATTCCCAATCCATTCAACAATAAAATTCTATAAAGGATAGTTGAAAAAACTCATTACTGTTTTTAGATGTATTCTCATGTAACATTCATATACATATCACACCAAATGTCTAAGAGTATATGAGCTTCACCTGTCTATTTGAAACATTCACCTAAAAAAATGTCTTTTGGCTATGCAATTCCCATAGTGAATTTCAATGGTTTATGGGGAGTATTTTCTCAGATCATATTCAGTATTTCTAGGAGGTATTTCTGGATGATTTTGACAGTTCTTGGAAATTCATTTGATAATTTCTTATGAAATATGGAGATGGTTTTGGAAACATGTATTGAAAATAATCTTGTTTTAAATTTTGAAAACTTTCATTTAATGGTTGAAAAGGTAATAGAGATGGGGAAACTAATTTCATAAAAAAATTATATAGGATGATAAATCCTAAGTTTAACTAATAAATTCCTTTGCATATATAACTTGTTTGTTAGATAATTTGTGGGGAATACAAGATTTTATGGAATATTCATCAACAATTTTAGTTAGATTTATCTTCCCCTCTCAATATTACTACTAAAATAATATGACTTTAATATTTATTATTCCTAATGGAAGTCATTTGATAAAATTAGGCAACAGTTGATCCCACCAGCAATAAATCATCCACCAAACATGGAGTACCTTATTGAGTTTTATTAAAATTATTCTAACCTAGTGGTGGGAGTTTCTTTTTCATAATCAAATAACAGAAAGACTCATGTTATATCATATGCATTAAAGACACTAGATACCACAAAAATCAATTACACAACCACTGGGAAAGAGTTTTGTGTAGTTATCTTTGCACAAGAGAAATAATGATCATATCTTCTTGGGACCAATGTTTTTGTTTTTTCAGATCCTGTAGTACTCATGTATTTTATGAAAAAGCAGTATGCCAAGACAAGGATAGTGATATGGTTGATAGATTTACAATAGTTCAATTTGGAAATTAAAGACAAAACGAGAATTGAAGATATGGTGGAAGATCATCTATGATGACGACCCCAAACCAGTGAAGTGGAATTCCATTCCAGAACCCACATAATGATGAGATTCCTAGAGAATAACTCTACATCATTAACTGTGAAATTCCATGGTATTCCAATATGGTTAATTATCTGGTAACTTCTAAGGTCCCATCTTATTTAAATTATCACTACAATCAAAATATGAAATCAAAATCAAAATATTATATATTGGATGATCCATTTAGTTGGAATATTTTCAATGAACAAGTGATTAAAAGATGTTTTTCTGAAAGTGAACTTGGTTTTTTCTGTGATTTTTGTCACAATTTAGCTTTTAGAGGCCACTTTGGACAACATAGGACTACAATAATGGTTTTAGTGTCTGAACATTATTTTCCCACCCTTTTGGAAAATGATAATAAACCTTGAAAAACATATGAAAAAGGTTATTTTTTTGAAATAATTCCAAATGAAAAGAAATTCCTCAATAAATACATAATTTCTAAGAAATTTTTGAAGAATGGTGGATTGATTTTATGGGACCTTTAACTAGTTCATTAAGTTATTATTATATCTTTCTTGTAGTTGATAATGTGTCCAAATGGGTTGAAGAAAAGTCCATCATGACTGGCGATGCTAAATTTGTTTGTGACTTTGTTAGGAGTAACATATTTTGTAGGTTTGGAGTACCAAGGGACAACATATGTGACCAAGGGAAACAATTTTTCAATAGGATAATAGATTCATTGAGGAAGATGTCTGGGTTCCATCATAAAACATCAACTCCCTATCATCCAAAGACTAGTGGTCAAGATGAAGTGTCCAATAGTGAAAAATAATGGAATTTTGGAAAAGACTATTAATCCAAAAAGGAAGGATTGGAACAAAATGTTTGATGACACATTATGGGATTATAGGACAAACTATAAAACTCCAATTTGAATGAGTCCATATAGGCTAATTTATTAGAAATTTTGTCACCTAACTGTGGAATTAAAACACAAGGCATACTGGCCTTTAAGGAAGATAAATTTGGATCATGAAAGTGCTGATAATGAAAGAAGATTATAGTTACAGGAGAAATAAAAAATTAGAAGATAATATTTTGAAAATTACAAGATGTATAAAAAGAGAACAAGAGTGGCACATGAAAAGCTGATCTAACTGAAGGAATTCCATCCTAGAGACATAGTTCTATTATTCCACTCAAGACTCATGCTAATATTAAGAAAACTTTATTCTAGATGGGAAGTTCCATTTATAGCTACTAATGTATATCTTCTTCGATATGCACATGTTGTGATGGATTGAGATCAAAAGCCATTCACTGTTAATGGCTATCGGCTGAAGAAATTCCTTGGGAACATACCATCAGAGCTTGTGGAGGAGATCATACTCCTCAAACGTATTTATCATTAAATCCATCTAGTTGTACCTATCATTACAAATTTCTTTGTTGTTGTGATTCATTTTAAAATATAACTACATGTTAAATATAATTGAACTAATATAGGACACTAAATCATTTATGTGTGTGGGAGGGAACCTTTTTAGTTTATAATGTTCATTTAATTTTTTATTTTCTGTATAAAAAAAATGGGTTTTTAAAATTAATTGGGTGATTCTGATCCTTTTGATATGAAATGATTATCATAACAATTTTTTAAACATGTGTCAATGTGTGACACAATTTTTCCCATGAAACTGATTTGAAATGAATGTTGAATGTGACTTTGTTTCATGTTCAAATATTTAGAATTTTCATGAACAGTACTCTGATTCATGAATCCCATGGCGCAATTAACAGTCCAAATCATTGAAATCACATTCTCTGGAGGCTTTTAAACGTAATTTTCATTATAGTTTTGTTTACCTCACTTATTGATAGAACCAATCCATGATTGATTTAACCAGAATATGATTTATTCTTTTCCAATCTTGAGGGTTTTATGTACAAGTGTTTTAAACGATAGAGGGAATTATTTTGTGTTAAATCCTCATTTACTAAGAATCCTTTTTATAATGGCCTAGCTTGAAAAGTATAATCATTGTAGCCTTATAATCCAGGAACAATCGGTTAGGCTAGCCACAGTTGAAGATAATTTTCCCTATCCAGCCTACTCTTGAAGTGAAATTTCATAATCTTGTTGAACATAAGTGTAGGGGAATATGTCGTATATTGTAATACCTAATTTGTTGAAACATTTTTTGAAAAATAAAATTATGATGTGATATGATTTTTGAAAAAAAAATTATTCTATTAAATGCTATGACTTATTTGGAGATTTCATGTATGATAAGATGTTCCCTTCTAGATCGTCCAATGAAAAAGAAAAAATGATGTACCTATCAGGAGCATTCAAGAAAAATTAGGATTGATATGATTGAATCTATTTTTACTGAAATGATGAATGGTGTAAAATTTCAATATTTCTTCATTCTGATGTGTCTTAATTGATACTAACCAATGTGAGGAGGAGACCATATTTGAGTAAAAATTAGAATAATGCAATTCTTCTTCAAAAAGAGATAAGCCCTCATCATTCAACCATAGATTTTCTCACATATAAATCCTACTAACCTAAATCCACAAAACAAACCTAAAAAGTACGCTTGATAAAATTATTTCCTTTACTCACATTGGTTGGAGATATCGAAATTTATCAATCATATGGTTATCTTTCATGATTATATGATGAGAAACACATTGTTGGAAATAGACATTTATGTGATAAGAGAAAATAAATGTTATGTAAGTGTTTTGCATGATTGGGAGGATAAATGAAGTGGAAATATGTTAAATAATATAAATGGGGAACTTGAAATATATTTTGTTTATTATGGATGATATATTTTGTTTCTTCCAGTGAAATTCTTAGATCCCATGGATATTGGGTTTAAATTTTCTTTGATTTGATTTTTTTGTTTACCTGTCCAAGAGTCTATGTTCAAAGTATGGGGGAATTGATAGAATTAACAATTTATTAATTATTCATATGTTTTTTCATGTATTTAGTTCATTACCATTAGTGAATTGTATCTTATTTGGATCCTTTTATGTTTCTCAGTGCGTTTTGATCTAAAATGTGAAAAGTGGTTAATTCTGACATTAAACAGTTTTATGATTCATCTGTATTTTGAGAATAAATCGTACAATATTCATCTAATTCCCGTGATTCCTTTTTTTCAGGATTACATGATTTGTTTTCTGCACTAATTCTTCTAGATATAGAGTCAATTTGAACTCCAACAAGCACAGAAAATCAGTCAATTGAACATCTAATCTGTTCAGAGAAATGGGTAATGCCTTATTCAACTATCTATATCTTAGGATACTTACCACCAAATGGGGTTATTCCAATAGTTTTCAAAAGAAAACTATAATAGTAATCTTCAAATTAAATCTCACGGAGAGATTCTTTTATTAATGTTGCCTTTAAACCAGTCACATTACGGTCTATGGAATAGTGTTTGGATGCCAGAATATGTCAGCTCTAGTATTTCAGCCATAAAATCTTTCCCCCAACTCAAATTTTGATGAAACATCATGGGTAGATGGAAAAATCGATTACACAACTCCAATAATATGGTAAATTGGCCTGTTTCGATGGGAGGTGGGGAGGACAGAAGAAATCCTTCTAGAGGACATATTCTGAAGGATAAAATTTCGGTTCTTTATTTTCCTTCGTTTCTTCTTCTTAAATTTTTAATACCTATTTCTTTACCATTATTGTCAATTAACCTTAACATTATGGGGAAAACATCTTACTTAATTCTGGAAGGGTAGGATTTATATGTTTGTTATGATTGATTTCTTTCATTTGATCGAATAAAAACTCTCTCTCTTCGGCAAAGTGGTTTTCAAATTCTAATAACAGTATTTGCTATCTTTTGTGGTCATATTATATTTCATAATAAGTTGTTATTATTACCTTGATAAATGGTAATTTTCTCCCCCCACTGGGTTCTGGAATATATTCTATTGAATAAGATCACATGTAAGTTGTGAAGTACTTAGATTCCGCTAATACACGTGGGAGGGTTGGTGAATATTCATGATTATTTGGGGAAAAATATACCTGATTGTAAATACCAAAGATAATTGTGGGTATTCACTAAAACTGTATCAATCTTTAGAATAAATGTAGACCAAACTAGGATTTTTTTATTCTATATTCTTATCATAACCATTTGACCAACTAAGTGAGTAAAAAAGATTATATAATCTCACTTAAATCATTTTAGGAAAAGCAGATTGAATAATATGTAACAAGGATAGCATTAAAATTTGAAAAATGACTCAGATGTCATCACCCATATCATATAGTAATTTTTAATTACTTGTGTTGTGAATTTTTCTTGAATATATTCCATAATTACTTCGTTCGATTTCATTTCTATTATTTATAAAACCAAACAAATTCAACAACACTCAATTCCCACTCTAATTAAATTGTTATATATGTTATTGGTGCGCGCTTCTCTCTGTGGAAACCTAGGATAACATATATATTCTATTATGACTTATTAAATAATTGTTTCTTTCACACCCCATGACAGTAACATGTCAATTAATTTTTGGGTCGTTACAATAGAGGATATGGCTATGGAAATGGTTTGGGTTTATGTCTACATTTCTTTTTGTATTTCCAAATGGTTTTATGAGTGGTGAATATGGTGTGAATTGTATTCCCAAATAGACATGGTGCTTTGAGTTAATTTATATTTCGTTTCAAATTTGTTTAAAAAATTATGTCTTGTTTGGAATATTGTGATTTTCAGTGATGTATTGGCATAATGGTACATTTTTACCTTCTCTTATTATTCCATGTTTTCACATTTTCATGGAAAGAGTTTTGGATTTAAAATATAAAGGCTTATATGGAATTTTTCATTTGAAATTGGGTTTTTGAATTAACCTAGTAACTATTATACAATTGGATTTGTAGTTGTAATTGGATTGGAAATCATAATGTCCTAGTTGACATTTTTTGTAACATGAGAAAAAATGGTTTGATGTGGACACTAGATTTTCACCTTTTGATGTTTTTAAATTTTTTAACTTTTGTGATGGGTGGGACTAGTTGGAATGTTGGAAGATTTTAAAAATTGATTAAAAAATAGGGTACCATGAAGGTCGGGTAGGAATTTTAAAATGATTTGTGTAATATTTTTGATTGTGGTAATATTTTTTCCCATGTGATCTTAAATTAATTGTGAATGAAATAGTTTTCATGTATGTTTATGATTCTTGTCCTATGATAGGAACCAATAAATCATGGTATGGGATCCATTCAAGTGGATCTTGAGATAAAAAACTATTATTATTGAGTTCATTGGACATTGGGATGTGTTCCCTCTAGATGAACGTGCATGGGAACACCATGTGTTATGGTTTCTATACCATGTGTTTACAAGTGTTTTTACTATTATCATTTAATTAATGTGTATAATAAACAAGTTCACATTGTGGTTTCTTTTCAATCCTAGTTAGATATGTTGGTACCCCCTTGACATGATGGTGCAAGGTTGGTCTTGCTACAGGATGGGCTAGTTTAGACCAGTATGTTTTTTATTGACTATGGAACAGCACAATATGTCGGTAGGTGAGTCTTAACTAAGTACGTCCAATGATTTCCACTAAATTTGTTCACCAAATTCTCATGATTTCTATTTATATGATCTATTTATTGATCATTCAAATTGGATTTTTGGTTTTATTTTTTTCTCATCTTGTTTGGTTCCCTTTACTATCTATGTATCCCCTTATTGGTTATCTAGTATTGTCTCATTTTTTTCATTGATTTTGAAATGGTTTTTGGAAAGTAAATTATTTTAAAGGGAAAGGTTAGTGGGTTATATTGAAATTATAAATTTTTTAATTTTGTGTTTGATTGATTAAATGATTAAAAACATATTTTTAGAATGTATTTTCAAACAAGTGTTTTATGGACTATTTCTATAAATTAATATCATGGTGTCGTTGGTGATATCCTAGTGAGATTTTTTATGCTCACACCCTACATGCACAATTCATTTTTGGTAGACCATAATTATTTTTTAGGTGATGGTTTCTGGTTTGGTTTCTCTTGGAGCAGGTTGGGTTTGTGTATGATGTTGGCCAAGAGGTCACATGGAGATCATGTTAGCATTGTCCAGTTTTGTCTTTGTATTCAGTTTTGTATTTTTTAGTAGTATATGTAGCTAGATCAATTTTGTATATTAATGATATTTATTTGTTATTGGTTTCTATGGTTTGATCATTATTTGGTTTATTGGATCCAAGTATTTCATTGGGATAAAATGTTACAATGAATTATTTTGATGCATGTCACAAGTTTCCATTCCGTGGGGATCTGGAATGCCCTTTGGTTCATGTCTCAGACCGAGTCAGGAGTTGGGATGGATGTTATTTTGGATAGGTTCTTGAAAAATTTGTATCATAATAGGTTATTTATTATTTGTGGTGTCCCGTAGATTGGAGATTAGGACTGTCGGGGCTAGGGAGGTATGTACAAGAAATATTTCATGATCCCTTTCTCATGATGATCTTCATGTTGCTATGGGTAGTCTCAGATTAATGTTTTTTCTTATAGATTTTGGATATAGGGTTGGTGAATGACAATAGAGGCAAGCTAGGGTCATGTCGTCATCTTGTTTACATTGGTGACCCATGTGGAATTCATGTGTAGACTTCAATTCCCATTTAGTTGTTGATACTTTCATTGTGTAGAGACCACTAACCAAATTATTTGGATAGGCATGGGTATATGTTCATCATCCCTAGTGTTTTATGTGAATTATTAGTTTGGGTTGGTCGTTATTAGTCTGAGATGTGTTTTGTTTTGTTTTCAATTTGTGTGAGTTGGATTCTAAAATGAAAATTGTTTCAAAGATGGAAATTATTTCTTTTATGTGGTTATGGATTGAAAAATTCGTACATAAGTTATTGTGATAGATATTTAAAGATACAGTTAATTATTGGGTTTGATGATAATGTGGAAAGGGTTACCCTTGGTATTCCATATAAATGTTTACATATGTGTGTGTATGTATGTAATGTGTATGTTGGCATGTTTTCATGGATTATACAAGTGAATACTAGATAGAAAAACATGTTATGGTTTAAAGGAACCCATGGTAGAGTACATGAAATCAAATGTTTGGATTGGATTTTCTATATAGTGGTTTTTGAAAACGGAAAACCATTTCAGTAATTGGTTATGGTTTTAAAAATTAGTTTTTTTGTTACTAAAAATTCAATTTTGATTTTTTTAATGTGGCCTTGAAAGAAGGTGGTTGTGGAAAATATGAACAAAATGGTGGATTTTGAAAAGATGATTTTTTTTTTCTGTATTTGGATTTGTGAGCCTATTTCATTGGTTTTATATGATCTTTATGGTTATGTTTTCATGCTGATGTTGATTTTTGATTTTCTGTTCTTTACACTTCTCAGTATATTCCACCCAAAAAGGTCCCAAAATTTTATAGTGTGCCTTTTTGAGTTTGTGGTTCCTTTTATTTTTTAATGTATTTCATGGTGATCAAGGTTTGTCAGAGGTAGTGTAATGGGTTGAGGGTGTTGATCCTATATTCGGATCATTAGGGCCTCTAGAAACCGTCAGAGTGCGACTTATATTAGTTTTTTTAGTTTCAATATTTTTACCAATGAATGGTTATTTCTATGTTATTGATGCAAGCTAGGGAAACATGGGACCAATTTAAGAACACTATCATCTCATCGATTGTTTCTAATGAGGTGATCATAAAAAATGTGGAATCAATAAACATTATTCATCAGGGACAATGGATAGTGGAGGCTTATTTTGAACATTTCAATAATCTGGTTTTCTTTTCCCATGAGCTATCATAGAAATATCTATTGAGCGTTCCTAATTTCATTTGAAGTGTTTGTAATGATATCATAGATAGATCCCTCACCTCCAAGGATCATCATGTTGACATTTTGGTGTAAGAAGAATTATTAGATGAGTTAGTTCCTGAAGTATAATCAGCTAGAAATTTTGTATCTACTATTTTTTTATGGTTCCTCATTTGGATAGGAGTTTAAAATCGAGGAACCTATCCTTGAGGAGTCCCCATTGTTGGTTCTAGCCACCCATTTGTCTTACCATTCACATGTATGATTGCAATGTCATAATTTAGGCACTCGAATTTGTCTTCCTACAATCCTTTGAATACTTATCTTCATTGTGTCCATTTGGGTCTCCCTATATGTTTTTCCAAGGAAGTGGCATTGATTTGGGGATTTCTGTTCCTATATGTGGGGTAACAGATGCTTCAGACATTAGGGCTCCATCCATAGGCCCTAGTGTGAATATTATCACATTTCCAGGATATCACTGGGGTGGGGAAATCCTTGGCCCATATTTTGAATCCATTATTAGAGAAGAAAAGGATGATGTTAATTGATGTATACCCATTTTTTTGGGAATGTTCCATGTCTTATAAAGATATTGGTTGTTTTTTTGTTTTTTTAAAATGAAAACTTTCTCATTTTAAAATTGGTTATTCAGGAAGTATACCTTTCTTGTGTGCTCTTAGTGTTTTTTAGAATCGGTTCAATTTTTCAGTTGTGCTCATTTACAGATGTTAAATCCCTTGAAAATTGAATTTTTTTTCATGTTTTTGGGTTTACTTTTGTATATTTGAGTTTCTTTTGTGGGATTTCTGCAGGATTTGGGGGTTTTGGATTGGGATGGGTATTCTCATATTGGTTCTTTCATGTGAGGGGATTGGTTTTTGTGGGGAATATATGTTTCGGCTGTAGGTTTTTTTTTGTTTTTTGGGGAAACAGTTGGGTTATTCTTTGTTGAGTGTTCCTATGCTTGTCTCCTCGAGGTGGTGTTGTTGGAATTTCCTACATTGGTCCAATCTAAAGTTATGCCATGGTGTTATTTATGTCTTGTGGTGGGGAGATCCATCGTATGTTATCCAATTTATCATTATACTATGGTTTCTACTATAAATGGTTGGCAGTGAATTATGAACTGAAAACGTAACCTCAGGATTCGTGGTCTTGTTCGAATTTACTCAGTTAGGGGATAATGTTTTTTTATCATCCATATCTATGAAATTATGAGTAAGAAAGTGTTAATTATTGGGACATTTTTTAAACCATGATCTTGAAAAATCATTAATTCTATTCTCTATATTGATTCAGATATTCTGGTTGTGGATTGGATGTAGTACCCTTTTTTGGGGGGAAAAGAAAATTTTAGACTTGACAACCTATAGTACACTATTAGTGCTTGGTTATGGGATACCATGTTCCTTATCATAGGAAATAATTCTTAATGTATTGATTTGGGTTCGTGGAAACAACACAATTGGTGCACAGTTTGGAAAACTATACCACCAAATTGTGTGAGTTTCCTAGGTCATTAAAATTTTGATATTAACTGTATTCCCCTCTACATTTATAACCTTGATTCTGGTATCATTTCTCTTTCTGGACCTAGGAGGAAAATGGGAGCTCCCAATATTCCCTCATTTGGCCCTCAATTCCATTGTATTCAATTTTTGGATTCTAAGGTGATTTATTTATGGGTTTTTGTCAATTTACTCCACTTTTAAATTTCCCTCTTGAGGTATTGGTTTTTTTGGTGGGGTTTCATCTTGCCCAAACCCTACAGGTTATATATGATTTGTAGTGATATTTTGTTAATGTTAAGGTGTATATATTGTCTCTCGAGTTGGATTATTCTTTATCTTAGTGATTCATTTAATTCTCATTTCATTGATATAGGTGTTTCAATCCATTTTCTTTTATAGTACATTACATTTGAATCATGGGTGTTTTTAAATAATTTTTTAATATATTACAAATGCTTTTAAAATATTTTTTACATTGGGTAGGGTGTTTTCATGAAGGAATGTTTGTGAAAATGGAATAAAAAGTTATTCTCTTGAAATGAACATGTATATATTCTTTAAAAGTGTTCTATAAAATGATAATTATGTTTTTAAGGTGATATTGGGTTCTTTGGGTTGTGCTTTCATGGTTAGATAATGGTTTGGAATTTTTAGGAGGAAATAAGTGGCTTTTATGTTTTGACCCTTATTTTTTATTTGTTGCATTGCTTTAAAAACATGAAAATATTCGTTAGAAATATGTTTTCAAATGTGGTTCGAAATGGGAAAGTGTGAATGTTTTTTCCCAGAAGAAATTTTTTTCTTTTGTAAGGGACATTATTTTTTATTTTTATTAAATATCTTCCATAAATTTTCTAGATGGTGTGTAGAACATTGGAAATTTTCATTGGCATGCATGTGGATTTGATAAAGGCGTTTCCTATGTAAATGGTTGAGTTTTGTGGGTTCCCTTATTATTATATTTAAAAATGTTTTTATTATTTGTGCAGGTAGTGTAAAATGTGGTTCCCGGTGGATCTTGAGTGAATTTAAATGATGTTTAAAATGCTATTCCAAAATCTTTACCCATTTGGAATATTGGGAGTTTTGTAGGGGAAGTATTAGAATAAATGTTTTTTTTATTCTCTCCTTGTTTCATGTTTTAAATTTTTCATGGAAGGACATTTGTATTTGAAATGAAAAGGCATGTTTGATATTGTGCATGTGGAATTGTTTATTTACATTGATTATTTAAATGGTATAGAAATTGATTTGTAATTGAAATTGAATTAAAAACCTTTGAGTCCTAGTTGTTATTTTTTCCTATGAAAATATTGTTTGATTTGAAATGTTGTGAATAAACTATTGGTACAATGTGATGTCTTAGAAAATTTGTTTGGTACTTATGTGATGTGTGGGCTAGATAAGAATGTCAAAATTTTTTGGAAAATATATTGAAAACATGTATAGTTTTAAGGCCCATTAAAATTTTAAAATGGTGTGGAAAATGGTTCAGAATGTTGAAAATAGTGGTTTACATGTGACCATAAAGTTCATGAGTATGAAAATGATTTAATGTGTGTTTGTGATGATTGGCCTTAGATGTTAACCACTAGAACATTGGATGGGATTCCCTCTAGTGGATTGTGTGTTGGAATGCTATCAGTACCAAGTCCACTAGACCATGGTATTTGTCCCCCTCTACAAGCTCATGCATAAGAATTTTTTCGGTTCTGGTTTCTATACCATGTGTTTCCATGTGTCATTATTATTATTATGGGATTCATGGACATCATCAAGAGGGTTGGGTGATAATTTCATTTAAGCTCTGAATGGAGGGTTTGATAACCCATTTACTTGATGGGGATATGTAAGACGTTCCACTGGATTGGTAGGTTTAGGACGACCAATTGGTTATTGATTATGGTGATTCAATATATGCAAGTAGGTGATGTTGAACTGAGTATGTTATGGTATTTCCATTCGATATGTTTAGAAATGCTCATGATTATAATATGTAATTTCTATTTATTACTAATTCATTTTGGATATTGGATTTTTTAGCAATTCCTACTTGTTTTCTTCAATTTACATTATTCACATATCCTTTTTAGTTATTTGGTTTGTTCTAATATTGTGGTTGGGATTCGAAATAGGTTATTGAATGTGAAACTATTTTTGAAAAGGAAAGATATATTTTTTTAAAAAGGGATCTTTTGGAATTTATATTCTTTTTGAAATGATTAAAAAACAGCTTTTAGAATATATTATCAAACTACTGTTTTATGGTCTGTTTCGTGAAATGAGAGGCATGAAATTTATTGTTATTTCTTTATAATTTGTTCTTTTCTAACATTATACTTTTACCATTCAGTGTCGATACACCCGAGGGGTTTTGTAGGTGTAGGTTTATAGTTTGGTTAATCGTGGAGTATGTTGTTTTTGTGGATAATGGTGGCTAATATTTCACCTAGATATATTATAAGTGTGGTAAACTTTTAGCTTTGTATTCAGTTTTTTTGGTCAACATTTGTTGTATTTGGATTATTATTTTATATTTATTAATATTCAGTTTTCTTGTTTTATTATTTCTATCTCTATTTGGTTTATTTTATTAGTACATTTATTTGGGACAAATAATTCCCATTGCAAAATTATGATGCTTTATACTAGATTGTAGTCCATGGGGATTGGGATATCCCTTCATGCCATGTCTCAAAAATGGTGGGGTGTTGGGTTTGATGACATCCTAGTCTGGTTTTTGACTAAATTTATTGAATGAATTAATTACTTTTGTTTATATTTTAGTAATAAATTAAAAATATTTTATTTTTTGGATGGAATGGTAATGATGAATGAACAATAGGGTCGATGGATGAACTGTTTCGTATTAAAGATAATTTAAAATTTAAAATGTCCCTCATGAATTATGGTGATTCACTCCTCTATTTAAGAAAAGTTTGAAATTAAAATTATACAAATGAACGAACTATTCAAGATGATGGATAGTGGTCCAAGAAATATAAATTCCACAGTCCACTCGAAAAATGTTCTCCCCATGATCTTGGTTATTTTCCATAGTTTGGAATTTTCTTGAGGTCCTATAATATGATGTACAAGTAGATGCACTCTTAAAAATAGAATTTACAATGACTTCGACTTATTTTAAATGAAATTGTGATAAAAATATCATAGAATAAGAAGAAGACACTTCATTATAATTGAGAATAAGCTTTTGACACTTACAATGTAGTAGATTTTTTATAAATCATGAATACTATTTTAAAACACAATTGAAAAATAAACTGATAGTTGTAAAATATTGTAAATAATTCTTGCTAAAAGAAAATTAATCTTTAATAATGTGTATGATTTTTATTCCTTTTAACATAATAAATTAAAACACCCACCATATGATAAAATGTATCTCTCCAAACTATAACTATGATTTTTCCATTAGGAAACTATAGTAAAATATCGATAGAGGATACAAATACCAAAACATGATGATAAAGATGTGACAGTTCACCCAGATAAAATTGTAACTTTCCTTAGAGTTCATAATGATTAAATCAAATGAATAATATCCCTTGAAGAATCCCTTAAACCTTTTTAAATGGAAACAAAATTATGATGAAAATATTCTATAAATCATTGAAATAATACATAATTCATATCTCATAGATGCCTGGGTCAGATATAGGGTTACACTACAAACAAATAATGATCAAAATTACAGTTGACATGTTATGGAAGTTTCCAAAAATTAGTTTGATGAACTAGAACATAAGTGAAAAAAATAAGTTAGATGATAAATGTATAGATCAAAGAAATATGTTAAATTTAAAAATATTCTTCCAAATGTGTTGGTTAATAAAATTATGGGGTTTTTAGTCCATACAGTTACTAAAAATGTAGTTTACATATTGTAATTCCAAAAAAACATTAATATTCCTAGAATAGTGAAGAAAATTCAAATTGAACATAATTAAAACTAAAGTCATTTCGACTTGAGATTCACATAAATTAATTTCATTATTAATATAAATGTTGGTGTTTGTGAGTATCAAAATCATTGAGAAGTTAAGGAAATTTTTAGATAAACTCATTCCTAATAATCTATCCCATTTGTTGATCACAAAAACCATAATCTACAATAACTCTATTTTTTATATAAATACAAAATTTAGGATATAATTACAACTGTACAAATTTCTCCCCAACTAATGAGTAGAATAAATATATTTTTCATTAATAACTTATTTATCTATATATTTCTAAGAAGAAAAAATATGTTTCGTGGTTATAAAGATTTTTGACCCTATGATTATATTAAAAATAAAATTTAAATGAAATTAATAAAAACATAAAATAAAACATTTTTCCTGATTTCAAATTTATGGGTAATTTTAAAAATAAAATAATTATAATAAATAAATAGAGAAAAAATATAAAAGAATATATTAATTATTATTAAACATCCATGGTTATAAAGATATTTTATATGAGGTTTTTGATAGATTAAGTAGTTGGTTGTTAAAAGGAATTGTGTTTTCTTGATAGCGATAGGGGTTAATCTTCACACTAAAAATACTAAACTCTTATGCTAATTGATACTGAAACAAATTAATATATATCTATTATATTTTAAATTTTTATAAACCATTTTTTAAGGTGAAGAAAATTATTCAATAATGAAAACTTTCATCTTTACAAGATATGATTTTGAAATTGTTTCTCGAATAATATGCTCTATATGATAAACTATTTTCATTTCAAATATACAAAAAATATATTTTTGAGATTTAATTCATCTATAGAATTTGGTAATATTATTAATTGGATTCAAAATCCATTTTTGAAATAAAAGAGTTTTTTATCTCCAAAATCAATTTCCTGTAACTTTTATGTTCTTTATGTAGCCTCAGTGCTTCTCCTTTTATATTATTAATCATAGATACCAATTATATAGATGATAATTTAAAACATTCTATATAAAATTGACTATCATCTTCATATGTAGTTCTATGATACAATACCGAAGGCATCTGACTTTAAACAATTTAAAGGTATTGAACATTTAGTTCTTCAAAACAAGTAACTTCTATATTTTTTTAATACTTCTCTAATGTTTCTTCACAAAAAAAAATAATGAATATTCCACAAATATTCTATTTAAAGATCCATGTAGTGAAATATATTACATAATGATATAATTAAGCTAATCTTTATCATCACATTCTAAAAGTAACTATTATAAAACAATAATTTCATACATCAAAAGCTTAGAATTTGTAGTGGTAATATTTTTTAAGTATATCGATATAGAATATCCATGCCACTTATAATGGCTTCATCCGATGCATTGGAGTTTGAAATAGTAAATGTGTATGATAATTGTTTTGAGATTGATTTCGGAATAGTAAGAATTAAGAATTAAAATAAATAAGAATAAAGGGTTTTATTCAAGTGGCTCTTTTGGTGATGTTTTGATTTCATGATCCAAATATTAGTGTAATCATTTTATATTTAAAAAAAGATATCCTTGGATATTAAATATTTTATAAGTAATATTTCATAAAATTAAGATAAAATAATTTCATTAAAAAAATTCAAAGATAACGAGTATATGGTAAATAATGATCAAACAATAATGAATATGGGTCTAAAATATAATATATTTTACATCCCTTATATGTCCTATCAACACCTGCAACACCATAAAATCTATATTAATTGATAATAGCTCCAATGTATGGACATTGGGTGTCATGAAAACTTGTAGAAAATTATTTTGGTATTAATATTTTTTCCAATACATTTGTTATTGTCAGAATATGATATTATTTTGAAATAACTTCCCCATAAACTATGAAAAGATAGTAATTAAAATATACTGAAATATATTTAAACATTTATGCATATTATAAATGACCATAATTATTTGAGGATTTAAAAAATGGATGTTATAAATTTTATAAAGAGTGTGAAATATGATATCTAAAATAATTTATAGAATTAATTCTTCAGATAATATAATTGAATGAATAAAATTATTTAATATTCCATGCATAGAAATAGTCAAATCTAGAGAAATTAAGTATAATGAATTTCGTTGTTTAACTACCCTTAATAAAAAAATTGTTATTAAAATAAAAAATTAATACTTTCAAGATCCTTATTCTTCTACCATCAAAGATCATTCCTGTTAAATAATTAACCACTTAACTTCTAGATAGGATTTGTAAGAAAATAAAATTTTAATTAATTATTAATTGTCACATATTTTTCAATAATGAACATTATGATATGAAAAGTGGATTTTAGTGGCGTGAATATTAAAAATATCAAATAATAGTGCCTTTTTGTAGCCATAATATTCTAGTTTTGATAGTGTTACTGAATAAATATATAGGAAAACATATCTATTTATTTTGAGATAATACTTCATATATAGATGTAGATAAGTCATTATGAATAATGAACATTCATAACACCACAATATTTAGGGTTTCTAAAATAAGTGTTATTTAAATAATTATCCATATCAACCTAATGGAAACATTTAATAATAGATATTTTTTAAAAAAATTAAATCATGGAGACAAGTAATTAATATATAATTTCGTTTTATCTCACCAAATTCCAATATCAAGATTTCATTTATTAGTGTTATTTTTACCGAGATTTTGATTTAAATAACTATATCCATTGATAAGAATATTAAAACATGTTTTACATTTCTACTTTATCATGTAATTCATTAATTTTATTTTTTATAAGAATAATATTTTTTAGAAGGATTATATCTTATATAAGAAATGAGATTTAAAAATAATATTTTTCCACAGAATAGGCATCATAATATTTTAAATGGTTTAAATTATCATTTTATAATGATTTATATTTTTATTGAGCCATCAAATAATATCTAGTAAGTTTATCATATTAAATAATTATAGGGAAATTATTTTGAGGGCAATTTGATTTTACCTCATCAATGTGATACATTATACATAAATATTCCATTATATATTTTTTTCTCAGCTTTAGTGTTTATAGTTGATCCATAATGTGTATCGTCAGAGTAACGCTAGGTACCCTCCATTACATTGTTTCTTTTCCTTTTATAGTTATATTTCATTATAAATTTAGCCATTAAAAAAATAAAGTCTCACATGACCTTTCCGGTTAAATTCATATAATATTTATTCTTTCTATTTACTCACCTTTAGTTTTCCTTTTCAATTATCATAAAACATCCCAAATTTGTTTTTCAAAATATGATAGCTCAATATTAGATTCTGAGTGACTAAAAATTGAATATTAATCCACCACAACATTGAATGTGTAATTTTTCTTTTTGATAGAAATGTTATTTTCTTCTTCATCATGAATCTCATCTTCATTCATCATTAAGGATCCAATCAATTCGTTTAGGGTATATTTTTTAACATAGTTGTTTGTATAGTTCATAAAAAACTCTTTTTTTAGTGCAAGACATTATAACATTTAAATACTTATCTAGTTATTAAATTTGTTCTCCCATAGAATAAGCACAATTGAATATTTTACATAATATTCCATTTATTTTAGTGATGAAATATTCATCATACTTTCTAAATGTATCAAATTTCAATTTTATAGTATTACACATTTATTATTTTAAATTATTTCTTCTGTAATTGGAAAAATTACTATTTTATGACATCTGATAAGTAGTTGAACACTGAGAAACTGAATCTAATTCAATAGTACCTAATTCATAAAGAATATCTTTCATAGCTCTTGAATTAATATCAGGATTATTTTCATGATTAATATTCAATTTTTCCAGATCATCTTTAGGAAATTCAAACGGATTAAAAAATATCCAATAAAATATAATTCTAAAAATCAGGAAACAAATAATATAATGTTCGTTTCATCATATGTAATTATCACCATTAAAATAAGTAGAACATATTATTTAATATCCTTTCCTAATATTATACATTCATATTTTTCTTCATCTAAATCATTAACTCAAACATATTTGGTCCAAAATAATGATAACTACTATAACCTAGTTTTGATACCCCATTTTGGTATTTAGTCGAAACAACTAATTTTTCCTTTATTTAAAAAATAGGTTTATGTGATACAAAAAATCCATTGAAACCAAATGTTCAGTCGTAATGGAAATGATTAAAACAAAAGAGGGGGGGTGAATTGTGACCTATTAAAAATAAAAAAAATGAAAATTTAAACATAAAATTAATGATGTAATTTCCATCTATCTTAAATATTATATGGATGTATAAAATAATAAAATAAAACTACAAATTAGAATTTATAATAATTATTGTAATATATAACCCCTAGTCCACTCTACTAGCTCTCTTTTTTTCTCTATGAGCATGGTTATTTTCACTAGCCATACTATTTTTCACTGACCTCAATAAAAGTGTTTAGAAAGTCAACACCTTTCCATAAAGATGATACACAATTTTCTAGTACATTTTTATGGAAATGAGATGAGAAAAAAATAATGAGTATCTAAAACACCACCCCAACTAAACACAAGAATACTACAATTACATGAAATCGAATATCATTTAGTATTTGAAATGTTTTTTTACCCCCAATTATAGTACAAAATTAAATATTTATAACATCTTCAATTAATAAATGTAGAAAAAAATAATCATTAATGGAATATAGGATTCTTTTTCCTTTAAAAAATTAAAATTAACAACATAATAGATGATAAACATATCTGCCTCGAAAGTGTAACTCTAATAGTAACTCGAGAAAAATGAAACGAAATATTTTCAATGGATACAACAGCAGAAACATGACGATCAAAGAGTAACAGATATAAAACTATATGTTTCTAATTTTTAATACCTATGATAACTAGATCCATCATAACATGCAATGTCCTTTTGAATAATAAACTCCCAGTTTTTAACAAGAATATTGATTTACATCATGTCAAAAATATGCAGAAATCGGTCTAATAACTCATGATAATTTGAATTTAAATGAATCCAAATAATGTAGTAATAACCCCTATAATTATGAATTATTATTACATCGATAAATAACACTATAATCGGTAATTAAAAATCATCTAATGATTAGAAAAATATGATGATGTTTTCATAGAAATGACAAAAATAATCCATCATTGAAACCTCATTGATGACTGCGTCAACTGTAGGGTTAAATACATGTGCATAATCACAAAAATAAAATTATACAACATATGTATGTTTTTAATTTTGGGTTGATGAACCATATGCTATGTATATAAATATATGGTAGTTGATAAAAGTGTGGTCCACAAACCTTACATGTAATTCAAACATAGGGTTCCCAAATTATAAATCCTTATGGAATTAGAGTTGTTTATCCTAACATTCACCTCATACATACGGTAAAAAATAGTGATTCTATACTACATTGAAATGCCCAGGATACTTAAGTTAACTAAAATTCATCTGAATTAAATGTAGTTTCATATAGACATGAAATACACTTAAATTTATTTAATCATTAAAAAAATTTCTTGTCTGAAGGATTCAAAATCCATAATAAACTATTATATTTTTATTTCAATGCATTCCAAAAAAATAACCATGAATTAATAATTATGTACTTAAATAAAAAGTTATAACATAATTGAAATACATTATTAAAAATAAATATATATCCTTATTAATTATATATATATGTATATATATTATTATAGAAGAATTTGATATGTTTATAAGAATCAATTAAATATTAAAATACAAATAGAATGATAATATTTAATCTTAAGAATATATATAATTAATTTTATGCAATTAAAAACACTTAATATTAAAAATAACAAATTTTAAAATATTTTTTTACATGTTTTTTATTTTTATTAATTAAAATGACCTCTTTATGATAACGATTTAAATAAAATTTTTTCGTTATATATATAAAAAATAATTTAACATTCGTACATTGTATTATTACAAGGTAATGAATAAAAAATAATCCATTTATATTTAAAAAAAATTTCTAAAACACATTTTTATGTGTTTTTCATAATTATATAGAAAATTTTACTTTATAAAATTAAGTAATTTACTCTATTAAAATATATTTCATATTTGTAATTATTATATCAAAATTATTTTTATGTTTAATTACATTTTTATTTAAAAAATTAAGATACTGAGCTAAAAAATGAGTTACCACTGTAATAGAAAAATCAGGTAAACATGTTTTAAAAAGGTGTAAATATCAAAATTATCAAACAAAAAATCAATAGATGAGTTATTTATTTCGTTTTAGGCCTTCCATTATCTTATATAAATTTCCTATCTACTTTTAATGAAATTTTATGTGAAATTAAATTTATTATTTATTTTGGATGGAGTATTAGTTAAACATCCACTCAGTCTCACCTAAAAAAGTACTCGTATTATACAAAACTCAAAAATAACATTTAATTTAGTTTTTATTTGTTATATAATAAATATTTCTCACTGATAAAACTATATCAATTTTTCTAACCTCTAGTTACATTTTAGATACCCAAATCTATCATTTTCTAGAGGTTCCCTAAGTGAAGATCAAGGTATTCAATGTAACTATTATCCTCTCCTAAATCATTCTTCCATATCCAAATCATTATAATCATATTAAATATGATTTTAGACCATTAAAAAAACATATTTGATTAATATTATATGAAAATAATTGTAATAGTATTAAAAACATCATCTTTTTTATTTGGTCATTATAATATGTTCTTGTTGGGGCCGGTCCTACCACATAAATATGGGATGATTTATTTTTTACCTCATTAATTACTATAAAAATTGTAATATTATGGAATAATTATTGATTCATTATTCTTTCATAATTTTGGAATGTTAATATGATAATTGGTAATCCCAAAAAATGAATTATTTTATTAATTCAATAATAACTGATGAAAATATTTTAAAGTAGACTGTGTGAAAAACAACATAACATCCATGAAATGATCATTACAGTCCAAAAAAATATATATAAAAACTGATAACAAATCAATAATAACATTATGTAGGTGATGAACCCATGATCATGTTGTATATTCCAGAACCGCCATACCGATTCTAGTACAGAACAAATGGGACAACTAACACATGATAGTAAATTTCAACAATGAATTATAAATTCTAAATGAAAGGTCTAATAAAAATTAAAATAAATAGAGTTTTTTATATATTAATAATAAACATTATTTCATTATAAATGATTTTAGAGTTCATCTAATAAATGAAGAATATTGTGTAATGGTTTTTCATCTCATCATACCTTTAACAAGACCTTCTTTATATTATGCCCCAATTTTCATTTATATTGTGTATATGAATAATTTTTGTAATATTTTATCATAATTATGTTTTTACTTATTGTATTCTCATTTTTTTATATTTCTATTTTCATGGGATTTTGAATGATGTTTTTCCAAAACCATGAGGATTTATTTCCAATATCACATTAAAATTGATATTTCCTTTGACTAAATTTCTATTATGGGAAATTATAAATTATTTTTTTAATTTTTAACCAAATTTAATTCTCTAATGATTATTTCTTTTTTTATATGAATTTATAAAATTTAATTCCCATCTAGTTTAGAATAATACTAAAAGGTTACTTGTAAGTGAAGCTGACCCTATATCTTATTTTCTGTCAAAAATATTTCCCCTTTGTTTCCAAGTAATTAATATGAATATATAGAAGTAATTTTATCCTAATATTTCTTATATCTAATGAAATATAATTTTATATTTGATTTGGTTATAAAAGAATGAACTGAATCTTTTAATTGTTTATATATAGTTACATTCCCCCATTATTATTTTGTTAGTTTTTTGTGAATATTAAATTTCAAAAAATCATGGGTTTTAAATGTAAACTATTTTCAATATGTCATTATTTATTAACAACACAATTTAAAAAATCATTATATTTTAAAATAAAATTAATGAAATGTTATATTATATTTCGTCTTATTTTTAAAATAAATTTTATAATTCTCTTACAAATATTTTTTAAATTTATAAAAAACCTATAATGTTCATTTTTTATATCTATAGAAATTTCATTTTATATTTAATTTATTTACAAAATAATTAATTGAATCATTCAGTGTTCGTAGTATGGGTACATCCATTGATTTTTTTTAATTATTATGAATTTTAAATTCCGAATCCTCATGGGTTATAAATGTAAACTATGTTAAATTTCATATTATTTATTACACCTACATTTTAAAAAATTATATTTTAATATATAATTAATGGAAAATTATAGTATATTTTTTTTTGATTTTCAAAATAAATATTATAATTATCTTACAAGTATTTTATAAACCTATAAAACAACCCATAATCTTTACTATTCTTCACATGGGAGCCTCCATAAAGATACCATCCATATTATTTACATATATGGATGATGATCAAGTCCAATTAAAATTCTCTTGAATCTTATATCTTTTACCCATGATAATTTTTCGATGATGGAATTATTAATGGGGTCATGTTAATGTGAACGAAATTTATGCTTTATCATTATACGATATATGGGTTTTATATCTAACTCCATTTCATTGGGTAACGATTAATTTCTTATGATGAAACTATATTATGTACGGAAAAGATTATGGTTAGCTATGTTCACAATGTTGCACATGGATATTATTTCTGTTATCTATGTTCACAATGTTATTCATATACACAATTAAATTTATCTATATGTTCAATATTGGGTGTGGAAATAATTGTGGCTATATATGATCACAATATTTTCCATGGAAATGATTCAGTTATCTATGTTCACAACGTAGTGTGTTGATATAATTTCAGTTAGATATTTTTACAACATTATGTGTATATATGATTATAGAAAGTTGGGTTTAAATATTTGTAGATTACATATGACTTTATTAGTGAAATATTCATATATTATGTCCCACATATCATGATTATTAACTATTATTTCCACTGCCCAATGAATCGTGTCTATATTTTATAATAAATCTCATCCATGACTCCTGATTCATGATATATTTTTTGTTAGGTATGATTTTTCAATGGTTATATTTTTTAATATTGATTAAATTCTGAAATACACATGTCATTTTCATGTTCACTTATGATCTTCCATCGATATCACTTATGTACACTATTTTCTGAGAATCTTAGATCACTTGTTCTCATATTTTCATTACCCTTGAAAATAAGAAGATTAATATGTATAATGTTTCCAGAATAGTATCATTAGATAAAATAAAGTATAGATATGTTAAAGAATGATTTTAAAATATGTTATTTATGAATATAGTCCCAAAATATAATAATATTATAGATTTTAGGGTGTTATTTCTTATGTTATTTGTGGTTCATTCATGGGAAATGATGAAAAATATATATATTTCAGGCTACTATCATATATTAAGTCTATTTGTTAGAGTAGTAAGGGTTATACAATATACATATTCTATATGTATGATATCAAGTAAGAAATTTAAAACATGATAGGATGTTTTCTGATCATTTTAGTAATGATCTTTCTGTTGATTACTTTTTGTAGACACAGTCTTGTCAATGGGATCAATATATATGTATTTTTAAATAGATGATGAATGATTTTGTACTGAATGGTGGGTTCTTCTCAGGATTATTGTTGATATATACTCTTTTATGTAAATAAGATATGAATATAAAGATATTTTAGAAATTTGATATCATACACATTATGTTTGGATTTGTAAGTGATTTATTTATCTTATATATGATAAGTTTCAATGTCCACAATGTGATGGGACGAATGAGTTGTTTCTAGGATCAAGTATACTTATAGTATATTTGTGTGTTATTTTCTTCTCCTTTAATAGATAAATATATTTTTATTAAATAGATGGATATGTATAATTAAGTTATACAGGTTCTGTCTTTGGGTGGTCTGAAACAATCTTTTTATAGTTAAATAGTATGATATTGGATTTAATGGAGGACAAAATGTTCCATGTAAAACTTTTCATCCTTGATTATCTCTAAGAAGTTTTTATGATTTACTAATATTGGTTACCTATGGAGAGTGATATGGAGTTTATGCTTGATAACATCATGGTTGGGAATCCCATATTTTCCCTTTCTTTTTATAAGGATCCTATAGTGAATATAGTGTTATTTTTATTTCATTAAAACATTGATGTCAATAAATTTATATGATAGAGTATATACTCAGGGGGAGTAACAATTTAATCTTCTAAAAATGGTTTATGATAGATTAATTTTTTCACATTATCATATCATTAATGGATGATCACTATGAATCATTATATACTTCCTTAGATAAATGAATTTCTAAATTCACCACCTGTTACATAATTAATTTTTGATGATTAATATGAGATTCACATGACAAAAACATAATGTACATGTTGAGAATTTTTCACAATTGTATCATTAAATAATAAATATTTTGTAGAAGGTTTTAGTTATGCAAATGTAGATGATAAATTTTTTAATGGTGTTATTGGAATTGAAAATCCATATAAACAATTCATATTTTTATTAAATTTTTTTTGGTATTTATAAATGATTTACTTCTGTACTCTCAATATCTAGATAAGCATGAAAGAATAAAGTGGTTTTTTAGGCCATGTTACATGAGAATTAGTTGTATAAATATCTATGAAAATGTTTTTTGGATTAAACATGTCAATTATTTTGGTCAGGTAGTGACAGAGATGGGTATCTCAGTGTATCTTGATAAGGTGTATGATATGAAATCTTTGGAAATCCCATGGAATCGTTAATGTTCATAATTCCCTTGGTTTTTTGGGTTATTATTGGTGACTTTTTAATAGATTTGTCGTTGTTAAGAGATCGAATGAAAACCTTAACCAAGAAGAGAGTGTAATTTTTTCAATTAATATAATGTAACTTATTATTTTAGTGGTTGAAGGTAAATATAACTAATGTGTTTATATTGACATTTCCTAAGATATTTATGTTTTATATATTGTGGTTTGTATCATTGGGAATGGGGTTATGATGTATGATGATACATATTAATTTGATTGTTCTTTATGGTTCTCATTATGTGAGGCCACATGATTAGAGGTACCTATAACATGATATTTTGTCAATGATGGTGGTATAAATGCGGAAATGTTGTTGATGATATCATTATTTTGAGTGTTTTATCATGCATACAAACAATAAGATCTAAAAATTGGTTTTATTTAAAATTATTTTTCTAACAAAAAATTAGATGGGATGAATCCCTATAAATGGTTGTATCTGGATGGAGTACATGTCAGGTAAATATGATGTACTAATTGGAACATTGAGTATGGGTAAATAGATGTGGGTTTTTGATAACTTGAATGATAAATAATTTTTTTTGTATCTATAGTACTAGAAGTATTTAATTATAAATGAGGATCATAGATGATTAGTTTCCACCCCACTATATATGAATTATACTTTGTTGGGATAGGAAATAAATTCTTATATTAAAAAACCTAGATATATCATGGTGTATAAGATAATATATGGTTGAGACCAAAGACCTAATTAGAATGAATATAGAAATACAATATCATATGTATATGTAATGATTGTTGAATATATATTTATGATAGAATATGTTAAGAAATAGTTTCATTCTTCAATTTATTTGTTCATCCATGTCTGACCAATATATACCATTAAATTGGGTTCCAATTCATATGGTTAGGTATAAAATAATATATAACAGTATTTATAATTTGGTGGCACACAATACATCATTTTAAGTCTAAGAATTAATGATTTTACGGAATATTCCATTTATAGATTAGTTACCACTGGGGGGAGGGTTAATCTTGGGAATACATTTTTTAATCAATTATTTTTTCATTATAAGAAATTATGTTAGGTAAATCATTAATCCTCTTCCACCCTTGTGGGGCTCAACCTCAACTGATTTTATTGGTAAATAAAATACTATTGAAGCATAATAATTTATTGGGTTCAATGAAAAGGCCCACACATTCCATTTCATTTAGACACTGATTTACAGATTCTTTAATATCTATAAGTGGTTACATCATATTAATTTTTTATTCACCCCAAAAATATATTCTATCATATAATTGGTTATATGCCCTAATTAAAATTCTTCATAGGATACACTAGTTCAAAATCACAATCACACAGCAAAACTTATGTTTGGATAAAAACCCTAGTTTGAACATCTTATGTTCGCATAAATATATTAAAAAACATCCTTATTCATCAATGATTCTTCCGCACCTCCAATGGATGATCCTCCTCTATAAGTATATGGTTAATAATATCGTTACATGTACAAAATTTAATAAAAGCGTTAGCACTATTGTTCTTGAAACTTTGCACAAGGTCATGATTAATGAGTCCCTCCAATCCTTTTTATCCTTAATAAAAATGTTGTATTGGCTCCAAAAATTCCCACATGGTTAATTGAATATTCAATTAACAATCACAATAATGAAACACCTACATTTCCACAACTAAATTCATTTTATATAAAAATAATAGCATCACAAATGGGTATTCTCCATTAAACATCGATATAATTTCATACCAATTATTCCTAAAATCAAGGAAGATCCTTGGGCATCTATTTTCACCAAGTATTTATATGAAAATGTATCATATTATTTATATATATCGATGTAATACTATTTGATTAAATACAAATTCCTTTTGGTATTATTAATTATAGTAAATATTTAAATATTGGATATTATCTTATATTAATTCACTATGAAATCAACTGATATATATTAATGTGAAACTTCTGTGAATTTAATGATGCATCACTTTCACACAAAGCTCTTCGTTATTGTGTTGAACCCTCTATAATATTCCTAATGTCCAAAAGTCTTACTATGAATTCATTATATCAATTCTTATAATCCAATATATACATTCTAGTTCAAATATGTATTCCTTGGCTAAAATTATTTTGATTAGCAATGACTTATATTAAATTTTAATGTAATATTTTCTCCATGAAAGTATAAAAATATATTTTAAAAGACTAAATTTCAATATAAGGATTACATTCATTCATTTTACGCTTCACACAAATTCTGTAAATATAAATAACTGGTATCATGATCATATTGAGTAATGATGATGTTTAATCGCTTTAAGATCAAAGAAAAAACATCTAATTCAATTTTTAGGAATATATATGTTCTGGAATCCATTTGGAATTCCTTATAATTCCATAGAAAATGAAATCAATTTAGATAAATATTCAATACATAAAACATTAAGAGATTCCATATTACCATAAATTTTGAGTGCCTTTAGAAACTATTTATGTAATCAACATATTTTCTGAAAGGTCATCTAAATCTCATAAAATGGTCATATAACATTTTTCACTTAATAGTAATATTTTCACACCCATTAACTTTTTTTAAATTCATTTTTCATTTAATTTCCATTCCTGACGTGTTTTGGGGGTTTACCACTCATTTTGGTGAAAATGGTGGGTTTTGAAAATTTGGTCCAAACCTTGAGCCCAAATCCAGATTTAAAAACAAATTTCGTTTCTTCTATAAATCTTTCAATTTATACTATTTTATACCCATTACACTTCACAATTGGTATACTATGATGTATTAAAATCCCAATATCTCTTTGGACCACATAAAAATCCAAAATCATGATGTATTTGGGTTTTTGATTAAGGTAATGGGCCTGCCCGTAAGCCCATTTCCTTTTTTAAATTTTTTTTTTAAAATTTGAATATCTCATTAGTTTTTACTGGTTTTAGTTCATTCGACCTCCCACTTGAATCCAAACACCTTGGGCTCACCCCCTTTCTCATTTTTTCCTCTTTGGAGCTCATATACCCCACATATTAGGGAGATCTTTCTCAATCATTCTCAAATCGACCAGATTTGATGACGTAAAATGATTCATTCATAACTCCATAAATTTTCAGTATTTTTTCCCAAATTTGGCCCCCAAATGACCTAATATGAATCCTTATATCCTCCATACTTGTTTTGGGTACTTCAAGATTCTTATATTGGTAGATTGGGGCTGATTTCCTCAAGATTTTTCAAAAAAGAGAATTCCTTCTTGGTACCTTCCATCCCCTTTTAGTTTTATTCCCTCTTTCTTGAAGTTCATCATATCCAGAATCTATGGTTCGATCCTAAGGTCTGATTTGGTGTCTTTCGGGTCATTTATTGTGGTTTAGGTCTAGATTTATATTCCTTGTGGTGCAGCGGTGGTGCGCATAATGTTTCACACCATGTTTTGAGGGCTTCGACTCAAAAGGGTAGGTGATTCCATATCTAACCGTTTTATGATGTGTTATCGTGCTTGGATTATTTATTTAGTATTTTTATAATCTCTTTTTTGTGATATCAAAACTATTTTTGATGGATTTTGTAAGAAATTTAATCTTTAGTTGTATTTTATCTTGAAATTGGGTACTTTTCATGTGTGACTCTTGGGGTAATGTTTGGGTTTAGTTTATAAAATATGAAAGTGATTTTTTAGTATTGAAAGGGGCTTCCAATTCTGGTTTTTTAATTCCTTATTTTCATGTGGGGATTTAAATGAGGTTTTTGAATGATTTTACCGTGTAAAACAGTGTTGTACTTCTTGAAGGAGATTTATGGAAATGTGTGTTTTTCTTTTGTATCTTTATGGTTTTATTTGATGTATTTTTATAAAACTTGGGGGTGTATTAATAATTGTTTTAGGGATGAAAATTCTGTTTGGATTGGTTTTGGAATTATTTTAGTTTTGAATCAGGGTTTGGAAATGGGTTTAGTGTGCAAACAATGGTTATACCTCTTGAGTTTGTTTTATAAAAATTGAAAATGTTTTATTTGGTTAAAAACAGTGGGAAAGGGTGTATATGTACTATTTGGGTGAGTGTGTTCACCTAATGTGGGGTTTGGAATGGTAAAGTGTTTATTTGAGATGTCAAACATTTTAGAAATGTTTTATAAATTGCTGAAATGTTTTACAAAATTCTGTTTTGTGTGCGAAACACGGGCGTGGGATGTTTTGTGTGAGTTCATTGATAAAATGAATTGTGAAGGTTAGAAGGGTATTATGTGACATGTGTGTGGGCTGTTATGTGAGTTCAATATCATGTAATGGTTTTATAAAATTATTTGATGGATTTGTGGAAGTGTTAATGAAAGGTGGAAAGTGTTGTAGGCAATTTTGTTGTGAGTTTGATTTCAAAATTCGTTTGAATGAAAAGTGAAATTTGTGACTTGTGTGATGTACATGGGGCTGTTTGAAAATGTGTGATGTTGAAGTGATATTTTCATGTGAAAACTATATTTCATGGATTGTTGAACTTGTTTGACCACAAAGGGAAAACCTGGGTATCTAGGTGGGTGGACGTGTACTAGTATGCTAGTGAATCCGTGGGGTTTGGCCTTAGTTTCACATAGCAAGACTGATGCTTACAACTCTAACTAAACTATGATGATGATTATTGGGGACCACTAGGATATGGGTATGATCCCTACTAGTGGCTCGTGCATGAGAACTTATATTTTTTTGTGGTTACTCTCACCATGATACGAGGTACCTGGGACCCACAACCAGCTAGTGCCTAGGGGTTTTTTCTTATTACTTATGCTCATTATATCCTTTGTACTTACCGTCAGTATATGGTATTGTTGGCTGGAAAATTCAGTATCTTTGTTATTTATTTTAAAAAATCTGGTCCTTTAAATTTATCCCACATGAAAACTATTTTCATTTATTATTGCATCCTTTAGAAAATTTGTAACAAGCTTTTCTTATTTACAAAACTTGCAATGTTTTTTGTCATGAAATGTTTATCACATGGAATCTATTAGCGGTGGTATCCTACTGGGCTTTCTCTCAAAACCTACTTACACCTTTGGGTGTAAGTAGACATTCTTATTCTATGCCACAGGTTTGGGTACAGGTTTTATGCCTATGGTTCGTGTTTTTAGCGGTCCATTGTGATTCAGTGTTGTAATGATGGCTTGAGTGTGGTGCCTCTTTCCATGTGGAAGTTCTTGGGATGTCTTTTCATGGTTTTTACCTTTTTAATGGTCTTCAAACATTGTTTAAAATTGTGTAATTAAATTTTGGATTTTAGTAAAATATGTTTCGGTTTGAAAAATCCAGATTTGATTTCTTGGATTCATTTGTTGTATGATGTATACAAAATCAGGTAAATCATTCCCAATTTTCAGTTTTTGATACCCAAGAACTTATGGCAGCACTTGGGGATTGTGAACACCTTTCGGGCCTTATCCCGGGCCGGGTTTGGTGCCAGTTTTGGTGGTGATCAGAATCGGTTCGTGACAAAATTGTAACACCCGAGACTTTTATGTTATATGAATCATCAAAGGAATATTTTTCTACACAACACTTGCTTGGCTTTCTTTACACGCAATCACGACCTTCCTCGATAGCTTGCGTCATACGCAATACCGAGTTTCACTAAACAACAACATGATATTAAAACTAGCCGTTATGAATAGTAAAAACCACTTTTTGAAATTTTATAAATTTTATTTTTCAAAATTGACTTCATTTTTGGACTCAGAATATCGAAATTAGCCTAGGGTGAAATTTTGGTATTTTTCTGAAAACTTTCAATTTTTGATGAATAGTTAAACCACTAAGTGGTAGGTTAAAAACTGAATTTTGCATAAAACTTAATTTTACCACTTCTGTGAATGGAATTTCAAAAATCCGATAGACACGGTTGATATCAGTAAGTAAAATGTGGTTCAATGAGATAAAAATAATTTTTTGGTGAATAGTAACTTTTTACTTTTTTTACCGCGGTTAATAGTAAATAGGGTAACTAAGGGTAAATATGATATTAATATTACCCTAACACATGTCCTAATTCTATTGGACAAGTGTAATTCGACCAAAAACAAACGTAGGAATAAAAATATGACCATTTAGGCCCACTTGAGTTAGATTAGGACATTTATTATTAATTTATTTAAAGAAGGGTTAAAATAGTTTAAATCAATGTTTAATAAGTAAAAAAAATTTAATATGGGGTTATACATAAGATAAATTCTACTATAAATATTCATTAGAAAGCTAAAAAGATTTCCTACGTAATGGTATTTTATTTGTAATTTTTAGACATTAAATAATTTAATTTATTTATGACACAATGATGATGCAGTAATTATCTTATTAATGAACTATTGACATAATTGATGTTATAAACACAAAAATAAATGTAATTTTAGACTTTTTATGAATTCAACTAATATTATAGGTTACTATGATATATTAATGTTGATTTAAGCAACTTGGTTCGAACATATAATTCTGTTATGACTTTCACAAAAATCATATATCAAATAGTGTCAAAATTGACACAAAATAGTTTTTAAATAAAATATTATATTATTAATAGTTATTGTATTCCTAAAAATCTAAGGTTCGGCAAAATGACTTATATAAGGATATATATATTAATAATAAACAATTTGGGGTTCGTTTGGCATGTTATAGTAAGTGTATTAACCATATAGTGAAAGAAAACAAAAAGACACGGTAAAAGTTAAATTATTTAACTTAGAGTTAAATCTAATTGATAAGGTTAAAATAATACCCTAAACTTGTCTAAATCCTATTGGTTGATAGGATTTCGACCCATCCCCACTTTAGCTTCGAAATAAGACCCTTTGGAACCATTATAAACCGATTTTGACTTTAATATAAAATAATATTTTGGGATATTCCTAAGGTTCCCTCTCCTCCCTTATAAAAGGGAACCTCCTCCCCCTCCTCCTCACACCAATTTGAGCACTCAAACTCGGCCAACCCCTGAAATATTCTCCTCTCCACTTCCCTAGAATAATCCTAGAGGTCCTGGTCTTCTTCAAAGACCAATCTTTGTTCCCTAAGTGGAGGATTCAAAGAAGCGTTCCATAGAAGAGGTAATATCCATTACCGATCTTTTCAATTTCTTTCATCTTCAACTTCTTCTTCTTTAGTTGTTTCATGATAAAGTAATAACATCAGTATTAATTACATACTGATATGTTATTATAAATATGAAACAACCCTAATTCACCTTCTATCCATCCCACAGAAAACTGAAATCACCGCGCGTGCGTACGTACGGAATACCGTCTCTACGCCGTGGTGTAATCTATTTTTCCACCATCACTTTACAAGGATGGGTATAATGGTGTAATGAGTAACTATTTATGATTATAATAAAGTAATATTGATACTGAAATAATATATATATACTCCAATACAGTTCCACGATCATAGGAACGATATCATCACTCGTGCGTACGTACGGAATACCGTCTCCACGATGTGATGCGACTCGTTCTACATGATCATCATTACGTACTAATTATATAAATGAATTGAATAAATAAATATGATATATGTTACACTAATACCATTCTGGATATAAGGTATCTATAACCTTACAAGAAGAATAAGAATTTATTCGGCAAAACACGCATAAGAACAAAAGGCAATAAAGACCCGAGTAACAAGTAACAATGAAATATTACTAACAAGAAGCTAAGAATATGACCATATATGATATCATATCAATATGTATGATTCTGGAATAAGTCAATAACATTTTTTAAACCATTATACAGGAGCTTCGGACACGTACAAAGCAAATCGGACCTAAGGTAAGGGAAATATCACAATCTCATTTTTATCTGAGATTGTTTATTCGTAAGTATTTACTGGGGTGTATTTAATCATCCACATCCATGTTCCCTCAATATGTAATATTTTTTCCATCGACTTAAAATATTTTATATCCAATTTTACCCTTTGTTGAGTTTTTAGTAAAAGATATGAAAGGAATATTTTGTCTTTTTTCATACGAGGTACTTTTTGACTTTTCCGAAAAAAGTACGAAGAATGTTTTTTTTAACTTATAAGACATGAATTGATTCTTAAAACATGATTTCCAAGAATCTTCCTTTACAAGTATTCAAGTTTATTTTTAATCAACATCTTTTAGTTTAAAAATGTATGACATGTTAAGAAAGGAAAAGTGTTTTTGAAGTTGAAAGGATATTTTCCTCAAGAATGAAGTTCATGTATTTTATCAAAATTATTTTCCATCTAAGATAATAAAAGGGTCCTGTTTTTATCCCTATTATTACATGGATTTGATTATGTTGTGATGGAAACATTTTTATGAATTCCTTTATCATATATGAATTGTTTTATGATGTCATGTTGTTTAAGAATCCCATTTTTATTACATGGGTTATGAAATGATGTATGATTTATGATTTTGTGGCACACATAAGAATGGTATCATTATGAGATGGGTGGGACCTATATCTCCCTCCAATTAATTGGGTAAAGATTTTATATCTCATGAGATAGACATGGCTGGAATGGTAGGTTATACCGGTTCAGTGAAACAGGACTGAAAAGAGGGTTACTCGATTCAGAAAGGGACTTTGTCCACTAAGATAGTCTTGGCAATGAGTCATGACTCACAAGAAATGATTTTCCAAGATTATGTGTGCATGCCACAAAGTTTCAAGTTTCATGTTATGATTATGGGGATCTCATTTTCACTTCTATGATTTATTCAATGTTAAGATATTATGATCTCTTTTGCAGGTTATGATTTTCAAAAAGATATGATATGATTTTTATTTCCTTTATTTGCCCTTGCTGAGCATTTGAGCTCACCGTTTTATGTTTTCTTTTCCCCAGGACAGGAAGATGGATATTAAGTAGAATATGCTAAAAGGGACCCTAGATATGATGAAATAAATGGGAGACACTGTAGAAGATTTATGAACCAGTTGTTTATGTTTCCCAATTTCTAAAGACATTATACCTATACGGTCCTTTGTGGTTTTGTCATATGTTGTAATAAGTGTGCTTCAATTTTGAAGTATTAACAATGTATGTAAAGTAAGGGTCGTTATAGTTGGTATCAGAGGAAAGGTATAGTCAACCTTTGGAAACTAGGATGTGAAAGCCTTAGTAAGAACCCTAAGGATAAGTCTAAGCATAGAACACAATCTTAGTGTTTTATAAATGGCCTTGAATAACCTAGGATAAGACCTTAAGCATGAAAATTTTATTCTTGAATTATGTGGTTTTCCTATTATAATTAGTGTTGCTCACACTATTCTTCTTGGTTTTAGTCAATGGCTGGAACCCGAAGGAACCGTGTTAATGCGGAATGCGATGGGCAATGCAATGATTGTCCCCCTGAGCAACCAAACGATATGGGAGCTGGAATGAAAAATCTTGTAGCCATGCTCACACAACTTTCTCAAGCTATGAATCATGCAGGACTTCCAAACGAGCAAAGGAAGGAGCAACATTCTGTTGAATCCTTCATGAGGTATCATCCACCTTCTTTCAGCGGGTCTACTGATCCATTTGTTGCTGAACAATGGATTAGTACTACTGAAAAGATATTTTCAGTTCTTCAATGTTCTGAGCATGATAAAGTCATCCTAGCAGTGTATCGTTTGGAAGGAGATGCTGATCAATGGTGGAATCTTATTAAGAATACGAGGAAAAGGGATGAAATTGAGTCTATGGAATGGGACGAGATCAAGAAATTATTTTTCAATAAGTACTTCCCTCGTATTCTCCGAACAAAGATGGAGAAAGAGTTCCTTGAACTGAAGCAAAGGGATGATGAATCTATTGGTACCTATGAAGCAACTTTTAGAAGACTTGCATGGTATGCTTCTGGTATTATTATCCAAACTGAGAGTAAGATCGATCGATTCTTTAGTGGCTTAAAACCATGTCTTCGAAGGGCGTTAGCCATAAGGGACTTCAATAGCTATGAGAAAATCGTTCGATGTGCTCTCAAAGTCGAGATGGAGATTGGAGTAACCCATCAGTCACATGGGTTTGATAAGAAGAGGAAGATGGAATTCAAAGGAAAATCTAAAGAGCACACTGAAAAGATGATGAGCTTTCCCTTATGCTCAAAGTGTGGAAAGAAACATGGAGGGAGTTTTCTTAAAGGGACAAGTAAATGTTTTAAATGTGGAAAGGAAGGTCATCGGGAATTTGAATGTCGTGATAATGGGAAGAAGATGTCTAATGACGCAAACAATGGAAGGGATACACAGAATGAACCTACTACACTTCAATGTTTCAAGTGCAAGGAGATGGGGCATTATGCCAATCAATGCCCAAATCCAAGGGTTGATGATGATTGTCGACGTCAACAAAATCTTAAGGCTAAAGACAAAGGAAATTCACATGCAATTTCTATCAGCGATGTGGAGTACGATAACGAAGTGGTGAAAGGTACACTTACCATCCACTCTAAAGTAGAAAATGTTTTATTTGATTCTGGATCCACCCACTCTTTTGTTTCTGAAAAATTTTCTAAGGGTATCACCGTACTACCTCAACAATTAGATGTTGAGTTAGCTGTGACAACACCTAATGGCACAACAGTCGCATCAAAAGTTTATAATTCTTCTCCGATCGAAGTTTGTGGGAAAGTGCTTCCTGCAAATATTGTGATCCTTCCTTTAGTGGAATTGGATGTGATTCTTGGCATGGATTGGCTTTCTCTACATGGAGCTCATATCAATTTCCAAAGAAGGGAAGTCACATTTCATATTCCAGATCAATCTACGATCGTTTATCAATGCAAGGATGAACATAACCTTCCAGTGGAAATTTCTTCCATCTTATGGGTATTTATTCCAATAAATGAAGGTTATTTTTCTCAAATGGTTGGTGAGAAACTTTCGATTAAGAATATGCCCATTGTACGGGAGTTTGATGATGTATTTCCGGAGGAATTACCGGGTCTTCCACCAAATCGTGAAGTTGAGTTTTCAATAGAACTCATACCGGGCGCTTTGCCAATTTCAAAGACACCTTATAGAGTGGCCCAAATTGAGTTGAAGGAATTGAAGAAGAAACTCCAAGAGAATATTGATAAGGGATTCATACGCCCTAGTGCGTCACCTTGGGGAGCACCTGTTTTATTTGTTGAGAAGAAATATGGATCAATGAGACTCTACATTGATTATCGAGAACTTAACAAGATCACTATCAAGAACAAATATCATCTCCCATGCATTGATGACTTATTTGAACAACTACGCGGAGCTCAATACTTTTCCAAGATTGATCTTCGTTCAGGGTATCATCAATTAAGGTTCAAAAGGGAGGATATACCAAAGACGGCTTTCCGTACAAGGTATGGACACTATGAATTTATAGTGATGCCATTTGGTCTTACTAATTCCCCTGCTATCTTCATGGATCTAATGAATAGAGTCTTTAGAGACTATCTTGATCAATTTGTGGTAGTCTTTATAGACGATATTCTTGTCTATTCAAAGAGCAAGGAAGAGCATGAAGATCACTTGAGAATTATATTGAAGACCCTGAGAAAGGAGAAGCTTTATGCAAAATTTAACAAGTGTGAATTTTGGCTTCAAAAAGTTGCATTTTTGGGTCACATAATCTCAAAAGAGGGGATATCTGTGGATCCAGCAAAAACAGAGGTTATCGAAAGATGGTCGAGACCAACAACAGTAACTGAGATTCGAAGTTTTCTTAGTTTGGCTGGATATTATCGATGTTTTGTAAAATATTTTTCACGATTATCTAATCCACTCACCAAGTTGACTAGGAAAGGAGTTAAGTTTGTCTGGACAAAGGAATGTGAAGAGAATTTCAAGGAGTTGAAAAGAAGGTTATCCAGTGCAACTGTGCTCACACTGCCTTGTAGTGGAGAAATGGTTGTGATCTACAGTGATGCATCCAAGAAGGGATTGGGGTGTGTTCTTATGCAAAATGATATGGTGATATCTTATGCCTCACGAAAGTTGAAAATCCATGAGCAAAATTACCCAACACATAATTTGGAGTTGGCTGCGGTAATCTTTGCATTAAAGATTTGGAGGCATTACCTTTATGGTGAAAGGTGTGATATTTATACTGATCATAAAAGTTTAAAGTATATTTTCACACAAAAGGAGCTGAATATGTTCCAAAAAAGATGGTTGGATCTGATTAAGGATTATGACTGCTCAATCCATTACCACCCTGGGAAAGCAAACAAGGTGGCAGATGCATTAAGTCGACAAGACCATGCTAGTTTATCCATGATGAGGATCACAAAAGATCCAATATTTATGTATTTACAAAGGATGGATCTTGTAATTATAATGGAAGGGGAAAAATCTTATCTTTCTCAAATGAATGTTCAACCATCTATACATGTGAAGATTAAAGAGGCACAGAAAGAAGATGTCGAGTTACAAAAGAAGGTGAGAAATGTTCCTGAATTCAACCTTGATTGTGATGGGATAATAAAGCTCAGGAATCGGGTTTGTGTTCCTCCCATCCCTGAATTGAAGAAGGAGCTGCTGGATGAGGCTCATAGTTCATCATTCTCTATTCATCCTGGAAGCACTCATATGTATAGGGACCTGAAAGAGTACTTCTGGTGGGATGGCATGAAAAGAGATGTTGCAGAATATGTCTCTCGATGCTTGGTTTGTCAACAAGCTAAAGCTGAGAGACAAAAGTCTAAAGGGATGTTACAACCATTACCCATACCCGAATGGAAATGGGAAAACATCACTATGGACTTTGTCACAGGACTTCCTAAAACATCCAAAGGCAATAATGCTATCTGGGTCATAGTTGATCATCTTACAATGTCTGCACACTTCATTGCTATTAGAGAGGATTTATCTCTAGATCAGATTTCCAGGATATATGTAAAGGAAGTGGTAAGATTGCATGGGGTACCACTTTCTATTATATCTGATCGAGATCCTAGATTTACCTCGAAGTTCTGGCAAAGTCTTCAGCATACTCTGGATACAGAGTTGAGTTTCAGCACTGCTTATCATCCCCAGACAGACGGTCAGTCTGAGAGAACAATTCAAACCCTAGAAGATATGTTGAGAGCTTGCTCTATGGAATTCAATGGAGGTTGGGATCAACACCTACCTTTGGTGGAATTTTCTTATAATAATAGATTTCACTCTAGTATTCAGATGGCTCCTTATGAAGCTCTCTATGGAACGAAATGCAGAACTCCAACTTGCTGGGATGAAGTTGGGGAAAGAAAGCTATTAGGACCTGATCTCGTTGATGAAATGGCAGAAAATGTCAGATCTATTCAACAACACATAAGAGCATCTCAGAGTTGACAGAAAATTTATGCTGACAACCGAATAAAAGACCTAGAGTTTGAAGTGGGTGATAAAGTGTTCTTACGAATATCTCCCTGGAAGAGGGTTATGAGATTTGGAAAGAAGGGGAAGTTGAGCCCTAGATATATCGGTCCTTTCGAAATACTGGATCGTGTTGGGAAGGTAGCTTACCGATTGGCGCTTCCACCGAATCTCTCTCAAGTTTACTATGTGTTCCATGTATCTCTCCTGAGAAAGTACATACGAGATCCTTCACATGCACTCAGCTCAGAAGTTGTACCGCTGGAGCGAAATCTTTCTTATGAAGAACAGCTGATAGAGATTCTGGATCATAGCGAAAAAGTCCTACGAAACAAGACCACTCGATTGGTGAAATTTTTATGGAGGAACCACCAACTTGAAGAAGCTACATGGGAGCTTGAGGATATGATGAGGGAGAAGTATCCTCATTTGTTTGTTACAAAGTGACGAATTTCGAGGGCGAAATTCTTTTTAAGGGGGGTAGAATGTAACACCCGAGTCATTTATGTTATATGAATTATCAAAGGAATATTTTTCTACACAACACTTGCTTGGCTTGCTTTACACGCAATCGCGACCTTCCTCGATAGCTTGCGTCGTACACAATACTGAGTTTCACTAAACAACGATATGCTATTAAAATATTATTAAAACTAGCCGTTATGAATAGTAATAACCACTTTTTGAAATTTTATAAATTTTATTTTTCAAAATGGACTTCATTTTTGGACTCAGAATATCGAAATTAGCCTAGGGTGAAATTTTGGTATTTTTCTGAAAACTTTCAATTTTTGATTAATAGTGAAACCACTAAGTGGTAGGTTAAAAACTGAATTTTGCATAAAACATAATTTTACCACTTCTGTGAATGGAATTTCAAAAATCCGACAGACACGATTGATATCAGTAAGTAAAATGCGGTTCAATGAGATAAAAATAATTTTTTGGTCAATAGTAACTTTTTACTTTTTTTACCGCGGTTAATAGTAAATAGGGTAACTAAGGGTAAATATGATATTAATATTACCCTAACACATGCCCTAATTCTATTGGACAAGTGTAATTCGACCAAAAACAAACTTAGGAATAAAAATATGACCATTTAGGCCCACTTGGGTTAGATTAGGACATTTATTATTAATTTACTTAAAGAAGGGTTAAAATTGTTTAAATCAAAGTTTAATAAGAAAATAATTTTTAATATGGGGTTATACATAAGATAAATTCGACTATAAATATTCATTAGAAAGATAAAAAGATTTCCTACATAATGGTATTTTATTTGTAATTTTTAGACATTAAATAATTTAATTTATTTATGACACAATGATGATGCAGTAATTATCTTATTAATGAAATATTGACATAATTGATGTTATAAACACAAAAATAAATGTAATTTGAGACTTTTTATGAATTCCACTAATTTTCTAGGTTACTATGATATATTAATGTTTATTTAATAAACTTGGTTTGAACATATAATTCCGTTATGACTTTCACAAAAATCATATATCAAATAGTGTCAAAATTGACACAAAATAGTTTTTAAATAAAATATTATATTATTAATAGTTATTGTATTCCTAAAAATCTAACGTTCGGCCAAATGACTTATATAAGGATATTTATATTAATAATAAACAATTTGGGGTTCGTTTGGCAATTTATAGTAAGTGTATTAACCATATAGTGAAAAAAACAAAAAGACACGGTAAAAGTTAAATTATTTAACTTAGAGTTAAATCTAATTGATAAGGTTAAAATAATACCCTAAACTTGTCTAAATCCTATTGGATGATAGGATTGCGACCCATCCCCACTTTAGCTTCGAAATAAGACCCTTTGGAACCATTATAAACCGATTTTGACTTTAATATAAAATAATATTTTGAGATATTCTAAATGTGCCCCTCTCCTCCCTTATAAAAAGGGCACCTCCTCCCCCCTCCTCCTCACAGCAATTTGAGCACTAAAGCTCGGCCAACCCCTGCCATTTTATCCTCTCTAATTCCCTAAGATAATCCTAGAGGTCCTGGTCTTCTTAAAATGCCAATCTTAGTTCCATAAGTGGAGGATTCAAAGAAGCGTTCCAAAGAAGAGGTAATATCCATTTCCGATCTTTTCAATTTCATTCTTCTTCAACTTCTTCTTCTTTAGTTGTTTCATGATAATTTAATAACATAAGTATTACTTACATACTGATATGTTATTATAAATATGAAACAACCCTAATTCACCTTCTATCCATCCCACGAAAAAATGAAATCACCGCGCGTGCGTACGTACGGAATACCGTCTCCACGTCGTGGTGTAATCTATTTTTCCACCATCACTTTACAAGGATGGGTATAATGGTGTAATGAGTAACTATTTATGATTATTATAAAGTAATATTGATACTTAAATAATATATATATACTCCAATACAGTTCCACGATCATAGGAACGATATCATCACTCGTGCGTACGTACGGAATACCGTCTCCACGATGTGATGCGACTCGTTCTACATGATCATCATTACGTAGTAATTATATAAATGAATTGAATGAATAAATATGATATATGTTAAACTAATACCATTCTGTATATAAAGTATCTATAACCTTACAAGAATAATAAGTATTTATTCGGCAAAACACGCATAAGAACAAAAGGCAATAAAGACCCGAGTAACAAGTAACAATGAAATATTACTAACAAGAAGCTAAGAATATGACCATATATGATATCATATAAATATGTATGATTCTGGAATAAGTCAATAACATTATTTAATAAATTATACAGGAGCTTCGGACACGTACAAAGCAAATCGGACCTAAGGTAAGGGAAATATCACAATCTCATTTTTATCCGAGATTGTTTATTCGTAAGTATTTACTGGGGTGTATTTTATCATCCACATCCATGTTCCCTCAATATGTAATATTTTTTACATCTACTTAAAATAGTTTATATCCAATTTTACCCTTCGTTGAGTTTTTAGTAAAAGATATGAAAGGAATCTTTTGTCGTTTTTCGTACGAGGTACTTTTTGACTTTTCTGACAAAAGTACGAAGAATGTTTTTTTAACTTATACGGCATGAATGGATTATTAAAACATTATTTCCAAGAAGATTCCTTTACAAGTATTCAAGTTTATTTTTAATCAACTTATTTTAGTTTAAAATTGTATGACATGTTAAGAAAGGAAAAGTGTTTTTGAAGTAGAAATGATATTTCCCTCAAGAATGAAGTTCAAGTATTTTATCAAAATTATTTTCCATCTAAGTTAATAAAAGGGTTCTTTTTTTATCCCTATTATTACATGGATTTGATTATGTTGTGATGGAAACATTTTTATGAATTCCTTTATCTTATATGAATTGTTTTATGATGTCATGTTGTTTAAGAATCCCATTTTAATTACATGGGTTATGAAATGATGTATGATTTATGATTTTGTGGCACACATAAGAATGGTATCATTATGAGATGGGTGGGACCTATATCTCCCTCCAATGCATTGGGTAATGATTTTATATCTAATGAGATAGATAGGGCTGGAACGGTAGGTTATACCGGTTCAGTGAAACAGGACTGAAACGAGGGTTACTCGATTCAGAAAGGGACTTTGTCCACTAAGATAGTCTTGGCAATGAGTCATGACTAACAAGAAATGATTTTCCAAGATTATGGGTGCATGCCACAAAGTTTCAAGTTTCATGTTATGATTATGGGGATCTCATTTTCACTTCTATGATTTATTCCATGTTAAGATATTATGAGCTCTTTTGCAGGTTATGATTTTCAAAAAGATATGTTATGATTTTTATTTCCTTTATTTGCCCTTGCTGAGCATTTGAGCTCACCCTTTTATGTTTTCTTTTCCCCAGGTCAGGAAGATGGATATTAAGTAGAATATGCTAAAAGGGACCCTAGATATGATGAAATAAATGGGAGACACTATAGAAGATTTATGAACCAGTTGTTTATGTGTCCCAGTTTCTAAGGACACTATACCTATACGGTCCTTTGTGGTTTTGTCATATGTTGTAATAAGTGTGATTCAATTTTGAAGTATTAACAATGTATGTAAAGTATGGGTCGTTATAAAAATGGTATCAGATGAGGTTCGTTCTATTTGAGTCATGTTATTTGGGAAATAGTCGGGATAGTTTGGAGTTAAGATTGTTGTGACATGAAATTCCGGTTATGGGTAGTGTTATTGATGACCACTCCTCATGTTGGGATTCAAGTCGCCAGGGGATGTCAGGATTTATCTATTTCATTTGGTTTTCTTGGTCTGATGATGATTAGGGGAAATGAAAAGAGAGTTGGGTTAGTGGTCTCAGTGAGCTCGCAGGGTCTGGCAAGCCATGTGGAGCTAGGGATATTCCCTAGAACACTCTCTATGATGGTGTAGTTAATGGAATATGGCTGCCAACCATATTTCCAAGTCACCCCCTGAAACTAGTTTCCTCTCACATTGTTTTGTGCTTTAGTTTTGAAATCATGGAACTTTGGTTCTAAAGTGACTTGGTTTTACGAAGTGTAATGTTTTTGGGGATGATTTTCAAATAAATATGGAATCGTTTGATTTATGAAATGGTGGAACTGAATTTTAAGAATTGTTTTGAAATGGAAAATAGTGTTCTTACACCTCTTTTGATATCAGGAACCATATTGAAGTTGGTTTTCAAAAGTGTTTCCAATATAGTTTTCTAAACAATTAAAGGGTGTTTTAATGGGATGAGATGTTTTTAAATTGATCTGAATAACTTCAAAGTGAGTTCTTTTCTATATAAGCAATTAAATTAAATTTTAATGAGTTTCCATGATTTATGTGTAATTTTACTTGGAGAATATTTTTTTATAATTTAAAATTGGTTTTTTGGATAAATTATGGGTATACGGTAGCCCTAAGTAGTAGAAAGGACCACTATATACCCATTTAGATATTAATGAGTAATGTTTTGTTTTTTATAGGAATAAAAAACCACTTACCCAACCACTATGTAGATTCTTGTGGGTCTTCAAGTTATTGATAGTCGTAAATCATCTTTTGGGTGAGGGAATTTTATTATAAATTAGTTTTAAATGTATACGAACATAGTATTCCTTCTCAATTTGGTAAAATGAATGATGAGACATCCTGGATGGATTGATCTTCCTTTATCATTATATAATGTGATCCAAACGCCTCATCTGGTGTAAGATTTTAGATCTATATGTGTGGGATTAGATTAATGTTATTATTAACATTGGATTCTATGAATGGAATGGTATGTAGACTGGTAGGTCATAACATGTGAAGTGGTGGATCAAAGAATTTGGAATAGAGTGTTATTGTATATAGAACATGGGTTATAGTAAATGTAAAAGGGTGTTATATTAGATGGATTAGCATAGTTATTCTATATAGATGAGGGGAAAAGATATGGAAACAAGAATGTGGGTAAAGCATGATATGTTGGATATGGACCTATAGAAACTAAAACATGGGATTATTATGATGAGACTGTTGGGGAAAATTTTACTGCATACCATTGGGTTTTAAAAATATTGTGATTTTCCAAGCTAATACCACGGTAGATTCTAATATATACTGAAGTTTGTGGGGTCGGGTGTCATGTTTCTTGGTAAGAACATGGTAAAATGACTAAAATATTTTAATTGATGATAATTTATTACATAACATAACATGCATACATATAATATTTCATTATTTTAAAGATTTATATAGGTTATATATATCTGTTAATATAAACTCGAACCCTATATTTTTACTTTGTGGATGTTTAAATTTCATGGTTCATATTTTATGTGAATGGACCATATAATAGTGATGATATAATATAATGGGAGGTCGGGAATATATAGTCAAAAGTGAATTTACTCAAGGTTTCTAGTTCATTTATTTATTTATTTTTCATATATATGTGAATAAACTATTAGCTGATATTCTTCAATTATATATTATATAAAACTAATAAATAATTTTATTACATGTTTTATATTTGAATATGGGATACTAGTGTGATTATTTTTATATTACATACATGGTGTTTTCATTTAGATTGATTTTATTATAGTTTTGAGTGAGTGTTGTGAAAATGAGTTCATTTTATATCAATTTCTTCAATCATTCCATCACCACTATTTAACAACCTCCAAAATTTTGGGATGACTACCTGAGGCCAGTATAAGACTCTCACTCTCTGTCTAAGGTAAAATGTTACATGATACATAACTTAATAATTTTCCATTTTTATTTTATTAATTTAGATATTATTGATTAATACACATTTCCTATCAATAGTCAATAAATTATTTAATATTCATACACTCTTTCAGAATTTTATAAATCTTCATTATAATTTATAAACCTAAAATTATTATACTATTGATCATGATAATTATCTATATACCATGGATTTCTCCACTTTTGATTCATTTAAATGATTTTAAAATAATCTCTTGGAATTTTCTACATACTTTCTATTAAATTTCTATATAATTACATTAGAATGGTAACCATTTTCATAATCGTAACTCTTCAAAAGTTTCATTTTTCCATGATCATGATATGGTATTTATGTAATATAGTATTCATTTAATTTTTCTAAAACTATATTTATGTTCATCAAAATGAACCACTAGATATATTATTATATATATCATTTCTGTTCCAAATCATTGAATGACAATATGAAAATATTTTGTTCCAATATCTCAACTTTTCAATATTAAAAAATTATACATATGTTGAAAAATAATTCAAATTCATCCTCCCAAGATTGTATTAATTATATCTATCATATAACTGCTATCTTCTAGAACATGTATCACACATTATTTTTCACCTTATATAATCATATTTAAGTGTATATATTCATCCTTATCATATTTTACTTGTAATTACCTATTTAACTCATTTAGATCTCAATTTATATCACTAATCTGATGGTCTACCTCATGAATTCTCTCAATGATATCTCAGAAAAATATAGCTTTATCTAATTTGTCTCTTTTTATAAATTAGGCATCTCTAAGCCTATATAATAAATGTTTCAAAAGTCAACTAAAAAACAACATTGAGTACCTTCTATAAAAAAATCTCACACTTCTTGTACTATTATGTAATTTTTTACACACTATATAATACATGTCACGTACCAAAATGGGTACCCTGGTAACCTAAGAACTAAGCAGACAATAACACGTACCAAAGGGTGTTCTCGATCCTTTATATGTGGTGATTACTACTTTGAATCATATTAAATGAATGGGGGGATGATTTTTGGCATAACAATTGGAGAATAAAGACAACAATACACTATGGCTACAAAACAATCTCCACAAAGAGAAGTGTACCAAATGTAAAACATTTAAACAACCTGAATCACTATGGAAAAGTACTAGAAAATAAGATTAAATTCCTTGTTTGAGTGAAATAAAGTCTTCAATTCCCATGACCAATGGCTACTACCACATCTATGTGGTGCCTACACTTTCTCAAACCTCATCATAGATAATCTACAAAAATTCAAAGTTACAGGTAGGGTGTGATATAAAACCCCATTGGGCCTAACCATTGATGACATTATAAAATACCAAAAATTTAGTAAACATGTATATCATTCAATTTAAATTAAATAGGTGTGTAATTTTAAATGAATAATTAAAACAATTCACAATTGACATATTAAATTATGTAAATAAATTAAAAAATTTCTTCAATTTTTTTAAAAAAAAACAATTTATATAAATTCACAAGGAATGTTAAACAATTTACAATAATGTCATGTATTCATTTCAAATAAATATAAGAGATCAATGTGGTTGTATTCCTAAATGGTATGGTATTCCCTTGATATAGGACTCTACACAATCACGGTGACATTAAAATATGTTTATACACATTCCCCCTTCGACAATGGACAAGATGAATTCATCATCATCATTTTTGGGATTTTTTATGACGCATTTATATTTTGGAACATTGTAAATCATAGATTACTGTAAAAACATGCCAGTAACAACCTATGGATTGGATGTGCTATAATAAACCTATCATGATGGTAAATTTACATTAATAATTATTAAAATAAAATTATTTCTATAATCAATTTTAAATATTCCATTTCTATATTTAAATACCAACACACAAGTTTTAAATAAAAAAAATTAAATTTTCCTAGATAAAACCCAAATATTTCCAAAAAAACATTTGTATAAAATTTTTTCAAATAAAACATGAAATAAATTTCATCAAATCAATTTATAAAAATTTTCTATCAAAAAAATTTTATAATTTAAATTCAACAATTTAAATTTCATTAATTTTCATCAATTTCAAAAACACATTGCAATTAAATGGAATTGTCGTTTTTTCCGCAATTTCATGCCAAAAATGAAATTTATCAAATAAAATCATTTATTTCAATGGAATTGCTGTTTTAATCATATAATTGTAATAAATTTATGAAATTAGTTTAAAATAAAACAATTAAAATAAAATCTATAATTTTAGGGTTAAAAAAAATTGGGCATCATGACGGAGGAACCTATCTCAAAAACACAAGATCTCAAAATGAAAAACGCATATCAATATTTTCCAATATAGAACATTTTCAATGGAATCTAGGAAATACACCACGATCCCATATCAAAACACAGTTATGATATCTTCCAATAAATAATGAGATCTATGAAACCCTAGGGATGAAATAAGGGAGAGTGGGAAAATATAATGAGAAGAGGTAACTAATAATGAGTGGATCAAACATCATTATTCATGCATTGATCCACTTCAAGGAGTGTGTAAATTGGCCAAAATCATCTCTTGGGAGATCTTATAGTAGAATATAATTTTATAGGTTGTGTTTGGTATATTGGTAACATACAAAAAGAGTTTTAGGTGATCTAAAATTCATTTATCAGAATTTGTATCTCATAAAAATAGTTAGTTGGGTAGGGGCACATTTTTAGACCAAATCATGTGCATGATCCATGTCCCCCTTTTAATGGGTTTCACATTTTCTCCTAATTGTGTGTATAGTTATTCAAACCATGTTCTAGATTTTCAAAACCCCACTGTTCTGGTTACCATGTTTCCATTGATATGGCTCCTACTTTACGCAAACCGTGAACAAACCATGAACTATCGTAGATATTACCAAAATTTCCAAAAAATTTCAAAAACAGATCCAAAATAAACCCCTCAAAATCCTAATAAAAATATTGATTTATATGTACATACAGATCATAATGACCTGTTAAAACCTCTCCACCATAAAAAATTTATATCCCCAAAAATCTAACTCAGAAGCATCCATGTCAAAAATGCAAAGCCACTACTCTCTCATCAGTTCCTCCCTCTTCCAAATCTCATGGGAATCCGAACGATGCTTCCATATCACAGAAAAAAGGTTATGTTCTACCATGAATAAACTTGGTTTCAGAAACCAATATCCCGATAGTTTGTTCAATCATAGATAAGTAGAGATCGACATCGAGATCACTCTAGTTTACAACATGTGATTGATCATATAGATACTTTTGTATCTAGGATACATGAGACACATTATGTATTGACATCAGCTATGGTGGAAGTACAAAATGGTAATCAACTTTTCATACCTACACAACAACCTAAAAAGGTCCCATAAAATGTGGAGAATGCTTTCCTTTCCTCCCAAGTCTTTGATGACCCAACCCTTGGAAAGCATCCAAGAGAACATGGTAACAAACATAATATTAAAATGGTATATGATAATTATTAACATAAGAATTATGTTATCACTATCCAACATAATTATATAATGGATCATTTGAATATTTTCTATCAATTCTGGAACCATGATTATCACAACTAAGGAACTTTCACAAATGTTCGACCCAAAAATAGAGATCTACAAGGCCGACCATAAAATTCCTTAGAAAGATCCATTATAATAATTTAATATTAATTAATATTATATTAAAACCCATACAACCCTAGATGCTTATCCCAATACACTATAATGTAGTGAAAAGGCATGATGTGTATCCTCATGAATCGTTATAACACATTCCATCTGGCCATCCAACTAAGGATTATATGACATACTCAAACAGACCATTGTTCTCAATGCCTCATGATGTACTCTCCAAAAAAGATGTAAATTGATGTTCTCAAATAGATACTATAGTTGATGGATCTCCATGGAAATGAGAAATCTTCTCCATATATATATTTCCCAACTCCTAAAATTTGGTAGTATCATGACTGGGTATAAACGGAAAATTTTTTGTAATCTAATCAATAAAAACACATATCATATTCTTATTCATCTAGGTACACAACAACCAAACCACAAAGTCCATAGAGATCTCATCCCACTTCCATGTTATGAATGTAAGTGTATGAAGAAACACAAAGTATTATGATTCTCATTGTTTACATGTTATAAAGTATAATATTGAGAGAATAATTCATATATTCCCATTCTCATTCATAGACACTAGAATTGACGATGTATGGAAAAGAACATTTCTTTGGTTGTTGGGTGAACAACCCATGTAAGAACAATGATATACTTTTTAGGAACGTTTTTCCATTTCTGGTTGTTTTTTAGAAAAAGAATAAATTTTCGAAATTTTCGAAGTACATGTCGTGTTCATTATGAGTACACATCGTGTACTCGGTTACAGCAGGTAGCCGGATGCTGGCCATGTAGTGACCATGCACACAGTCATGTGGGGTGACCTGGAGGCCACCTAAATTGGAGTACATAAATGGGGTTTACATGCCGTTTACTTCATAAGTACACGCCGTGTACATTATTTTTTCCATTAAATGCACCAGGGTCGTGTCTAATCACCAGAACACTCTCCTTCTTGGTCTCATTCGACTGAGAGCTCCATACAGCCACGAGTCGTCGAGAAACCCCCTAGGGAGAATTCATCCTCCAAATAGAACAGCATTAGTTATATTGGATTCACATTGGTGAGTTCTCTGTTCTACTAGCACCCCATCTTCTAATTTATCCTCTCTCGTGAGATAATGTGGGTTGAAATTTTTAGACGTTTTTTAGTTCTACCACATCTTGGACAATCCAAGGGACGACACCAGATTATATCAATCTACTAATTCCAAGGTAGGTGGTTTGTGACTTTTCGTTGAATGTCTTTGAGTATTATGTAAAATTTTGACCAATACCCATTAACGGGGTATTGTGTGTTTACCATTTTACCCTGTTGATTTCCTTCCATGATTATATTCTTGTGTATAGGTTAATTGTATATGAATAGGGTGGATTTATATGCATTGGATGTGTTTCCATTGATTGTTCTATTTATGACTGTTGTTCTGCTTAGCCTGTTTGGCCGCCTGGACTGTTTTCCATGCCTAGTGTTGTAGGGTGGAGTGTTTGTATTCTGACATGCTTGATATGTTATAGACTGATTATCCAAGTAGTTCATGAGGTTTACCTTGGCTGTTTTTACCTTGATATGCTCGTTTACCTACACAGGTCCATGACAACCTGGTGTAGTAGACTATTAGGGGAATTGACAAAGTGAGCTTCCTCAGAGATTCATTGAGAACATTAGACTATAAGGGGAATTAACCGAGTGAGATTTCTCAGAGAGTCTTCGAACCACTTGGGGAAATAAGGGGAATTGTATGAGTTAGCTTCTTTAGAGATTCATTCACCTTGAGTCTATAAGGGATATTGAAAGTGTTATTTTCCACATATATTTCTTCAATTACCATAGACTATAAGTGAAATTGACCGTGTGAGCTTCCTGAGATAGTATTAAATTACTTTTGACTATAAGGTGAATTGACTCTGAGTGCTTCCTCAGAAATTCCTTATATATTGATATAATTGAACCATAGGGGATAGGACATGTGGACTAACTAGAGGGTTACCATGCATGATTAGTTTATTCTGATATTAGGAATGGTATTATACATAGTACATTCTTGTTTACTTCTTCTGTACTTTTACCTATCATATATTCACGTACTATTTCGAACAGATCTTTGGGTGGTTGCCTACTGGGATTTAGCCTCATACCCGATTTGTGCCATGATTTTGGGCCCAAACAGATTATATTTTTCTATGTACATACAAGGTCAAGAGCCCTTCTACATTAGGTATATGAATTGGTACGGAGCTCGATAGCATGTGACCAAGTTTAGGCTAGCAATGCTGAGGAGATGTTTATCTGTTTATTTTTTTCTTTGGTTTAGTACTATTTGTATTCCAGCATTGTGAATTTTTTGGCTGCATTCCCATACATATGTACCATAGATTATATATATATATATATATTCTTTAGTTTTTTGTTATTCCAATATTCTACTTTTACTATTGTTGGTATATTTACTGCTTCTGCTACTGTTTATTTATTTCCCTTCCACTAGGTTACTCTACCAATGAGGGAATATTTTCCCCACTATCACACCCAAGGTCCTCACTGCTATTCAGCATCCTCTTTCATTTGGGGAAATGCGCTCGAGCCCAAGTGACCAACCAGGTATGGGAACCTCTGGGAGGATTCCAGAACCGGGACGTTACAAAGTGGTATCAGAGGAATTTTTTTCTCATGACTTACTGTTGAGATCCATTATCCAGGGATAAGATAGAATAGGTTCTTTGTAATAAGTTGTGCCTTGGATTAGCTAACCCATGTACAGATAAAATCCAATCTTCCTTGTTTAATGCAATATTTATGGTTTTGCAACTTTATGGTTGATTTTATTTTCACTATTGGGTGACTCATGTGTTTTGTAATATTATTGTTGATGTTATTGAGGTTCTACTTATGTTTCAACCTAATGAGTTGAGGGTACTCCATCCCATGAATCATATAAGAACTTGTTAGAAATCACATGTTACACATTCTTTCCATGCCATTTAGGGTGCATTAGCAATTGAATGTTGTTGTGATAGATGTTGTTTATAATATTCATGCTTTTTCTATATATGTCATGAATGAATACCTGATTTTTGTTCTTGAATTGATTTTGTATGGTTTTGCTTGAATGAAGGCCAAATTTTTGTTCATGAGATGTTATAGGCCCTCATAGACCAGAATTTGGTAGACCATTTCATTATTATCCTTGTTTATAACATGTATAAGATTCCATACTTTGATTCTTGGAGAGTATGGGCCCTCATGGATCAGAATCTGGAACACTGATGTTTTTTTTCATTGGTTTTTGGGATCCGGAGTAGTTTCCGAGGATTACTTTTTGGAAAAACCCAGAATACATTCGTGTAGTTCTGACTACATGCCATGTGTTATTCTGTTCAGGAAGAAACTATTTTTTCTAAAGTACATGATGTGTACTTTATGTACAAGATGTGTAGTCTGTGATTGTGTCATTGGCCATGTGGGTAGTGACATGGGATGGGGAATGTCTAGTGGGAACATGTCATGTACCAGTTGAACATTCCATGTAGTCTGTCCCAGGTACTCAGCCGTCTAACTAACAACACCGGTCAGTGTTATCCGTTCACGTACAGACTGTGTCTGCCTTGAACACACCATGTATTGTGATCTGTGTGTTTGGTCATGTAACTAAAAACACAGGACATGTGAATCTTTTCTAGTGCACAACGTGTCTAATGTGAACACATCTTCTAGGCTTGTCTTAGGAGTGTCGTGTGGAATAACCGTGTAGGAATCAGGCAGGAATGGAGGACTCAAGTACATGTCGTGTGATAAGACAACACGTCGTGTGTTTGGGGTGTTACATGACCCATACAGGCAGGAGTAAAAGTCCACGTAAATGAATTAAGGGAACATGCGGTGTTGGAATTGTACCTACTGTGTAGTCATGTTTTTTAAAACATGAGTTCTTTCTTTCTCTTGTTCCATTCTTAAACATCTTGTTTTCAGTCCTTTTTACCTAGATCTAAGGTGTGTTCTTGGCCATGAAGAGTATTGCCACCGAGACATCCTCTGGTTGTATGCCAGTTTCCTGGCAGTGATTAGACACCAGACATGGAAGATCAGGGACTCCTAGTGGATCCTCAAGTTGTTCCAATCTTGGAACCTGCTGTTATACCCAACATAGGTGTTGATGCACAGTTTAGAGAAGGATTTTTGAGGATGATGCATACATTTTAGGGAGAACCGCCTCCTACCCCGTCGGTGGTAGAATTGATGTGGGTCTTTCAGCATCATCAACATCCCACTTTCCCAGGGGATGGAGGACCCTGGGCTGCTGATTTGTTGCTAGAAACCATGCTGACGATTTTTTAGCATCTAGAGATACCTCCAGAGAGGAGGGTGAATCTCACTACCTACATGCTTCAAGACTCCACAAATATGTGGTGGGATGGGATCTCATAGGCGGGACACCAGCAGAATGTGGCTAGGGATGAGTTTCAGTTCATCTTCTATGATTACATCTATCTAGAGACTTTGAGGGTCAGTCAAGCCTGAGAGTTTCTGAGTCTGGAGGACGGTACTCTTAATGTTATGGAGTATTCCTCTCGCTTCACATAGCTTCATCATTTCACGCCTATTCCAAGTGGTGATGACTTGTTCCCTACACGGAATTTTGAGGATGTTCTTAGGCATGCCATCTGATCTTAGGTGAATATATTCTGGTTGACTTCGATATCCTCTATCTTTAACCAGGCTCTAATCACAGAGCATAATCTAAGGGATTCTGGAGTTGTGAGCCTGGGCGGTTCAGCATCCATATTTAGTATTCCACATACTAATAGTAGTATGTGCTTTAGGGAGACTGCATGAGGAGATCAGAGTTGGAAGGATGCATATTTTGGTAGCTAGGTGTTATGCCACTATTGCGGGAAGATCATTCATACGAGGCCACATTTCCCAAGAGACCCGGTGGAGGGTCGATCTTGTGACAAGATGGGTCACCTATATTGCTTTTGTCATAAATTCTCACAAGTAGTAGTGAAAAGGGTTCTTCTATGACTCGGCGTTCAGAAGTAGTGCCACCAGTTTCTCACCAGTCAGGGAACTAGAGTTATTTCAGTTGTTTTGGATGAGGTTGAGGTCGTTTCCATGGTGGTCAGTCACCGGGCCTTTAGCGACATTAGGGTTGATCATCCCAGAGTGGTCAGGTAGGGTCCCAGGGTCGCGGTACATGTTATACTTTTGTAGTGGATCAGACCTAGAAAGAGCAGGATCCCAGACCCTCTACAGTTCGAGGTACAATCTTAGTAGCCTCAGTTTAAGATTATTATATTTTCAATACAAGGTATTCCCATAGAATTATTTATTTTTCTATTGTGGAGAGCCTTGGTCTCTGCATATTTTCCTCTCTCGATATCTTGACGATAGACACTCTGTTGGTTACTAGAATGGCTAGTGTATGTCAGTGCATGGTGTTCCCTCTACAGGTTGGTTGGTGTCACTTCTTATGGGTCCTCTATGTCCTAGATATGACATGTTATGATGTCATTATCAGGATGGACTAGTTAGTACTGTTCCAGTCAGTCATCAACTATTATCACCACATGGTGAGTTTCACGTCACCAGAAGATGAATCTTTTCTTCATAAGGGCGAATGGGATGTCTGGGTGAGCAGAGCAGGACTCGTGCATCCTGGGTTGGGAGGAGCTATAGCTCATATTTCTAGTCAATATCTGGATGAACAGGGGACTTCATAGTGTGACCTTCCTCCAATGGTGGATCGTTTGAGATATGTCATCCAGAGGACTTTTTATGTTTTCCTTTGAAGTGTGAGGTAGAATTTTCTATTGAGCATGTGCTAGGAGTGGCACTGGTGAAAATTTCTCATTATTGGATGGCTACACCTATGATATAGGAGCTCAAGAAGTAGTTGGAGGAGTTGTAGGCAAATGGTTTCATCTGACCTAGTACTTCTCTTTGGGTTTCACCTGTCCTGTTTGCAAAGAAGGTAGATGGTACCATCTAGCATTTTGTGGACTATCGGAAGTTGAACCAGTTGATGGTCAAGAACCAATATCCATTTCCGAGAATTGATGATCTCTTTGATCAGCTTCGAGGTGTGTGGGTGTTCGGAAAGATTGACTTGAAGTCTTATTACCATCGGTTGTGTGTTAGACCATCAAGTATATCTCTTATTGCCTTCCAGAGTAGGTATTTTCTATACGAGTATATGGTTATTCCATTCGTCATCCCGAACGTTCCTGCAGTTTTAATCACACTGATGAACTGAGTGTTCCATCCATACTAGGATTATTTTAGGGTTGTCTTCGTGGATGATATCTTGGTGTACTCTCACACTCGACACGACCATGCCTCGCATCTTGATATTGTTCTATGTACACTGAGAGAGCATAAGTTATAATATAAGCTCTGAAAATGAGACTATTGGATGGATCAGATTCACTTCTTGGGTCATGTTATCTCAGAGATAAGAGAATCAGTATACCCAGAGAAATTGAGAGCATTATTTTTCTGGGAGTATCCGAATAACGTCTTTGAGTTGCGGAGTTTTCTATGGAAAGCTAGATACTATATACATTTCATATATGGCTTCTCACGTATATAATCACCGATGAAGAGCTTGACTATGAAGGGTGTGACGTTATTTTGGTAATATTCTTGTGAGTCATCCTTTCAGGAGTTGAAAAAGTGGTTTACATCAGCATCGATACTAGTGTTGCCAAAATCGGTAAAGAGCTATACTGATTACTATGATTCATTAGGTATCTGGAAGGGAGATGTGCTTATGCAGGGAGATGAATTCATTGAATATGGGTCTTGGAAGTTGATTCCACATGAGGGGAGTTCCCTGACGAACGATCTCGAGTTGGTGGAAGTTGTTTAAGCCTTGCACAGTTGGAGACATTATCTTTTGGGAGATACTTTTGAGGTTTTCACTGACCAAAAAAGTCTCCAGTATATTTTCACTCAGTATGATCTATATTTGAGACAACAAAGGTCGGTTGAGTACATTCTGTTCGTTGACTTTGATATTTCTTATACGCCAGGAAAAGGAAACGTAGTGGCTGATATATTCAGTAGGAGGACTCAGATACAAGAAGTTCAATATGCTAGCAGTGAGTGGCAGCTTATGGATCTGTTCTATGAGATGCATTTGGAGTTGCATGATATTCAGTGGTAGATGTTTACTTCTTCTATTGAGGTTACCTCTACACTTCTTAATCGAGTGACAATGTGCCATCTATTAGATTCATAAGGTCTAGTCCTACGAGAGAGTGTGTCAGGAGAGGACCCTATTCCTGGATGGACAGTAAGTGGAGATGAGATCTTTAATTTCCAGGGGCTCGAATGGGTGCCATCAGATAAACACGAGGAGCTAATGCAAGATTTTTATTCCTCAGTTTGAAAAGTTTATCCTTGTGTCACTAAGATGTATGGTGATCTACACTGCCAGTATTGGTGTCCAGATATAAAGATGGATGTTGTTGGTTTCATCATGAGGTGTTCCCCCTGTCAGCAGATGAAGGAGGAGCATCAACAGCCATCAGGGATTTTACAGTAGTTACTGATTCATGTGTGGGAGAGGAACAATGTCGCGATGGATTTAGTGATACGTTTACCGAGGTCTCCTTGAGGGAATGATGTTGTTTCGGTTTTCATTTATAGACTCATGAAGGTTCCCACTTTTCTTTAGTTAATGAGACCTATAGTGTTGATGAGCTAGGACGGTTGTACATCATAGAGAATTTACGTCTTCATGGAGTTTCAAAAACCATTGTTTCATACTCGGATGCGATTATTACTTCTCGTGTTAGGAAGGGGCTTCATAAGGCCTTCATAAGACAAGTACATTTGAGTACAACATACCACCCCCAGACAGATGGCATGTCCGAGCATACAATTCATGTGCTTGAGGACATGCACGAGCATGTATCTTGGATTTTCGAGGTGTTTGCGAGAAGCATATACCTCTTTTAGAGTTTTCCTACAATAATAGTTTCAAGCAACTATCCATACGGAACATTGTGAGGCTTTATATGGTAGGCCTTACTGATCTCCCTTATGTTGGATGGAGGCAAGATAGGCAGCTTTACTGGGACCTCGTCTTGTTCCAGAGACCACAAAGTAGATATGGTTGATTAGGAATAGTATGGCTACTACATAGTGTCAATAGAATTCTTATGTTGACCTGCGAAGACAACCTCTGGTGTTCGAGGTGGGGGATCAGGTTTTATTGCGTGTCACACAATGGTTGGGGAACAGAAGAAATAGGAGATAGGGTAAGCTTTCATCGAGGTACGTCGGGCCGTTTGGGATTGTGGAGATTGTTGGGATAGTTGCCTACTGGTTGTAGTTACCCTAGAGGTACCAGGATATTCATGGCGTTTTTCACATTTCTCACCTCCAACAATACATTTCAGACCCATCTCATGTCTTTCAACCAGAGGAGGTTGAGCTCAAAATGGATGAATCATTTGAGGATCATCCTATATAGATTTTTTATTATAGTTTGAAGGTTCTCTGTGGCAGGTCTATTCCTCTTGTACGGGTGCTATGGTAGCACAAGCGAGTACAGGACGAGACTTGAGAGAGTGAGGCTGATGTATGAGCACAGTGGACAAAGCTATTCGAGATTTCTTCATCCATGCCACGTTAGGGATATTTGGGGATGAATTTTTTTAAGGGGGGATGTTTCTAAGAACCCGGATCTTTTTTTAGATACATTTTTCATTTTCTGTTCATTTTTGAGAAGTGGAAAGTCTAGAAATTTATGAAATACACACAGTGTACTTTATGAGTATACACTGTGTACTTTATGAGTACATGTTGTGTACTCGGTTACTGTAGGTAGCCGAGTGCTAGCTGTGTAGTATCCATGCACACGGCCATGTGGGTTGACCTGGATGCTGGCTAATGCAGAGTACAGAAACGGTGAGTACAGGCAGTGTACATCAAAAGTGCACGCTGTGTACTTTATTTTTTTTCATGCAATGCACTGGGGTTGCGTCTAATAAATATAACACTCTCCTTCTATGTATTTTTTTATGAAGATCCTATTATGAGCACAAATATTTGAAAAACTCCATAGAGAGCATCTATTCTTTGAATCGAACATCGTCGGTTGCATTGAAATCGCATCAGTGAGTGTTATTTTCTCTTAGTGCCCCATCTTCTGATTTCTCTTCTCTCATGAGATATTGTGGCTTGCATGTTTTAGATATTTTTGTAGATGTAAAGAGTTCTAGGTCAATCAAAGGGTAGATTTTGGAGTATATCGATCTCCCAAAGCTAAGGTAGGTGGTTTCTGCCTTTCCGTTGAAATTCTTTGAGTATTTTGTGCAATTTTGACCAATACCCTTGAACGAGGTATTTCGTGTCTGCCATTTTACCATTTTTATTTCCTAAAATGCTTGTTTTCTTGTGTAGAGGTTAATTGTATATGAATATAGAAGACTGATACGCATTGGATGTGTTCCCATGCATGTTTTGTTTACGATCATTGGTCTACTTTTCCTGTTTGGCCGCCTTGCCTGTTTTCCATGCCTAGTGTTGTAGGATGGAATGTTTGTATTCTAACATGCTTGATATGTTGTAGACTGATTATCCATGTATTTATTGGGGATTTACTTGGCAATTTTACCTTGCTATGCTCGTTCACCAACACAGGGCTGTGAGAACCTAGTTTAGCAGATTATAAGGGAAATTGACCGATTGAGCTTCCTCAAAGTGTCTTTGAAAACATTAGAGTACAAGGGGAATTGACTGATTGAGCTTCCTTAGGGAGTATTTGAACCACTTGGTTCTATAAGGGTAATTGATTGAGTGATATTATTAGAGAGTCCCTAACCTTGGTGATATAAGGGGAATTGACCAAGTGAGATTTCTCACAGAGTCCTAAAATTACCTTAGACTATAAGGGGAATTGATAGTTTGAGCTTCCAAATAGAGTCTTGAATTACTTTTGAGTATAAGGGTAATATATTGTGGGTGCTTCCTCATAGATTCCTTATATATTTGTATAATTGAACCATAGGTGAAAGGTTGTGTGCACTTCCTAGAGGGTTACCATACTTTATTTGTTGCTTTTGATATGTGGAATTTTTTCTACTAAGTACTTTCTTGTTTACTACTTCTATACTTTTACCTACCATATATTCACAGACTGTTACTCAACGATCATTGGTGGGTTTCCTACATGGATTTATTATCACACCCAAGTTTGTTCATGCTTTTGGGCCCAAACTGAGTATATTGTTGTAGGTATAGACAATGGAAAACTCCCTTCTACTTCAGGTACTTGACTTGTTGTGGAGCCGGAGAGCATGGGACCAAGATTAGACTTCTGATGCTGAGGAGTTATTTATCTATTTATTATTTACATTGGTTTATTACTGTTTTTATTTAAGCATTGTGATTTTTTTGGCTCCTTTCCTAAACATATGTACCTTGCGTCATATGTGTGTGTGTGTGTGTGTGTGTACTTTAGTTGTTTGTTATTCCAGTCTTCTGCTATTACTATTGTTGGTATATTTACTACATCCTCTATTGTTTATTTATTTACCTTCCATTATGTTACTCTTCCAATGAGGGCATAGTTTCCCCACTATAACACCTAAGGACCCTAATGCTATTCAGTAGCCTTTGGAATTTGGGGAAATGCTCTTGAGGCAATGGGACAAACTGGGTACGGGGCGCCTCTGGGTGGCTTCTGGAACCGGGACCTCACAGCCCATAGGGAATTATTGGTATTCCCCATTATAGAAATTTTATCTGCTAATAGAAAAAAAAATCAATTCTAATTGAAATGAATTACCTTTTCCGAGAAGGACTAGTTAGTTATTGTATCCCCCCATAAAGAGAGTATCTAATGATGTGTCACTCATCATCAAGATATTTTTTTCTAAAAAATCATGTCGATAAGAGATAATGTTTGATGAACAATTAGAAAATAAACCAAAACCTTAGATTTTGTGGATCTAATATCAAATTGTTTCAAGAGATCTATCATGTGACATAGTTATGGTTATTCTTTTTCTATTTGGGTCAGAAGATTCCATCTCAAGTCATCTGCTATGTAATTACCTTTCCCTAGGGTATATGAGATGTAAAAGTAAATTTTTTTTTAGTAATTCACCCAAATCCTTAGGCGAAGAATCGAATATTTTTTTGTGAAGTTAAAACTCAAGATCTTTGGGTCTGAATACACTATAATCTTTTCTCTATACAGGCGATTCCACAAACTCTTACATTCTTTCATCACATTTGGAACCTAAAGGTCCTGGCTCTAATTATTCATCTTATATGGCCTATGTCTATGAGATACAAAAGAAACAACATGATAACATTTAATAATGTTGAGTCCCGAACCCGATCCTAATTCCTCAAATAATACCACATTTACCTGCCCGACCAATGGAAGAGTCAACAAAGATGTATTAATTAAGAGGAATTTGTGACTGATGAAAGAATTATTAACAAAAATTCATATGAAAACATGAATTCCTATTGAGTATGAGAAATCATTAGAGAAGAAAAAATTGATAATTCCTTAACGAACTGAGAATAACAACCATCTAGTCCCAAGAATTTGTTAATAATGAAGATATATTATGATTGTTCCAATGTCATAAAGAATTTCAAATTTTCAGGATAAACTAAAATTTCATGTTCTGGAACCACAGGTCCCAATAATTTTACATCCCAAATCCACAAATCAAATTTCAAAAACATGGGCTAAAGATCGAGATTTCTCAAAAATATCATAAATGTTCTCAGATGATGTACATGATCCTCCATAGACATAGATTAATTAAGGATGTCATCTGTCAAGACTACCAGGAATGAATCAATATACTCATGGAAAATCATGTTCATCAAATTAATAAATACTTTATGATAATTTTATAGACCTAAAGGAATTAAAAGGTACTCATAATAAATATACAAGCTTTAAATGGCCATTTTATGAATGTCAGACTCTATTATTCTAAAATTATGGTAGCTAGATTGAAAATAAATCATCGAGAATCAATTATCCCCTAGTAACTAATTAAAGATATCATCAATATATAGAAATAGATACTTTTTATTTATTGTAACACGATTGAGTTTCTGATAAACAACAAAAAGTCATGGATAAAAATAATCATTCTTAGCAAAGATAATAGGCACTGCCCAAGGTGTCACACTCGAGAAAACAATGTTTTTCACTAAAAAATCATCCAACTAACTATTCAAATCCTTTATTTTAATTGCAACCATTTCTTAACAGAGATTGAAGACTTGTTGACTATCATAAAAAAATCGATAGAAACTAGAATCTCTCATACCAATTGTGAGACAAATAATTCATAAGGGAACATGATGGGAGAATCAATGAAAACTGGAGGGAGATCACCACCCAAATATTCTCTATATAGGTCAATGTCAAATATAGATAACCATTTTCCAAACATTAGGTAATAGTTTCTGGATTTTCCCCAATGGAACCATTCACATAGAAATATTATAAAAACCCCACTAGGTGTTGTAAAGGAGATCCATTGAGGATAAAAATAAATTCAAGATTTATTGGAAATGAACCAGCCCCTCCCATATGTGATGTCCGGATGTTTCATGTTGATAACTAGACAAATCCCATCAACCTTGATATCCATTTGATATAACACACTAGAATAACTATGGAGACCATAATCTCTCATAATTCAATGTGGTCTAGTAAAATCCATCACATAAGAAAAAATATATATATAATTATTTATCATAATAAGAATTTTGTTGAAATAAATTAATGTTATAGAATAATATCAAATAAATAATTCACTAATCATGAAGATATAGTTATGGTACCTGTCATGGTTACTGGACCTGTATCCAATTCCTCTAGAGAATATTCCACAACATTATGAAACATGTTTCTGGATTCATGTGGATGGAACCCCATTGTAAATGACACATCTGATTTCCCCTAAATCATTGAAGGTAATGATGATCCAATACCTCTATGTTTAATGGAATTGGAATAGAATAATATCCATATTTAACCAGAGAAACTGTTGGAGCCCCATATCATGGATTCCTTAGTGAAAACCCTCTTTGAATTGTCAAACGTGCAACATTGGTACAAAATCAGTTGTCCTCTTCTAATTACTGTATGAGGTCTATAATTACCCTTATTTCTATAACACCCTTGAGAATCATCATCCTTTTTCATTCCATTAATGGAACTCACACTGCCATAAAGAGGAAAAGAAACTCACGTCAACCCGTACTTTCCAACCAGGTCCATTTCCACCAGCAATTCTATATCCATAACATCATTATAAGATGGTGTCTTCAGTAATAAAACCATAAAGAAAATATCTGATCTATTTACTAACTAGAATCATCGAGTTTTATTCTCCTCATTTGATAATATCTCATATGTCAACCGCACTAGCCTAGGAAATCATTTTTCATATTCTGTCATAGTCTTCATTGCCTGATCGTGTTTCAAAATCTCACAATCCATACCAAACACCATTGACTCTGCATTGAACTAGTCAATGAAAATGTATTTTATTTCATTACCCCTAATACCTCTTGCTTATTCCACATCATCATCAATTCCCACCATATAATTTTTGTTCCCACCAATGTGAAGGTGGAACACATCACCATGATTTCAGTAGGTGTGTCCTAGAACCCAAAAAAAAATGATCAATCCTGCTCAACCCTTCCTAAAACACTTGTGGAACATTTGATCAATTTATCACTGATAAATTCTATTGAATGAACTCCTGAAAAATATTACATAGATAATACCATTCAAGTTACGTAGGTGAAGCCTCAATGGATACTGGTGGTTGTGCCTTTCCTAGAGCTCAGACAGTACACAAAATCACCTCACCTAGACTTTGGTACATGGGAGGGTTTTCTCAATAAGGTTCACTATAAACATCCTCCTAGATCGAATTTTCACATATTCAGAGAGGAATGATTTTACACAGCATCAGTAGTCACCATCAAAGACATAACATTAAAATTCAATTAGAAATATAAGGAAAATTAGTCCCAACATATTGACAAACAAGATTTAGATTTCAATATATCTAAATCAAAATCATGTAAAATAGTAGAACTAGAACACAATACATCTCTCTATAACCACCGCTGGAGAAATAATGTTCATTATGGATTGAGATGGAAAAATGCACAATGAAAACAACATCCAATGTTCTAAAATGATTACATAAATAGAATATTAATGTCAACAAGAATATCAACCTAGTACTCTGATTCCACTATTTCATAAACCATCCCAGGTACCTAGGATACCCGATAACTAAGCCTAAATTGAAATTCCATGAAGGTAATTCCCCATTCCCATGGGTTGGTGAATAACACTTAGAATCATATAAAAAATGGGGGCATTTTCCACAACAATTTTGGATGAAAGAAAAAATTTCAATATGCATACAAAAGAAGCTCCACAAGTAGAAGTGTCCAAGAATTTAATAAAGGTAAAAACTCAAATTACTAAAAAAAAGTTAAAATAATATGTCTTAGTTGATAAAATTGTCCAAGCCAGTGGATCAAAAATTACTACATCCTTAAATTGGCACCATACCCTTTCTCAATCATAGAAGATGATAGTCTAGAAATTCCGAAGGAATAAGCGACATTTGAGCTAAAATCCAAGTAGGTTCTCACCAAGGATTCATAAAAAAAATTAAAGATAGACATTTAGTGATTGATAATATAAAAGTTGAAAAAATGAGATTAACAATTGATATTAATTTTTATCGATATTAATTTCCAATAACAACACTTATTTTAACCAATAAATATATATCAGGTGATATTCATCATTCAATACCTACAATTATTTAACCAACAATTAGGTTTATATCTTTATCATAATAATACCAACATTCTTTATTAACATTTGAATCTATTAGTAATGATATCTGTTTCCAAAAAATATTTTACCATTATTAAAAATTGTTACAATTATCCATTTAATAACAACAACAAAAATTCATTAAAAAATTATGAGAACCCAATTTTTTTATATATTACTATCTTTACAACGAATGTCAATATCCATTTTGGAGTTCTTATTAATAATTTCCACTTAAAATGTTTTAATTCACAATTTTCTCTAAATATCTATAGTGTTAATTTTTGTTAATTTTGTTCATTTAATAATCATTAAAATATTTTCTTGTAAAATTAAATTTAAATCATTATGATATTTGATATATTTACTAATATTTTGGATATTTTCTACATAATTGGTAATTTAAGATTTATATATAAAATAAATAAACATAATAAAATATAGTCAAATAAATTCATAAAATTAATAATTTAAATTTAATAAATAGAAAATGTAACAAACAATTTATTAATTTTATTTTAATAATAATAATTTATATTCACGTATTAATATTATTTTAAATAAAATGAAAATTAATAATTTTTAAAAAAATTAATTCCATTATTATATATATATGTATTTTATATTTTATTTAATTAATTGTATGAAATTTGATATTTGATTTATTTAATTTAATGTTTTAAAATAACTAACAATCCAGGAACTCAATTCACCCACTTCCAATGTGAGATCCATGCCACCCCTGCCTCCTCTGATGACCTATAGCATCACCGCCATTCGTTGACACTGACGCTGCCTCCGCCTTCGCGACCCCCTACTTCCTCTGCGACCACTGATCCCCTCGGTGATGTAATGCCCCAGACTTGAATGCCACCTGAAATTGTGCTCCGATCCTGGTTGGTCACAAGGCCTCTAGCGTATCTCCACAAATGCTAGAGGATGTCGAATAGTAGTGCAGACCTAGGTGAGTCTGTGGTGAGACTATGCCATCATTACTAGAGTATCAGAACAGAAGTCAAAAACATGCAATAACAGAAGAAAATAAGTAAGAAAACATCTGAAATTAATACATAATGATAGGAATATACATATCAATAACTAGAAGTATATCATATACAAAAATGATGCAGTTGGTATGAGTGTCTAGAAAATAGCCAAAGCTGGTACAAAGAAATGTAATATAGAACAAGTCCAAAAAAAACAAATGACAAAAAATGTATCCCAACATCACATGTCTTATCTTGTTCTTATGCTCCCCTACTCTAAAGTCTCAGAAACAACTTGAAAAGGGAACTTACCCCAATAATCACCTGTAACCATATAATCTGTTTTGGGTCCTCGAGGAGGCCAAAACAGGGTTTGGGATAAAAATACAAGTAGGTAACCATGAATGTCTATACAATTATAACAAAAATTATACAAGGGTACAATTAAGTGTAAAAAATGGGTAATTAAGTTCATAAACCAATGGAATAAGTATACTATATCATGTAAAAAAGTAAATCCCACAAGGATACCTATAAAAGAGATTCATCTCCTAACAAGGTAGCTATAACAAGTAAACACGTCACACAGCCACACCATACATCCATATCTATCCTACAACCCACAACCACACTGTATACAATGATCATGTATCCCAAGTACACGACATATATTGAAGTAGCTTACCATTACCACAATGTATAGTGAAATGTAGACCCCAAGGGCCACATCCAAGGTGTCAGTAGGCCAATGCATCCATGTAATAAATATCTAGACCACAGAGGGTTGGGTCCAAGGTTCATGTCTGAGGCATCCAATCAAGTCCCATGGGCATCCTTGTGGGAACTCGGTTAGGCAGTGGTTGGGGTCCTTGGAGCATGGAAATATCATGTCTTACATGATCCCAAGAACACAAGATACAAGGGGTGGCAAGGCCTATGGAATCCCATAGAATCAAAACCCAAGGTGAAAAGTCAACCTAAGGTATCCAATACCGCATTCCAAAACCATGAAGAGCAGTCCAAGGCCTCAATAGAACCATTCAATTCAGAATTCAAATATTCAAGCATTCAAGTTAAAAATTTATTACCATTTCTGTATACCCACTCACGTCAATAGGAACATTCCATGAATATTACCACTCATGGAAACCATTTATCATAAACATATGGTCCTACGCTTCCATATACACCATTTATCACGTCACTAATCATTTTAATATAGGAATAACCACCCATATCATCCATTTAACATGCCTTTCTATCAAAAGAGGTGAGACATAACATGATATAAAAATAGAAAGGAGCTAGTACATCTCCTAAACTAGAAACTCAAGCTATAGTCATTAACATGCTTTTGGTAACTGATAAAGCTCAAGAACAGACCCCATTGGTGGTTTAATAAGGTATTAAAAATATATTAACTTAAGGAACACCCCTTGGGGGACCTCAAAACGAGACAAGGGTGCCAACACACCTAAATATAACCCATTATCAACCTCAATAGTTCCAACTATAGCTACTAAAAGTATTTCCCAAAAAACAAGACCACTCTGGAAATTCAAAAAATTGAAATTTTGGCCGAATTCTCAAAAAAAACCATGAAAAATACAAAAAATATTATAGACAACCTACCTTGCCTCGGTAGTAAATTTCTTGTCTTGTATCGTGTCCTGATTCATCTCAGTTTGTTTGAAATCTAAACACTGAATGAAGAACAGATTATTAGGGCATATGAGACTAAATCCAAATTGTTCAATCATTGTTCTAAAGACGAGAATGACTAAAAATTGATCGAGTACTTAGTGATAGGGTTCCAACGTGACAGATGGCACTAAAAATAGAGTTCAGATGACATCAATATATGTAAAACTAGTTTAGAGGTGTTTTGGGTTCAAAAACAAAGGAAATTGTTTTGGACATAAAAAATAAGAGCTACTGACACTTTTATAAAAAACTCACTTGAAAAGTACTTGACATGTACCTCAAGTACACTCTGTTTACTCCAACATATTTTTTTCTGATCCAGACTGGCTACACATCCGGACGTCCAAGTACATAGTATGTAGTTGAAGTACACAATGTGTAGACCATGTACACAACATGTACCTGTCCTGTGGCCATATTTCAGCCTCTTTTCCACATTCATTCCAAACAAAACCCTAGGGTCCCATGAACTGACCTACGGTCTAAGTCAAAAACGAAATTAAACTCATTTAACCCAAAATGAAGATATGTACCTCAAGAAAAAAGCTGAGATCTTTCAATCTTCCCCCCTTATAGATATTTGTCCCTAAGTTGCTCTCTGATGGGTGGTCAAGATTCATCTTAAAACAAATCCATCCACTGAGAACATATGTAAACATCTATATCCCAAGTCTCATCCCGTTAATGGTTGTGCCTCCATAGCACCCATACTAGTGTAACTGACTTGCCTTGGAGAACCTTCATGCTCTTGTCAATGATATGAATCAGATGCTCCTCAAAAGAGGCATCAACCTGAAGATCAAACTCTATGGGCTAAAAAATGTGAGACATTTTTGAGTGATAACAGTGTTGCTGAGATACATGTAAGATGTCATGCATGGTTCGTTACCTATAAGGTAACTACAAAAAATTGGCAACCGACCCGACTCTCTCCAGAATCTCAAACGACCAAAGATATCTTAGTGAATGTTTATCCCGTCTCCTGATCTACATGTTTCCCAACATCGGTGAAATAGTTAAGGAAACCCAATCCCAGACCATGACCGATAAAGGTCATCTTTGGTGGTAGTATTATGAATTACTATTAGACTATGTAGTATAAATCCACTTTTGAATCAACTAGACCTTATCATAATTCTCCTGCAGAAGATGTGGTCCCAGTAAAGAAGCCCACCTACCTCTAACTAGCACAAGGGATGATAGAATGAAATCCATTATAAAGCCTCAAAAGGTTCCATTTTTATTGTATCTTGATAAAGATTATTGTCAGAAAACTCAACCAGGGGAATGTGACTCTCCCAAGAGCCCTTAAATTCTAGACGCATGCTCGCAGCATGTCCTCAAGCACCTATGACGTACTCTCTTACTGACCATTAGTCTAAGGGTGGTACGCTATGCTCAAATGCACCTATGTACCATGTTACCTCTGAAAAATCTTCCAGATATGAGACATAAAGAGGGAATCCATATTTGAAATGATAGGGTTCTAGACCCCAAGGAGTCGTACCATCTCTCGAATGCCCAACATCCAAAGATCATCAACAGTGAAGATATACTTGATTGGAAGTAAATGTATGACCTTTATAAGCTTCTCAATGATAGCCCACACAACATAATTACCTCATGGCGACCTCATAAAACTAGTCACAAAATCCATCCTGACATCATCCCATTTCCACTCTCGGATCAGTAACTATAGAAATTACCCAACTGGTTGTTGATGTTTCGAATTCACCTACTGATTGGTGGAACATATTATAACAAACTCAACCACATATATCTTCATTCTTGACCACCAATACAAACATCGCAAGTTAGAAAACATCAAGGTAACCTCAGTACGCACTACCCAAGATGAAGCTTGAAACTCTAGTATCAACTCCTCACGTATGTCTACTAAATCATAGACGCTTCCATGGATACACAAGATCTCATCATCACCTACTATCCAACTATGAGGGGGGTTATCACCTTCCACACCTTCCCATAGAACTAGGCCTTCTGAATCTGATAGCTGCCTCATCCTAACACAATCTAGTAGGGTGGAGGTAACAAATATGGATGAAAGAATAGTCCTCTACTATATATTTTGAACCTCTAGACGCATCTTAGACAACAATTCCATATGATAACACTTGGTACTAGCCTACTACACTCCATGTATCTGAGTCCTCCTGCTCGGTAAATTAGTTACTACATTTCCCTTTCCTGGTGTGTAGGTAAGCTCATTGTTAATAGATGAAAAGTACTCCACCCACCTTCTCTACCTCAAATTCAGATCGAGTTACATAAAGATATAATTGAAGATTTTGTGGTTTGTGTACACCACAAAACACACTCCCATTTAATAGTCTCTCCAACATCTCAATGCATGAACAACCGCAGCTAACTCGAGATCATGTGAAGGGTAACTCTTCTTATGAGGCCTCAGCTACTGAGAGCCGTATGCTACGAATTGATCCCACTACATCAGAACTACCACCATCATAATTCCTGAACTGTCATAGTACACTTTGTAACTAGGGACCTGCTCTAGAAGAATTAGGACATGTGCAACGGTCATCCTCCCTTTTAGCTCTTGAAAAAATGTCTCACAAAATGCGTACCACAGAAACATTACACCCATCTTAATCAAGGCTGTCAACGACGATGCTATGAATTATAAGTCCTGTTTAAAATGCCTATAGAAACCAGCTAGCCCAAAGAAGATCCTTATATCAAAAACATTCATGGGATGTTCATAGAAAACTGTAGAGCTCACCTTCACTGGGTCCACTAACACTACTCTCTCTAAGATAATGTGACTTGGATGTGAATATAATCCATCCAAAAGTTTCATTTTTTGAGCTTATCTTATATTTGATGCTATCTTAGTGTATTAAAAATTATCTAAAGATGGTTGGCATGGTCATGTCAATTATGAGATTACACCAAGATATCATAAAAAAAGCACCAAAAAAACACCACAAAAGAATCTAGGTATGGATGGAACACTAAGTTAATCAATTCCATGAAATCCCATAGCATATTCATGAGATCCAAGAATAGAAACAGATACCTAAATAACCCATACCAACTACGGAAGACATCATTAGGTATGTATGTAGGTATAAATTTCACGTGGTGATATCCTGACCACAAGTCGATCTTCAAGAACACTCGAGCTCCTCAAAGCTCATCGAAGAGGTCATCTATCCATGGAAAGGGATATCAGATTTTATCCAACAACTAGTTCTTTTTCGGATAATATATGCTTATCCTTAGAGTTCCATCTGATTTTTTACCAAAAAGGACCGGTCAACCCCATGGAGAAGTACTTGGTCGGATAAACAGATTCCCCTCCAAATCCTCTAGCTGCCTCTTAAACTCGTGAATCTCCATCGTAGCCATCCTATAAAAAGGAATGGATACTGGAAAATCTCTTAAAACTAGATCAATGGAGAGCTCCACCACTCTTTCTGGATTTAAACCAGAAAAGTCACCGGGAAAGAGTTCCTTGATGCACTCAACCACTAGAGGAATGTATGACTGAATCACTCCTAGATCATCTAGAAACACACTAGAACTCTAGGACGTCATCCCACATAGACCATGATGCTTGGGTCTATTTATTCTTTCCTAGACATCCCATTCACCCTTTTGAATAAACACTACCCCTCTATTGATGTGAAATTCACTCTCCCATGATAGCAGTTAATGTACGCTCGATAAGCTATGGGCCGGTCCATTACGAGAATGATGTCGAACCCTATCATCATGAGTAACTAAAGTTCCTAGATGATGTGACACCATCCAGTCTCAAGGGGACACTCTGTAAACTGGTGTACATCAACTGTCCTAACTCCAAATGGTGTGTCTAGAATCAAAACACCCTCAGAAATCAAAATAAATGGCCAAAGGATCTTTACCACGTGGAATGATAAAGCCGTGAGAGGAACCAGTATGCAGAAGAGAAGATGAAATAGTAGAATCTAATAAGACAGTACCACTCACCGTAGACGGTCTAGGATTCTTCTCCTATTGGGTATGATGCATTGCATAATTCTGACCTAAACCCAGTGTTGTGACCTTTCCTGGCTACCCTATGCTGATCCGCTCTTCTGTCATTGAGAACACAGTGTTTGGCTACCACAACCAAGGACACCACTTCCCCATACTTATTGGACTAAAATGCTCCAACACCAGGCCTGATGCAGAGCAAAAAAACCTTCTCCAGAACCCTACATCGGATATGAAACCCTACCACTCGTAGTTTGAGGGAAATTCCTTCAAAACCGCTACATGTGCCCCATCCTACCGCTAGCTCGACAATCAACTGGGTCGCAGTTGCCCTGATTTTTTATATGGAATCACCTACCACACTGATGAAAAACACCATGTTTCCTACACCAAAAACCTGACAATAACTGGCATCATGGGATTCCATTAAAAGTTGCTTCTTTCTAGAAGATGTATATCCATTATGGGAAGAAATAGAACTCCTGTATTCTGTACCCTCATCTTCCCTCAGGTTCTGTTATGTAATCAGTGACTGATTCACAATATCTATGATAGATGGAAACCTCAACACATTTACATGAGATCTGATTGCATGTATGATACCTTCACGGAAGTGTCTTTCTCGTAATAGCACGTCAGTATGATACATCGACCCAAAATGATGAATCTCTGTAAAGATTAATGAGTCTTCCATAACTGTCATGACTCCATGCTTCAAATGCATAAACTCACTATCCCAATCCATTCGTAGAGTTTCTAGATAAAAGTAGTCATAGAAGTGGGATTCAAATTCTACCAACCCATATCACGCAATGCATAAACCTCATTCAAAACGTCACACTAGTACTTTTCCACTCCACATAGCATGTTAGTCATGAGCTTGACCCTCTAGACCAAAGGCATCTCTAGACGCTTGATAATTTATATCATGATCTGTATCCAAAGATATGTATCCTTAGTTCTACAATCCCATGAAAACATAGGAGGATGCTACTACTAGAACACCCATGTCTGGTCAACCATAGTCAAGGCTAGCTACAATGCTCTCGAAAAATTATGAATATAGAGAAAGAACCCCTCGAGGAACTGTGCCTCAGAACCTATGTCCAGAACACCCTCTAGTACTGTAGCTAGAACTATAGGCAAATCAAGCTATAGCTCTTGGCCCCACATCTCTAAAGAATGGTCATCAACTCCACTATGGTGTACCACTAGAGATCATCATGGTGGAATGTATCTACAATGTCAAATGAATGAATCATAATAGAACAACATCAATTCTTAATTCTCAAAGAATATGACATGTCAGAACCCTCCAAAATACCATGTAACAATTTTAGAACTCGGACCAACTTTTCTGGTCCGTTTTTCCTTTTTCTTGAGTTTTTGAGAAAAGAGGTGTTTTTGGAAATTTTTAAGTACACGCCATGTACATTCCGAGTAAATTCCATGTAATTCATTGCTACTTGAGGCCGTGTTCTAGCTGTGTCAAGGCCACACACATGGCCATGTAGGGGTGACATGGAGGCTGCCTAAGGCTGTGTATGGAAAAGCCTAGTATATGCCATGTACTCCAAAAGTACACACCGTGTGCTTTATTTTTTTTCACTAAATGCACTAGGGCCGCATCTTAACCCCAGAACTATCTTCTTCTCTAGCTTCTTCGACCCAGAGTGTACCATACAGATATGTATTTCGACGAACCCCCGTGCCTCCATCTGTTCTTCGAATCAACTATCTTCGATTGTGTTGGAACCACAATGACAAGCTCTTCCTTCTCCTAGAGCATTGTCTTCAAGTTCCTAATCATTCTCATGTAATAGTGGGTTGATAATTTTGGTAGTTTTCCTAGATATATGATGTTCCAAGGAGATTAAAGCTTCGAGGTTCAAATATATCGATATCCAAACGTCGAGGTAGGTGGTTTGTGCCTTTCTGTAGAATGTATTTGATTATTTTGTGCAAATTCCACCAATACCCTTGAACAGGGTATTGCGGGTTTCATGTTTTTCCCTTTTTGATTGCCTGCTTTGATTATATGCTTGAGTAGAGGTTATTTTTTGTGAATAGGGTAATTTACTGTTCTTTGGATGCTTTTCCCATGCATGTTTTTCCTATTTATGACCATTTGGTCTAGTTTTTCCTGTTAGGCTAATGCCAGTTCCTTGTCTAGTTTGTAGGATGGTATGACTGTTCTTCCATTCTATGATGTTGGAGATTTTATCCAAGTAGTTCCTAAGGATAATTTTGTCATTACTTGATGTGATACTTGCTGATTTTACATATGGCTATGAGAACGTAGTGTTGTAGACCATAGGGAGAATGGACGTAAGGGCTTCTCCAGAGTGTCTTTAATTTTTACGATGCGAGACCACATGGGGGAATTAACGTCGAGTTCTCCCTCAGAGTGTCTATAGTTCCTCGATGTGGACCACATGCGGAATGATATGTTGAGTTCTTCCACATAGTGCATTTAGTACAATAGGAGACTATAGGGGGAATTGATAGTGAGTGCTTCCCAAGAGAGTCTATTAATTTAGCTAAAACAGAGGGGTGAGACTGTGTGTGCCTCCTAGAGGGTTTCTAGTACTTGTAGGTTGAAAAATTGAGGTTAGGCTATGAGAACTACCTAGAGGGTTACCTATTTTATTTACTTGATTCACTGGATACTTTCTTATTTGTACATTATATGCTAGAGACTGTGGATTGCTTGCTGCTGAGTATTTTCATGTTTACTGTTCTCTATAATTTTACCTGCCATATAATCACTGACTTTTAGGCACATATCATCTGGTGGTTTCCTACTCGGATTTTTATCTCACACCCTGTTTGGGTCATGATTTTGCGCCCAAATAAATTATATTGTTGTAGGTATAAATAAGGGCAAGGACCCTTCTACTTCAGGTTCTTGATTGCACTGGAGTTGGAGAGCATTGGACCAAGTCGATGCTTGTAATTCTGGGACGTTTATCATCTTTTGTTTTGTACTTTGGTTTAGTACTGTATTCAGCAATGTGACTTGTTTGGCTATTTTCCTTGACATATATGTATCATGCATCATTTACATATATATATCTTCTCCAGTTTTTTATTTATCAGTCTTCCTCTGTTATTTTTGTTTTATATTTACTGCTTCCTCTATTGTATATGTTGTAACTTCTGATGTGTACTCTACCAATTAGCACCTAGTTTCCCCACTATCACACCCAAGGCCCTCACTACTCGTCGATAGCCTTTGGTGTTCGTGGAAATGTACTTGAGGACATGTGATGAACATGGTACAGGGCACCTCTAGGTGGATTCCAGAACTGGGACGTTACAAAGTGGTATCAGAGGGGTTTTCTATTCTCTTGACATACTATTTGATGCCTATAGCCAAGGATATGGCAGAATAGGTACTTGGTAATAAGTTATGACCGGATGTAGTTAACCCATGTATAAGGAAAATAAATACTACTTCGTTTATTGTAATTTTACAGGTTTTAAATTTTACAGTTGATTTTATATCATTATTGGGTGATTCACAAGCTTTTTGTTGTTACTATTGTTGTTATTGCAGTTCTATTTCTGTCGCAACCCGATGAGATGAGGGAATTACATCTCATGCATTATATAGAAACTTGTTAGAAATCACATGCCATGTATTCTTTCCATGCCATCTAGGATTTATTAGAAATTGCATGTTGTTGTGATATATGTTGTGAAGAATGTTCATGTTTTTGTGATAGATTCTTGATAAAAAAATATTTTCTTCTTGTTAGAGCTTTGATTGGGTAAGGTTTTATCTGAACGAACACCAAATTCGTGTTCTTGAGGTTTTATGGGCCCTCATGGACTACAATTTGGTGGATCATTGCTTGTATTCCTTGTTATGACTTGTTTAAGATGCCAACCTTTGATTCGTGGGGAGTATGAGCCCTCACGGATCGGAATTGGGCACCTTATTGTTTGTATTCTGCATTTTTTGGGCTCCGGAGCAGTTTTTGAGGCTACTTCCTAGAAAAACCTAGAATACAAGGTATGTAATTTTTGAATACCCACTATGTAGTTTTTAACTATCTCTCTGAATGTGTGGGAAGGGACACCGGGTTATGAAAAATCACTCAAGTACACACCGTATGCACATGGTGCATGCTGTGTAGTGTAATCCTACGTGTCTGGCCGTGTAGTTAGCAACATAGTCTATGTTGTCTTTTCTCAGACACAACATGTCCACATTGAACATGCCGTGTATGTTTACCCAGGTACCCGGCTGTGTCTCAAATGACACGGGCTGGTGCTATCCTTACTCATACATGTCGTATCCATCTGGAGCATTCCATTTAGTGTGAGGCATGTGTTAGGCTGTGTCACTAACAACACGGGCCAGGTGAAGCTTGTTTAGTACACGCCGTGTCTACCTTGAACACGCTGATTAGTTTTGTCTTAAGAAAGCCATGTGGCTTAACTGTGTTGAAGGACACGGGAAGGGGAAGAGGATTTAGGTACACACCATGTGTTAGGATAACACACCGTGTGTTTGGGGTGTTACACGACCAGTTTTGGAAAAAGGTACACGCCCATGTAAATAACTTAAGGGAACACGTCGTGTAGTCCTTATACATGTTGTTTAGTCATGTATTGTAAATTTGGAATGATTTATTTTCCTTGTTCCCTTCTTACACTCCTAGTTTTCAGTACCTGATAATGTGATGAATGTGTGTCTTTGACCTTATAGAGTCATGGCACCGAGAATTCGTCCAGTTGCCCGCCAGTTGCCAGGCAGTTATCAGACGCCGGATTTTGCTGATCAGGGACTTCCTGCAGAACCTTCTATTATGCTAGCCTTGGAACCAGCAGCGATACTGGTTATAGCTGCTGATGTGTAGTTTAGGGAAGGCTTTATGAGGATGATGCAGACCTTCCAGGGATCACCGCCTCTTTCCTCGACTATGGAAGACTTGACGCAGGTTTTTCAGTATCAGCATCCTCCCACATTCTTAGGGGATGGAGGACCTCAGGCTCTAGAGTCATGACTAGAATCCATGATGACGATCTTCAAGAATCTATAGACAACTCCAGAGAGGCGGGTCAGGCTCTCTACCTACATGATTTGAGACTCCACCGAGAGGTGGTGTTACATGATCTCACAGTCGTGTCATCCACAGGTGATGGCGTGAGATAAGCTTCAGCACGTCTTTTAAGACTAATTCTATCCGGAGACCCTGAGGGCTAACCGAGCTCGAATGTTCATGATTCTAGAGTTGGTTAATCTTTCTTTCATTGAGTATTCCTCTCATTTCACTAAGATTCAACATTTCACACCCCTCTAAGGAAAAGATGGGTTGTTCATGTCAAGGAAGATTGAAGATGGTCTCAGACGGGAGATCCTCTCACTGGTGAATATTTTTACGATGACTTCTATTACTTCCATCTTCAACTAGGCACTGATTGCAGAGCTCAATATAAGAAATTTAGGAGCTGTGATAAAGGGTAGTTCAACTTCTAGGTTTAGTGCTTCACTAGCTGACAGCAGAAAGCGCCATAGGGAGTCTACGAGCAGTGATCCGAGGTGGCGATACATATCTTCAGGTAGCCAGGTGGTAGGCTACCAGTGTGGAAGGGTTGTACATATAAGCCTTCAATACCATAGAGACCCAGTGGGGTTCCTATCATATGGCAAGATGGGTTACCTTCATCGCTTTTGTCATGTTTTCTCACCAGAAGCTGGTGACAGTGGTTCATCCATGACTCCTCGTTTAGGAGAAGTGCCACAAGTTTCTCACCAGTCTAGGTACTGAAGTTATTCTGTCCATTCAGAACGAGGTGGAACTTGTGCCCGGGGTGATCTGTCACCGGTCTTTCTGCAATAGCAGTGTGGATCAGCTCATAGCGGTCAGGCAGGGTCCAAGGACCGTGGTATAGGTGAGGCATTTGCAGTAGAGCAGACCCAGTAGAAGCAGGATCATGGAACCTCTATAGTTTGAGGTACGATATTAGTATCCTCTGTTTTATCATCTTCTCTATCCGATACAGGGGCATCCCATAGTTTTCTCTCTGTTTCTATTGTGGAGATCCATGGCCTCCACATCTTTTCCTCTACTGATACCTTGACTCTAGCCACACCTTTGGGGACTAGGACGACAAGTGTACATCAATGTAGTGAGTGTTCTCTAGAGGTGGTTGGGTATCACTTCTTATGGGACCTCTATGTCCTAGAGATGTCAGGATATGATGTAATTATCAGAATAGACTGGGTATTTTTCTTCCCGGAAGTTGTCGACTGCTATCACCATAGGGTGAGTTTCATTTCACTAGAGGGAAGAACTTTTCTTCATCAGGGAGAGTGGGATGTCCAGTCGAGTCCAGAAGGACCTGAGCATCATAGACTAAGAGGAGTTATAGTCCAGATTGCTAGTCTATATCTGGACGACCAGGGGACTTTACAATTAGACTTTCCATCCGTGGTGGATCGTTTCATAGATGTCCTTTCAGAAGAATTTTCAGGTTATCCTCCACAGAGTGAGGTAGACTTCTCGATTGAGCTCATTCCAAGAGATGAACCGGTGTCCATTCCTCTTTAAAAAATGGAGACACAAGTGCAACAAGAGCTCAAGAAGCAGTTGGAGGAGTTACAGGAAAAGGGTTTCATCCGACCCAGTACTACTCCTTGGGGTCCGCCAGTCCTGTTTGCGAAAAAGGCAGACAACGCCCTTAGGTTTTGTGTGGATTATTGGAAGCTGAACCAGTTGAAGGTCAAGAACTGATATCCCTTTCCTAGGATTGATGACCACTTTGATCATCTTCGAGGATCCCGAGTGTTCTCGAAGATCGATTTGAGGTCCGGTTAACACCATTTGCACGATAAACCATCATATATACCTTTTAAAGCCTTTAGGAGGAGGTATGGTCTATACATGTAAATTATTCTGTTGTTCGACCTCACGAATGCTCCTGCAGTTTCCATGGAACTGATGAAATGAGTGTTCCATCTATACCAAGACTCTTTCGAGGTGGTCTTCGTTAATGATATGTTGGTGTACTATCACACTCGACCTGACCATGCTACCCTTCTTGAGATTGTTTTGAGTACACTGAGAGAGAATTAGTAATATGCTAAGCTCTCAAAATTCCACTTTTGGATGGATCAGATTCACATTTTGGGACTAGTTATCTCAGAGAAATGATCATCATTAGACCCAGATTGAATAAGAGTAGTAGTTTCCTAAGAGAAGCCGAAGAACGTCTTTGAGGTGTGGAGTTTTCTAGGGATGTCTAGATACTATAGATGATTCATACATGTCTTTTCACACTTAGCAGCACCATTGACAGGTTTGACCAAGAAAGGGGTGAAGTTCATATGGTTAGATTCTTGTGATTCATCCTTTTAGGAGATGATAGGGAGGTTGACTTCATCACCGAAACTAGTCTTATAAGAGTCGGGAAAGAGATGCATTGTTTACTATGATGCTTCAAGTATCGGGCTGGGAGCTGTGCCTATGCATGGAGATGGAGTCGTTGCGTACGGGTCTCTATAGTTGAGGCCAAAGGAGAGGAACTACCCGACGCATGATCTCAAGCGGGTAGTAGTAGTTCATGCCCTACGCTGTTGGATACATTATCTTCTGGGAGAGCACTTTTTGGTTTTCACCGGCCACAAGATTCTTATGTACATCTTCATCCAGCGTGATCTGAATCTAAGATAGCATATGTGGGTTGAGTATCTTAATTCCTTTGACTTTGAGCTTTCCGATACACTAAGAACGGGAAATTAAATGAATGATGCATTGAGTAGGAGGACTCAGATACCGTAATTTTAAGAGTCCAGTAGTGAGTGGAAGCCTATGGAACTGTTCTATGAGATGCATTAGTAGGTGCACGACAGACAGGGGCAGACTTTCCTGTCTTCTGTAGCTATTACCTCTACACTTCGTGATCGGGTACGAATGAGGCAGATATCAGATCTTGAAGGTCTAGTCTTATGGGAAAGCATTTCAGGAGAGGACCCTATTCCTGGATGTACAGTTGGAAATTATGAGATATTACATTTCCTGGGACGTGTATGGGTGCTAGGAAACATACACGAGGAGCTGATGCAGGACTTTCATTCCTCATTTTGGGAAGTTCATCCTCACGTCACCACGATGTATCGTGATCTACACCATCAGTATTGGTGGCCAGGTATGAAGATGGATGTTTCTGGTTTTGTCATGAGGTGTTCCACTTCTCAGCAGGTGAAAGCGGAACATCAGCGACCAACTGGTCATTTACAACAGTTACCCATTCCGGAGCGGAAGTAGAATGATGTCACCATGGACTTTCTGACCGGTTTTCCGAGATCTCCTTGAGGGAATGATGAAGTATGGGTTTTCATTGACAGACTCACGAAGGTTGATCACTTATTGTAGATAAAGGAGACATTCAATGTTGATGAGCTATGACAGTTGTACATCTGATAGATTGTACATCTAAATGGAGTTCTACACTCTATTGTTTCATATAGAGATGAGTTCTTTACTTCTCGGTTCTGTCAGGGGATTTAGAAGGCTTTGGGTACATATGTACTTTTGAGTATAGCATACCATCCCCCGATAGATGGTCAGTCTGAGCGTACAATTCAGGTGCTTGAGGATATGATCTGAGATTGAATTCGGGACATTAGATGTTCTTGGGAGAAGCATATACCTCTTGTGGTGTTTTTATATAATAATAGGTTTCAAGAAACATTTCAGATGGTACCTTATAAGGATTTATACGGTAAGCCATGCCGATCATCCTTATGTTGGCGGGAGGTTGAAGAGGCAGCATTGCTAGGACCTCGTCTTGTTCAAGAGGCCTCAGAGCAGATAGAGTTGATTCAGAAGAGGATGGTTAATGCAGAGTCTCGTCAGAAGTCTTATGCTGATTAGTGGAGAAAACATCTGGATTTCGAGGTCAGGGATCCGGTTTTCTTGCGTGTCGCACCGAGGTTGGGACACAAGAGGATTTGGAGATAGGATTAGCTTTCACCATGGTACTTCAGTCTTTTTAAGGTGTTGGAGAGAGTCGTCATGGTCACCTATCGGTTGTAGTTACCTCAGAGGTTCCGAGATATGCACAACTTCTTCCACATTTCATAGATCAAAAATTACTTTTCAGTCCCCTATCATTTATTTCAACCTGAGCAGGTTGTGATTAAAGAAGATGCATCATTTGAGGAGCATCCTATCCATATTTTCTATCACAGTACAAATTTTCTCCATTGGAAGTATGTTCCTCTAGTATGAGTGCTATGGTAGCACGGGCGAGTATAGGAGAAGAATTGGGAGAGAGAGATTGATGTACGATCGCAGTGGCTAGTGTTGTTCGGGGTTTCTTCTTCTATGCCGTGCTAGGGAAATTCAGGGATGAATTTCTTTAAGGGGGGAAGATTTTAAGAACCTGGACCTTCTTTTTAGGTACGTTTTTCCTCTTTACGAAGTTTTTTAGAAAATAGGAGTTTCTGGAAATTTTAGAAGTTCACAACATGTAATTTCTGAGTACATGTCGTGTACTTTGTTGTCGCTCGATGCTATGTGATGGTCATGTCATGGCCACACACACAGCCTTGTAGGGGTGACATAGAGGCTGCCTAAATCAGAGTATGAAAAAACCTAGTACACGCCATGTACTCTAAAAGTACATGTTGTGTACTTTATTTTTTTTCACTAAATGCATTGTGGTCGCATCTTAACCACAAAAATATCTTCTTATCTAGCTTCATCGACTAAGAGCGTCCCGTACGGTTGTGGATCTTCAAAGAACCCCCAACCCTCCATCAGTTCTTTGAATCGACTGATGTCGATTGCATTGGAACTGCATTGGTAAGCTCTTCCTTCTCCTAGATCATTGTTTTCCAATTAATCCTCATTCTCATGTTATCATGGGTTAAGAATTTTGGACGTTTTCATAGATCTAAAACGTTCCAAGGAGATTCAAGTATCGAGATTCGAGTATATCGATCTCCTACCATCGAGGTAGGTGGTTTGTTCCTTTCTGTAGAAAGCCTTTGAGTATTTTGTGCAAATTCCACCAATACTGTTGAATGGTGTATTTCTTGTTTCTTGTTTCGCCCTTATTGTTCGTCTGCTTTTCTTATATGATTGAGTAGAGGATAATATTTTTGAATAGGGTACTTTAAATTTCTTTGGATGCTTTTCCCATGCATGTTTTGCATATTTCTGATCGTTTGGTCTAGTTTTTCCTGTTAGGATATTGCCAGTTACATGCCTGGTTTGTAGGATGGTATGACTGTTCTTTCATGATTAGATGTTGTAGATGCTATCCATGTAGTTCATCATGATACTTTGGCTGTTATGCGATGCGATCCTTGCTGATTTTAAAAAGGGTTGTGAGAACCTATTATAGTAGACCATCTAGAGAATGGGTTAAGGGCTTCTCCATAGTGTCTTTGATTTTTTGATGTGAGACCATAAGGGGAATTGACGTTGAGTTATTCCTCTGAGTTTCTGTAGTTCCTCAACATGGGCCACAAGGGGAATGGGACATTTAGTGCTTCCCTAGAGTGCCTTTAGTACTATACGAGACTATAGGAGGGAATCAGTGGTGAGTGCTTCCCTATAGAGTCTATTCATTAGTTTAACCAAAGGGGTAAGACTGTGTGTGACTCTCAAATAGTTTCTAGTACTTGTAGGTTGAACCATAGGGGTTATGCTGTGAGAACTACCCAGATAGTTACGTTTTTGTTCTACATTCTTGAGTGGATTCTTTCTTGATTGAACATTATATGCTTGAGACTGTGGATTTCTTGCTGCTCAGAATTTTCATGTTTACAGTTTTTTGTACTTTTACCTCCTATATATTCAGAAACTAGTAGTCATAGATATTAGGGTGGTTTCCAACTGGTATTTTTATCTCACACCTTATTTGGTTCATGCTTTTGGACCCAAAAAGATTATATTCTTGCAGGTATCGAAAAAGGAAAACACCCTTCTAATTCAGGTTCTTGATTGCACTAAAGCTGGAGAGCATGGGTCCAAGCCGTGTCTTGTGATGCTGAGGAGTTTCTCATCTGTTTTTCTTTTGTACTTTGGTTTAGTAATTTATTCAGCATTGTGACTTGTTTGACTATTTTCCTAGACATATATGTATCAATAATCATTTAAATATATTTCTACTCTAGCTCTTTATTTATCAGTCTTCTTCTGTTATTTTTGATGGATATTTACTGCTCCCACTGTTGTATGTGTTGTTTATTCCGTTGCATACTCTTCCAATGTGGGTATAATTTCCCCAATATCACATCCAAGGCCCTCGCTTCTAGTCGGAAGCCTCTGGAAATCGGGGAAATGCACCTGAGACCATGTGACCAACCGGGTACGGGGCCCCTATGGGTGGATTCCAGAACTAGGCCACTACACAAAACCACAATATGCTCTTAAATATTGAACTTTATAAAGAACAACCAACGAACCACAAGAAATTATGCCACATTCCCACTCAAAATTTGGGTCTAGGTCAAGCCTCTATCTTCCATTCATGTTCCCATTTCAATTTCACATTCAGATATTCAAGAAATTTGAAAAGGGGGTTACCAATTCTTGAATCCATGAGGGCCCATAACACCTCATGAAATCAATAATTAGATCCCATTGAAACCATACATATAACAGTTTATTTAATAAACTACATTCTATCGGTGTATCATTTTCCAATACATAAGGGCCTATACAACTTATGTTTTGAATGATGACATCACGACTTTGAATACTACACCCAACTAACACAATAGAAGGCACAACTATCTCATAATCTATCACAACAACCTTCAGTGTATAATGCACCTAGATAAAATGGAATCATTCATGGCATGCGACTCTAAAAATTTTCTATATAATTCATGAGATTGTAAAACCTCATCTCATTATGTTTCAATAGAAATAGAACCCAAAGATTAAATTAATTGTAATAGTAGAAATCATCTGAATCACCCAATGGTGAAATCAAATCAAATGTAATAGACAAATCAAGAAAATCATAAATTAATTCCAAGAAATTTGGAATTTCCCTATATGTGAGGTAGCTACTACCAGGCACAGTTTATTACCAAACTCCATTTACTTTCTATCCTAGTAAAATGTCTCCATACAGTAAGTAAAACTAGAAAAAAAAATCTTATAATACCACTTCGTAACATCCCAGACCGGGATACCACGCAAAATGGTTCCCCGAGCCTAGTTGGTCAGAAGGCCTCAAGAACATCTCCCCAAATTCCAGAGGCCACTGACTAGTAGTGAGGGCCTAGGTGAGTTAGTGGGGAGAATATTCCATCATTACTAGAGTATAACAATGGAAGTCAAAATCATGTATTAGCGAAAGTGAATCAATAAGTAGACAACTAAAAGTATTACAAGAATATTGGAATATACATATCAATAAACAGAGGCATCTCATATGAAAAAATGACGCAAAAAACAGCCAAAGTAGGTACAAAGAAATATAATACAGTAAAATTATGAAAATGAACAAAAGAACAAAAAGGTATCCCAACATCATAGGCCATATCATGGTCCTATGCTCCCCGGCTCTAATGCCACATTCAACAACCTATACTAGGGATCTTTCCCCTACCATCACAAGTGACCATATAATCTGTTTTGGTCCCCAATGAGGCCAAACAGGTTGTGAAATAAACATCCCATTAGGAAACCGCCTACGTCTATACAATTATAACATCAATTCTACTAAGGTACAAGAAATTATAAACAATGGGTATGTAAGTGAATATGCCCATGGAATAAGTATACTATAAAAAGTAAAACTAAACAACTACTAATACTGCCTACAAAAGATATTCTACTCCTAACAAGATAGTTATAACATGTAAACAAGTCACAAAACCATGATGTACATCCATATGTTTAACGCCAGCATTAACCACACTGTATAAGGTGAAAAAGTATCCCACATCCATGATATATATTGAATTAGAATCCCATATCCATATCATATAATGAAATGTATATTTTGAGGTCCGGATCCAAGGAGTCTTCTTACCAAGGAATCCATGTAATAAATATCTAGACCACGGAGGGTCGGATCCAAGGAGGTTGTCTGAGGCATCCCATCAAGTCCCATGGGAATCCCTGGTGGAAACTCGGTTAGTCACTGGGTGGGGTCCTAGGATCAAGGAAATAAAAAATCCTATGTGAGCCCGAGCAAGCCGAATTCAAGGGGTAGCAAGGCCTCAGGAATCACATGGAATCATGACCCAAGGGGTAGAATCAACCCAAGGTGTCAACTACCGCATTACAGATCCAAGGAGAGTAGTCCAAGACATCTATCTAAACATTTAAATAAGCATTCCAGAATTCAATCATTCAAGTTAATCATTTATTACATAGTGAGTATTCCTACTCAGGAAAAAATAGCACAATCCATAAGTATACCCACTAATGGAAAGCATTTAACATAGTCATATGGTCCTAACCTCCCATATAAACAATTTAACATGTCACTAATCATTTACATATAAGTATACACACCCATATTTTCCATTAAACATTTCAATTTTCCAAAACAGGAAAGGCATAACTTGATATTCCAAGAGGAAGAGGAAGTACATCTCCTAATCTATCAACTCAAGTTATTAAGTCATTAACAAGCTACCTCTGACTAGGAATGAAAAAGAAAACACCACTTGGGTGGTTTAAACAGGAATAAAAAAGTTATTCTATTTAGGTGCACCCCTAGGGGGAATCTAAACAATAAAGGGTACCAAAACACCTAAACAGAACCCATGGTCATCCTCACTAGGTCCAACTACAGATACTAAAAAATACTCGCTAAAAAACAAGAGCTCTTCAGAAATTCTGACATGTGTAATTTCATCCTAACTATTGAAAAACACCAAGAAATGAAAAAAGAAATTATATACCACCTACTTTTCTTCTGTAGTATACAACATGTCAGGTATCGTGTCTTGATTCTTCTCTGTTTGGACAAAATCTATTTAACAAACAAAGAATGGAATATTAAGGCCTGTGAGCCTAAATCAAAAAATCACAGTTTTTTATACGAAAAAACATGAATGACTAAAATGGAATTTAGTACATACCGATATGGTTCCAACATGATGGACAATGCTCGAATTGGAGTCCATATGGATTCGATATATAAAAACTAGTGTAGAAGTGTTTTGGGTTCAAAAATGGAGGAAAATATTTTGTGGGTAAAAAATAAGAGCTACTATCTTTTTTATAAAAAACCCACTACAAAACTACATGGTGTGTACCTCAAGTACACGGCATGTACTCCAACAAATTTTTTTCTATGCCAGATGGACTACATGTTTGGATAGCTGAGTATAGGACATGTACTTGAAGTACAAGACATGTACCTGGCATGCAGAAAGATTACAGCATGTTTTCTCCTTTATTTCCCAAAAACAACCCAACCATCCCATGACTAGACCTAGGTTCTGAGCCATAAAGGAATGTAAAATAATTTAACCCAAATAGAAGATATGTACCTGATGAAAAACTCGAGATCATACAAGTGACCTTTAGCACATCCTCTTGCACTCTACATCTACACCGCACACCTCCTCTACAACCCTTGCCACCTCCCCCACGACCCTATGCCTATACAATCTGCCTCCTCCACTGTGTCCCTCCAGACCTGACAAACACTTTCAATTACTATCGTACCATCCCCACCTTATGACTGTTGCCCTCCTCTACCTTACTCACTCAAACCACGTCATCCCTGACCCTCCCTGCTCGATCCCAACAATCCCTGACCTTCACCACCCATCCTTCCCTGTTTGACGTATACCCTAATAATCATTTGGATTAATCACCGCCTTTTATATTCATGTCATTCATTATAATTCACATACAGGGATTGAGATAAATATTGTTGGGTTCCTTTGTGGTTTATTCAACACAAAGAATTTATCCTATGCAGTACATTTGTTTCACTACTTAATCACATATATTTGAAACTATAGTTTTTCATAGAATTCAATTTCACAATTATTTTTTTGTTATTAATGGACATTAAATATAATATCGTCTCTTTATCCTTTTAATTATATTTAATCTACTGATATTATTCCCTCTCATACTCCTTACTATTTCCCATAAATTACTTCCTACCCTACATGTATATATTTTGTTCAACCCAATCAACTTAGAATGTAGTATGTACTTACTGGTAAGTAATAAAGGTAAACCATGATGTCCTTTTATTCCAGACCTCGTCAATGTATTGGAAAATGATGAGATATTTTTATACCATCCTTCAATTATGGATGTGGTCTCATGTATTCTAATGGATGGGGTTCAATTAATTCTGATAAGATGTTTAGTTGTACAAATCCTATTCCTTGTACTTGTAATTGATTTAAATTAGATTGAGGGTCATTAGAACCTTTAAAATGAACATGTTGAGCCCTAAATCTAGAATAATGTACTTATCCTCTATTGTTGACTTGCTAGGCTCAGATTTCTATTTTGAATGAATCCTTTGTATAACACACCCTCGTAATCAAAAGGGGAAGATCACATGGAATTAAATTCAAAATTTACCATCAAAATATGAAAAATAAATGAATTGACATGGAAGAAGATGATGGTTTTATTATTACTATTTTCATTTTTTCAGGTAATGTTAATATTAGAATATGAATGATGATGTTTTACTTGTGTTTTAACATACATATTCCACTACATTGTTCATTAGTTGTTTCATTACAAAGTAATAACATCATAATCACTAATATACTGATATGTTATTATAAATATTTTCACCTTCTATCCATCCTACGGAAAACAAAATAACCGTGCGTGCGTACTTACGGAATACCATCTCCACACCGTGGTGTAATTAGTTTTTCCACCACGACCTTACTTAGATGGGTATAATGGTGTAAATAAAAATTATATATAGTTATTATAACATCATACTGATTCAGATATATTATATCATCCACTACAATTCAATTCAATAATTATGGGAACGATATCATTGCTCGTGCGTACGTACGGATTACCGTCTCAACGACGTGATGAGATTCATTCTCCATGTTAACCACACAAGAATGATTATAAAGTATATATAATGAATAATAATGAAATATATGACAGGATAAAGCTACTATATTCATGTATATATATATATATGTGTCATCTAATTACTTCCATTCAATTCAATAAGGAAAAGAAAACAGTGTTCATGCGTACGTACGGCCGACCGTCTCCATGAACAGTGTATTTAATTTCATTTATCTATCTATTATATAAATATATATACTGAATATATATTATATATAAATTATGATTTACATTCTGGAAGTAATTAAATCATGATATAAGTAATAATAATATCAATAATAACAAATAGAATCACGTATGATAAATGAAACGATTTTACCAAAAACGCTGCTTTAACATGGAATTTTCAAAATAACGTGTAATATGAAGTCATAATGGAACCATATATGATATCATAACAATGAATTTGATTCTATAAAAATTCAATGACATTATTTAAATGATTGTACAGGAGTTTCAGATACATATGAATCATACCGGACATAAGTTAATGGATAACATTTCCAATCTCGTTTTTTCCGAGTTTGTTTATTCATAAGTATTTACCAGGGTTATATTTATCAACCATGTCCATGTATTATAAAAATGGTTTCATGTATGTTTAAAGTCCTTTTTACCCAATTTCTTCTTTTACTACATTGTATGTAAGGAATCATTCTTTTTTTTACTAAACGAGGTACTTTTTGACTTTTCCGGCAAAAGTAGAAGAAGAATGTTTTTTTAACTTATACGACATGAACATATTTTTAAGGTTTTATAACGCCTTATTTTCATGAAGCTTACTCTTCAATATTTCATGAATATTTTCATCAAATTCCTTTTCATTCAAAATTTGATGGCATTTTTTGAAAATAAAATTATTTTGAAGAAGAAAGGATATTTTTTTCAAGAATTCATTTCATGTGTTTTATCAAAACTATTTTCTATCTAAGATGACATTATTTATCATGTTTATGTTTCAAGTATAATGTCTCTATTATTTACATGGTTTAATTTTTCTTATGGTTAAATGATATCCATTTGTTTTATATGGATTATGGGATGATGTGATGATGTTTATGACACCCATTTTTTTCTTTTGGTTATGATGAGTGTTTTATGTTTATTTTGTGGCACAAGTAATAATGATTTCATTATGAGATGGGTGGGACCTATATCTCCCTCCAATGCTTTGGGTAATGATTTATATCTAATGAGATAGACATGACTGGAAAAATAAGTTAATCTGATTCAGTGATATAGGACTGGAACGAGGAGTGAACTCGATTCAGAAAGGGACTTTGTCCACTAAGATGGTATTGTCAGAAATACCTTGGCTACTATGGAAATCATAACCTGTGCTAAATGGTTTCCACAATTACATGTTTTATTCCCATGCTATTTTATCATGATTAATGTTTCTTTATGATATATTCCTTATGTACTGCCTTGTTTTATGTCATTACTCATGATTTTGATGTTTAAACATTATGTTAATGTTTTTTGTTCAAATGTATATGATTTCTTTTATTTCCACCATGCTTACCCTTACTGAGCATTTGAGCTCACCATTAATATGTTTTTTTTCCCCAATATTTAAATAAAGTTTTTAGGTAAGGGAAAAAATAGGGAAGATCGTTATGGGAGATTTTGAAAATCTTTCACCACGATTAGAAGATTATCTACCGAGTTTCCAAAGACACTAAAATATTATGGTTCTTGTTTTTCTGTTTTTGTTATTTATTATGTATTCCTCAAAATTAATGTAATTTTTATGTACGTCAAGTAAGGGTCTCTATAGTTGGTATTAGAGGAGGGGTTTAGTCAACATTTGGAAACTAGGATGCGAAAACATTAGTGAGATCCCTAGAGATATTTCTAAGGTATGTCTAGGGATGTCCCTAAGGTTAAGTATAAGTATAGGTTATAGTCCTAGAATTACGGTAATGATCATAGAATTAAATATATGATCTTAGATATTTAAGTTACACCCCCTTTATTATGTTGTTTTCCCTATCATGATTTTTTCCTCTCACACTATTATTTTTGGGTTTTAGATGATTGATGGAACCCGAAATAACTATGTTGATCAATGTAATGGACAATGGAATGATTGTCCTTCTTAACAGACCAATGTTCTAGGAGATGTATTGAAAATTCTTATTGCTATACTTACACAAGCTATGAATCATTGTGGACTTCAAAATGAGGAGAGAAAGGAACAATATTCTATTGAGTCCTTCATGAGACAACGTCCACCTTCGTTCGGTGGTTCTTCTGATCCACATTTTGTTTAACAATTGATTAATACCATTGAAAAGATATTTTCAATACATTGATTTTCAGAGTATGAAAAAGTCATTTTAGATGTTTACCATTTATAAGGTGAAGCAGACTAGTGGTGGACTCTAATTAATAATACAAGGCCCCAAGATGAAATTGAATACATGGAATGGGATGAGTTCAAGAACATACTTTTCAATAAGTACTTCCCTCGTATTCTTTGATCAATGATAGAAAAGAAGTTCCTTAAGCTTATGAAAAAGGATGATGAATCTTTTGGCATATACAAAGAAAATTTTACAAGGCTTTCAAGGTATGCATCTGACTTTATCATCCAACCTGAATGTAAATTTTATCGATTCTTCAATGGCATAAAACCAATTCTTCGAAGGGCATTATCTATAAGAGACTTCAGTAGCTACGAATAAATTTTATGTTGTGTTGTCAAGGTATAACTGGATGTTGGTGTAACATATCCATCTCATGGATTTGACAAGACACTAAAGATGGAGTTCAAAGAAAAATATCAGAACAATGGTGAAAAGAAGATGAATGTTTCTTTATGCTCAATGTGTGGAAAAAAGCATGGTGGAGATTTTCTAAAATGAACTAGAAAATGTTTCATGTGTGGAAAAGAAGTTTATCATGTAGTTGAGTGTCGAAGTAATGGGAAAAAGGTAGCTAATTATGTGAATAGAGAAAAGACTACATAGAATGCTCCACCAACACTTCAATGCTTCAAGTGCAAGGAAATGGGTCATTATGCTAATCAATGCACTAATCCAAGGGTTAATGATGATCGAAATGAGCAAACTATTAAGTCAAATGATAAAGGGATGTCACATGATATCACTGTTGGCGATGTTGAATATTACAACGATGTGGTGGATTGATAATTTGTTTATGTAATGGATTCCAAAATAATGTTGTATACAGTATCGTGGAATATTGGAATATTTTTGTATTAGTCTATTGTGGTTTGTAATAATTTTATGGTACCGGTAACCATGAAAAGTAATTCAAATATTTTGGAAATCAGATGATATGTGCATAATGAAGGGATAAGAAATAAAATAATATTAATGAGCTTATGACTGATATATGGAAAAAGTGATATCATGTATTGAGTATATTGAAATTTTGGTAATTTGGAATGTGGAAAGAGTTACCTTTTGACAACAATCATTTTTTCACTATGATTCTATGGTAATTCTTGGTGCAATAGAATACAAGATTAATGTATTCACGTGTTTGGAATGTGGTCAACAAGATATATCTTATGATATATGGGTGATAAAGGATGGTATTCACATGATCAGTAGATGACATTTCTAGTAATTGTTTTCTTTATACTATGAGCATGGACAGAAGTATTTTGGATAAGTCTTAAGGTTGGAATGGATTAAGTTGGATATCAGATAGTATTTTTTATGGATAGAATGTTTTGTTTGATATTATTGATGGGATGTTATACAAATGTAGTTTTATAAAAAGGAAAACTCGTATGACGGGTGAGAACTCGTCACGTCAGACAATGTTGAGGGAATCGAACCCACAACCAATGTGCAGAAGCCCTTTGTCACCCACCACTGGCCTACAGGAAGTCCCTGGTTATTGAAACTAGTTTTTTTTAATCGGTATGATAGATGAAGTATAAGTATATTTTTTAAATCATATATGATTAACCTCACCATATATGGACTTATGTATATTTGATAACTTTTGCTAACCTTTTGTTTGAGACATATAGAATGACCCATCATTCTATCACATGATCTGCTAACACCTCACGAATGAAAAATTCAACTTCATTTCTTTTAGAGATGAAGTGGAAATTGTTCAAGGCACGAACAATGGTGGGATTATACCGAAATAAAGTATGTATTTCTTCAAATTCAAATTCTTCAACTTTAGAGAAATGATATTGAAAACCAAAAATGTTGTCCTATTACTCTTATATCCAATGAATCAGATGGTACCATAGATCATCCCAAATTTTTGTCTTTTTCATAGCCATTATCTCTACCACTCTACATCAGAACATGATGGTCAGATTTCTCCTGCGTAAACATATTTTCACCTATGATCCCCTAAGTGGAAACCCAGTGATGAGGTAATTTGGGTAACCGTTATGTTTCATAATTCATTTTTTAAAATTGAGTTTTATTATTCCTTTTTATGATGTTGGTTTATATGAAGTAAACATTCAAGTAGTAAACCATTTATAACCCCGACGAATTTCGAGGTCAAAATTCATTTTAAGGGGGGTAGAATATAACAACACGAGATTTTATGAGAATTATTATTTTTAATTTCATTGATTTCTTGTGTTTTACACTACACCAAATGGAGCCTTCACTACTCGCACCCCTGATTTGGCTTGCATTACACAAAATCGTGTCCTTCCTTGATAGCGTGTGTAGTACGTAATACCGGGTTTCACTAAACAATGATATATTGTTATAATATTATTATGGACTGGCCTTTATGAATAGTATTCACTAAAATTTGAATTTTATAACATTATTATTCATCTTAATCATTGTCTAGAACATGGTATGAAAACAAAATAAATTTTTCGGGTAAAATATGAAATTTTCAAAAAATGTTGTTTTTCCACCTTTTGATGGTGCACCCACTTTAAATCTAGTTATTGAAATTTTTATAAGTTCAATCTGAAAAAATAAAATTATTCTTTGGAATTAGGATAAAAAAATTGAATTTTGATACTTTTTTCATATTATTCTGATAACTTTCATATTTTATTGAATAGTAAAAACATGCTATATTTTAATTACAAACAACTTTTTTCATCGCAATAATTAATATAGTTAGATTATCTTATTAATTGGTTTTAAAGTGTAATTAGAATATATTTTAACCATTTAATACAATGTTGGTCTTTTGAATTAATTTGACTTTGAAATTGGACATAAAAAAGTTTTGATCTTTTGATAGTTATTGTTTCTTAAAAAACGCTATTTGTTTTGATAAGGGGAATTAATTTTAAAATTAATTAGTTACACTTCTATGTTTTGAATTTGGAAAAATAGACATAATATTTTAATTAAGAATATCAAATATATCTTTGGCTAGATTTTTGGTATTTTACTAAAAAACATCAATTATTGATGAATAGTGAAACCACTTAGTGGTAGTTAAAAATGCAGACTCATTCATTTAAATGAAATTTTACCACTTCTGTAAATTGAATTTCAGAAATATTACATACATGTATGTTATCAATAAATAAAAATGTGGTTCAATAAGATGAAAATAAATTTCGGTGAATAGTAGATTTTGACTTTTATTTACCACTATTAAAGGTAAATAGGTTAATTCAAGGTTAAAAGAATATTGTAATAATTGAAAATTACCTTTACACTTGTCCCAACTTTATTGGATGATTAGTGGCTGACCAAAGTAATCCTTGGGTCGATGTTGGGATCCCATTGAGCAACTTGGTAGTGATAATGACAATTTGGATTAATTAATTTAATGTAAAGAAAAAATTGAAATTAACAAAAATCTTTTAGTAATTAGTTTTTCAAAGGTTTTATATAAATTATATTTTAGACTAAATATATTCATTAGAATCTTAAAATATTTCCTACATGGTGGTATTTGTTTATAATTTTTAGACATCAAATAAATTTAATTATTTATGACACAATAATGATGCATTATTTAGCTCATTATTAAATGATTTAAATAAATAAGATTATAATGATTAAAATATTATCCAAAACATGTCCAATTCTGATTTTATGATTTTATTTCGACCATGAGTCATATTATCTTCAATTTTAATGATTTTTGGACCTTTTGAAACTGATCTTAAGTTTATAATAAAATAATATTTTCACACATTCCAAAGGTTCCCCTCTCGTCCCTTATAAAAGGGCACCTCCTCCATCTTCTATTTAAACAAATTTGAGCCTTCATGCTTGGAAAAACCCTTCCCATTTCTATTCTCCACATCCCTAGATTCATTATAGAGGTTTTGGGCTTCTCAAAAGACCAACTATAGTGCCATAAAAGGAATCATAAAAGAGGTGTGTCAGAGAAGAGGTAATCTCTTCTACTGATTGTTTCAAGTTTATTTATTTTTCAAATTCTTATTATTTAGTTGTTTCATTATAAAGTAATAACATCGGAATCAATAATATACTGATATTTTATTAGAAATATTTTCACCTTCTATCCATCCAATGGAAAACCAAATCACCGTGCGTGCTTACGTATGAAATATCATCTCCACACCGTGGTGTAATTAGTTTTTCCACCACCACCTTACTTGGATGGGTATAATTGAGTAAAGACTAACTATATGTAGTTATTATAACATCATACTGATTATGAGATATTATATCATCCAATCCAATTAAATTCAATAATTATGGGAATGATATCATCGCTCGTGCGTACGTACGGATTACCGTCTCACCGACGTGATGAGATTCATTCTCCATGTTAACCACACAAGAATGATTATAAAGTATATATAATTAATAATAATGAAATATATGACAGTATAAAGATACTAGATTTATGTGTGTATATATATATATGTCATCTACTTACATCCATTCAAGTCAATAAGGAAAAGAAAACAGCGTTCATGCGTACGTATGGCTGATCGTCTCCATGAACTGTGTATTTAATATCATTTATCTACTATTATATATATATATATATTGAATATATATGATATATAAATTATGATTTAGATTATGGAAGTAATTAATCACGATATAAGTAATAATAATATTAATAACAAAAAATTGAATCACGTACGATAAATGAAACGATTTTACCCAAAACGCAGCTTTAACATGGAATTTTCAAAAGAACGTGTAATATAAAGTCATAAATGAACCATATATGATATCATAACAATGAATGTGATTCTGTAATAATTCAATGAATTTATATAAATCATTATACAGGAGTATCAGATACATATAAATCATACAAGACATAAGTTAAGGGATAACCTTTCGAATCTCGTTTTTTCCGAGATTGTTTATTCGTAAGTATTTTCAGGGGTTATATTTATCATCCATGTCCCTATATTATAAAAATGGTTTCATGTATTTTTAAAGTCCTTTTTACCCATTTTTTACTTTTACTACATGTTATGTAATGAATCTTTCTTTTTTTACCATACGAGGTACTTTTTGACTTTTCCGGCAAAAGTACGAGAATAATGTTTTTTAACTTATACGGCATGAACATATTTTTATGGTTTTATAACGCCTTATTTTCATGAATCTTATTCTACAAGATTTCATGAATATTTTCAAAAAAATAATTTTCATTTTAAATAGCATGGCATTTTTTGAAAATAAATTGATTTTGATGAAGAAAGGATATTTTCCTCAAGAATTCATTTCATGTGTTTTATCAAGACTATTTTTCATCTAAGATGACATTTCTAGCATGTTTATGTTTCAAGTATAATGTGTCTATTATTTACATGGTTTAATTTTTCTTATGGTGAAATGATATCCATTTGTTTTATATGGATTATGGGATGATGGAATTATGTTTATGACACCCATTTTATTCATTGGGTTATAATGAGTGTTTTATGTTAATTTTTTGGCCCATGTAATAATGATTTAATTATGAAATAGGTGGGACCTATATATCCCTCTAATACAATTGGTAAAGATTTATATCTCATGAGATAGACTTGGCTGGAGTAGTAAGTTAATCCAATTCAGTGATACAGGATTGGAACGAGGAGTGAACTCGATTCAGAAAGGGACTTTGTCCACTAAGATGGTCTTGGAAGCAATGCCTTGGCTACTATGGAAATCATAACCTGTACATAATGGTTGCCATAATTACATGTTTTATTCCAATGCTATTTTATCATGATTAATGTTTCTTTATGATCTATGCCTTATGTACTGAAATTGTTTTTTGTGATTTCTCACGATTTTGATGTTTAAACATTATGGTCATGTTTTTTTCAAATGTATATGATTTGTTTTATTTTCTCCAAGAATACCATTACTGAGCATTTGATCTCACCTTTTGTATGTTTTCTTTTCCTCAGGATATAAAGAATGGTTTTAGGTAAGATAAAAATAAGGTAAGATCTTTATGGGAGATGTTGAAGATCTTTCACCGCCATTAGAAGATTATATCCCGAGTTTCCAAAGACACTAAAATATTAAGGTCCTTGTGTGTCTGTTTTAGTTATGTATTAAGTATTCCTCAAAAGTAATGTAATTTTTATGTTCGTCAAGTATGGGTCTCTATAGTTGGTATCAGAGAATGGTTAGTTCAACCTTTGGAAACTAGGATGCGAAAACATTAGTGATATCCCTAGAGGTATTTCTAAGGTATGTCTAGGGATTTCCCTAAGGTTAAGTATAAGTATATGTAATAATCCTAGAATTACGGTAACGATCATAGAATTAAATATAAGCTCTTAGATAATTATGGCAGAACCCCATTGTTATGTTGTTTTCCCTATCATTATTTTTTTGTAATGTGAAACGGGCGGGCCGGGGCGGGGCAGGCTAAGCCCGCACGGGTTTGAGCCCGCGGGGTTTTGTCCACAAAATCCCACATATAATGCGAACAAAAATTTTCATGCCTGCCCGACCCTGCATAAACCTACGAGTTGCCCCGGGTTGCCCGCGGGATTACCTACATTTACAAAAAGATAATATTTATAATCATTTAAATACTGTATTTTTTATCATTATTAATGGTATTTGTGGGGAGAAGTATGAATTAACAATAACTAGAGTTTTAAAGGATGTGATGGAACATTTTTTTGCTGGTTAATGGTGGCACGTGGTAATGGAAATGTGGTGGTTAATTGTTGCGATAGAAATTAGGTGAGTGATCTGTGATGGGCGATGAATGATAATGTTGGTTGTGTGGTGATGTGAACAAATAAACCTGTGAATGAATGAAGTCTCTCCAGGTAACGACCAGTTTCAGAGGAAATTATTGGTTTTGTCACGAGGTTCTATACAATTATATTAATAAAATAATAATATTAAATAATAACTAAATTAAATCAACCTACGAAATATTATGATTATAATAACTCTTATAGAATTGAAACCATGCGCAGGGGCGATGAGTTCCATTTTTCAAGAGATGGGTTGACACACCATGTAAAATGGTTAATAATTAAAATATAAATAATATAATATCATATTAAAACAATAAATATAGACCTATTTAAAATTCACATGTGAATAAATGGTGAATTAATATGACCTCTACGGTGAGAAATCATATGTCACCATTTAACCATGATTTTTTATTAAAAAAGTTAAATTTTAAAGAAATGTATATTGAAATAATAATAGTTTTTTTTAAATTGAGCCCGCGGGCAATCCCACACCCGCGTGGGCTCAACCCGCATTAACCCGCACCCGCGCAGGCTCAACCCACATTGGCCCGCACTCTAAAAAGTCAAATTTTTTAGGCCCGCCCCGCCCCACATCCGCCCCACATCCGCAAAGCCCAAAGGCTGCGAGACCTCTTTGCATCACTATGATTTTTTCCTCTCACACTATTCTTTTTGGGTTTTAGACGATGGTTGGAACCCGAAAGAACCGTGTTGATCAATGTAATGGACAATGTAGTGATTTTCCTTCTGATCAAACCAATGTTCTGGGAGATGGGGTGAAAAATATTATTGTTATACTTACACAATCTATGAATCATTTTGGAATTCCAAATGAGGAGAGAAAGGAACAATATTCTATTGAGTCCGTCATGAGACAACATCCACCTTTTTCAGTGGGTCTTCTGATCCACTTGTCGCTGAACAATGGATTAGTACAATTGAAAAGATAGTTTCAATACTTCTATGTTCATAGCATTAAAAAGTCATATTAGCTGTTTACCGTTTATAAAGTGATGTAGACTAGTGGTGTACTCTAATTAATAATACAAATCCCCAAGATGAAATTGAATCCATGGAATGGGATGAGTTCAAGAACTTGATTTTAAATAAGTACTTCCCTCATATTCTTCGAACAAAGATGGAAAAGGAGTTCCATGAGATTAAGAAAAAGGACGATGAATTTGCTGGTATATACGAAGAGAATTTTACAAGGCTTTCAAGGTTTTCATATGACTTTATCATCCAACAAGAATGTAAAGTTAATCAATTATTGAGTGGCTTAAAACCAATTCTTCGAAGGGAATTAGCTAAATGAGACTTCAGTAGCTATGAAGAAATTTTGTGTTATGATGTCAAGGTAGAACTGGAAGTTGGTGTAACATATCCATCTCATGGTTTTGATAAGAAACTGAAGATGGAGTTCAAGGAAAAATCTCAGAACAACGGTGAAAAGAAGATGAATGTTTCATTATGCTCAAAGTGTGGAAAGAAGCATGGTAAAGATTGTCTAAAAGGAAGTAGAAAATGTTTCATGTGTGGAAAAGAATGTCATCGAGTAGTTGAGTGTCGATGTAATGGGAATAAGGTAGTTAATGATTTGAATTGAGAAAAGTCTACAGAGAATTCTCCACCAACACTTCAATGCTTCAAGTGCAAGGAAATGGGGCATTATGCTAATCAATGCCCTAATCCAAGGGTTAATGTTGAATGACATGAGCAACCTCTTAATGAAAATGTCAATGGTATGTCACATGCGATAACTATTGGTGATGTTGAATATTAAAACGATGTGTTGGAATGATTAATTGTTTATGTAATGGATTCCAAAATAATGTTTTATATAGTATCGTGGTATATCAGAATATTTATGTATTAGTCTATTGTGGTTTTCAATAATTTTATGGTACCGGTAACCATGAAAAATAATTCCAATATTTTGTAAATTAGATAATATGCAGATAATGAATGGATAAGGAGAAAATAATATTAATGATATTATTACTAATATAAAGACAAAGTGATATCATGGTTTGAGTATATCGATCTTTTGGGATTTTGGTATGTGGAAGGAGTTACCTTTTGACAACATTAATATTTTCACTATGGTTCTATGGTATTTCATGTTGCAAGAGAATACAAGATTAAGGTATTCATGTGATTTTAATGCAATCAAGAAGATATATCTTATGATATATGGGTGATAATTGATGGTATTCACATGATCGGTAGATGACATTTCTGATAATTGTATTCTTTATACTATAAGCTTGGACATAAGTATTTTGGATAAGTCTTAAGGTTTTAATGGATTAAGTTGGACATCAAAAAGTATTGTTTAAGGATAGAACATATTTTTGATGTTATTGGTGGGATGTTATTATAATTTTGTTTTCGAAAAATGACTACCCATAGGACGTGCAACAACCCATTGTGTCAGACAAGGATGAGGGAATCGAACCCACAACCAATGTGCGATAGGCCTTTATCTCCTACCACTGGCCTACAAGAAGTCCCTAGTTTGTAGAAACTTGTTTTATTTTAATAGGTATGATATATGAATTATAAGTCCATTTTTAGAATCATATATGATTAACCTCACCATAGATGGACTTATGTATACATGATAACTTTTTCTAACGTTTTGTTTGAGACATATGGAATGACCCATAATTCTATCACATGATCAGCTAACAACACACGAATGAAAAATTCAACTTCATTTCTTTTAGAGACGAAGTGATAATTGTTCATGGAATGAACAATGGTGGCATTATACAGAAATAATGTAAGTATTTATTCTAATAAAAATTCTTCATCTTTAGCGAAGTCATCTTGAAAACAAATTTTTTTTCCTAGTGCTATTATATCTGATGAATCAGACGGTACCATTATCATCACAAAATTATAGCTTTGTGATTTTCGGCTTTTTTATAGCCATGCTCTCTACGACTTTACATCAGAACTTGATGGTTAGATTTCTCTTCCATATCCATATTTTCACATATGATCTCCTATGTGGAAACCCAGTGATGAGTTAATTTGGGTAACCGTTATGTTTCATACATAATTGTTTAAATTATATTTTTAGTATTACTTTTTACGATGTTGGTTTCTAGGAATAAAACATTCAAGTAGTAAACCATTTATAACCCCGATTGATTTCGAGGGAAAAAATCATTTTAAGGGGGGTAGAATCTAACAACATGATATTTTATGAGAATTATTCTTTTTAATTTCATTTATTTCTTGTGTTGTACGCTACAAAAAATTGATCTTGCACTACCCGCATCCCTGATTTGTCTTGCATTACACGCAATCATTTCCTTCCTCGATAGCATGTGTAGTACGCAATACCGGGTTTCACTAAACTACGATATATTGTTATAATAAAAATATGGACTAGCTGTTATGAATAGTATTGACTACATTTTGAATTTTATAACATTATTATTCATCTTAAACATTTTCTAGAATGTGGTATGAGAAAAAAAAATTATTCGGGTAAAATAAGTAATTTTTAAAAAATGCAGTTTTTCCGCCTTTTGATGGCGCACCCACATTAAATCTAGTATTTGAAATTTTTATAAGTTCATTTTGAAAAAATAAAATTTTTATTTGGAATCAGGATATAAAATTTTAATTTTGATATTTATTCATATTATTCTAATAACTTTCATATTTTAATGAATAGTAAAAATGCGCTATATTTTAAATAAAAACAACTTTTTTCATCATAATAATATATGTGGTTGGATTATATTTTTAATTGGTTTTGAAGATTAATTATAATATATTTTTACCTTTTAATACAATTTTGGTAATTGGAATTAATTTCACTTTAAAATTGGACATAAACAAGTGTAGATCTTTTGATAGTTATTGTTTCGTAAATACACGCTATTTGTTTTGATAAGGATAATTAATTTTAAAATTAATTAATGCCACTCCAATGTTCTGAATTTGGAAAATTTGACATCATTTTTTAATCCAAAATATCAAATATAGCTTAGGCTGAATTTTTGGTATTTTTCTAAAAAACATCAAATTTTGATGAATAGTGAAACCACTCAGTGGTAGTTAAAAAAACTGACTTTCATTTAAATGAAATTTTACCACTTCTATGAATTTAATTTCAAAAATCCAACATACATGGTTGTGATAAATAAATAAAAATGTGGTTCAATAAGATGAAAATAATTTTTGGTGAATAGAAACTTTTGACTTTTATTTACCACGGTTAAAGGTAAATAGATTAATTCAAGTTTAAAAAGTTATTATTATAATTCAAAATTATCTTAACACTTGTCCCAACCTTATTGGATGAGTAGTTTCTGACCATGGGAATCCTTGGATCTATTTTGGGATCCCATTGAGCCACATGGTAGTGATAATGACAAATTGGATTAATTAATCTAATGTAATGACAAAATTGACATTAACAAAAATCATATAGTATTTAATTTTTATAAGGTGTTAAATTAATTATATTTTCAACTATAAATATTCATTGTAATTCTAAAAATATTTCCTACATGATGGTATTTATTTTATAATTTTTATACATCAAGTAAATAAAATTACTTATGACACAATAATGATGTTGTATTTAACACATTAATAAAGGATTTAAATAAATTTGATTATAATGATTAAAATATTATCCAAAACATATCCAATTCGGATTGGAATATTTTATTTCGACCATGAGTCATCTTATCTTCATCTTTAAAGATTTTTGGACCTTTTGAAACAGAAGATAAGTTTATAATAATATAATATTTTTACACTTTCCAAAGGTGCCCCTCTCCTCCCTTATAAAAGGGCACCTCCTCCCTCTTCTATTTAAACAACATTGAGCCTTCAAGCTCGTCCAACCCCTGCCCATTTCTCTTCTACACTTCCCTAGTAATGTTCTGGAGGTTTTGTTCTTCTCAAAAGACCAACTCCAGTGCGTTAAAAGGAAGCTTAAAAGAGGTGCGTCAGAGAAGAGGTAATATCTTCTACCGATTCTTTCAAGTTTATTTTTTCTTCAACATATTATTATTTAGTTATTTATTTATAAATTAATAACACCAGTATCAATAATATACTGATATATTATTATAAATATTTTCACCTTCTATCCATCCTACGGAAAACCAAATCACCGCGTGTGCGTACGTACGGAATACCATCTCCACGCCGTTTTATAATAAGTTTTTCCACCACCACCTTACATGGATGGGTATAATGGAGTAAAGAATAACCATATATAGTTATTATAACATCATACAAGTTCTGAGATATTATATCATCAACTCTAATTCAATTAAGTAATTATGGGAATGATATCATCGCTCGTGCGTATGTACGAATTACCCTCTCCACGACGTGATGAGATTCATTCTCTATGTTAACCACACAAGAATGATTATAAAGTATATATAATAATTATTAATTAAATATATGATAGGATAAAGCTAATTTATTTATATATATATATATATTTCATCTACTTACTTCCATTCAAGTCAATAAGGAAAATAAAATAGCATTCATGCCTACGTACGGTCTACCGTCTCCAAGGACGGTGTATTTAATTTCATTTATATATCTGTTATATATATATATATACTAAATATATATGATATATAAATTTTTATTTAAATTATGGAAGTAATTAAATCATTATATAATTAATAATAATATCAATAGCATCAAATCGAATCATGTATGATAAATGAAACGTTTTTACCCAAAACGCTGCTTTAACATGGAATTTTCAAAAGAATGGGTAATATAATGTCATAAGTGAACCATATATGATATCATAACAATGAATATGATTCTATAATAATTCAATGAAATTTTTTATATAATTAAATTGGTGGTTCGGATACATATGAAGCATAACGGACATAAGGTAAGGGATAACCTTTCCAATCTTCTTTTTATCCGAGATTGTTTATTCATAAGTATTTATTAGGGTTATATTTATCATCCATGTCCCTATTTTCTAAAAATGGTTTCATGTATGTTTAATGTCCTCTTTACCCATTTTTGACTTTTACTACATGGTATGTAAGGAATCTATCATTTTTTACCATTTGAGGTACTTTTTGACTTTTCCAGAAAAAGTACGAGAAGAATGTTTTTTTAACTTATATTGCATGAATAGATTTTTAGAGTTTTATAAAGCCTTATTTTCATGAAGCTTACTCTACAAGATTTCATGAATATTTTTTCAACAAATTATTTTTCTTTTAAAATTTCCTGGAATTTTGTGAAAAGAAAATGATTTTGGAGAAGAAAGGATATTTTCCTCAAGAATTCATTTCAAGTGTTTTATCAAAACTATTTTCCATCTAAGATAAATTTATTTATCATGATTATGTTTCAAGTATAATGTCTCTATTATTTACATGGTGTAATATTTTTTATGGTAAAATGATATCCATTTGATTTATATGGATTATTTGACGATGGGATGATGTTTATGACACCCATTTTATTCATTGGGTTATGATTAATATTTTATGATTATTTTGTGGCACAAGTAAGAATGATTTCATTATGAGATGGGTAGGACCTATATCTACCTCTAATGCATTGGGTAAAGATTTATATCTCAAGATATTGACATGGATGGAATGGTAAGTTAATCCGGTTCAGTGATAAACGACTTGAATGAGGAGTGAACTCGATTCAGAAAGAGACTTTGTCCACTAAGATGGCCTTGGAAACAATTCCATAGCTACTTTGGAAATCATAACTGGTGATTAATGGTAGCCACAACTACATGATTTATTCCCATACTATTTTATCATGATTAATGTTTCATTAGGATCTATGCCTTATGCATTGCCATGTTTTATGTCATTGTCCAAGATTTTTATGTTTAACCAATATGTTTTTGTTTTTTGTTCAAATATATATGAATTGTTTTATTTTCTCCATGCTTACCCTTACTGAGAATTTGATCTCACCCTTTATATATTTTCTTTTCCCCATGATTTAAATAAAGGTTTTAGGTAAGAGAAAAAAAGGGACGATCATTATGGGAGATGTTGACGAACTTTCACAACGAAAAGGAAGATTATATCCAGAGTTTCCAAACACAATAAACTATTACAGTCCTTCTCTGTCTGTTTTTTTATGTATTAAGTATTCAGAAAATGTAATGTAATGTTTATGTATGTCATGTATGGGTCTCTATATTCCTCCTCCATTTCTTCTTGATTTGAATCAATGGTGATGGGGGATATTGTATTTTCAAATGGATATGATTTTTTAAAATGTAAATAGGGTTGATGAATGCACTTTCTCAAATTTTACATGGTTTATTCCTCCGTGAACTATAAAATGAATCTTATGTCTATTTCATTTCTTTTTCTGGTACTTTAATGAGAAAAATTAGGTACTGTGAAATTTAAGTTGAGAAGGATGGATAGTTTATCATTTTTAAGAGGATAACACCCTCTCATTGTTGGGAGGTACTTTCTACATTTTATATTAATTTTAATTGAACATCTCATTCATTTTATTATGTATTGGAAATCCCTAGGTTATGATGGTTGTGTGTTAGTTCCAAATATTATCATTCAAATAATCACTGCACTACATTTTTACAACATGGTTTTTACAAAACTACTTTGTTATTTGTTAATATTATGTTGGTTATTGAGTCTAAAGGCATGATGGTGTCGTTTTTACAAGTATTTTTATAGGTTGTTTGTTGAAAATCAGATTCAATATTTCATTATTAAAATCATTTATACTGAAATAAAAGCCTAAATTCTTTTAGGTAACCATTAGAATCTGATTTAAGGAGATCTATATGGTAAATAGGATTTCATGCACGAGGAATCACTTATTGTGGTATATTCTCATGAGATTTAATTAAAACATGAAATAAATTATAGTGATTCGTTTATCAACTATAGTATTTGAAATTTATAGATTCATTTGTGCTAAATTTGTTGGTGACCCATCCTGGAATCCAAATATGCACTTTTTAGGGGAGTAGTTGTTTTCTTCTTGTACCACTTTTTTTCCTGCTAAATTTCTTAAATTTGTGGCATGCATTTCTTTGTACATTAATTTGTTTTGAATAAATAATCTTAACAAAATGTGACCCAACTAACAATAGGATGATGATAATGTTAGAAATTCTAAAAATCTAAAATATCTATGTAGATTAAGGATGTCACACATATTACATAAAAGAAATTCAACCATCGTTGAGTTTCCACTCAAGAAGGAACAAGATCCAATGTCAACCCTTCCCCATCTGCCAATCTGGCCTTTATAGAGCACACCAATTGCATATTTTATACCTTCTTGAACCCCATATGTGTCACCCTGATACAAAAAATCAATATAGAGACAAAAAAACATGGATATAAGTATAAGGATACCTTATGTAATCCTTAGTATATAAATAAGTGGTCCTAAATAATAATAAAGTCATATTGGATATTTTTATGTGTTAGAAAATTGAGATTTAATGGATGTTGGGTGCCCATTGACCTACGTAATTTCAGTAATAAAATCTTAGTGTTAGGGAAGAAACAAATCTAAAACCATTGTGTAATTTAGAATCTATATCACATAAATCACCTACTTCAATGATCGACCATTGATCCCTTCAACAACCCCATATTCCATCCACTTTAATTAGATCCCAATCACAAACTCCCATTAATTTTATCCTCTTCATGAAAAATCCACTATTGATCTATTTTATCATACTCCACACCATTAACCTCGTTATCTTTTATTTTTCCAGTATTAGGTCTTTGGGATGTGGCTATCGGATGCTTTTTTGGAAGCATTTTTCTTGGTCCATCAAGGCTTTTCTTCCACTAATTTCACATCACTTCTCCCCTTAAAGTGTTTATCTTTATATCATTCACAATTAACCTCCCCAAAATTTCTATGTCTCGTGATTAAGAGAAACCCAATAACCATCTAGAGTCACATAGTAAGGGACATTATTTCTATAAAAAATGAAAAAATAACCACATTCCCAATTTCTAGAACATGTATGTATTCATCGAATGCATGAACATGTCAATCGTCCTACATATATAATACTAATATCTTTCCTAGACAATATATAATTATTTATTATAAAAAACCCTCGGACAATGTTCAACTGAAACACTGCATGGATCTGTCCATATACTCATGTTGATAGAGATGGCACTATAGCTAACCAAATGTGTCTCACTACTTCATGATGTTTTTTCCTATGATTTTTTGGTATTTTTTTGAATATGTGTGGTGTAGATAATGGAGTTGAAGGATGTGATATAACATTGACTTGAGATTTCTCAATGATATCAGAGTTGATGTTTTTTTTCATTTAATGGACTACTTGGGTGGTGATGAATAATATTTGGTGGAAATAACTATTTTCTATCATGATGGGTGCTCGAGGAATGTAGTAAATAGAAATTTTTTAGGAGTATTGTAGAATAGAGATGACATGGATGGTGGGGGTGTGATGGTGGTAACTAAATCGATAGATCATGGGTTTTTTTGTTTTTATTGTCTTATAAATCATATTCATCTATATATTGATTCATTATGTATTAAATTTTATTATTGATATAATTAATATTCCTTTATGTTTGATCATGTGTACAAATTATCTTTGACATGAAAATTAAAACTGGTGTATTATTTATGATATCATAATAAATATAATATGAACTTCTAATATCAATAAAAATTTCTTATTTTTATTTAAATTTAATTTATAAACATAAAATATATGCGGGTAATATTATTAAAAACACATATATTTTTCATATGAATCCATTTCTAAATACATTGACCATTAAAATATATTACCAGTTGGAATTATAATTGTAGTAATAGAATAATTTTAACGTTCGTAATAACATTTTGTGACAGAGTTTATATCGAGTGACATTGAATTTTTTGTTGGTAAAACGTTTTATAAACAGAAAAATCACTTTTACATACATATATATCCTGGTTAGAAAAATCTAATTATTTTTTAGTGATTCCATAATAAGATTCTAGTAATTTATGAAACAAATAAATATTTTAATTTAAAATAAAATGGTATTTAATTTCAATAGCATAAATTAAATAATTAAGTCTTTACATTTAAAATTATTGAAACAATTAAAACAAATGGATTAAAAAATATTTTATATAAATATTTTATATAAATTCACAAGGCATGTAATAAATCATACAATAATGGAATGTATTCATTTCAAAAACAAACAAGAAGGAAACATGGTTGTATGCTTAAAAAGTGTAATTGTTACAGGATATAACACTACAGACACTAAATGTGACATGACAATATTTTTATTTACATGTCCCCTTCGTCACTATTCAATACATCTTCCTCACCATCATGTTAGAGATGTGACATGCTTCATTTATGTATTGGAAAATTGTAAATAGAAATTTGTTTTCCAAATAACTCACTAACAAACTAAATATTTCATGCTCTCTAAATATCAAATCAATGATGGGAATTTTAATTTATGATTTCACAAAATAATATTCATCCCAATCATTATTTCAAAGATTCTAATTTTATTTACTACCAAAACATGAGTTTTTTCTAAAAACATTACTTTTCTAAGAAATAACCCAAAGATTCACATAGAAACAATTATCTATTTTTATGAGATACAATTTCAGATAAATTATATATAATATATTTCATCAACTAAATTATACAACTTTCCAATAACCCAAATTCACATTTTAAATTAAAAAATTTCAATTTCATAACATTCCATGAATTTCACAAACATTCTGCAATTCAAAGGTATTGGGGGGTTTCCAAAATTTCATGGCAAAACATTCATTACAGAAATAAAAACCCCTAATTCAATGTAATTTATTATTTAATCAAATAGTTGATAGAAATTTTATCTAATATTTTAAAGTCACTCAGTTGAAAATCAATCAACCAATTCAAGGTTACTAAATATTGTGCATCCTGATAGATTCCCCAAACTTGGAAAAAAATTGATCTGAAAATTCCAAACCCTAATTGGAATTTTCAAATAAATAATTTGCAAAATGGAATCCCAGAATCACACCTAGCTCCCGGATCTCCAATAATGATTTCTATATCCTCCAATAAATAAGTAGATCTTTGAAACCCGAGGGATGAATGTAGAGAGAGAAGGAGAAAGAGAATGAGAAAATTAAAGTAACAAGGATAGGATCAAATATAGTTCTCCAAGCTTAAATCCAAAAGTATGATTGTGTAGTGGGGAAAAAATATACTCTTGTGATTCTCTGGAAGAAGTAAAATTTCGAGGTTGAGTTAGGTCAGTCAGGAACATAATACAAGGGTTTAAGATGTTTTAAAATTAATTTTTTTGATTAAAAATCCCATACAAACATTTAAAAGTGAAGGACTACATGGTTATACCAAACCATGAAACCCTATCTTGAACCCCTTTTAAAGGGATGTACCATTTCACATAAGTGGTAAAAAAATTGGTCAAACCATGAACTCATCTTGAAGAACCCCACTATCCAAGTTTGTTGGGTTTTCACATAGATAGTGAACCATATGGTAGAACTATTCTCTAACTTTTAAGTATCCTAGAAATAAAAAAATTCATAATTCTCTATAGACATATCCAAATAAACCCCAATGAAAACATAATCAAAAGAGGGGTTTAGGAATAACATAATAAAGTAACCAGATGTTATAATAGATCATTATTAATTAAGTTATATTTATAAAAAATCCATTGATTCTATTTATTACTCCAAATATTTTATTCACATCATGAATTCACTAACTATAAATATATTTTTATTTCCATTTGTTAATATGAACACATACTTCCCAAAAATATCTCTCAGAATCATAATATATTCTGTTATCACAAATAATCTTTGCAACTATCATTTGATCTTTTCAAAGATATTTCACTATGATACCTAACTGTATACAATAATCTAATATTTGATAATATCTAACTCACATATGACTTCAACCATCTATCTATTGAAATAAAATCACATTCATGAAAATTTAATCCCCATTATACTTATTTAGTGATTTAAAAATGGCGTTCAAAATATATCTTTATTAATTAAAAGTTATTCATTTGTAGTTGAATATATATGATAAAAAACTGGTATAATCATAACCCTTAGTCCTAATAAATTATATATTATAGGCTACATGAAGCACCTAACAGACACCATGGAAAGTGTGATAATGATAATACAACCCATAACATTCAACATGTTATGAGAAAATACATTGTAAATAAAACAAAAACTTATTTTTCACATCCCAAATGAAGTAAATTTGGAATATTGGATGATCTGATTAGTGGATTTAATTAATTAAAACATAAAAAAGTGTAGAAAATGATTTTTAGGACATTTATTTTATTTTTTACATCATCATTTGGCTGATGTTATTGAAGGAGATGTTATAAATATTGTTTTTAAGGCAATTATTTTAAAACCGACATAAAAAACAATAATACGAAGTGTTTTTCATATTAATTCATCAAAATATGTCATGGAAAAAGCATCAGAGTCGTGATTTATAATGGAGTTTTTTAAATAACAGATGTGGTATCTACTCTTTCATGTCTATTATAGAATAACTGATGTAATAAATACCACCTCTGTCAAGTTTATAACATCAATTATGTTTATACTCGATGTGAAAAACAAGTCTGCCTAGGGGTTTCTATGTTTGATAAATGATAACCGATGTAAAAAAAATATATACTACTTCGGTTATTAAATAACCATCCTCAGAAACCTATTTCATTGCTTTTTTAATGTCAGTTATAAAATAATCTATGTAAAAATTTATTTTATCTCCATTTATTACATTGTTTATTTCATAACCGGCGTAAATACCAAATCCCCTGCATTTGTTACATCTATTTTCAAATTACCAACGTTAAAACCCATAAACATGCATTTTTTACGTCGGTTATAAAATAACCCATGTAAATACAAATTTTTTTTAAATGAACTATTCAACCACAATTATGCCCTCCAAATAGAAACCAAAACAGACAAGAAATAGACCAAAAATAGAGAAAAAACAAACCAAATCCAACCCACACCACTGGACACCCCCCCCCCACACTCCTGGATACCCCTGGACATCCCACACCCCTCCTGGTCAGACCCCACTATCCGAGATAGCCCTCCTACCCTCCTGGATACCCTCACAACCCCCATGGACTCCCTAGAAACCCCCCACCACATTGAAAAACCCTCCCACATGCCTGACCACCCCCCCCCCCACCGCACCCACCCCACTGGACTCCCCCCACCATCTGGGAAAACCCTCAGACCCCCACCCCCACCACACTGGACATCCACGAACACCCCCACCCCCACCCCACTGGACAACCATCCCTCACCCTTGGAACCCCCCCCCCCACCACTACACTTCCCCCACACCCCCTAGATACCCCCTACACAGCCCCCACCCCTCCTAGACTACCTCACACCCCTAGATAAACCCTGGATATCCCCCAACCCTCCTAGACATCACCCAATCCCCAGGAAATAAATCCAACCCTCTTGGACACCCTCTGACCCCCATAGATAGACTGGACACCCCCACCCCACTGGACTACCCTCCCAAACCCTTGGACCCCCCACCCCCCACTAGACACATACCTGCACCCCTGGACTCCTCCCAAACCATTGGACGCCCCATCAGCCCCTGGACACCCTCCCACCCCCATGGACACCCTCCCACCCCCATAAACATCCTAGACACCCCGACCCCACCAGACTGCCCTCCCACACCCCTAGAAACCCCCACCCCACTAGACAACCCCACCCCTGGACACCCCCTAGGCAGCCCCCACCCTCCTGGACTTCCCCCACCCTCATGGACTTCCTCCCACCCCCATGGACACTGTGGACACCCCCGACCAAACATGAAAACCCTCCCCCACCCCTAGAACCCCCACCCCTCCTAGATAGCCCCCCCCCCCTCCCCAGGACAGCCCTCCCACCCTCCTAGACACCCTCCCACCTCCACTGGACAACCCTACGACACCTTTGGGAACCTCCCCCCCCCCTCCACCCCACAGAACACTACACCACACCCCTAGACTACCCCCACCCCCTAGACAACCCCCATCCTCCTAGACACCCTCTCACCCTCATGGACACCCACCCACCCCCATGCACTCCCTGGACACCCCTACCCCACAAGATATCCCTCCCACACCCCTGGTATATAATGACCCATACTTTACATACATTTTTAATACTTCAAAATTGAAGCACACTTATTACAACATATGACAAAACCACAAAGGACTGTATAGGTATAGTGTCATTAGAAACTGGGAAACATAAACAACTGGTTCATAAATCTTCTACAGTGTCTCCCATTTATTTAATCATATCTAGGGTCCCTTTTAGCATATTCTACTTAATATCCATCTTCCTGACCTGGGGAAAAGAAAACATAAAATGGTGAGCTCAAATGCTCAGCAAGGGCAAATAAAGGAAATAAAAATCATATCATATCTTTTTGAAAATCCTAACCTGCAAAAGAGATCATAATATCTTAACATGGAACAAATCATAGAAGTGAAAATGAGATCCCCATAATCATAACATAAAACTTGAAACTTTGTGGCATGCACCCATAATCATGGAAAATCATTTCTTGTTAGTCATGACTCATTTCCAAGACTATCTTAGTAGACAAAGTCCCTTTCTGAACTGAGTCATCCTCGTTCCAGTCCTGTTTCACTGAACGGGTATAACCTACCATTCCAGCCATGTCTATCTCATGAGATACAAAATCATTACCCAATGCATTGGAGGGAGATATAGGTCCCACCCATCTCATAATGATACCATTCTTATGTGTGCCACAAAATCATAAACCATACATCAAAGCATAACCCATGTAATAAAAATGGGATTCTTAAACAACATGACATCATAAAACCATTCATATAAGATAAAGGAATTAATAAACATAATTCCATCACAACATAGTCAAATCAATGTAAAAATATGGATAGAAACCGAACTCTTTATTTTCTTAGATGGAAAATAATTTTGATAAAACACATGAACTCTATTCTTGAGGAAAATATCCTTTCTTCTTCAAAAACACTTTTCCTTTCTTAACATGTCATAAAATTTTAAACTAAAATAAGTTGATTAAAAATAATCTTGGAAACTTGTAAGGGTAGCTTCTTTGAAATAATGTTTTAAAAATCCATTCATGCCGTATAAGTTAAAAAAACAACCTTCGTACTTTTGTCGGAAAAGTCAAAAAGTACCTCGTACGAAAAAAGATAAAAGATTCCTTTCATATCTTTTACTAAAAACTCATCGAAGGGTAAAATAGGATTTAAACAATTGTAGGTGGATGGAAATAATATTACATATTGAGAAAACATGGATGTGGATGATAAAATACACCCTAGTAAATACTTACGAATAAACAATCTCGGATAAAAATGAGATTATGATATTTTCCCTTACCTTAGGTCCGATTTTCTTTGTACGTGTCCGAAGATCCTGTATAATGGTTTAAATAATGTTACTGAATTATTCCAGAATCATACATATTGATATGATATCATATATGGTCATATTCTTAGCTTCTTGTTAGTAATATTTCATTGTTACTTGTTACTCGGGTCTTTATTGCCTTTTGTTCTTATGCGTGTTTTGCCGAATAAATTCTTATTCTTCTTTTATGGTTATAGATACATTATATCCAGAATTGTATTAGTATAACATATATCATATTTATTCATTCAATTCAATTATATAATTACTATGTAATGATGATCATGTAGAACGACTCGCATCACATTGTGGAGACGGTATTCCGTACGTACGCACGAGTGATGATATCGTTCCTATGATCGTGGAATTGTATTGGAGTATATATATATTATTTCAGTATCAATATTACTTTATAATAATCATAAATAGTTACTCATTACACCATTATACCCATCCTTGTAAGGTGGTGGTGGAAAATAGATTACACCACGGCGTGGAGACGGTATTCCGTACGTACGCACGCGCGGTGATTTCATTTTTCCGTAGGATGGATAGAAGGTGAATTAGGGTTGTTTCATATTTATAATAACATATCAGTATATAATTAATACTGATGTTATTACTTTATCATGAAACAACTAAAGAAGAAGAAGTTGAAGAAGAATGAAATTGAAAAGATCGGTAATGGATATTTCCTCTTCTTTGGAACGCCTCTTTGAATCCTCCACTTAGGGAACTAAGATTGGTCTTTGAAGAAGACCAGGACCTCTAGGATTATTCTGGGGAAGTGGAGAGGAGAAAATGGCAGGGGTTGGCCGACCTTGAGTGCTCAAATTGGTGTGAGGAGGAGGGGGAGGAGGTGCCCTTTTATAAGGGAGGAGAGGGGCACCTTAGGAATATCTCAAAATATCATTTTATATTAGAGTCAAAATCGGTTTATAATGGTTCCAAAGGGTCTTATTTCGAAGCTAAAGTGGGGATGGGTTGAAATACTATCAACCAAAAGGATTTAGACAAGTTTAGGGTATTATTTTAACCTTATAAATTAGATTTAACTCTAAGTTAAATAATTTAACTTTTACCGTGTCTTTTTGTTTTCTTTCACTATATGGTTAATAAACTTACTATAACATGCCAAACGAACCCCAAATTGTTTATTATTAATATATATATCCTTATCTATGTCATTTGGCCGAACCTTAGATTTTTAAGAATAAAATAACAATTAATAATATAATATTTGATTAAAAAACTATTTTGTGTCAATTTTGAAACTATTTGATATATGATTTTTGTGAAATTCATAACAGAATTATATGTTCGAACCAAGTTGATTAAATCAACATTAATATATCATAGTAACCTAGAAAATTAGTGTAATTCATAAAAAGTCTCAATTTACATTTATTTTGGTGTTTATAACATCAATTATGTTAATATTTCATAAATAAGATAATTACTGCATCATAATTGTGTCATAAATAAATTAAATTATATAGTGTCTAAAAATTATAAATAAAATACCATTATGTAGGAAATATTTTTATCTTTCTAATGAATATTTATAGTCGAATTTATCTTATGTATAACCCCATATTAAAAATGTTTTAGTTATTAAACTTTGATTTTAACTATTTTAACTATTCATTAAATAAAATAATATTAAATGTCATAATCTAATCCAAGTGGACCTAAATGGTCATATTATATTCATAAGGTAGTTTTTGGTCGAATTACACTTATCCAATAGAATTAGGACATGTGTTAGGGTAATATTAATATCATATTTACCCTTAGTTACCATATTTACTATTAACCGTGGTAAAAAAAATAAAAAGATACTATTCACCAAAAATTATTTTCATCTCATTGAACCACATTTTAGTCCTTGATATTAACCGTGTCTGTCGGATTTTCGAAATTCCATTCACAGAAGCGGTAAAATTAACTTTTATGCAAAATTCTATTTTTAACCTACCACTTAGTGGTTTCACTATTCATCAAAAATTGAAAGTTTTCAGAAAAATACCAAAATTTCACCGTAGGCTAATTTCGGTATTCCGAATCCAAAAATGAAGACCATTTTGAAAAATAAAATTTATAAAATTTCAAAAAGTGGTTATTACTATTCATAACGGCTAGTTTTAATAATATTTTAATAGCATATCGTTGTTTAGTGAAACTCAGTATTGCGTACGATGCAAGCTATCGCGGAAGGTCGTGATTAAGTGTAACGTAAGCCAAGAAATTGTTGTGTAGAAAAAGATTCCTTTGATGATTTATATAACATAAAAGTCTCGGGTGTTACATTATACCCCCCTTAAAAAGAATATCGCCCTCGAAATTCGTCACTTTGTAACAAATAGATGAGGATACTTCTCCCTCATCATATCCTCAGGATCCCATGTAGCTTCTTCAAGTTGGTGGTTCCTCCATAAAACTTTCACCAATCGAGTGGTCTTGTTTCGTAGGACTTTTTCGCTATGATCCAGAATCTCTATCGGCTGTTCTTCATAAGAAAGATCATGCTCCAGCGGTACAACTTCTGAGCTGAGTACATGTGAAGGATCTGTTATGTACGTTCTCAGGAGAGATACATGGAACACATCGTGAACTTGAGAGAGATTCAGTGGAAGCACCAATCGGTAAGCTACCTTCCCAACACGATCCAGTATTTCGAATGGACCGATATATCTAGGGCTCAACATCCCCTTCTTTCCAAATCTCATAACCCTCTTCCAGGGAGATATTCGTAAGAACACTTTATCACCCACTTCAAACTCTAGGTCTTTTCTTCGGTTGTCAGCATAACTTTTATGTCGACTCTGAGCTGCTCTTATGTGTTGTTGAATAGATCTGACCTTTTCTACCATTTCATCAACGAGATCAGGTCCTAATAGCTTTCTTTCCCCAACTTCATCCCAGTAAGTTGGAGTCCTGCATTTCATTCCATAGAGAGCTTCATAAGGATCCATCTGAATACTGGAGTGAAAGCTATTATTATAAGAAAATTCCACCAAAGGTAGGTGTTGATCCCAACCTCCTTTGAAATCCATAGAGCAAGATCACAACATATCTTCTAGGGTTTGAATTGTTCTCTCAGACTGATCGTCTGTCTAGGGATGATAAGCAGTGATGAAACTCAACTCTGTATCCATAGTATGCTGAAGACTCCACCAGAACTTCGAGGTAAATCTCGGATCCCGATCAGATATAATAGAAAGTGGTACTCCATGCAATCTTACCACTTCATTTACATATATCCTGGCAAGATGATCTAGAGAGAAATCCTCTCTAATAGGAATGAAGTGTGCAGACTTTGTAAGACGATCAACTATGGCCCAGATAGCATTATTGCCTTTGGATGTTTTAGGAAGTCCTGTGACAAAGTCCATAGTGATGTTTTCCCATTTCCATTCGGGTATGGGTAATGGTTGTAACATCCCCTTAGACTTCTGTCTCTCAGCTTTAACTTGTTGACAAACCAAGCATCGAGAGACATATTCAGCAACATCTCTTTTCATGCCATCCCACCAGAAGTAATCTTTCTGGTCCCTATACATCTTCGTGCTTCCAGGATGAATAGAGAATGAAGAACTATGAGCCTCATCTAGCAGCTCCTTCTTTAATTCGAGGATGGAAGGAACACAAACCCGATTCCTGAACTTTATTATCCCATCACAATCAAGGTTGAATTCAGGAACATTTCTCACCTTCTTTTGTAACTCTTTATCTTCTTTCTGTGCCTCTTTAATCTTCACATGTATAGATGGTTGAACATTCATTTGAGAAAGATAAGATTTTTCCCCTTCCATTATAATTCAAAGATCCATCCTTTGTAAATCCATAAATATTGGATCCTTTGTGATCCTCATCATGGATAAACTAGCATGGTCTTGTCGACTTAATGCATCTGCCACCTTGTTTGCTTTCCCAGGGTTGTAATGGATTGAGTAGTCATAATCCTTAATCAGCTCCAACCATCTTCTTTGGCGTATATTCAGCTCCTTTTGTGTGAAAATATACTTTAAACTTTTATGATCAGTATAAATATCACACCTTTCACCATAAAGGTAATGCCTCCAAATCTTTAATGCAAAGATTACCGCAGCCAACTCCAAATCATGTGTTGGGTAATTTTTCTCATGGATTTTCAACTGTCATGAGGCATAAGCTATCACCATATCATTTTGCATAAGAACACACCTCAATCCCTTCTTGGATGCATCACTGTGGATCACAAACCTTTCTCCACTACAAGGCAGTGTGAGCACAGGTGCACTGGATAACCTTCTTTTCAACTCCTTGAAATTTTCTTCACATTCCTCTGTCCAGACAAACATAACTCCTTTCCGAGTCAACTTGGTGAGTGGATTAGATAATCGTGAAAAATCCTTTACAAAACGTCGATAATATCCAGCCAAACCAAGAAAACATTGAATCTCAGTTACTGTTGTTGGTCTCGACCATCTTTCGATAACCTCTGTTTTTGCTGGATCCACATATATCCCCTCTTTTGAGATTATGTGACCCAAAAATGCTACTTTTTTAAGCCAAAATTCACACTTGGTAAATTTGGCATAAATCGTCTCCTTTCTCAGGGTCTTCAATATAATTCTCAAGTGATCTTCATGCTCTTCCTTGCTCTTTGAATAGACCAGAATATCATCTTTAAAGACTATCACAAATTGATCAAGATAGTCTCTAAAGACTCTATTCATTATATCCATGAAGATAGAAGGGGCATTAGTAAGACCAAATGGCATCACTATAAATTCATAGTGTCCATACCTTGTACGGAAAGACGTCTTTGGTATATCCTCCCTTTTGACCCTTAATTGATGATACCCTGAACGAAGATCAATCTTGGAAAAGTATTGAGCTCCGCGTAGTTGGTCAAATAAGTCATCAATGCGTGGGAGAGGATATTTGTTCTTGATAGTGATCTTGTTAAGTTCTCGATAATCAATGCAGAGTCTCATTGATCCATCTTTCTTCTTAACAAATAGAACATGTGCTCCCCAAGGTTACGCACTAGGGCGTATGAATACCTTATCAAGATTCTCTTGGATTTGCTTCTTCAATTCCTGCAACTCAGTGGGGGCCATTCTATATGGTATCTTTGAAATAGGCAAAGCACCCGGTACGAGTTCTTTTGAAAACTCAACTTCACGATTTGGTGGAAGACCCGGTAATTCCTCCGGAAAGACATCATCAAACTCTCGTACAATGGGCATATTCTTAATCGTGAGTTTCTAACCAACCATTTGAGATAAATAACCTTCATTTAGTGGAATCAATACCCATAAGATGGAAAAAATTTCCACTGGAAGGTTATGTTCATCCTTGCATTGGTATACGATCGTAGATTGATCTGGAATATGAAATGTGACTTCCCTTCTTTGGAAATTGATATGAGCTCCATGTAGAGAAAGCCAATCCATTCCAAGAATCACATCAAATTCCACTAAAGGAAGGATCACAAGATTTGCAGGAAGCACTTTCCCACAAACTTCGATCGGAGAAGAATTATAAACTTTTGATGCGACTGTTGTGCCATTAGGTGTTGTCACAGCTAACTCAACATCTAATTGTTGAGGTAATACGGTGATACCATTAGAAAATTCTTTAGAAATAAAATAGTGGGTGGATCCAGAACCAAATAAAACATTTGATACTTTAGAGTGGACGGTAAGTGTACCTTTCACCACTTCGTTATCGTACTCCACATCGCTGATAGAAATTGCATGTGACTTTCCTTTGTCTTTAGCCTTAAGATTTTGTTGACGTCGACCATCATCATCAACCCTTGGATTTGGGAATTGATTGGCATAATGCCCCATCTCCTTGCACATGAAACATTGAAGTGTAGTAGGTTCATTCTGTGTATCCCTTCCTTTGTTTGCATCATTAGACATCTTCTTCCCATTATCACGGCATTCAAATGCCGGATGACATTCTTTTCCACATTTAAAACATTTACTTGTCCCTTTAAGACAACTCCCTCTATGTTTCTTTCCACACTTCGAGCATAAGGAAAATCTAATCTTCTTTTCCATGTTCTCTTTAGATTTTTCTTTGAATTCCATCTTCCTCTTATTATCAAACCCATGGGACTGATGGGTTACTCCAATCTCCATCTCGACTTTGAGAGCACATAGAACGATTTCCTCGTAGCTATTGAAGTCCCTTATGGCTAACACCCTTCGAAGACTTGGTTTTAACCCACTAAAGAATCGATCGATCTTACTCTCAGATTGGATAATAATACCAGAAGCGTACCTTGCAAGTATTGTAAAATTTGCTTCATAGGTACCAACAGATTCATCATCCCTTTGCTTCAATTCAAGGAACTCTTTCTCCATCTTTGTTCGGAGAATACGAGGGAAGTACTTATTGAAAAATAAGTTCTTGAACTCGTCCCATTCCATAGACTCAATTTCATCCCTTTGCCTCGTATTCTTAATAAGATTCCACCATTGATCAGCATCTCCTTCCAAACGATACACTGCTAGGATGACTTTATCATGTTCAGAACATTGAAGAACTGAAAATATCTTTTCAGTAGTACTAATCCATTGTTCAGCAACTAATGGATCAGTAGACCCACTGAAAGAAGGTGGACGCTGCCTCATAAAGGTTTCAACAGAATGTTGCTCCTTCCTTTCCTCGTTTGAAAGTCCTGCATGATTCATAGCTTGAGAAAGTTGCGTGAGCATGGCTACAAGATTTTGCATTCCAGCTCCCATATCGTTTGGTTGCTCAGGGGGATAATCATTGCATTGCCCATCGCATTCCGCATTAACACGGTTCCTTCGGGTTCCATCCATTGACTAAAACCAAGAAGAATAGTGTGAGCAACACTAATTATAATAGGAAAACCACATAATCAAGGATAAAATTTCACACTTAAGGTTTTATCCTAGGGTATTCATGGCCATTTCTAAAACACTAAGATTGTGTTCTATGCTTAGACTTATCCTTAAGGTTCTTACTAAGACTTTCACATACTAGTTTCCAAAGGTTGACTATACCTTTCCTCTGATACCAACTATAAAGACCCATAATTTACATACATTGTTAATACTTCAAAATTAAAGCACACTTATTACAACATATGACAAAACCACAAAGGACCGTATAGGTATAGTGTCTTTAGAAACTGGGAAACATAAACAAATGGTTCATAAATCTTCTACAGTGTCTCCCATTTATTTCATCATATCTAGGGTCCCTTTTAGCATATTCTACTTAATATCCATCTTCCTGACCTTGGGAAAAGAAAACATAAAAGGGTGAGCTCAAATGCTCAGCAAGGGAAAATAAAGGAAATAAAAATCATATCATATCTTTTTGAAAATCATAACCTGCAAAAGAGATCATAATATCATAACATGGAACAAATCATAGAAGTGAAAATGAGATCCCCATAATCATAAAATAAAACATGAAACTTTTTGGCATGCACACATAATCATGGAAAATCATTTCTTATTAGTCATGACTCATTTCCAAGACTATCTTAGTGGACAAAGTCCCTTTCTGAACCGAGTCACCCTCTTTCCAGTCCTGTTTCACTGAACCGGTATAACCTACCGTTCCATCCATGTTTATATCATGAGATACAAAATCTTTACCCAATGCATTGGAGGGAGATATAGGTCCCACCCATCTCATAATGATACCATTATTATGTGTGCCACAAATTCATAAACCATACATCAAAGCATAACCCATGTAATAAAAATGGGATTCTTAAACAACATGACATCATAAAACCATTCATATAAGATAAAGGAATTCATAAAAATAATTCCATCACAACATAGTCAAATCAATGTAAAAATATGGATAGAAACAGAACCCTTTATTTTCATAGATGGAAAATAATTTTGATAAAACACTTGAACTATATTCTTGAGGAAAATATCTTTTCTTCTTCAAAAACACTTTTCCTTTCTTAACATTTCATAAAATTTTAAACTAAAAGAAGTTGATTAAAAATAATCTTGGAAACTTGTAAAGGAAGCTTCTTTGAAATAATGTTTTAAAAATCCATTCATGCCGTATAAGTTAAAAAAACATCCTTCGTACTTTTGTCGGAAAAGTCAAAAAGTACCTCGTACGAAAAACGATAAAAGATTCCTTTCATATCTTTTACTAAAACCTCACCGAAGGGTAAAATAGGATTTAAACAATTGTAGGTGGATGGAAATAATATTACATATTGAGGAAACATGGATGTGGATGATAAAATACACCCCAGTAAATACTTACGAATAAACAATCTCGGATAAAAATGAGATTGTGATATTTTCCCTTACCTTAGGTCCGATTTGCTTTGTACGTGTCCGAAGCTCCTGTATAATGGTTTAAATAATGTTATTGACTTATTCCATAATCATACATATTGATATGATATCATATATGGTCATATTCTTAACTTCTTGTTAGTAATATTTCATTGTTACTTGTTACTCGGGTCTTTATTGCCTTTTGTTCTTATGTGTGTTTTGCCGAATAAATTATTATTATTATTTTATGGTTATAGACAACTTATATCCAGAATTGTATTAGTATAACATATATCATATTTATTCATTCAATTCAATTATATAATTACTATGTAATGATGATCATGTAGAACGAGTCGCATCACATCGTGGAGACGGTATTCCGTACGTACGCACGAGTGATGATATCGTTCCTATGATAGTGGAATTGTATTGGAGTATATATATATTATTTCAGTATCAATATTACTTTATAATAATCATAAATAGTTACTCATTACACCATTATACCCATCCTTGTAAGGTGGTGGTGGAAAATAGATTACACCACGGCGTGGAGACGGTATTCCGTACGTACGCACGCGCGGTGATTTCATTTTTCCGTAGGATGGATAGAAGGTGAATTAGGGTTGTTTCATATTTATAATAACATATCAGTATGTAAGTAATAAAGATGTTATGACTTTATCATGAAACAACTAAAGAAGAAGAAGTTGAAGAAGAATGAAATTGAAAATATTGGTAATGGATATTACCTCTTCTTTGGAACGCCTCATTGAATCCTCCACTTAGGGAACTATGATTGGTGTTTAGAGAAGTCCAGGACCTCTAGGATTATTCTAGGGAAGTGGAGAGGAGAAAATGGCAGGGTTTGGCCGATCTTGAGTGCTCAAATTGGTGTGAGGAGGAGGGGGAGGTGGTGCCCTTTTATAAGGGAGGAGAGGGGCACCTTAGGAATATCTCAAAATATTATTTTATATTAAAGTCAAAATCGGTCTATAATGGTTCCAAAGGGTCTTATTTCGAAGCTAAAGTGGGGATGGGTCGAAATACTATCAACCAATAGGATTTAGACAAGTTTAGGGTATTATTTTAACCTTATCAATTAGATTTAACTCTAAGTTAAATAATTTAACTTTTACCGTGTCTTTTTGTTTTCTTTCACTATATGGTTAATAAAATTAATATAACATGCCAAACGAACCCCAAATTGTTTATTATTAATATATATATCCTTATCTATGTCATTTGGTCGAACCTTAGATTTTTACGAATAAAATAACAATTAATAATATAATATTTGATTTAAAAACTATTTTGTGTCAATTTTGACACTATTCGATATATGATTTTTGTGAAAGTCATAACAGAATTATATGTTCAAACCAAGTTGATTAAATCAACATTAATATATCATTGTAACCTAGAATATTAGTGTAATTCATAAAAAGTCTCAAATTACATTTATTTTGGTGTTTATAACATCAATTATGTTAATATTTCATAAATAAGATAATTACTGCATCATAATTGTGTCATAAATAAATTAAATTATTTAGTGTCTAAAAATTATAAATAAAATACCATTATGTAGGAAATATTTTTAGCTTTCTAATGAATATTTATAGTCGAATTCATCTTATGTATAACCCCATATTAAAAATGTTTTAGTTATTAAACATTGATTTTAACTATTTTAGCTATTCATTAAATAAAATAATATTAAATGTCATAGTCTAATCCATGTGGACCTAAATGGTCATATTATTTTAATAAGGTTGTTTTTGGTCGAATTACACTTATCCAATAGAATTAGGACATGTGTTAGGGTAATAGTAATATCATATTTACCCTTAGTTACCCTATTTACTATTAACCGTGGTAAAAAAATGTAAAAAGTTACTATTCACCAAAAAATATTTTCATCTCATTGAACCACATTTTAGTCCTTGATATTAACCGTGTCTGTCGGATTTTCGAAATTCCATTCAGAGAAGCGGTAAAATTAAGTTTTATGCAAAATTCTGTTTTTAACCTACCACTTAGTGGTTTCACTATTCATCAAAAATTGAAAGTTTTCAGAAAAATACCAAAATTTCACCCTAGGCTAATTTCGGTATTCCGAATCCAAAAATGAAGACCAATTTGAAAAATAAAATTTATAAAAGTTCAAAAAGTGGTTATTACTATTCATAACGACTAGTTTTAATAATATTTTAATAGCATATCATTGTTTAGTGAAACTCAGTATTGCGTACGACGCAAGCTATCGAGGAAGGTCGTGATTGCGTGTAAAGTAAGCCAAGAAAGTGTTGTGTAGAAAAATATTCCTTTGATGATTTATATAACATAAAAGTCTCGGGTGTTACATGGTACCCCCTACTGGACAGTTCCCCCCCCCACCGTTGGACACCCCTCTAGACAGCCACCCCCACCCTCTTGGATAACCCCTCGCCCTCCTGGACATCCTCCCACCACCTTGGACTCCCCAAACACCCTACCCCACAGTAAACCACTCCCACACCCCTAGAAACCCCCACCCCATTGGACATCACGCACACCCCTGGAAACACCCTAGATAACCCCCCATCCTAGACAGCACCACACTCCCCTGGAGAACCCTCCCACCCTCCTGGACAACCTCCTACCCCATGGAAACCCTGGAAACCCCCACCCCCACCCCACTAGACTACCCTCCAACACCCTTGGAAACCCCCTCCCCACTGAACAACCTCCCACACCCCTGGACACCCCCCCAAGACCAGAATCCAAACGGTAAAAACCATCTGAAGTAGAAAAACAAAGGTATACAAAAATTAAACAGTCATATATATAGAATTTAAAACATACAATGTCAACATAAAACCTAAATCCTACCAAAATTACGACCAAATACACAATTATAATGAAATTATTAAAAATTATAGTATACACTAGAAACAAAATAAAATCTAATCAAACCTGAAAAACAATTTGACCGTTCAACATTGAAGTGTTTGAAATCTTGAGCAGTGTAGGGTCGAGCGTCATCCAATAGCAACAAAGTAAAAGGATAGTAGTTAACATGTATAATGAATAAATCAACTAAAATATTATGGCAATGTTTAAAAGGAAATCATACGAGGACAATGTGCACAAGTGTTCTAGTTATAATTATTTCATACATAAATCATAACATATAATATCTAAATTCGCTGATTCCGTGTTGTTCGTGAAAATTATTTTTAAATGAGGGTAAATTCAAAATATTATTTTTATATAAAACATCAAAATTAACAAATTATAAATGGATATTTACCTTTACTTATTCATATTTGATCTTCACACTCCTTTTATTTGTGTTTTTTCAAATATAGACCCATCCCCTGTTAGAAAATAATACGAATGGGATAAATTTAAAATGCATTAAAATATATAAAACTATTTATAAATTGAAACATACTTTTCAAACATATTCATAGAACTTTCCCACACATCACCATGGATAGAGAATATCCAATAAAGTGTATTCTTCCTTGGGTAAATATCACCTAACATCCTATAATCACTAATAAATGAATATTTAAGGATAGTGGTTTTTTATGATAAAAGATAATGAACGCTTTTCCAGAGATATTTTCTATACCACTCACAAAATGGTATCATCATACTCTATTTGATTATATTCGGTTCAAATATTTCAGAAATATAAATCATTCTTTGTTCCTCATCCAATGAATGTTCTTCAAGGGAAATCAAATATGGGTCCATGAACCCATATACATCTATCCTGTAATTCTTCTCAAACATGCTATAAATATTCCTAATACAAACCAAACATATGTATACATTTTTAGAAAATATAATGTAGGAAAATGGTGTTATGAAATTCATGGAAAAAATTGCACCATGTTGATGCCTAACATATATCAAGTAACAAGCCCCATGATATCATTTTTCATATTCCCTGCATTTATTTCACATCGAAAAACATGTGCTTCCATTGGAGACTCATAATGATCCGCCAAAAAATTTAAATATCATGAAAATCTATCAAGACTACTAGAATCTGGGTCTGATGTCAGAGCCATTTCTCTTTGTTGTAGTCCATACAATATTTCATTACCTTTGAAGTATTCGTGTAATAATAAATAGAAAAGAATATTAGTGTCGAAATGTTAAAACAACTTTAATAAAAAATAAAATAGAGGATATAACATACATACCTCTATGGTAATGAGTCGTAGAATTCTGGATGGCCAAATAAAAAAATGGATGATACTATGTCCAACTGTCATCACATCATCTATAGGTAATGGTACTCATGCCAATCTATCTATAATATATTGTACTGTGACCCAATTATGCTCTACCTATAACTGTTTATGATGAACTATATCTCCTATAAAATATACCATCGTATATGAAACTATATTATGTTGAGGATCATCAACATACAACTCACAATAAATAGGAAGCTGTGGAGAAGTTGTAGCTTAAAAAATGGGGTTCGCAGGCTGAGGTGGGGGAATGGGAGCTACTGGATGAGGTCGAGGATAAATAATGGCGTCTGCAGGGGGAGGTGGGGGAGTGGGAGCTGCAGTATGAAATTGTTTTTGCATGTCTACAAACATAGACTGTACCGATGATCTAATCATTTCCTTCATCATCACATTAATATTATGAACATCAGCCTCCAAGGATTCTATTTTTAAAAACCCAATCAACATGAGAAGTTGAATAACATGGAAAATCTTTTCTTACGGATACACCCATTAGATATCCTCGTACCCGACTAGGATGTTCGGGCTTTCCCAATACTGCATATAAAATATCTTGCCTCCCAACAGCTATAAATGCCCCCTGTGAGCTCTGCTCCTCAAGAGAATCACATATTAATTACTTGAACATTTCCCTAATGATTCAAATTACATATAGAATATAGTTAACTTAAATAAATAAAATAACTATCTTACAATCCTCTCAGCTACGATTCTAGAATCTTCCGAAAGATATTTTCCCCTTTATTCCATTTAAGCTCTCTTCCATTTTTCATGTTTAGATGGAGGGGATGGTGGGGAAACCTCTTCAAAGAATGAAGAATCTGCTCCCAGTTTTTGTAATTTTTCCTCAATCATTTGTTCTTCCAATATTGTTTTCCCTCCCCGATATAAACATTGAGGGTATAAATTCTTGGATTGGATCTCTTGATGAGATGTCCTTGTTTGCTGTTAATTAAGAACATGAAATCATTAAAAAAACATAAATGAGAACATTTATATATGAAGGTTTACAAAAGATTACATTGACCTTACCAAAAATGAATCGTTTATTCTACTTTCCACAAACTATGTCCACGTCTCTTGATCTTTCAAAGGATATGTAAGAAATGGATTGTCATGACTCCTATGACCAAAAATGAAATCAGATGTGATGGTTGATTTGAAATCCCTGCATCTCCCAACAACCATCTATAATAATATCTTCTAAACTCCTACATTGTCAGGAATATCAAAGGTCATCTCATAAAGAAGATGTAAGATATATTATACTAGAATCATTTAAAGAATATGCAAACAATAAATAACAATCTTACCAAAATTGTCTCCCACAACTGATATATTATCGCTTTGCCCAAACTACTCCAATCATCTTACACAATGTTTACTTTTATCTTACCCTAATTTTATACAAAACACATAAAATATTTTTCATTCATACCTCTAGAAATAGCATTCTCATCAAAGTCAACGAGTATCCTCTGGTCCTGAATACGAGCAAGTGATAATTTTGTAAACGTGTACACCCACATTTACCAACTCTTGAACTCTTTTTGTCATTATGGGAGGACATGAGGATGATTGTGGAACATCATGAAGAGCAAGTGAATGTTCTTCCTTTGAGGTATGATCATTATGCTCATCTCCAGAATCATGTGGCTAATCAACTGATTGAGTTTTCATTATCCTTTAAATAAAAATACAACGAATTGTTCACAAATATACAAATTCAAATACTACAATAGTAATGTAAACAGAAAATGGAAAATTGAACTAAGTTACATAATAGTAAACATGGTTAATATGGTAATCATTTTAAACAGTATAAAACAAGGTAATCTATAGTAAACATGGTAAACATGGTAATCATGGTGGACATGGTTGACATGGAAGACATGGTAGACATGATAAACATTGTAAACATGGTAAACATGGTAAACATGGTAAACATGGTAAACATTGTAATCATGGAAAACATGGTAATGTAATTTTCAATCACCAAAAATATTAGATATATAATTTACGTAGGGTTAAACATGATAAACTAAACTAAACCAAAATAAAATGAACAAAAAACTTCTACTTATTTCTTTTAATACGCATTTTAAAACGAAAAAAATTACAATATCTAACATTATATTAAAATAATAAATGTAAACAAGAAATAAGCATATGTAACATATAATATTAGGAATGTACAAATGGATTGTCTTCCCAAATTCCTTTCTCATGATTATTCATTATGGCACAAAACATGTCTTAAATATGCTCATCATTGTGTTCTGTTAATCATTACATGGAAGTAGGGGTCTCACATAAATTAGCATCTTCATCAAGTTGATCCTCGCCAACATATTATTTGTTCCCTTGTAAAACAATAGACCACTCCAAATCTGATTGATCAACTACATAGATAATCTATTTTTTCATGTGTTTCCATTATATAAGAATATGAATTTTCTTCCAACCTATTCGGATTAACAATTGTCATTCAAAATTCATCATGTCTGACACTGTTGTTACCGATAAACCATTTACAGTTACAAACATGAACATTAATTTTAAGGTAATAAACCTCTCATATTTCTTCAATGACTCCATAATATTAAGATAATGTAGAAATTGGGTTTTTGTCTTTAGAACTCGAAAAATGAATAGCTTCTCGAAAACACCAATACACTACTATTCTGAACTGGACTTCTATTGTCCTGAGCTTTTGTATGAAATGTATGCCCATTAATGTCATAACCAGACCATGTTATCCAATTTAAACATTGACCAACCACTAACCATATTAATGTCTCTTATAAATATGATCTAACATGCAAGGTCATTTTAAACCTTGACAAAATTGTTTTATTGTGCTCATTAAAAATCCACACTTATTCCTTATTTGGAATAATTTGTTTCAACTCAATAATTTGCAATGTGATATATCATTGAGCATTATCTATGTTATTCAAAATTGATAATTCTATCTTCCTCATCTGTTCAGCTGATAACGATTTCACATTCAAGCCATGAATCCTCTTTGCCTCATTATTAACACGTTCATGGTGATATGGAGGGAATCCTACGTGCGTTTCCTTAGCTAAGTAGCTCATACAAAACACTAAAACCTTTTCAGAAACATACTTTTCAATAATGGAGGCTTCAGGTCGATATTGGTTCTTAACATACCCCATTAATATTTTCTTATACCTTTCAAAAGGATTCATCCAATGAAGATATACAGGTACACAATGCATTTTATCTCGAACCAGATGAATCATTAAATGCACCATTATATCAAAAAAAATATGGAGGAAAATACATTTTCAATTGAAAATATATACAAATTGCATTTTTTCCAAAATGTAAAAATAATTCATCTCAATCATCTTATTACAAATTGAAATGAATAAATCATACAACATCATCAATGTCTTTCTAACACGGATAGGAAATATTCCATGCAATACAACTAGTAGAAGTTGTTGCATCATGACGTGACAATCATGAGATTTCAGACATATCAACTTCAAATCCTTCAAAGAGACAAAATTTTTCATTTGAAGAATAACCTTGAGGCATATTGATATCATGAAAACAGTGACAAAAGATAATTTTCTCCCTCTTGGATAATTTATGACAAGTCAGGGGAAGAAGTGTTCGTCTTCCATTATAAGTGAGAGCTAACTCCAAACGTATTCCCATTGATAGTAATTCTATTATTTCATTCAATCCATCTTTTGTATTACCTTTAATATCTAGCAATGTTCCAATAAAAATATCGCAGATATTGTTCTCCACATGCATGACATCACTATTATGATTCACTTCATGATTACTCCAATATGGTAGCTCAAAAAATATTGACATTTTTATCCAAATATGTCTATCATTACCTGATTTCAATGTCATTCCCAATGTCACATCAAAGTTTTCCACCCTCTCAAAATAATCATATGTGGATAAAGGTTTTGGAGTAATATCATATTCTTGTGATCCATTTAATGCCTTTTTTAATCTTCTATAAGAGTGATCCATAATAAAAAAACATTGATGACCCATGTACACTATTTTTTCCCATGATGCAATTGATAATATGAAGTTTGTTGTTCATAAATTTGACATGTCGTATGCCCCTTAACACAGTATCTGGACAAATTTCCATATGTTGGGAAGTCATTTATAGTGAACATAAGTACTACACGCTATTGAAAATATTTAATTTTATAAGAAGCAAACACCCTAGTACCATCTTCCCATAAATGTTTTAAATCATCAATCAATTGTGATAAAAAAACATCAATATCATTTCTAGGATTATTCAGACTATAGATCATTATACTCAACATTACATATATGCACTTTATAAAAAAATCAAGACAAAGGTTGTAAATTAAGAAAAAAATAATCTATGAACTATCTATGCTACTAAGGGTTAGGTATGGATTCATTCCATCTGTGAACAACCCTGGACTGAGATTTCTAAATTCATTGCCAAATAAAGGATACTGCTCATCAATATTCATCCATTGTGTATAATTAGCTGGATGATGTATATCTCCATCCCATATCCTCTCATCATCATGCCATATTAACATTTCTGCATCATTTGAATTAGAAAACAAATGTTTCAAATGATGAATTATAGGATGATACCAAAATACCATGGAAGGGATCTTTGTAATCTCTACATCTGCCTGTAATTTTTCTTTGAATTTATACCATGATGTCCCACATTTAAGACACTCTGGAAGAAATTCATATACTTTCCTATATATCATATATTCATTCAGAAATGCATGTATTTTCATGTATCCCAATCCCACATGGCATTATATTATATTGTCCTTATAATTTGAATCTGAAAGACCATTGTATTTTGGACAAATTTCTTTTAACAATTCTAGGTGCTCTGTAAAAATTCTATCACTACATCATTGTTTCGACTTCAGGTTAATCAATCGTAACACCATTGACAAAACCATAAAATCCATAAAACCCAGATACACGGGTTTTTCTTTATCCTCTGATAGACATTTCACGGTCAATTCTATCTCAATTTGTTCCGTTGCAATTTCACAAATCATTTATTTAATTCCACCAGAGTTACCATCTTGAAAATCATCATCATCTATAGATCTAACATTCTTTCTAGTTTCACCATGCCAAATCTAAGTGTTGTAACTCAGATAAAAACCATGAAAAATCAGATTATCTTTGATCTCTATACTTTTCAACATCTTCATATTCAAACATTTCAAGCATGGACTAAAAAAAATCACGACTTGGAACATTTCATTTAGTAAATTCCAAAAAGGAATCAATACCTTCCTCATATTAATTAACCATTAAACGTACCATAACCCAACATAGACTCATTATTAACTATAAAAAATATCAAAATTATACATCTTTTTAGGATAAGATAAATATATATTGATATGAAAAATATAATAATTTGAATGTAAAACAATTTTGAAATATAAAACAAATCTATGCATATTTGAAAACAAATATGTAGGAAAATGATTTTTTTAAATATAGTTAGATATAAAAATTTTAAATTTATATTGGATCCATTATTCTTAAGGTACACAAAGAATACATCCTGATGCAAATGGATTCCAAATTCAACCTTTCGTTAAAAAAAATATTAAGTGGAAATATTAAAATATGTATACATTCACTACTGAAAATTAGACATGTCCCAATGATTTAAAACCATTGGGATTGACCCTAAAATCATTGGGATAGAATACACCAATAGTTTCACACACTGTTGGCATGATGGTCGTTGCAATAGCCCTATACTAACGATTATACAAGAACAGTTGGTATAGACTACTTGAATTTAATGTATTCTAATGGATTCAATGAAATAATTGGGATATATATATACCAAGGGGGTGTCCAATGGGGGTAGGGGTAGTACAGTGAGTGGTGGGGGCTTTCCAAGGTGGTAAGGACTTTCTACGGGGGTAGGGGCTATCCAGGGTGTCCTAGGGTGTAGGGGGTGTCCAGGGGGTAGGAGTTTCTCCTATGCATTTCATTTAAAATAATGAATCATTTTATACTATTTTGAAATATAGGAAAATAATCATAGTTTTTCTAAAAATAATCCCCTTGAAAACATTTTAAACCATGCATTCAATTTTACCAAAGAGACACACCATAATTAAGGAACATAATCAATAATGACATAATGAGGGCAATGGGAAGTATTATTCAAGTAACCATACCAGATGAGGAACCAATATTATCATCCATGAATAAACATGTGTCAGAGAAAATGGTAATACCTAGGATCATAGGGGAAAACTAGATGATATTGTAACATATTTCATCCTTCAGTTTGCCTGATGCAATCAAACATCCCTAACGCACGAGGGGAACCATCCCCAAAGCAGAGCGTGTTTATACTAAGGATCAATTAGCCAGAGCATAATATTTAAATATTGCAGCAAGCATCGTCGAGTAATACACTACCAATTATAGGGTACCATGTAATGCCTAAAATGGGATTGATCTGAGGTGTATGAAACAATCAATGGGGGAAATGGTAAAAAATACTTTTTTAATGAACATGGGAATTGCGCATGGTTATGAAGAAACCCATGAACACCCCCACCCCCTAAACAGCACCCTAACCCCCTCTAGACACCCCCAACCACCCAAGACACCCCCACCCATTAAATACCCCATTACCCCTTGGACAGACCACTCACCCCCTTGGACACCACCCACCACCCCCTGGACAACACCCACCACCCCATGGATACCACCCCCCACCGCCTACCCACTTGGACACCCCACCAACCTGAAAATCAACCTCACCTCCCTCTAATCCCCACCCCCTAGACACCCCTACCCCATTGGAAAGGCACCTCACCCCACCTGAACACCATCCCCACCCTCTACCCCATTGGACATCCCGTGGACACCCCCACACCCCCTAGACAACCCCACGCCACGGGATAGCCCCATCACCCCCTTTTACACCACGCCCACCCCCTGGACACCCCAAACCCCATTGAATGTATCCTCACCCCCAGGACACCACCCCACCCCCTTGTCACCCCATGGACACCGCCACCCCCTAGGACATCCCACCACCCCATGAACAACCCCCAACCCCTAGACACCCATACCCCATTGGACACCCCCTAGACATCCTCACACACCCTTGGACACCCCTACCCCATTGGAAATATCTCTCACCCTCCATGGATAGCCCCCTCCACCACCTTCCCCATTGGACACCCCCTAGACACCCCAACACCCCCTGGACACCCCCACCCATAGACAACCCCATCAACTCCTTGGACACCACCCACACCCCTGGAAAACCCAACCCCCTTGCAAAGCACCCTCACCCCCCAAGACACCCCCCTCCCACATTCCCTTGGACACACCATGGACATAACCACCACCTGGTAAAGCCCCCACCCCATAGACAGCCCCCCAAACACTCTGGACATCCCCCACCCCGTAGACACCCCATACCCCCTCCGAAAAGCCCACTCACCACCCTGGACACCGCCCCCACCCCCTGGACACACCCACCCCCTAGAATCCCCCACCCCCTAGACACTACACCCACCCCTACCCCCTTCACACTTAATAGACACCCCCACCCTCTATACATCCCCCTCACCCACCTTGACACCACCCTCACCCCCCTGGATAGCCCCCTCACACCCCTTGACACCACCCCACCCCCTGGACACCCATACTCCATTGGAAAGCCCCCTCACCACCATGGACACCACCCCCCACCCCCCTTGGCACCCCCTGGACACCACCACCCCTTGGACAACCCCCCCCCCCCCCCCCCCACCCTCTGGACACCCCAACCCCTGGACATCCCCCAACCGTCTAGCTAGCCCCCACCCCCTGGATAACCCCCATCCCTCTGGACTGCCCCAACCCCACCCCCAAGGACACCCACACCCCCTGGACACCCCTACCCTATTGGATACCCCACTCACCACCTAGACACCACCCCCACACACTTGGACACCCTACCCCCTTTGACAGACCCCTCACCCCAGGACACAACCCCCACCCCCTTGGACACCCCCTTGAACACCACCACCCCCTTGGAAACCCCTTCCCCCAGAACTCTTGATAGCCCCCACCCCCAAGATAGTCTTCATCCCTCTAGAAATCCCCTCTGGACACCCCCACCCCCTGGACACCACTAGCCCCTTGGACAACCCACTCACCCCCCTGGACACCCCCCCCCCCCACACCGCTGGATATCATACCCCTTGGACATCCCCCTCACCCCTTTGACACCACCAACACCCCCTTTGACACCCCAACCCCCTTCGACTGCCCCTACACCCCCTAGACACTACCCCTTCCCTCTTTGACAACCCCTGGACTCCACCAACACACTCGACACCCCCCGACCCCCTAGACACCCCCACCCACTTACACAACCCCCACCCCCTTGGAAACCCCCAGTACACACACACACATATGACAGAACACCAAAAAATCGTAAACTTACATGATATCACTTCGATAGGTTTATTTTACCAGGAAAGAATTTAGCCTGTTATAAATAAACACTATAAAACATACCATGATAAAAAGAACAAAGAAAAATAACATCTCAAAAAATTAGTTTTGGGTATCACAGAAATTAAAAACATAAACCAAGCTGTGTGAGGCTTACTTGAGTGTTGCGAGTCAACCTGATAGATTTGATGATAATAAATATGAAGAATGATGTTGGAAAAATGAGGCTGGAGGGAAAGAATTCAAAGAATCATTTCAAGGTTTTCCATGTGAGAGAGACGAGTCGCATGTCACCTGTTCAAAGAAATTAGAATGACTGAATACGGGGTGCAATAAATCATTTAAACGATTAGAATGTCGGTTATTTATTAACCGATCTGGTAAATTTTTTTAACTTTTATAACATCGGTTAATTAATATGCAATGTATAAAACAATTTTTATCGTCAGTTATAAAATAAACTACTTGATAAATTGCTAAGATTAGCTTTATCACGTCGGTTATTTTATAACTGAAGTGATGAAGCACCGAGATTTGATATATCACATTGGTTATAAAATAACTGACTTCAAAAAGCTAATTTCGGTTTTTATGACGTCAGTTATAAAATAACTGACATAAAAAATTGATTCTCATTGATTTATCACGTTGGTTAATTTATAACCAATGTGATATATCATTTTTTACAGATTTGCACGTCTGTTATATAGAACATACTTGAGAAATAACGACGTGTCAAATGTTTTTTCCAGTAGTGATACAAGAACAGTTTCACAGAAATGGTTAATTCTTTATGGATGATTAACAGTGGTTCAAGTTATTTATAATGTAGTTATATTCTTAATGTGATAATTCTATAATTTTTCATAAGTTTGGTCTTTTTGTAAATAATAAATTCATATGGTCAATCATGTTTGTCATGAATTAAACTATATAGTCATTTTAGTGAAAAAATTGTTGTTGTAGTCAATATGTTACACATAATAAATTTGACACTTTGTGAATGTTTTGAGTGTGGTACTATGAACTCTTTTTATGCTTTATTAGATTAAATGCATGGTCAATAATTTTTAGAATATGTTCAATGTGATATTCATTTGTTTATTCTGTTAAAATGCGTGGTCGATAAAAATTGTCAATTCCAATATGCAGTAGATATACATGATCAGTCAATCCCATGGTAGATTCCATTCTTGGGATATTTTCACATCAGCTTTCTAGGTGAATGTAAGACTTTCTCTACTTTTTTTAACAATGAAACTAAACTGAATAATTATATAGAATATCTTTACATAGTATTACATCACATATAATTTCATTTCCATAGCTTTTCATCTATGATTTCAACTGTGGTGGTTGTTTCTTTTATCTATATTATTTTTTGAGATGGTTTATTCGAAATATTGTTGATGTGGCTTGAACCTAAAGATGTTTGTGAATAATTTCTAGATGTTATATATGTAATTTCAATGTGATGATGATTTATTGTTCATTATAGTAAAAAATCCCAAAAAAATAATTGATACAGAGATTCGAGATGATTTTCTTGAAAATTTATGTAAGAGACTTTCAAATGTTCACTGTAATTTTGAGATATAATTATTATAAAAATAATTTTGATTAAGAATATAGATTTTTAGATTAATGAAACAAATAGGATGATGATGGGTATTCTTGGGATATATAAATTTACTAATAGTGATGTATTCCCATTTTTTAGGAGATTTGAGAATATTTTGTAATACTTTTTCATTGAGTGTGTGAGAAACAAGATTTATTGAAGTGTTATTCTGGGAATTATAAGAAATTATTCACTCTGCGAATATTACATAGGTTGTGGTGCATGTGTTTTATCCCAACTATGTGAGGAAATTAATGAGGTCATTTTTTATGAATCAATTGATATGATTCAAGAGATATAATTTAGATATTATTTTATTTGAAATATATTATTAGCAAATTTTTTTAGTTTTACTATTTTATAGAGTTTTTAATGATTTAAAAAGAGAAATTAATTCATTTCAAAATATGATAGAAAGGAAGAGTGTGAGAAAAGTTGATAATATAAAGATAAATATTTGTGAACGTCATCCTTATCTAACAGATCTTGAGTACTCTAGGTAGTCATCTTAAAGTGAGAAGAATATTTTTTTTAGATCTATATGTAGTGAGTAGTAGTTCTTGCATATTCTCTAATGATCATCAAGATAGATCTACTTCTTTAGTTTCAAAAGAAACAATTGTTTCATGAAACACTATCCCATTATGTTTACAAATTATGTATAAATTTAGTGCAAAACTATGTTTTCTGCTATGAATCTACATAGGTATAATGGAAATCAATGAAATCACAATGTTATTTTAAGAATATTTGGTTGTAGTGAATATTATATGGTTGGGGAGATCAAGAAACCATGTAAAGGTGTATGTTACATATTACTGGGATGAAACATTTAAAAAAATTATTATCTTTACCTCTTTATTTTATGTATACATAGGTGAGGCTGAGTCTCTATACTGGATTGAATCAAATTCTGACTGGTTATGTTGGTTGATTTAGTTATGAATAAATTGTAAAAAAAATTCACCACTAATTCATACAACCTACCATTGTCATTTAATATAATAATAGGATATTCATTTACAACACAGTAAATAATGAGAACAGTTTAGTACCAAAAAAACATTATATATAAATAATTATTTGTAATGTGAAACCCTAAAACACACATAGAATTTATATTATTTTTATTGGTTTTCATGATACCTTTTGATTTAATTATTATTATTTATTCATATTAATTAAACAAAATTTGAACATCTATATGAGAGAACAATTTACAGAAATCATTTAAGGAGTTTTTATATTGGATTTTATATATGTGTGAGAGGGTGGATTAAAGAGATTAATTCATAATTTATATATTATTGTAATTTTATTGGATTATACTAAATAAATCACATAAGAAAAGTATGGTGGGGCTTAATTAAGTAGTAGAATAAAAATATTGTACTTTTGGAACTCATAAACACATGGAGTAAATGGTTTCATTATGATGGGATGAAGAAAAACATAATATGTCACATACTAATTTCATGTGTCATGGAAAATTATAATGTGATATTGTAACCTATGGTCTAATTTTATATATGGTCTATTACATTACACTATCAAATAAAATATGATAATAGTGACCTTCAGGATTGGAAAAAAAATCTATTTACATATATAAGGAAATGTTTGAAAATGTGATATAGAATAATTGGTCAATAATTATGATGAAAAAGTATATTAATGGAAAAAATTTGGGGATATTATTGTATATATTACGGTTCACTATTTTCATTTTTTATTACATTATATATTCTTTTGGTTCTGGTATGAAGTATTCCATGAAATTCCATTAAATATAATAAATTTATAGCTAATGGATCCAATATACAACACACAAATATTGGATGCATTAAAATTTAAGATAAAGATATGGAATCCTAACACAAAAATTTATGATTTATATTGTTTCCCATGAAAATAACTACTTTTCATGGATTCTAATAAGAAAAAAACCCTTAACATGACATGTTGAGTTGTAAAAATAATTTTATCATATATAGTGATATTAATATATTAAGATAATATGTTATTAGTTTATGAATGTGATACATAAAATCATAATTTATCAATACCATAAATTCATATATGGATTAATAAAATTTTGATGAGGCTTTTTATTCAAAAATTACAAGTACAAGTGGTTCCTTGGTATATGTGAATTTTAATTTGGTAATGATATAAGTTTTTAGTGGTATGTTTCTTTATCTAGATGTATAACAATGGATTAAAAGTTTTGTCTTTAGGTATCCTTGAACTACATAGTGAAATTATTTCATGGGATTATTTCTTATTTTAAATCATCAATAAATATTTGTTGTATGTGAAGGTTTTCATACCTGGAACTAGGATGGTCTTTTATCCAATGTTTGTTGGATTTGGTGAATTATAGATCTATTTTATTATTAGGTTAGACCCAAAATAAAATATCACTTATATATTAAAAAATATTTAGTATGATGTTAACATGGGATTGTTGTAAAAATCATGGGTAGTAAAATTAGAGGACTAAATGTGGAAAAAATCTAATTTTCATAGAATAGGTTAATCCGAAAAATGATTGATAGGATGAATAAATTTATCTAGTATGATGATATTTGGAAAATTATATGTATATAATGTAATATTATTTTCTATTTAATTTTTTTATTTCATTTATTTCTATTCTTGGATAATCCTCCCGCTGATACAATGTCATGGTTGTATAGGGTCAGTCCAGAATACTCACTTTACAAATGGAATGTTGAGGGATATAAGGAATCTCGACACAGATTGATCTTATAGTTATAATTAATAAATAATAATTATAAATAATTAATGAATATTTGGAACACAATATGTTATAATGAAGACAAGAAAATCTGAATAATGGTTGTAGACCGATATTTACTGAAATATAATAGAGTATAGATAAATATTTAAATTTCAAAAATAAAGACAAGTGAAATAGGAGGACTATAAGGAAGAATTAAAATAGAGTTATATTAAATGGTAAATTCAAATTCCAATTAATTTTAAGGTGGTAATGTATATTATTCTAAGTTCATAAGATTTTGGGAGAGTAAATAAGAAATAGGATATTGATCAATGTGAATAGATTGGAGCCTCAAGAGCTATAGAGGTAGACATATTCTAGGAATAAAAATATATCAAGGTAATTTAAATAATTTAATAATGATTTTATTTGATCCAATTTATTTTAAGTTAGAATAATTTATAATTATTGTTATCCACATTAATCAGGTTTTGATTTTGGGGAGGTATTCCTAAAACTGTAACACTATTAGTGAATTAGTGATTTGTACAGGGAATGAATATATTGTCTATGTTCATTAGATGTTTCTAAAATGGAATAAATATGTATATAACATGTCCATATATAAAATATTTTACATTCTATATAGTGGGTGAAATTTTAATGGCAATGATGTGAGAAATTAAATGAGTAATGTTGAAAAGGGGGGAAAGTAGAGAAACTAGATTGGTCTAATTGGATTGCATTAAGATTATACTAAAAAATAATTGAGAGTTATTAAATAAACAAATTTAAATAAGTAATAAGTTTAAAATATTTGTTATGTTATCCTCTCTCAATTAATTTCTTACAATACCTACTATCATGGAAAAGTTTTATCTATGATTATAATGCTCTAATGTTTCAATGGGTTTTGATTGAAATATTCATATTTGAATATATGATACAAAATGATATCTTAAATAAAAAATATATGATATTTATAATGGATTTTGATATAAAACATAGAATTATAAATATATGTATTAATTTTTTATACATAAGATGTCTAATATATGACTATTTTGATAAAAATGTCATGCAAAACTTTGTGAGTTTTATAAAATGATTCAAAAATTGAATAATAAAATTAAATGTCAAATTCATGTGTGTTTCAACATATTTATTATTATTATAACTATATTAGAGTGTTATTAACTGTTTTACATCAATTGAGATAAAATAGAGATAAGTATAATTTTATGAAAAACATTTCAAATAAGAATAATAAGGTTTAATGTTTGAAAAATTATTTCTCTAAAAACATGTAATAAATTATGAAACGGAAAAATACATAAAAAAGAGACAATAAAGGATGGGAAAAATAAATAATTCCATATTGAAAATAACATAGTCATAGTTCATTATAAAGAAAAGGGATAGAAAAATATGAAATAAGGATGTATTCTTTCTTCAATAAGACAAATAAAAGTAGTTTCAATCATAAAAGATTAGTTATGAAATACAATATTAGATATGATAGGAATTAACACAAGATATTAAAATTTTATTTATATGAGTATTTATAAAAAGGTATTTGTAAATAAAATTAATGTGTTAGAAGATATGATAAGACATAAAATTTAATAAAATATCTTGTTAGATGTTATGGGTAAAATTATTTAAAAACTATAATGAAAATTGTTATAAATTAAAAAAATGTAAATTCAATATTGAGACTCACATTTTTATGATTTAGAGAAATTGTAAATAAAAATATTAATCTATATAAGATGAAAACAACCTTCTAAATAAGAATAATTTTGATATAGGAGAAATGTTGAAATTATTAGAAGAATATTTGGTAGTATATAGTTGAGAATTTAAAATGTTTTTTGAATTATAAAATAGTATTCATAAGTTTAATTTATGTTATAGGTCGCATTAAATGGAAATGGATGGAATTTATTTTAATGAATTGATACCTAATGGTAATTGGAAATCTATTCTTTTGTCAAAACTATCAATAACTATGTAAAATTTAAAATGATAAAAATAATATACATTATTATGAAATTTTCATATATAATCTAAACAATAAAGAATTAATTTATTTTCAAAAAATGATATAAAATGGGGGGGGGATGGGAATACATGTTTCTTTTACCGAAATTATATACATAAGATGTGTTTTTTCATGATTATATAGAGTTCATAAAAATATTTCAACATGTGAATCATTATAAATGGTATTATTATCATGGATCATAATCTATAGGTTATAGTTTTGGTACAAAATGGTTTTTTTGTTACCTTTCCTTCCAGTTCTGTAGTGGAAGGGGATGTATGTATAATTTTAATAACAATACTATGAATATTAAAAAAGGATAATTGAAAATATATTCATAGAATTAATAGATTCTATTGATTGATTGAAAATTACTATGGTGTTATATGTGTATAAGGGAGAATATATAAATAAATAAATTGAATCGTAGAAGGAGAAGAAAAATATGTGAATGTATAAATTATGAGAAAGAGCAACAATATATATTATAAAATTAGGATATTTTATGATATTAAAGACTATTGTTGGTTATACAAATATTATTCATATGGTATACTATAATTAATATGAAAATATTATATAGATTAATAAAATTAATATGAAGTAATTGTTTTCATCATTAATGTGTAAAATATATAAATAGAAATTGTAATACTTTTTATGTTTACAATAAATGTGTCTATGTATTCATAGTAAAAAATAAAAATTTATTAATGTTTTAAATATATATGTTCTTAGGTATAATAGATGATAATAATTTCAATTATATATAAACTATTCACTATAAATATATCAATAAAGGGATAATAATTAGAGACATAATTAGATGTCATGCTATTGAGTGGAATTAAACTAAATGGGGATATTTCAAAGAATAAGTGTAAGAAAATAATGAACTAAAAACCCCATGATGAATTAAGGAACTCAAACTCCTCCATCAAATAAAAATGGTCTATAATGACCATTACCCTTATCAACCACCTCAATTTATATTTTAATTTAATTATTTTTTAGTGATTATAAGTTATTGAATAATATGAACTATCAAATAAATAGGGACACTTCTTAATGAAATAGTATAATGAACATAAATGTTTATCTGTAATAAATTTATCTGCATGTGTTTTCAGGTTTGTTTTATAGTTAATCACAAGATAATTTTATTCTAATAATTTTTTTATGTTTTATTAAAATTATTACAAGAAAACATTCATAGACATATATGTATATTAGAAAAAAACATATCATATAAAATTATAGTTCGTATAGTTCTAATAATATCCATGATTTTTCATTATCTCACATTGATTAAATTTTGATTACTGAATATATGTTGAATGTTTTTTAATTAACTTATGAGGATAATATATTTTTAGGGGTCATTATATATTTTGGGGGTGTTTAATGATATTTTAATTCATTTGAGTTATATTTGATATATAATTATTAAGATAGATTAATGAAAAACATAAATTAATTGGTTAATACTCTTGTTTCATGGATAGAACCTACAGTAATTTATTATTATATGGCAGGGTAGTGAGTCTATGATAATTTGAGATAATATTTTTCTTTATAGATATATAATTTAGTATTCATAAAAATTGAAATATCTCATGATGTAGATTTAGATATTAAATGATAATACATATTGGAACATGTTTAAAAATAAACCAAAGAGTTGAATTTTTAAACAAACATTGATTTTAGTAAGGATGATTCTTTTATGAAATGAAAAATTTAAAATGGAATAATATAGATAATATAAATGAGTTTCATTTTATATTAATAAAAAAGTGAATAGATAATAACATAGTTCCAAATATGATTGAAAATAGAACATATCCATTTGATAGAGCCATGATATTAATGAAACTAAGATAAAAATATTTGTTTTTAGGAAACACATATTTTAATAAACTATTTCATTATGGGATGATACTTTTTAGTCTAAATTTTAAAAATATTGGAATAAACTTTTGAGGCCATTTTATTTAATGTTTTATGATATTTTATCTTGTTCATATCATAGAATTTATGTTTTTTCATGGTTGTGAGGGTTTATAGAAATTTTTTTATGAAAAAATTATTGTTTAGGTGGATCTACTACTGTGGTAAGCCATATAAATCCATTAGGTGCATATTAGCCAATATTGGGGAATAAATCTAATAGTAAGTAGAGCTATATTTGGTGGATAGTTTAGAATTTGGTACTCAATGAAGATTTACATTGTATATAGTAGGGTATGGAGACATTTATTTAAATAAGATGCATAAATCTCTTGTACTAGTCATCCACCTTATCTTTATGTTGATTTCCATTAAGGATAGGGAATTTTCCCAACATTATCTCCCATAGAACCCCTTTTATACCCCCACCAATTGGTGTTATATTTCTAGTTTTTCACCATAAAATTTTCAGGTACTGTTTACATATCATCCTCTTATCTTCCATATATTATTCATCTAATAATTTTATTGTTCTAATTTTGGTATTTAAATAATATTAGAAAAAAAATTTATAATCATATCAAAATAATAGCTATTTTGGGTGTGGTGGAAAGAGGGCCCAAAAATAAAAAAGTCATCACACATTTCTCACTATAATTGAAGAGGTGCATCTCCGGGTATGTTTCTCAGTGAATTTCACATAGTTCGATTTTGATTTAACATTTTTGTAATATTTTTCATAGTTATTCTTCTCATAGGGGTTCCATATTCATGTATTAGACAATTCACATAATTTTGATCATGATTTCAGCTTCTTGTTGATTGTTTTTGATTTATTGTGATTTTATTATTTAGATTAAATTGATAACTAATGTTTATGTTTCAATAACTAATTAATTATAAATTGTAATATACGTTAGGGGATGGAGAGTATTGTGATTTTTAGTTTTAGAATTTTGTGGTCGGATAGAAAATCTATTGTAGTAGTAAATCTAATTTTGAGGATGTTGGTCCTTAAATAATAAACCACATTTTCTGTATGTTGTTGTTTTTCTATTTTACTTGGGGTGTTTATGTTTGAGATGTTGTATGTGGAATTTTTGATTTCAATTGTATAATTGGATTGCATGGATAATTAATTAATTGTAATGGTATTTTAGGAATTGTTTGGTTATTATGGAGGGGAATGATGACTTTGTCACAAATTTGGTGTTACTATCATTTTTTTAGATGTTCCCTTAGAGGTTCTTCAATTATGATAAAACATATTTGCAGGTTTGGGTGAGCTAGAATTTCATGGGACGTGTGTCATGAACTAACCAACATGACACACTAATGAGGTCATTTCACCATGGATCATGTATAATACCTTTATTTCCATATCAACATACTATAATATACCACCCATTGTTGTAACATATTGTATCAATTATTTTACCCACATGCCAACTCATGTTCTTTTATTTTTCTTTTCCCAACTCACAAGAACATTAGGAAACATCGATGGAGTTCGCCCTTCCAGACACTACTTTCATAAAAGATCACTTAACTCAGGAGTTCTAATTAGGTAGTCTCTTGAAAAGAAATGCGTGCCTTGTTTACATGATTAGTAAAGTTTAATCATTAATTCTCAGATTTCCAGAAGTGAAACTCTCTACAAACCCTATATTGAAAGAAATCCTTGTTTAGGTACCCACACTATATACCTATTAATTACCTCTACACAAATATTCGGATATTGGATATGATTCCATTTGTTAAATAATATCACGGGATGACCAGAAACATCTACTTACCCAACTCACTAATATCCCAATATTGTTTTCCTCATACCCATGAGCTAGAAATTTGACCATTGATATAAATAATTTATATTTATATATTTATTTAACACTATGGTTCAAATTAAAAAAGTAGAGTAATGAAACGATAATAATTAATGTTACACAAAATAACATCATCTTAAAATAAAACATTAATGAATAAATATAATAAAACATTTAAATTAAAAATGAAAATCATACCTGAAAATGAAAATTCATAAACCAATTAAAAACCATAAAACACAACTCAATAAAATACTACCCACCTCTATATCACTCTAATAAAACACCACATTCCAAAAACATCCACACAAACTATCATAAAAACCATTCAAGGAAGAGAAAATTGATGAACCTAAGCATGAAACATAAGAACTAAGTAAACAAATATTGCATGAATGGTGTATGAAAATGATCATAATAGGATTTCACTAAAAATTATATGAAGTAACTTTTAAATTTATGTTAAAAACTTTTATTTTGAACTATAACAATAAAAAAATTTTCTTGATAATGACAAATAAATACTAGTATCGTACTATATACCATTTCATAAATATTACCCATTAAAATTAAAAAAAAACATATATAAAACTAGCGATGAAAAACTATCCATTTTCAAATTTAATATTATACTATTAAACATCAACAAAACTATCCCTTTAATAGATAAGTTAGTTTTCTTGAGACCGATTTTAAAAAAAGTTGAAACCTTTAGTTTTGAGAATATAATTTCTAAATGATATTTTAAAACCACCTCTTTAATGTTACCATTTTTTTAATGTTAATCATTTTCACCCATTTCGTAAAAATATAAATAATGGATTATATTAATGAATAGATTACTGAAATTGTAATGAGTTCCTTGACATTAATAAATATATTTAGATAAAAGAATTTTAGTATTTGGAATGTTTCCAATGACAAAAGAAAATTCTTATTTATTTGAGATTCTTGATTATGAAATAAAATATTAACACTCAATAATATAAACATTAAGAACCCAGTTTTTTCTGTGAGAGACTTTGGAATATTTTTGATGTTATTCCAGAGCAGCGCCTTTAGACGGTGTTCGATTCCAAGCCCCGGTGTGGCCGGAATTAAACATTCAGTTCGTTCACACAAGACACACCAAATAAATAGGATATCTCCTAAAAGGAGTTTCAGATCATAGATCTAAGTGCACGAATGGGTCCAAAATGGGGTTTTTACCCTAGGAATGAGATAAAAGATGTCGGCATGGGACGTTTGGACCCCTCGCTCGCTATCAGAGTGTGGAACTGATAAATTAAATAATTAATTTATTCGTTTAATGGCTTAACTCAAGTATCTCTTAAACGGTGGCTCGAATTGGGATACCAAGGGCACTGTTAAGTCTGGAACGTGCCATTTACCCTAGAAGGGGTGTAACATTCGCGGGCACGGGCCTTCTGTGAAAAATGCCGCCAAGCGCGTTTTCATAATTTAGCAGCTTCAGACGTTAAATTTTATAACTTTTGAACGGGGCCTCAGATTGAAATTCTGAGACTGCCGTTAAGCTTGGAGCATCGTGATTACCCCAGGGGTGCCCTCCTTTTTTTCTACGTCGGGATAGGAGTCGGGGGAATGCCGGGTGGGGGGGTTTAACTGTTTTTTACTTAAACACACACCCCTCCCTCTTCTTCTTCTTCTTTGCCAGGACAGCGGCAGGCGGCAGCCCCCTCCCTCTCCTCCTTCACTCCGACGAGGCAGCTCTGGTGAGGCGCGGCCACTCCGATGGGTCGACGGCGAAGCATCGGGCTACGCCCACAAGGTATGAGGTTTTGTCCCAGTTTTTTTAATTCCCGCACCTAATTTGAACTGTGATTCTATTGTTGAATTGTTGCCTGGTCATCTATCCAAGCCCATAGTCATGCAGAGTATGTTCTGAGCTTTCTGATGCTTCTTCCAAAATTGAATTCCGAGCTCCGAGGTGATCGCAATCTTTCATCAAAGTTATATGGGTATTAGGGTTTTTTTCGGCGTCAGGCGGTATCTGACGGCCCCAGGCGGCGGTGGCGGCTTTGGGACGGTGGCGGCGGCTCCGGGACAGCGGCAGCTCGGGGAAGGTAGACGGCGGCGGTGGCATTCGGCGTGGCGGCGACATGCCGTGGGCGCCAGCGTGGCATGGTGGGCGGGGTCGCGGCGCCACCCCAGCCGCAGACAGATCCCGCGTCTTGCGGGTCTCTGTTTGGCCGCACCACATGGTTGGGCCGCGGGCGGGCCCGAGCAAGGCGGACCGGCTGGACCGGGCTGGTCCAGCCCAAAGGGGTCTTCCTCTTAACAATTCAGATGCCCGTATCTTATGCTACCGACGTCCGTTTTGCATTCCGTCTATGGCAACGTAGACCTCGCATCAAGGAGAACCCATTGAGATAGTCTCGAGGATTTTCGACTCCCGGGACTGAGGCCCCGGTTGCGCGACACGCCCGTAATGTGGGTTGGCGTTATCCTGGGAGTTCTTGTTTTGGGCGGCACAGACACATCAAGAGTCCATTTTTAGTGCCGTCAGTGGCGTTTCAACCCTGGCATCGAGGCGGAGCTTCTTGGGATGGTTTCGAGCATTGAAACCAGAGTTGAGATGTGGGCCCCACGACCCGTCAGTTGAGCTGCGAGCAGTGTTTTGTAAACTTTCATCGTACGTCTGTTCAGGGCGTACGAGCAGTCGTTTTTGGGTGTTTTCCGAGGGCATTCCATTAGCGCAGTCTACCCACTTTAATTCTGCATGGTGGTGAGGGCCACACGATGGGTCGTTTTGGGATTTGGTGGTGATTTCCAGCTATATCACCGGGTATCCTTTTTGGACAAGTTAATGGCCCATCTTGTCTAATTTTTCGAGAGGATCGTAGCGGTGCAATCCATTCGTTGTGATTCGAGACCTGAATGTGGGTCCCACGTAGCACCGCTCATGTGCGGTACAGCGAAATGCATCTTTTTCTCCGGACATCTCTTCCCTGCTAGTATGCAGTCAATTAGACGTGTTTTTCTGATAGCATTGTGATGGCGTAGTTCGCTTGACCTTTTACGGGGACGTGGTGTGGGTCGCACCCGACCTGGCTATGGTGAATAGTATTTTTTCCACCGGGTGTCCATTTTGGGTGATTGAGTAGTCAATCCCGTGTGTTTTTCAGAGGGAATCGTAGTGGTGTGCTCTATTGGTTCAGTTTCGGGATCGTGGGGTGGGCCCCACATGGGTTGGTTATGGTGAATAGTACCTTTTTCGACGGTTGACTGTTTCGGGTGAGTAAGTAGTCTATCTTGCATGTTTTTCCATGAGGATTACAAGGGTGTAATCTGTTCATGCAAGCAGAGCCTCTTACATGATATTATTAAATGTGGAAATATGAAAGGTGCTCCAGTGGCGGTTCTTCTTGCTGTGTTCGGAAGCGAACCCTTGGCGTGAGATCACGTGTACTCCCGCGTGAGTGAAGTAATGCTTGAAGAGTTTTGGTTGGTTGTGCCTCAGCCGTTGAGGTGGAATGTTGGAGTTGAAACGATTATGCCTTTACGTTGACATTGGGGGCCATGTGCATGTAAGACTTTGGGCTGGAGACGTGGCATGCTCTGGGAGTATGCGAGAGCGCTGGGAGGTACATGTGGTTGTTTGTACCTGATAATGTTGGTGCACTTGGTTGGACTTGGCTTGGGGCCACACGTCGTGTGGGCCCCATGTGCGTGTCGTGTTCTGCTCTGCGTACCTTTTACCACTCACGATGTAGAGGGTACCTTTTTTCTCATTTTTTGACCAGCAGGGTTGAGTTTTTCCCTGGTCCTCTTCTCGTTTATTGACCAGTAGGGTTGAGATTTCCCTAGTGTTGTTCTCGTTTGTTGACCGGCATGGTTGAGTATTCCCCTGGTTCTGTTCTCATTTGGTCGACAGAGATGGTTCGTTTCCTCTATTCCTTCAGCTGTGAGGGGTTTCTGTACCGTTCCCATTTCATCGGACTGCGACACCGTTTGCCACTACGGGAGTTCGAATAGTGTGGGTAGTTTCCCCACTTTCTGGGATGAGTTTACTTGGTCCTCTTGGACAGAGACTCAGTGGAATGCAGTGTGATCACCTTGAGAGGCCAGGGGAGTTTATCTCGTTCCTTCGTGATCCCTGGTAGAGTTCTTGTTGATTCAGTGTGACCACCACATTACGCGAGGACTGATCTTGTACCTAGGAGGTTGTTTCCAGCTGGGCTAAGGTTGTTACCACCCGGGCCGAGGTTGTTACCAGCACGGCTGAGATTTTTGCCAGCATGGCTTAGGTAGTTTCGAGCAGGGCTCTCCAGTTGTACCATCCAACAGGGATGGCCAGTACATCGGTGTTCACCGAGTAGTACCATCTAGTAGGGATGGCCAGAGCAGTTTCGGGTTTACCTCCAGCGGGGCTGGGCAGTGGCCCCCGATGCTGAGCTTACCTCCTGCGGGGCTGGGCAATGGTCCCCGATGCCGGGCTAACCTCTAGCTGGGTTGGGCAGTGGTCCCCGATTCTGGGCTTATCTCTAGCTGGGCTGGGCAGTGGTCCCCAATGTGAGGTTACCTCCAGATGGGCTGGGCAGTGGTCCCATCGCCGACTTCAGTCAGGTCACCCTCCAGTGGATTACCCTATTACGGGGCTGGCCAGTGTGGCAACCGTCGACTCTTTCCAAGTCTCCCAATAGTGGGAACCCGTCGAATTCCAGGGAACCTCCAATGGGGCTGGGCAGGGGGTCGTATGTCGACATTGAGGAGACCTCTCGGCTGTGAGGTAGTGACAAGGTGTGGTTTGACATACCCCTAGAACACTCAAGTACGAGAGGCGCATTCCCCACCGATAGGTGTCCTTGTGACGTGACATAAAACCGTGAAGGTGAGTCAGTGCCTCCCAAAGTGGATAGTTTTGAGGTGTGGTGATTTGAGCCCCTTGACTTGCAGTTCGGGGAAGACATGCAGGATACTGGGCATTGATGGTGGTTTACTTCTGAGACTGATGGCGACTCACTTTATTGGGCTGAGCTAGAGGATGAATATCCCCTTATGACCTTGTTCAGGCTTCTTTTTGAGCATATGTATATGTATATACCTTGTTCTAGTGCCCACTTCTTGAGCTTAGTTACTCTTTCACTAGGAGAGGAAAAGACATGTGGGGTATGCCACGTGTTTTCCGTGTATAGCTCCTCATGGTTGGATGAGTCTACTCTGCTACTATAGGTAGCGAAGACTCGACCAGAAGTTCATCTTCTCACCATTTCCAGCTCCTTGTGTCTGGATGAGTCTACCTCCTTTCTCTTGTTGGGTTGAGCTGGACTCTCTACTGTTACTCTTACTGCACTCTCGGTTTTACTCCTCTACTTTCCTTGTTCTATCTACTAATCACCCTTCGATACCTCCTTTGTTTCTCCCTCGAGCCTTCGGGGTAACCTAATGAGTATTTTTATACTCACCCCTGCTTGGGCTTCGCCCGCACTTGGTGTGCCTTTGAAGATGATGGACAGGTTGGTCGTGACTTCAGCAGGGCATTGGAGTTCGGGAGCTTGGACCGCGTACGGTGGTCAGAGTCGTGTTCAATGTGGGGGACCCTTCCAGCTGTTTTTCATTTTTTTACATGTTTCCTGGTTGTGGCACCTTTTCTGGTTGGGCACGTGTTTTTTCCCTTTTCATTTCAGTGTACATTCAGAATTTACCTTGTACTTTTAGAGGTCGATGCACTTTGTGGTTTATTTATTGTAGTTTCCCTTTTACTTCACTTGTCTTTTCTCTTTTACTATGCACTTTTGCATTGAGTGTGATGTGTGTGTGTGTACAGGTACTTAGGCAAAGGCCTCCCCGAGTCATTGTGCCTTCGGTGCTGGTCGCCAGCCCCTGGACTATAGTGGCGGGATTGGGGTAGTTGCGGCTCGAGCCCGGGTAGGGTCGGGTCATGACAAAGTGTTATTAGAGGTTTTTCGTTTATTGGGACGTTGTTCAGACGTCCTTAAAAATTAATTGTTTGAGATTTTGGTCAATATTGTTAACGTGTCTTAAGAGCGGCTCTCAGGCTAGGGAACCCAGTGATGGTGCATCGGCCGATGTATCCATTCACCAGGACCCTGATAACCTGCTTGTCGACTCGGCATGATGAGAAACTTGTTGCAGGGAAAATTGGTTTGTGCATCACATAAGATTGAGTCTTTGACTGTCCTTCTGGAGTCATCTCCTCGTCGTTGTTCTTGTTGTGATATACATATTAGCTAATCTGACTGCGACACTCCTTGATAATATTCAGGATGTCTCCGTGATGACAGCACGCCAGGATACCATCCTTGGTTCGTAATGATGACCATGTGAGCTACAAGGCCATAGTACATGACACATCATCTGAGCCCCATTCTCCGTGTGGACCGGTAGCAGCACCCCCACCTGTTGAGCAACAAAAAACTTCAGCAGAGAAGGTTGAGTTTGATCGCAGGTTGAGCGCGCTCCGTGAGTTCCAGCGGCAGAGACCACTGAGGTTCAGTGGTGAGCCAGACCCTCAGGTAGCAGACGTTTGGCTAGAGAGAGTGGTTCACTTTTCAGGCTTGTGCAGACTCTAACAGATCAGAGAGTGGCTTTGGCAGCCAACCTTTTTCGTGGAGCAGCAGGGTGTTGGAAGAGTCTGGTGACTCAGTTTCTTGATGAGTCGTAACTTTTTTGGAGCAACATTGAGTTTTTGTTTCGTGAGGATTTTTTCTCCTCCATCTTGTGCTCTGTTCGGATTTAGGAGATCCTACAGTTTCAGCAGGGTGGGATGACGTTGGATGAGTACGTGGCTAGTTTCGCAGACCGTGCACACTTTTACCCGGACTTGGTCCATGACGACAACATACAAGCGCGGAAGTTTGAGTACGGTCCCCACCGAGAGATTCATGTTGTCATAGTACCCTTGATAATTTCCACATATGTCGGGGTGCTAGAGGAGGCGCTGGTGACAAAGTGATTATTATCACATTCTAGAGTTGGTGGTGGTATCAGGAATGTTAGAGCCGAGATGTCTGTCGCAGCTAGTGGGCGTCGGCAAGCAGAACCTCAACGCAGGTGGATTTTTGACAACCAGACTCAGGGGAGGGGTCTCACACCAAAGTGGCGCCGGAGGGAACCAGTGCAGCCCAAAGAGAGTTTGTTCTATTCTGGCGATTGGCGAGGTCACCTGGAACGGGACTTCAGGACCTGGAATGCAGAGAGCGTCGGGCAGGTAGCAGGTGCACTACCACAATAGAGACAACATCATGATCGGAGTAACACCCATAGAGTTGGTGCTAGCAGAGTAGCAGGAGGAGCTGGTAGTGGGTGATGACCTTACGAGGCCTCACATCACCACTAGGCAGTCCACTTCAGGCTCCGGGAGTTGACAGTTGGGATTGCAGATATCCATGAGCATTGGATGTCTACGATCCTGTAGAGCATGAGGTGGTGAGAGGTACGCTCTACAGATCTTCTAATTTTTCTAGTATAATTGATAGACTTTGTGTGCGGAATGATTTTCTCCCGGCTCCTTGTTTGAGTTGTTTCCAGGGTGACGTGAAGGCGTCGGTGTAGCCCTGTGTCAGTAGAGTAAAAAGCATAGAACCTTTATCTTCAGTCAATGGTGTCGACTCCATCCCTTTCCGAGTGTGAAAGAAAGTCTTGGTTGTGATACATCGACTGTGAAATCTTGCGTGACCAGATATCCTTGGGTGTTTCACCATATGGATATTCTGAAGGAGGGAATCACCGGGACTTGTTCTAGGTGCGGGCGGTTATTCTAGTCGTGGCATGCGACGTGGAGGTTTGATCGGGGAGGTGAGATACCCCCGAGGTCCTTTGGACTTTTTGAGGACGTGCAAAGGGATAGTGAGGTTCCTTACAACCCTTACCTAATCCAAAAGTCTGTAGTGAGTTCATGACATCTCCCACGTGACATACCCCAAGAATATTCATGAATACTCCTATGCACGTCATCGGCAAGGGCATACCTCACATGAAACAGATCCATCCTTTGGTCTATGTGCGGTGGCACAGAGTTGTGCATGTGTTCTTCTAGGTACGGGAGATCCAGGTGCGAGCTTATTTCCATGATTTGTTCCCTGGTTTTACTTTTTGGGGATGCAAATCTTGAAGGAGGGAATGATGTAAGAACCTAGCTTTGGCTGTGAAATACTTTGGAATATTCTTGATGTTATTGCAGAGCAGTGCCTTCAGACGGAGTTCGATTCCAAGCCCCAGTGTGGCAGGGATTAAACATTCAGTGCATTCACACTGTACATAGAAAATAAATAGGATAACTCCTAAACGGAGTTTTGGATCAGAGATCCGAGTGCATGGATGGGTCCGGAATGGGGTGTTTACACTAGTAACGACATAAAACAGGTCGGTGCGGGACGTTTTGACCCCTCAATCTCTATCAGAGCGTGGAACATATACATTAAAAAATTAATTTATTAGTTTAATGGATTAATGCAAGTATCTCATATACGGTGGCTCGGATAGGGAAACTGAGGGCACTGTTGATTCCATAACGTACCGTTTACACTAGAAGGGGTGTAACTTTTGTGGGCACATGCCATCTGTGAAAAACGCCACCAAAGGCGTTTTCGTAATTTAGCAGCTTTGTACATTAAATTTTATAACTCATGAATGGGGCCTCAGACTAAAATTCAGAGACCGACGTTGCGCTTGGAGCGTCGTGTTTACCCCAGGGGAACCATCCTTTTTTTCTGCGTCGGGAGTGGAGTCAGGGGCGTGCCGGTCGGGGGGGGGGGTTAAGTGTTTTCTACATAAACATACCCCTCTATCTTCTTCTTCTTCTTCTTCACCTGGACAGCGGCAGGTGGAATCCCCCTCCCTCTCATACTTCACTCTGGCGAGGTAGCTTCGGTGAGGCGCGGCCACTCCAGTGGGTCGACGGCGAAGCGTCGGGCTATGCCCACGAGGTAGGATGTGTTGTTCCCATATTTTAAATTTCTGCACCTAAATTGAACTGGACTTTTAGTGTCAAATTTCTGCTGGATTTTTGATCCAATCCCATATTCGCGTGGAGTATGTTCTAAGATTTCCTATGCTTCTTCCGGAATTGAATTCCGAGCTCCGAGGTGATCGCAATCATCCGCTGAAGTTCTGCTGGTATTTGGGTTTTTTTTCAGCGTCCGGCGGTTTCCGTAGGCTCCAGGCAGCAACGGCGGCTTCGGGACGACGGAGGCGGCTCCGGGATGGCGGCGGCTCTAGGACAGCAACGGCCTAGGGACGGCAGGCAGCGGCGTCCTTCGGCTCGGCGACGTTAGGCCGAGGGCGGCGGCAAGGCACGGCGAGCGGGGTCGCAGCGCGACCCCGGCGGTGGACCGAGACACGCGTCCCGCGGGGCTCTGTGGAAAAAGGGGACCAGTCATGTCGGCCAGTCGGTAGAGGCGGGCCACACCACGCGGCTGGGCGGTGGGCTGGCCCGAGCGAGGCGGACCGGTCTGACCGGGCCGGTACGGCCCAAAAGGGTCTTCCCCTTATCAATTCGGATGCATATATCTTATCCTACGGACGTCCATTTCGCGTGCTGTCTGCGGTAGCGCGGACCTCACGTCAAGGCTAACCCTTTGAGATGGTATCTAGGATTCATGAATCCTGGGATGGAGGCCCCGGTGGCGTGACATGCCCATTATGTGGGTTGGCGTTATCCCGGGAGTTCTTGTTTTGGGGGGCACTGACACACCCAGAGTCCGTTTTGAGTGTCGTCAGCGGCGTTGCAACCCTGGCATTGAGGCGGAGCTTCCTAGGGTGGATTCGGGCATTGAAACCGTTGTTGAGATGTGGGACCCATGACCCGTTCGTTGATCTGTGAGCAGCATTTCGTAACTTTTTTGTCGGACGTCTATTAAGGGCGTACGAGATGTCGTTTTTGGGTGTTTTCCGAGGGCATTTCATTTGCACAGTCTGCCCGCTTTAATTCCGCGCGGTGGTGCGAGCACCATGAGGGGTTGTTTCGAGAGTTGGCGGTGATTTCCAGCTTTATCACCGGGTATCTGTTTTGGACAAGTGAATGGTCTATCTTGTGTACTTTTTCGAGAGGATCACAGCGGTGCAATCCGTTCGTTGTGATTCGGGACCGGGATGCGGGTCCCACGTAGCACCGCTCGTGTGTGGTACGGTGAAATACATCTTTTTCTCCGGACATCTGTTCCACACAAGTAAGCAGTCAATTTGACGTGTTTTTCCAAGAGCATTTCGATGGCGCAGTTCTCCCGACCGTTAGCGGGGACGTGGTATGGGTCCCACGCGACCTCACTACGGTGAATAGTACCTTTTCCACAGGGTGTCCATTTTGGGTGATTGAGTAGTCAATCCCGTGTGTTTTTTCGAGGGAATGGAAGTGGTGTTCTCCGTTGGTTCAGTTTTGGGATCTTGGGGTGCACCCCACACTGGATGTTACGGGGAAAAGTACCTTTTTCACTGGTTGACCATTTCAAGGGAGTAAGTAGTCTATCTCACATGTTTTTCCATGAGGATTACAATGGTGTGATCTGTTTAGGAAAGCAGATCATCATACACTATTTATTAAATGTGTAAATACGAAAGGTGCTCTGGTAGAGGTTCTTCTTGCTGTGTTCAGAAGAGAACCCTTGGCGTGAGATCAAGTGTACTCCCGTGTGAGTGAAGTAATGATTGAAGAGTTTTGGTTGGTCGTGCCTCAAATGTTAAGGTTGCATGTTGGAGATTATATGATTACACCTTTACGTAGACATTGGGGGCCGTGTGCATGTTAGCCTTTGGGCTGGAGATGTGGCATACTCAGGGAGTATGCGAAAACTCTGGGAGGTACATGTGGTTGTTTGTACCTGAGAATGTTTGTGCGCTTGATTGGATTTGGCTTGGAGCCACACATCGTTTGGGCACCATGTGCATACTGTGTTCAGCTCTACGTAGCATTGACCTCTCGCGACGTAGAGGGTTCCTTTTTTCTCATTTGTTGACCAGAAAATTTGATTTTTCCCCTGGTCCTGTTCTCGTTTATTGACCAGCAGGGTTGAGTTTTCCCCTGGTGCTATTCTCATTTGTTGACCGACAGGGTTGAGTTTTCCCCTGGTTCTATTCTCGTTTGGCCGACAGAGATGGTTTGGTTCCACTTTTCTTTCACCTGTGATGGGTTTCAGTATCGTGCCCCTTTCATTAGACTGTGGCACCGTTTGAGACTATGGGTGTTCTTACATTGTTGGTGGTTTCCCCACTTGTTGGGATGAGTTGACTCGGTCCGCTTCGACAGTGACTCAGTGGATTGGAGCATGATCGCCTTAACAATCCCAGGGAGTTTCTCCCGTTCCTTCGTGATCCCTGGTAGAGTTATTGTGGATTCGGTGTGACCAACACTTTACGCGGGCACCGATCCTCTTCATAAGAGGTTGTTTCTAGCAGGGCTAGGGTTGTTACCAGGAGGGTTGAGGTTGTTACCATCAGGGATGAGGTTGTTACCTGTAGGATTGAGGTTGTTTCGAGCAGGGCTTTCCAGTTTCACCATCCAGCAGGGATGGCCAGTACAGCGGTGTTCACCGAGCAGTACCATCCAATAGGGATGGCCAGAGAAGTTCTGGGTTTACCTCCAACGGGGTTGGGCAGTGGTCCCCGATGATGGGCTTAACTCCAGCGGGGCTGGGCAGTGGTCCTTGATGCTGGGCTTACATCCATCTGGGCTGGGCAGTGGTCCCCGATGACGGACTTGCCTCCAACTGGGCTGGGAAGTGGTCCTCGATGCCGGGTTACCTCCAGCTGGGATGGGAAGTGGTCCCATCGCTGACATTAGTCGGGTCTCCCTCCAGTAGATTACCCTATTAAGTGGCTGGGCTGCGTGGCACCCACCGACTCTTGTCGGGTCTCCCTATAGTGGGAACCCGTCGACATCCATGGACCCCCCAGCGGGGCTGGGCAGGGTGTCGCCTGTCGACGTTGAGGAGACCTATCGATTGTGGTGCAGTGACGAGGTGTGGTTTGACATACCCCTATAACTCTCAAGTACGAGAGGCACTTTCCCCACCGAGACACATCCATGTAATGTCACCTAAAACCGTATGGGTGAGTCAGTGACGCCCAAAGAGGATAGTTTCGAGGTGCGCTGATTTGAGCCTCTTGACTTGCAGTTCGGGGCTGACGTGCAGGATACTGGGCATCAATAGTGGTTTACTTCTGATACTGATGGTGACTCACTTTCTTGGGATGAGATACGGGATTTAGATCCCCTTACGACCTTGTTCGGGCTTCTTGTTGAGCATATGTATATGTATATACCCTGTTCTAGTGACCACTTCTTGGGATTAGTTACTCTCCCTCCAGGAGAGGTGAAGACGCGTGGGGTATGGCACGTGCTTTCTGTGTCTAGCTTCTCGTGGTTGGATGAGTCTACTCTCCTGCAATTGGTATCAATGACTGGATGAGAAGTTTGTCTTCTCATTGTTTCCAGCTCCTTCTTTCTGGATGAAGCTACCTCCTTTCTCTTGTTGGGTTGAGCTGGACTCTCTAATGTTACTCTTACTGCACTTTCGGTCGCACTCCACTACTTTCCCTGTTCGATCTACTGCTCACCCTTCGGTACCCCATTTTTTGCTCCCTCAAGCCTTCGGGGTATCGTACTGAGTATTTTTATACTCACACCTTCTTGTGATTTTCCTGCACTTGGTGTGCCCTTGCAGACGATAGACATGTTGGTCGTGACTTCAGTGGAGCTTAGGAGTTCAGGAGCTTGGACCGCGTGCGGTGGTCGATGTCGAGTTCCAGGTGGGGGACCCTTCCAGCTATTTTTCGTTTTCTTACCTGTTGTCGGGTTGTGGCACCTTTTCTGGTTGGGTGCATGTTTTTTCCCTTTTCATTTCAGTGTACCTTCATCTTTTACCTTGTAATTTTATAGGTCGATGCACTTTGTGGTTTATTTATAGTAGTTTCCCTATTACATTACTTGCCTTTTCTCTTTTATTCTGCACTTTTTCATTGATTATGCTGCGTGTGTGTGTACCAGTACTTAGGAAAATTCTTCCTCGATTTATTGTGCCTTCGGTGCTGGTCGCCATCCCCTGGCCTATGGAGGCTGGCTTGGGGTAGTTGCGGCTCGAGACCGGGTAGGGTTGGGTCATGACATAAACCATTCAAATAAGATAATAGAAATGTATTTACTATTTTTATTTGTTGATTCTTCTTCATATGATAGATATAACATTTTTATGATAAATGGTTCACTAGTTATTGGACGTTATAATCTCATTAGATAAAACTATTGACAATAAAATAGTTCCTTTTTCATATGGTTTCATTAGAATTCATGAAATAATATTCAACTATCAAAATATAAATGAATTCATATATAGTTATCTTGATTTTTTAAGAGAAATTTATTATTTCATATAATAAAATACAAAATCAGATATATATTTTTTGTAGAATAAAATACATAATATGATCCATTATATAAGATAAGTCATTTTTTCCTTTGTAAATATGAGTCATTTACATAGTAATATAATTTTCCTATATTTTCTTTTTATAAGATTATTATTTTATCTCAAATTAAATTCCCACAATAGTACTATTTTCACTTTATTAAATGATTCTTTTATCTGTTAGATAAATATTTCCATGTAAGATGAATTCATTTTTCACAAATTTAATTCCAATATATATATATATATATTAACCCACTTTTCAATCATATAAAAAATTTCATTGAAATATTAACCATATAATATAAATTCTATGGGAATTTATCCAATAAAAAACTCATCGAGTTTAATGAGAGCATCAATTTATCTAAGAATGAAGTCCTAATATTATAAAAAAAATTATTTAGTAAAAATATTTATATTTTTTCAGCATCAAAATTCATAAATTAATGAGGTATAATGGATCAAAACATGTCATTTAAACAATCTCACCCTTTTGATAAATATGAATCCATAATCAATTTTTTTTAAAAAGTACAATATTTTATTAGAGGTAATTTTTTATCAATATTTTACCCATTTTTGTGATATCAAGATGAATAATGGTAAGAAGAGAAATATTAATTATCAAAAAAATTTATAATTTGTAAAACTTTATAAAATGAATCACTTAATTTGAAAATAATTTGGGATATATGGGAAACAGAAAGAAACACAATTACAACATTACTAAAATATAGTATATGATCATTACTAAAATAAATAAAATTTTATATAGTGAAAAAAAATTAAATATAAACTATTAGTTATAAAACAACCAAAAATGAAAATTATTCCTTTGGTTTATGTCAAATATATAATTCATGGATGGTATTATTTTGATCAACAAAAATTGATTCAAATTTCCTTCCTTACAAGATATATTATTTTAATATATCTTGTACTTATATATAAAAGTTTGTATCATAAACTTTATTAAAAAAATTTATATCATTTAGGCCGTATTTGTTTAAGAAGATGTTTTCCTTTTGATACATGAAAATTAGGACACTGTCATCTTCTTCAAAGCATATGAATCTTCTTTTCAGAATGTATACCCCTTGATAGATTCAACAACCTATGATATTATGAAAAATATGATTTCAATGAAGAAACCAATCAATCAGATCAATAATCATGGAAAATATATGATTAGTAATGTTTTTAATGTAATTCATGAGATGATTGGAATTTATTTCTCCACATTCCTCTACGAATTGGTTATGTAGAGTTTCTCTATGGTCGGGTTGTTCCAGATATGGTGGTGTTGGAATTTTTTTTCACAAAAATGAAAGAAAATATTCATTTTCATCCCCTTCAAAAAAACTATATTTTCAATTAGAGAAAATAAAAATAGTTCCATTATATCAATTTTACTGGCTTTAACATGGATAAAAGACATTGTGTCACAATAGATACCACCAACAAAGAGATGTTAATAGAACCATTAAAATAAAATATTTGAATACCATGGAGCCTAATAAAAATAATTAGAATCCCAACTAATAATATTGAATTAGAAACACATTAAATAGGTTAGGGAATCCCAACTAGATCATCCAAGAGTGGATATTCTGAAACAACTTCATTTACTCTAGCAATATTACTATATACAGCTCCATCTTCCCTATGACAATAATAAGGATGAATTTAATTAGAAACAAAAAAATGAAAATTTATTCTCTTAGAAATTTGTATATGATTAAATGGATCCACCAATTTTAAATTTGCAGAAACAACTACAAGATGATCGAGAAAACATATGGTCTTTGAGGTACACCATCACACATTTCGACATCTCCTTTAGAACGTATAGATACAACATAACTATTATATTATAGATAATCCCCCACAAAAATTGTAGGGTTAATATCAAAATCATCATTGAAACCAATATGAAACAAAAAATTATACAGAAGACCCTATTTTTACAAACTCTTTCAGAGTATTCTTACATAGATATTCTTTAATCATATGGAATCTAGTGTCCCTTAACTCTATATTTTGTACCTTTCCCTTCTCAGAAATTATAGTTATAATCCATCCCAATTGAAAAAAACTAAAATATTTAGTATAAATGTTTCACATATGACACAAAATATGTTACATGGGATAAAATAACTTCTTTATCAGAAAGAGATACAACTAGGATGCAACCAACACTTTTTTCATTCGAACTCAACATTCCTCTTGGAAATAACTAATTTTATATAAATTAAGAAAAATTAAATTATTAACCACTAATAGATTTATTTTCAACATCATGAGCTTTATAAAGAGATTTCATAATCTCTAGATAGATAAAATCTTTAATAACAATAAGAGATCTACAAAATCATAACTTCCTTTGTGTAGAAATAGAAATATTCCTACCATTTTGATTGACTAAATTAGAAAATGATTCTTTTATTCTATTGAGTTAAAAAAAATTATTTTTACCAAAAATGAATATTGTACATTGGTAGAACACATGGAATTCATTCTCATAGTAAAACATCATACAATTTTCATCTTATATTAAATCACATCATTGTATTTTCATAATTTTCTTTAAAATTATATATTTATGTTCCAACCAATTGAAATTTATTTCTTTACCACATAACATGTTATGAAATATATTTTATCACATTCAACTTTTCATAGTAGCAATTTCATATCTCACAGTCTTTCTTATGGTCTATGAAAGAAAGGATAGAATGTTAATGGTTTTTAGGTAAATAAGGGCTTGAGGATGATGGATAAATTTTGAGGTACATACGGTGTTGAGTTTTAAACCCAAAATTTGAATAGCACTTTATTTTATGATCTATGAAAATTTATTACGATTGAAATTAAATAAGAAAAAAATTCAATTTATGACTTATAGTGAAATAAATTAAACAATTAAAAAACACCAATAAAATAACAACAAAAAATATTCCATGATTAAAATACAATAATAATAAATTCAAGGAAATTCAATAAACTTAAATATTATTTAGTAACGTTAAATAAAATAAAATTGATCAATAGGAAATGCAATTGAAACAAATATTGAAATTTTATTTTCATTAAAAATAAAATCTTAAGAGATATCACCTTTATGTGCATGATATCTTATGAAATAATGACAAAATTCAATATTCATAATAATAGAATTACATGGTGGATTTTTGAAACTATTTATAACACTTATGTTTGAAATTAAATTATTATATGGTAAAAATTGAATCAAAAATACATTATGATGTTTTTATACACAACAATTATGCACGAAATAACCATTCTACAATATATGTAACTTAGTAGTCAACAAAAAAAAATCTAATGTTGCTTCTTACTAGGACATGAAACTAATTATTTTCCATGAAAATGTCATTTTATTGAGGTTCTCTTCCAATATTACCTAAACACGACAAAAATAATCATCTAAATATTAAGTTAAAAATAATTTAATTTTTATTAAAAGTAATGAAAGTTATATTGTTTCTTATATATACCTTAAAATATGAGTCAAATATATCAAATAATATTATTTGGGATTTTTTTCAATCATAGTTGAATGATATACTATAAATATGATATTTTTACTATTACAATACATATATAAAAAGCACACAATTATTTCGGAATTCATGTTGTTTCCATCTGGTTTTCAAGCTTCAAAGATATCGATTTATTTATTAGAACTCATAATAGTTGTGTAAGACTTAACTATTCAAGTATATAACATTTTTACAAATCATAAATGCACTTAAATTATTAAATAAACTTAAAATATATATATAGTAATTTTAAAAAACAAAACAAAAAAATTAGCTCACCTAAAATTCTCATTTAAATGTCATTTCACATGAGTTTTGAATAGTCATGACACATTTTTTTGGATTTTTGAACAAAACACACAGCATCAACAGAAATGTTTTCCATATTTTTTTTCTTAATATTTTATTCGAGAGAGTGGGGTGTTCCTAAACCATAGATAAATTATTTGAGAAAATACAAGGTTATAACATTCCATACTAATCACTATGGGATTAATAAAGTCTATATAATTCATTGGTTTCATTAAAAATAAAATTCAAATAATTTATTTTAAAAATATAAGAGGTTTTAAGCATAATATCAATCCATAAGAATCTCATTTAAAATAATATTTTATATAAATATTATAAAATTCAAAATTAATATGACATATATAAGGTAAATGGATTTTAATAGGTTACAACATATATACATGGGAAAAGTATTCCTTATAATCAAAACCTTTTTCGTTATTGTAACATTTTAAATTAATCCCGAATTATTTCTAGTGATGAAACATTTACCATCATATTGGTTTCTAAATGCACATTTAGTTTCAATAACAGGATATTCATAGGACCTATCAACTAATTTAAAAACATTATTCAATTTTTATTAGTTTAGTTTCAAATTTATTTCTAAGAGAAAAGTCTCATCACATAAGGATTTGTCAGTGGTTTTAGATTCAAGTTGGGAAAAGAATGTAGAAATATCAAAACTAATCTAGTACTTCTTATGGACCTGAAACCTTTATCTACGCTTCTTATACATATTTATAATGGATAATTTTTTGTGGTATTGGATATATTGGAAGCTCACAATTTGATTCGTCAATTTTAAACCAATATGGAACTTGATTATACTTCATCAAACAACATGTTATCTTTGAATAGAGGTTCAAGTTTGATATTGTTCATAGAATAACATAATTCATATTTTTCTTTTAGTAATAAATATGACCACATTAAGAAAACATGGAAATGGAATATTCTTCATTAATAATAATTCATCATGAAAACTATATATGATTTTAATATAGTATTATAACATAATAATTGTTTTTCAATTGGTTTTGAATCAAAAATACCAATATTGTCATTAATATTCCATATATTCACATTATATATATCTACATAAAAGATAAAAAACATTGGATTCTTATTATTCCATAACTCATATGGTGACATTATTACAATGAGTTTTATTAAAACCCAACATATTAAATATCATATGTTTCTAATAGGTTCATCCCAAAATTGAGTAGACAATTTATATTTCTATAACACAGTGATATTAATTTCATTCAATGTCTTATTCCTCCATTAAACAAAAAAATTATATTGATGTGTCCTTGGGGAAGAAAATGTATATTTTATACCATGTTTTTAACAAGAATAATTAAACTCGTAATTTTAAAATTATCCCTCATTGAAAATTTTTAAAGAAAGATGTTGGGAATAATTTTCATTTTTCACTTACTTGAAAAATATAACCAAAATATTAAATAATATACTTTTATTAACTAAAAAATAAATCCCAATTAAATATATAAAAATAATTAACTAAAACATAAAAAAATGATTTACCTTATAGTATTTTTGTCCTATATAGTCTAATAATACATGTGGATATGCTCTAGTGGAATAGATAAAGTAACCTCTACAATTGTTTTAATTGATAAATTATGATGTTTTACCATTTAATATGAATCAAATAGTTTATTTTGTCTTTTTTAAAATGATTAAGGAAATAAATATAATTCCTTTTATATATCCCAATCATAGAATATAAATTCAAATGTCTATCTATTTTATGAAAATTCCAAAATGCATTGACTTCAGCATTCAAAATATCTACATTTTCAAAATAAAGAATGAATATTATTGTATAAAATAATTTAGCTATAGGTTTCTTAAATTTTATGGACATATCTTTAATTATGGGAATTGAATTATTACGTAATATATATATTAAAATTAACTACAATGTAGATAAAAACATATCATTTTGTTCTTTAAGTCATTAACATTAATTTTGTTTTGATGAGAACTTAATTCGGATATACAACTGATGGAAAACTAATGATTATACCTTTTATATTGTCACAGAAAGTGACATGTCCTTTTTCAAAATTGTAGATAATGTGGAAATTTGAGAAATCACCCCCCATGTTTCTTATTAATCCAATATCCATATAAAACTTCTCATTATTGTGTTTGTATATATTTCATAATAAGGAAACTTGTAAAAGAATGTATTTTGGTAACATTGTAATTATGGGTTCTTCAATTTTAGAATCATGTAATTTGGGAATTTGAATATTTTTGTGATGTATAGAAATTGAGAAATAAATTTTTCAAAAATCTATATATATACAAGAATAATTGACACTATATAATTAGTGGTTTATTATATTATATGAATTTGAGAAATTTAAATATTCCATAAAATAAAAACAGGTAACATTATACATGTTTTTTATCATTGAAATAGGAACCAAATTATTTCTATATAATTTAGGGCATTCACTATTTCTTTAGATTAAATGATTTCTCCTTTTGGATTTATTCATTATATGTATCTGATGTGGGAATTTTTATAAATTTTAAAAAACAAATTATATTATATTATAGAGTTTATATTTTATAATGAAATTATTTTATGTTAATATCATGATCTGTACAAGAGAAAACAGTTTGTCCAATTTTTTTCAGTTTTGATATTTATTGTTATAATTTATATTTTTCATTTTTATTACTATCAGATGATTTTATTAAGGATTTATTCATTTTCAGTAGACACTCATACTATTAATCAAGGATAAAAAAAATATATTTTTTTCATTAAATGATTAATTTTTAGTTTCTAAATCATATTTTTTCTCAAAATAATAAAATTTGTGTACCGCATTACAATACCCCACAAAACTCATGTTGGATGTCTGACTGAAATTCTATGTTGTACTACTACAAAATTAAGAATTATTGTATTCCTCATAATAACTTCATGTAACCATCATTACTATTTCCCACATTTTCTTGACTTATATTTTTTCATTTGTATTTCATATATAATATTATTTTCTTCTCTATAAGTTGTGATATATCTACTATGATATGTGCATAATTCATACACTTATATATTTTGACTTCTATTCCATTTAAATTACATATTTTTTACTTGGGATTGTTTTTGTTTGATCCCCTTCCCATAAGACAGATATTTATTTATGTATTTTAAACTAGTGAAAAGTTCACCATAAGAGTTAGAAGATATAAATATTTTTCACTAAATGAGGTATATAGTATTACTTATTATTAATTATCTTTATCTTTTTATGAATATACATTTAAATAAAAATAATTTATTTTATCATTCATTTCTCACTAGATTCCGCCCACATTTTATATTCATACGCCATAAGAGAACCCATAATAGCTTTGAATTTTAAGACATTTTTTATAATATATCTCTTAATTGAATAAAAAATTCCAAAATATTCAGAGTGATGAATTATTGTAACTTTTAGATGTTATTTCTATTCTTGAATAAGATCACTAAGAGATTTAAAATTGATGAGTATTTTTATGAATGTACCTTTAAATAGTCTCATAATTTCTCCAACGATCAGTATGAAAGTATAAAACCATAATTATGATTTATTTTATTGTAAATACTAATAATAATATGTTCATTTATAAGGTATACAAATTTTTTCCATATTTCTTGTATTGTAACAAGTTGTGAAACTCTATTGAACTCATCTAGTCCATGTCCACATGTGACAAGAATTCATGGATTTGGAATTCAGAATATATTTTTATTCATAATTAAAATAATGAGTCTTGAGATAAATATCAAGTAGTTTATTGGGATTAATAAACTTTTGATAAAAATTTAGATTAAAAATATTCAACATGATTTTCATAAGAGCATTCCAATGTCTATAATTTTTTTTATTAATGAAGGATTATGTTACCATAGAAACTCTATCTATAATATAAACCTGTTCATCGAGGATATTATAAAAAATATTTCATTATATTTCAACTATAAAAGGGATTATAATATCAATAACTTTTTGTAATACTAAAATAGGTCCATGAGTAGTAGTAATATGGAATATGGGGGGATTGAGTTCAGAATTTTCACAACCTATTTTTAAAAATTATTTTGAAATATGAGAACATTTTAATTTGCATCATTAATAATATATATAATGTTTAAAATTGAATCCACAAAAATAATAAAAAAACACAATATATTTATTTTGGGTTGGGGTATATATAACCCTTATTCACTTATTCTAAATACACTCTCCTAGAGAATTGTTAATTTCACTAAACTAATTGTTTTCCTATGTTATTCACAGAATTAGTGAAATTAGTCATCACTAGTTACAAATATCTATGATATTTTACAAATATATTTCTCTAGAAGATCAATCCATAATTATGAAACACTCAGACAAAATTATATATTTAATAAAGAGTAATAAAAAAGTGTTATGATTTAGCCACATAGTTGTATGAGGTAGTAACTGAGAGTATATTAAAATAATACAAACAGAAATAATAACACATAAAAAATTCATATTTTTATTCCTATTGACTGTAGAATATAATATTTAAATCAAAAATGTTTTATATTTAAATTTGTAGTGATATAGTGTGTTTGATCATTAGGAGTAATGAATTTGTTTAATAAAATATTAAGAGTTATTAATCTTATATTTCATTTATATATTTTTATTCGCCATTTCCTTATAGGGCATGGTTACTCTATTATAATTAAAATAATTGATTCAAATAAATCTTTTGATCGAATGAAATAACCTAAAAAATTGTATTCTTAATCACCAAGTGTCTTTGTTTCATGAATATATAAATTATCAAAGTTAGAAATGTTCTATAGATATATTCTTACATATAACATTCTATATTCTAGGAAATATTAGAAATATTTAATTTGTCGTTTCTGGAAATAAATTTTTCTATTTCCAAGATACCTAAATTCTGATTTTCCATTACTAATATATTATTTTAATAGTACATAGTTCCATGAGATTATAAACATCTATTTGATGAATGAATATTTATTTGTTAAGAGTCATCAATAATAATAATACATTCTTCTCCCTCTAGGATATTGGATTTTGAAAATTAATAATAAAACACCACTATATAAACCATACACATAAAATAATTGATATTACTTTACTATAATCTTATGATGATTATTCTTTATCAAAATAATTGATCGTGTGTATGATAAATTATTAATCAACACATTGAATTTTTAAGATAATCATTTTAAATTATCGACTATAAAAAAATTCCTCTCTTATATGATATCATATTATTTCAAAAGTGAATCTATAACATCTACAATAAAATTGACTTCTTATATTGTTTTTACCTCTGTAAGATAATTTTATAATTTTATAAGATAAATTGCTTAAAATGATACTTATTCCTTCTTAGAATAATCTAATTATTAACATTTTATTTATAATATAAGTAATTTATGAATAGAATTATGTATGATGATTATTTTTCATCATAGGATAAATTTGCCATGCTTGTATTTAGTGAGATAATTATTATAGCTCCCACTAAATTTTTTTGATAAAACAAAGTTCAATTCGTATGTCAATCATTTGACTTTGATGAAAAATTATCCAATGTAAGATAATATCCATTTCCATACATTCAATTCCAGTGTCTATAGAGTAATTCTCATTATTCTTGTTAGAAAAATATCTTTGATTTATCAACTATGAATTTTAAATTACTTTGGAAATTATGTGATAGAAAACTCAAGGGATTTAATGAGAATTAAAATTTTTCTAAGATAACTATAATCAAACTCTGAAGATAAATTCATTAGTAAAAAAATCAAAATTTTATTATCCTATAACAAATAATGTACTGAGATGTATTGGATCATTATATGTTTGCTGAGTTTTACAAAAAATATTTTGAAATTATATATCATAAAAAATATATAAAAAAAACATGGGTAATTAAAAAAAATATAATGAATATAATAAATAAAGGAGAAGACTGTTTTTACCCATATTAAAGAAATTTAATATTCAAAAGTTGGAATAAAATTACCCTTATTTCAATCAACTAGTCATGGAAAAAGTGTCGTAAGATATACCTTATGGTTATTAGGCCTAGGTAATCTCAAACATACATTTCAAGAATAATTTGAAATGGTCTAGTAATGAATCCCAAGCTGTTGGGAGGTAAATAAATGTCGCTATCATAGATTGTTGAATGGGATTCCATATCATCTTTGTTATCCAATGATATAACTAGGATTCCCCTAATAGTGTAATTCAAGGGTGAGTAAGAAATAGGAACCAAAAATGATAATAAAATACAATAAATTATAATAAATTCAATCATCATATATCATATCAAATAAATCACAAACACCACCATCTCCCAGTGAATAAATTGAAATGATTTTATTTTTGTCACATAATAAAAAATAAAATTATTGGCCATAAGGCCATAATCCTTGTATATTAATGAAAACTAGGGTTCAAGAGGTAATTTTATACACACACAAATTTAAAAGTCACCGAAAAGTTCCAAATGATCCATTAAATTATATTTTAGAATGAAAATGATAAATACCCCCAATTTCTTAGTCTTACTCACATACAATTACACACGCAATGATATATATACACACACCTGTATCTCACTGCACAAATTCACATATTCTCATTTGAATTTATACTCTTAAATTTATATATACATGTACCTATATATGTTTGTAGAACCATTATATATATATGTATATATATATATCAAGATCAATATTATAAAATTATCACTTCCATTAAAAAACAAATATTAATGAGAGTTACTTCCAATACATTTCAATCCAAAATCCAGTAAAATTTTAATTTCCAAATATATTCTAAAAATTTATAAAAATAATCCTTTGTAAACACCATTTTAAAATTAAATTAAATTATATATTTAAGCATAAAAGGTCCATAAATAGTTTAAAAATTTATTCTTTAGACCAAATGGGGTAAAACCCATTTAAAAAAACAATTTATATTAAATAATTATTTATAGTGTTTTAATTACTTAACATTTCTGGTTATATTTCAAATTCAAAATATAGGAATTATCCCAAATAGAGTAAGCCATGATACACTTATAAAACCAATTTTATCTTTCACACATAGTTATTAATAAAAAATACAACATTTATAATATCATGAAATTAATGGTTCTTATATTTAAATTTTAAACATGGTGAAACCAAATTCAATTCAATGACATAAAATATAGGCTATGTATCCTTTAATGTTGGACACCAAATCAAGGAAGAAGACACCTCCACTAACATAAATCACTAAAAAACAATAAAAATCATTTAAATACCATAAAATGGTTTAAAAATAGATATGAAACATGAGGGTTATAATAAAATAGATGATAATATGAGGAGGGTAGAGGAGCTAGTTCCATGGAGGGAAGACCCTAATTTGAGATTAAATGATGAGTAATTGCTATGGTAAAATAGAAGGGTGCATCGGAAGAGGCATTAATTTTTTGATGTTGCTCTAATAAGATAATAAAGTTAGGGAGATTTTAAATAACGGGAGTAAATGAATGAATATAAGAAATAATAAATTTTATTTCATAAATATGAATTCAGTTCATGGTTTACCCTAGTAGTTTAATAAAAAATGCATTGACCATATGAATCAAAGTGGACTCTAATAACCACATTTCATGGTTAACTGAAGTAGCCAATATTATTTATCAAATTGTGAAATGAATTTTCTAAATGGATCTTTCTAACACATGAATAATATTAATTATTTCTAAAAACTATAGAAACCCATGCTTTCTAACTATTCACCCTTTAAAAATAACAGTAATAAAAATGTTTTCTAAAACCTCCGAGTGACTCTTTATAATATAAAATTTAATTAAATAAATAAGTCATGGGGATGAGAATATTGTACAATCCATAATGATTTCCTCCCCTAGATATATAAAATGAAATTTTGGTAAACAAAAACAAGAATGATTCCTAAAAATCAAAGAAGATTATTCTCAATTAATATCAACCATCTCCAAGAGGAACTCGACCACCAATAACAGATATAATTACTAAGGATCAGTGATATCTAGAATGTTCTAAACATTTTAAAATTCAACTAAAATGGTCAAAAAACACCATCCCTATAATAGATGGATTAACTTGATAGACACATATACACCAAACACCCAATGAAACCATAATACCTCAACCAAACATACCCACCCAAAGGAAAAGATACTCCACAAATTGTTGATAAAAGAACAAACATGTACCGTATAACTGGGACACATTACTCATATATGTATATTAGGGCCGCAAATATGTAACAACATTTTATGGTGCCACAAAAAATAATTAGAACTATCAATTAGTTAGGTAATCAGAGGCCACTCATCCATTTTACCCAAGAAACCACCAAATTTCATCGATGATCAATCAATCAAAACCAAACTCACAATACAATAGCACAAAAATACCAATCGTAAATAATCATCTTCAAAAATTAATATACAAGGAATATTATTACCACTAATGAATAACAACTATAATAATAACAAACATCTTATTAAAACACTCACAGAATCACTCAAATAATAGATGAATCATGATTATTTAAAAAACTATCAGTGGTTCCCAAACACCAAATAAATGTCCAATAAATAAAAATAATAATCCCAAGAATGAAATATCAATAAATTCATATGGGGAACAAATATCAGTATAGAAATTGAAATAAACTATTCTAAAAATGTTTAGACAAATCAAGACTAAAATTGAATATTGCATTACCACTTATTTCTAAGTCTGGATATGGATACCAATTAGCGAAAACATTTAAAAATGAAATGATTTACCAAAACATTAATCCAAGAAAAATCATATCCATCATTTCTAGGATTTATCATAGAGTAAGAATCCGAATGACATGAATCATGAACTCATACTTTTCAGGTCTCATGTTCTCAACCAAGATGTTTGATCAGACTAATAGAAAATTCCATATAGCATAACAAATTAAACACAGTGCTTCCCCAACATTCTATTTCAAAATGATCCATTTTCCAAATATTTAATCAGTAAATTATAAAAAAAATTTAAAATAAATGCATAATTATCATTTTTAAAACTTTTTAAAGTCACATATTTTTTTCGGAAATTTATTATTAAATTAAAATGTGGAAATAATAAGATTATTCTAAATAATTTACTTTTTAAAATAAATCTATATTTGATTTATGAATCAAAAAAATTATAATATTTTCACATGAAATAAAATAAATTCAATACAATACATAAAAAAATCCTATTATCACATGAGATAAATTTTAAAATACACAAAAAACCAAAAGCACACAAAAATTCCATAACAATATATCAACATAACCAATATCCCCCTTAAAGTACCCCTACTACGGGTTATATTAATTTTTATCATAAATAAAAAATAATTTGAATGAGAAACAATCATTTACTTGGCCATAATGTTTGTAGGATCATGATAGAGAGACACAATAATCCTTAATATGTGTGATGATTAAGCACTTTTTCATTATGTAGTTTCTCATGATTTGGAAGCCAAGCACACACCACCTGTCTCTCTTCTGTTTCCATCCCAAAATCTAACACAATCCTTAAAAAATCACATGTATATATGAGTATCAATAAATGATCAAATGTTGTAAAATAAAATTTATTTAATACAAAAGAATCATAAAACTACCCATGGAACTCAAACATCGCCAAGATAATTGGTGACTGGGAACCCATTCCGGAACAAACTCCTTTTTACCAACAACTTATTTTATATCAATCCAAAAATTACACTATAAATAATATAAGGTGTACTTGAAAAAGATCATAGGTACCTAGTAAGAAATGAACATGGACTACTCTGATATGATTTTTCATTAACCATCTCAAGATTTCAATCCATCTGAAACCCAAACTCAGTCTTGAAATACCCGAGGGGAATTCCTAATACCCAGTCATATTTGAAAATAATGCAAGAATCATATGACTAAATTGGAAATGATTTCACCCTTGAATCAGTGTAAATGAAAAATGTAGAAATATAATGAAAATTGGTATGACCCATCTATATATTAGATGTCCATTCCTAAAAAATATATATAAACAAAAAAAATGATAAAAAGAAAATAAAATCAACACACCATTCACTCACCCAAGTCACCCTACCCTAAAAAGATATAGAGAATCATCCAACATAAAATTACATCAACTATATTTAGATATAGTGCACCATTATGAAATTAGTCAAACCTTATTAGGGGAAAGTAAATCATTAAAAAGGATATAGATTTAAGATTATATATAATTAAAGAAAATTACAAAAAAACTAAAATGATACATATAATAAATGTGATAAAAAACTCACAATGAATACCACAGATCCATCAATTACCCAGGGGAGTCCATAAACAGAATGAAAATATGAAACTAAAATGTTTGGTATATATGAAAAATGATGAATATGATTTCCAAAGAGAATCCACACCCAGACTATAAATAATAAATCAATGATCCATTCATGTCTTGTTTGAAATATTATATTTCTAGAATAAAATGTATTTTAAGGCCCATAAATACAAAATATTTCCAAAGGAATTTTTATAAACATTGGTTTAATTTTATTGAAATGATAATAATACTTTTTTCATAATTTCATCTGAAATTAACCAAGATATTATAAATAAACATTTTTTTAAAAATCTACCAGAACAATGTAAAAAACACATATCACCAATTGAAAATATTGGTGAAAGTTAAAGGGTATAATATCATAAATGGATGAAATACAAGAAATAAAGATGAAACAACCATGGTGCCACCCATATCAAGGAAACTAGGGAATGAAAATAAAAAATATGATATCAATATATCAATAAACCAATAAAGGAATATGTTTCATGAGAATTACTAATTGGATTATAATTCTAGGTAAATCAATGCTTACATCATTAACATTTAGTGAAATTTTCAAGTAACAAATCCTTGGCTAGTGGTTTTAAACATTCTACACTATCATATATAGTAGAAAGGACATCTATATCATCTAAATTAGACTACACTAGAACCATAGTTCCAATCAGCAATTTAATGCATGGGTTAATTTTTAATAAGAACAACTTATGATAACATAACCATTAAGTCACATGAAATACAAATATCCTAGATCATATCAAATAACTCTCCCTCTCTATTGAAAAAACAAAGAGTTCATATCAATAAGAAAATATAAACACAAAATCTTGCATCAAGGGTTATAATCTGTGTAAACAAACCCAAAATGGTGTTCAAGAAGAGCATCTACACACCCACTCACATAAAAAATTATAAATATATTAAAAACTACAAATATGCCTAAAAATAAGTTTTATATTGAAAAAGAGAACGATCACATTATTTATGGTTTTACTCAATACACAAACACAAGGGGAGATATTAGTATATATATATAGTTATTTATCTAATTTAAAAAATGTATATAATCTCATGTGATTTAGTTCACAAAAATATATATATATTTGTACCGAGAAATATGTGAAGAACCATAATATATAAATACACACACACATATATATACATATATCATGAAACATCGTACAAAAGAACAATTACATTAAAAAATCATTATTAATGGGTGATTTGAAAATACTTTGAAAAATATGAATCTTTTAAAAATTTAATTTTTAAATATACTCTATTAAATTATAAAAATAATCCTTTTAAAAATTTCATTGAATAATAAATTTAACTTTCACACAAATAGTATAAATCTTCCAAAATAATGATTTTCAATTTAATCCCTGACACAAATGGAGTAATACCCATTTCAAACAATCCACACTTTTTAAATAAATATTTCAAAAGATTTTAATTTATTGGATTCTTTGGTTATAAATGAAATGTGATGAAAATGAATTACCCCCAATGAAAAATTCCATAAACCATTTATAAAATCAAATTTAACATTAAAAAATAGGAAAATATTGTTAAATAAAACATTTATAACATCAATAAATAATGGGGTATTAAATTTGGAACTTAGAAATGAAGAAACCAACCTCAAATAAATGGTGCATGTGTTGAAACATGTTTCCTTCAATAGAGGATTCCCAATTAGGGAAAAGGGACATAAAAATACAATTTCACTTAAGAAACCACAAAAGTATGTTTACTTCCATGACCTAGTGTTAGTTGGGTGAGATGTATATTGAGGGAGAGAATAAAACACAATAAAATAGAATGAACGGAGTGAATTATGTACTATATACTAATGACCCTAATATGTACAGAAATTGAAATTAATCATCAAGGGTGAAGGGGAGGTTGTAATGGATGATGTGTTTGTACTTTGGGTTTCCACAAAGGGGGTGTCATAAATTGGGTGGGATAAATAATATGGGGAAAATATGAAAAAAATAACACAAAAATTATTACCAATACTTGGGGTCATACCATGTTTACCCACACGGTTTAATCAACCATTTAGTGGTTCTGTTTCTTAGTTTAGACACAAAAAATTACTACAAATTATTTCTTTTAGGATCCCATAGGGTTTAACAATATACAAACTAACCATGACCAATGGTATTGTACAAGAATAACTCGATATGCATGGTTTCTATATGATTAATCAAATCATATTTCCTTTTAAAATATCTAAACATTTAAAAATATATGGCTTAAGACTCCCATAGTCTCTTGTGGGACCAACATATCATTAAATAATATTAAATGTTTTGATAAAAAAATTTGGTGTATGAAATAATGTGTTCATTAGAAATTTACAAATGATAGGGTCATAGAAACAGGTTATGTGTAGTGTTTATATTTGGGTGAGATGAGTCAGGATTTATGTGCAAATTGATATCTCAAAAAATATATAGGCATGGATGGATTGCTAGCTACGAGCTAGGGTATATGGCTATGACTTACATGATTTTTTCATTAATTCAATCCACATTGATCATCGTATTTTGGGAAAATGTGACTAATTAGTTGAAGGAATTTTGGAAAAAGATTCTGGATTACATATTACCTCACCCAGATGTTGTATTCATGGGTCAATATTTTTCATTTCCCATTTGAGTTTACCATACATCAAATATAATTAAATAAAACCATTCCAGGTAATATTCTATATATATGTCAATTGTTGTGTACTTATGTCTATATATATATTTCCTTTTTTATATGCGTTTATTATATATGTGTCTCGATATGTTATGTCTTTCAAAGATGGGTTTCTAATATAAGGGAGTAGCTATATTATACATTACATTGATATATTTAATATGTTCTATGATTCTTGTGTACCAGAGTATGGCTATGTTACCCCTTACCAAAATATATCTCCAATTTCGTGGATTGGTTATTTTATACAACTCTTAAATGTATTTTTGATATGATGTGGCTATGATAGATGATATATAAAAGATTTCATAGATCTTTAGAAATTTATTATATGAGTAGCCTAGATACCACACAATGTCCTTTTATGATTTCTTATTTATCGAATAGTAAATTTTACATTATTATAATATATACATATGCATTATATGATGGTATATATAAAGGACACCATAAGGGGATCCCAACTAATTTTTATTGAAACACAAAACATGGGAACCATGATCTTCATGCTTCCATCAAAATTTTATACTCTTGTTATTGGTTTTATAGGAGATCTAGATGTATATATAGATGAGTTTTGGAGACAAGATAGATGAGGGATTTGGGTTTTTATAGCTATGTACCTATCAGTATATTGTATTTTCTTATCATTTACATTCCAACCTACTGGTCGATCCTTATTATAAACCCATATATCCTTTATGTTAGTCCATTTTATTATAGTATTAATTTTTTATATTAATTATTAGTATCTCTTTGTTGTAATTTCTTACTCTTACTGTAGTTCTATCTAATGATTTTTGGATTCATTAATATATTATGTTTTTATTTCAGGATTTTATTATCTCCAATGTAAATTATAGTCTCCTAATGCTAGTTAGTAGTATCTATTACAAGGGAAAATTCAGCGGACATCTTGGGATATCATCATCTAGGCATTTGTTTGAGTTGGCTGATATTGGGAAATTACATGGAGTAATGTAAATCTATAGTGGATGTGTGATTCACACATGAGAGTTATCACTTCATTTATTTTGAATCTAATGTCTGTATATGTGGGTGATGATATTGTGTTTTTATTCCAATTATACATTGATTTAGAATGGAAAAATTAATTTGGGTTAGGATAAAATATTATATCATATATAGCTAGTTTTTAATTAAAATGGCCATTTTCCAAGAGATTACCGATTGTGAATTCACTAGTTAATTGGATATATCATGTTAAATATTGATAAATCATATGTTTGATTATATAAATTATTTTTTTCATTGAAAACTATTACAAGGGGGAAGAGTGTCCTAAGATAGAGAAGGGTTTCTAGAATAAAATTAGAAAGGGGTGCCACAACTGATGATAATGTACATTTAAAAGGATATAACATATCATGGCAGGGTAAGTGCATGTCATAGAAAATGATAAAAATTTAACTTACGATGTGTTAATATCACAATCTATATCATAATAGGGAATATAGAGTTACTAAAAAGCATCACTATGAAAAAATCATGATAAATCTATTTTTGTAAAATGGTAGTGAAACAGTGAATTTAATTAATAAATTAAATAATTTTTAATTAAAAAAAATTAAAGAATAATAATATTTTAATTTTCAAATAAATTATGGTGTGTATTGTATTATTCAAGTACATCAATTGTAATATTATAAAGATGTTAAATTTCTCTAAATTGAGGTTTTTTTGGGTTATGATTGTTATGTTGGTTTTTATATTTATAATTTAGAATAATTGTTTATGAAATTTCATTCATTAATAATTCATAGATAATGATTTATAAATTCTATATTTAATATATCTTGTATATGTTGAATTATTTCTAAAGGGAATATTATTACCATTGGTACTTTAAGGTCTCTAAAGTTTTAAACTATTTAAAATATAATGATGACGATGATAAAAATAATAATAATTTGGATAATGTTGATTCTTATTATTCGTTTTAATTAGAAAATGGGGAAATTGCCCTTTCCTTCTCCCCTTATTGGAGACGAACATTTAGGTGGAGGCTCTCCTTCACATATTATTCTACATAATCTTCTTGAAGAATGGGAAAACACTCAATTGAAAAAATGTTTTCTATTTCATTTTTTTCTTTACCATGTTGTCTTCATTTAATCCACCAATATGTTCTCTAATTTTGACATTTTATATACATAAGGATAATATTTTATGGTTTCTCCACCGGTTGTATAAACCATTTAATTTAGATAGGTATATTTTCTTTATGATGGATATGTTTTTCGATGCTAACCACAAACACTTGATTGGGAGTCGAGGTATCACCTATTTGATTTACTATGAGTATGTAAACATTTGGAACTTGGTTTAATATAATTATTTATTTTAATAAATTTTTATATTTCTATCTCTATGTTACTAGATTTTATTAATTTATTACATAGTGATATTTCATTCATTTTATAGATTATATAATGTAAATAAGTAGGGGTTCTATACCTCTTATGTATTTAATATAACATTTGGAGATCACAAATTATAAATGATTCTTTTTCATCATGAATATCTGTAATAAATACATATGATCAATGTTTGATTATTATATTATTTTCAATTTTATTTTATTAGATAATATAAATAATTTAAAAGGTAAAATCTTGTATTTAAAATAATAGTTTTATATAGATTGTTTAGTGAAATGTCTATATGGTACTATAATAAAATAAATTGACTTATTTAAATGAATAATTTCAATATAAAAAAATATGTATTAATGATATTTTTTTTATTTTATGAAAAATGTGGTGTTTTTAATGCTCAAAATGATGATTACATTGGTTATAAATTTTTTAAATGTTTATTGATTTTTTATTATTTATTAATTATACCAAAAACTGTTTAACTAATAAGTAAAGGATAATTAAGTAAATGATTTATTGAATGTGATGTTTTATAGAATCATTAATTCTATTTGATTATGTGAAAACATCATGGGAATCCTTGGGTACTTAATAGGATATCTAGAAGAAGTACCTATACTCTGTGAATATGTAACTCCACCTAGAAATATTTTTACCTAATGTGAATTCTACTCTGATGGGTTTGGAGATGATATGTATCAGTCTTTGGGTGGGTCCAATATGGTGTCACTAATTTTTTCCATTCACCATTAGATAGTTTATCATTCTTGTAATTTAATGTTTGACTCTATTAAATAAGGATCATGTTATGGCTATAGATTGAGATTTAGTATGACGTTACTAGATTACCTTGCCTTAGTTTTTATAGTGTTTTCCCATGATGATCCCTTGACCTAAATTAATATATATATATATATATATATATATATCTGTGTTTTTTGTCTAATGATTATATATATATATATTCCATTACATGATAGAAAATTATATTAAGTAATATTTTAAAAAGAAGTCAAATTTGTTTCTCTGTATTGAAGTATTTACCAAATTGGAATATCATTTAAAATGAAATATAAAGTAATTGAGAACATTTCTATAGGGTATTCATATCCTTACCCCATATATATTAATTTTATATTGATATAGATTCTTATTTATGATTTCTGGTAATTTTATGTAACCATTCATGGGTTTGTGGATCATTTATTGTAATGTATTCTCACATAGTGCTTTGAGATTTGATTATTGTGATTTATGGAGGTTTTTTACGATTTAAACCTTGTATATTATCTTACATTAATATAATAATATATCAAAAGACTTAAAATAAATATAATTTTGTTTTGTTAACTATCACCCTTTTATACATTCATATTTCATTCATATTGGTTTCTATGAGTCAACAGAAATCCAAATTATGGAATGGATGTCTCTAAGGGAATTCTTTCTCCTATAGTGTAATCTTATCCCTCACTACTTATCACTAACTGCTAGCGATAAGGGGAATTCACATGATGTATGGGTAGATATGGCATAGATTTAAGGTAAATCTAGAGTTGTTTTTTTATAGATAATTAGATTTTACAGGTCATTAGTAATAGTAATTTTTGTATAATTTTTATATTATTGGTTGTGATATTAATATAATATGTATTATCACTATATTCACCATCACTGTGATATTAGATATTACAAGATAGTTCTAATTTAAATAATATATTATTATATTATTTTATAAATCATGTGAACTAATTATTGTATTATAGATATTAATGAGTTCAGTGATCATTTTAAATGAACAAATAAAATATTTAAATATTTTAATGTAAATAGATAAAAGTTTTTCGTTAATTTAATAAATTATTGAACTCGTAGATCTTTTTCACAAATACAACTACCCTATCAATAACATTATAGGCTTTATTTCGGACTAACATGAATTTCTTCTTGTTTACATGATACTCTGTTAATTATCAATTATAAATAATTGGATAATAATATATATTTTAAAGATAATGTGGATCCTTGAAAAATTTTCTTTGACATTCCATATTTGATGGATTATCCATGGTGGTAAGAATCAGTTGGTTTTTTCTAAGTGGTTTCCATCAAATTCATATGAAAAATATAATTGATAGATATTTCTTCTTTTTTAGTATTCATTATAATTCATCCAACGCTTCCTCAAAATTATTATGGTCCAACTGGTATTATGTTTTTAGAGAATTTGGACATGTTTTATGACTTTAACTCTTATCATAAGTATCAATGACAACCTTAAAGAAGGATTCAAATGTTTTTTAATTCAAAAATTCAAAAAATGTACTGAATAATTTATATTATAGGGAATAATATATTGAAAACATTATCCATGATATGATCAAAACTAATGCAATATGGACATCATTTTCTTTTGTATAACATGGCTCAATCATGATCATTTTTCATTTTACAATTAACAACATTATAAGATATTTTGAACTATGATAATCCACAATCATGTGCCCTAACACATATCAGATTTCAACATTTATTATATCATTATATTATTGTGTGTGATATTGTATAAATTTTACATTTTAGGGTTTCACGTGAAGTGATATATAAATGTTGTTTTCGTAATTACAATTTTTTACAATGATAGAGACTTTATAATAATATTTTTTTATATTTTGGAGGATATGATATTGATATATGATGACTACTGAATTAGAATATATAACATAATATAAAAATGTTATTTATTATAATACATGTAGTAATATTAGATATCACATCCTATAAAAGAATGGAAAATACCTATATCATAAATACTAATATCAATGAATCATTTTCCATGATAAATATTTTTTTTATTTTCATTTTGAGAATTTAAATTCATGATATATATTTTTAAAATTAATAAAAAATTCATCCAACTAAATTGACTATATTTTATTATTTGAAAGGTTAATATTTTTGAATACATTTTTTAAAATAATGTAATTTTTTGACTTTTATAATTACTATTTTATATCCTTGTTTATTTATTAAAATATGTATTTAACATTAATTAATATTGATTATTTTTTATTATGAATCTTTTGATGATTTATTTTATATTTTGTAGAGTTCTTGTTATATAATATTATTCCCTAAATTATTGGAGTTTCATGCTTTTTATAATATAATATTAAATCTTATTCAACAATAATTAATGATTTCATTTACTATAATTCATAAATGGTGATTTCTTATAATAATATATGATCATAATGATTTTATGTTTTTTGGAGTATTGCTTTATGGATAGTGTTACACTATATTAGACATCCATAGAACAAATTATTATTTTTTATATCTTGAAATGCCAGGTTGACTATGTGTCACACTATATTTTTATTGAGTGGATACCTGAATCACATCATGATTTTATAATTAAAAATCATTATATCATGAATAATTAGTATTTTATAAAATTTATTATTTGATGAATTTAGTATGATAACTTATATATTGATTAATTTATGCCTTACATGGATTCATATATAATTTATTTTGTGGTTAGTTTGTTATCTTCTGTTTTTATTATATTACAGTTATCTTTAATTATATCATTATATATATTTTCATATAATATTGTCAATTTTCTTGTTTTGATTTTTAATATCATTTTATAAAATATTCACGATGTATTACTAAGATATATAAGGAGTTTAATACATAAAAATATCATTTTAAATGTTCTTGAATTTGTTTTTTTTAATTATGGAAATTGAAAATATTATGAAATTCATGAACTGACTATGAGTATTTTCCAAGAGTACTGATATTGAGTACCTATCTTGAGATCATAACTTAAGTACCAGCCCTGAGTACTAACTGTGTGTTTGGACAATGAGTCTTGACATTGAGTGAATATTTGGCAGTATGGGACCGACCATGAGTACTAACTGTGAGTAATCATTTGGAAATGTCTCAAAAGGACCATGAGAACTGATGATGAGTGAAAATTTGAAAAATTCTACAACTGATTATAATAACTAATCATGAATGATAATTTAGAAATATTATGAACTGAATGTGACACCACAAGCTTCCACGGTACGTTTCCCTTCGAATAATGCAATAGCGTGTGTTGTACGCAACCTCGAGCTCTAACACACACCACAACTAATTAAACTAGCCGTTGTGAATAGTAATACATTATTTTTGAAATTTTATAAATTTTATTTATCAAAATGGACTTCATTTTTGGATTCGGAATATCGAAATTATCCTATGTTGAATTTTTGGTATTTTTCTGAGAACTTCTAATTTTGTATGAATAGTGAAAAATACTTAAAAACAACTTTTTTATTAAAAATAATTTATAGTGATAAATTATACTATTTAGTGGGTTTAGAGTATAATTATTATATATTTTTACCATTTTATCCAATGGTGGTCATTAGAATTAATTTCACTTTAAAATTGGACATAAACAATTGTCAATCTTTTGATATATATTGTTTCTTAAAAACACGCTATTTGTTGTGACAGCGGGAATTAATTATAAAATTAATAAATGCAACTTATATGTTTGGAATTTTTTAAAATGGACATCATTTTTGAATTCGGAATATCAATTATAGCTTAGGGTGAAATGTTGGCATTGTTCTGAAAAACATCAATTTTTGATGAATATTGAATCCACTATGTGGTAGTTAAATAACTGATTTTTCGTTTAAATGAAATATTACCACTTCTGTGTTTTGAATATAAAAAATCTGACATACATGTATGTCATTAGGATGTAAAATGTGGTTCAATGGGATTAAAATAATTTTTTGGTGAATAGTCACTTTTAAGTTTAATTAATCACGATTAAAGTTAATTAGTGAAATTTAAGGTAAAAATGATATTATAAAAATATGAAAATACCCTTACACTTGTCCTACCCCTATTGGATGAGTAATGGCCGACCAATACAATTCATGGGTCAACTTAGGGACCCCATGGAGCCACTTTAGTTGGAAAATGACATAAATACCTTTTATTTAATGTTAAAGTAAAGAATGACACAAACATGAAATGTTTTACTAAAACAATTTTTACATGGGGTTATACAAGTCATATTTTTGACAATAAATAGTCATTGGAAAGATAAAAAGATTTCCTACATCATAGTAGTTTTTTATAATTTTTAGACATTAAATAAATTAAATTAATTATGACATCAATATGATGCAACGATGACCTCATTATTTAATGATTTTAATAAAATGAAAAGATAATGTAAAATCCAAGGCTTAAACTTGACCAAAGACTATTGGATGGGTAGATTTGGAACCCTTATCACCTTATCCACAAATTATATATGTTTGGGACCTTTAGAATCCGAAAAGCATTGTATAATAATGTAACATTTCAATATTTCCAAAAGAGCCCCTCCTCTCCTCTTATAAAAGGCCCCCACCTCTACCACCTTATTCACACTTTCAAGCATTTTGGTTAGGCCAATATTTTCCCAAATACTCTCCCAACTTATCTCCCTCCATCCGAGAAGAGTTACTTTAGTCAGAAAGCCATCCTAAGGAGTCCTTTTGATCAAATCAAAAGGAAGAACCCGATGAAGAGGTAACGTTTTCATCACACTCTTTCAAGTTTCTTTCTTCTTCCACTCCCTCTTTGTTTATTATTTCAATTCTAAAATTATAACTCCAGTATCTTCTATATACTGTGATGTTATTATAAATATGGAACAACTATATTCAGTATTCTACCCATCATTTGAAAGGCTTGTCACCATACGTGTGTACGTACGGCTTACCGTCTCCACGTCGTGGTGTAATTATTATTCAATATATTATTATTTAGATGGGTATAATAATGATATGTAATTCATGTAAATAATAAATATAACATGATAATTATTCTGTATATATGATATAATATCCAATTATATATTATTTTAATATCAAAATAATGATATTGTCGCTCGTGCGTACGTACGGACTACCGTCTCCACGAACGCGATGAGATTCATTCTCTGTCATATCCATTCAAGTATAATTATCATTTGATGATTTAAAAATAATGTTTAAGGACATGATATCATTCTGGATATGAATAAGATACAACCTATCCATGAAAGACCCGACTTATGTAACAAAACATATAAAAGAAAATGAGTAAGTTAACACCCGAAACAACGATAAATCTAAGATATTGTTAACAAAGCAATGCTAAAAGATAATATATGATATCATATGAATGTATATGATTATTTTATAATTTAATAACAATTATTTCACCATTATACAGGAGGTTAATCTACCCCAACCAAGGTAAAGTACAAGGTAAGGGTTTAATTCACAACCTCTTCATTATCCAAGGTTGTTTATACATAATTATCTACTGGGACCTCATTATCATCCACATCCATGTTTCTTAAAAATGTCTTTCAAAACATTTATACTATTAAATGGAAAATGGGTTAAAGTAATTTATACCCTTATAAGTTTTTGAAAGGAATCTTACCATCGTTTTCCAAACGATGTACTTTTTGTCCTGTTTGACAAATTTAAGGTAAGAGTGTTTTTTTAACTTATACGGCGGGTGCGGCTATTTTCCGCCATTATAACTTCATCGAAGCTTCCCTTACAATATTATAAGAATATTTTCAAAGTAAATGTATTATTTTATAATTATGGTACTTTTAAATGATTTCAAAAAAGAGAGATATTTCTCTCAAATAGCTTTGATTTCATCCATGTCAACATCCTTTGATGGGTTTTAAGTTTAATTGAAATTGATTTATGATACACAACTTCCATTGAACATTTTGTGAAATATTTGACTGTGGAGGTGTTATTTTTATATCATCCATAGTTTATGGAGAAATTTTTGACATTTCGTATGCTAGTTTTAATACGAATATTTATGTTATGTTTAAACCTATTAATATGAGGAATGTATTGGACTTAATAAGTGACGGGTGGAGCCCGCTATAGCTCCTCGATGCATCGGTAGGTCTAATGAGACAACTAGATGTGGAATTGGCCGAGGCCCTTTACCAATTTGATTTATGGTTTTGGCCGAGGCCTTAATCATTTTAGACGTCTTGGCTGAGGCCTTGACAAAATGTTTCATAATGTCTAGAATTATAAATTCTCTCATTATGAAAGTGGTTATTGATATTTCATGTGATTATTCGTCTAGTAGAATATCCATGTGAGTAAGTAATGGCATTATTTTATTTTACTTTTTCCATATTATGCTGAAGTTCAAGTTCAATAAGGATTTTGTTTTAGTTATACATTGCCTTAAATGCTTATGTTTTCTTATGAAAGTTTCCGCTATATTGTTATCCTTATGGAGCATTTGAGCTCACCCCTTTCAAGGTTTTATTTTTCCCAGGATGTGAAGAAGTGTATTATGACTGACTTGAAAGAATAGTCAGTGAGGATATGAGTGTGAACAAGGGAGACCTTGTTATTGTAGTTTTCATTTTTATTATGTAATGTAATGTTTACGAATGTATCTAGTGTTTCCAAGGCTACTAAACTAATCGGTGTTTCGAGACTTGATCTTTTGTGATCATGCCAATGTTATGTAATAATGCACCGACTCTAGGTAACTGGGGTCGGAGCGTTACACTGAAAATGTATGAAATTTAGTAAAGTGTTTAACTTTTCTTTTACACTTCATCCATAACATGGTCTATGTAACTAATAATTATACAATTCTTATTTATATAGAAATATAAAAATTATAATCATTCAATTATAGTACCTGAAACTCATAATAATTGGTTTTCATGTCTTAAATTCAGTTATAATTAATTTAATATTTTTGTCTAAATTTTATAGTTTTCAAGAATTAAATTTCTACTATATTTTGTTTATAATGTGGAATTAAAATGTTTGAAAATGGTGATTCTTCATTATATAGAAGGGTAATTATTATATCTAATTATAAGTAAAATTAATATAAAAATGATTTTTTCATTGTAAATGAAAATTTATGTCTAAAATTTTTTAAGTTAGTCTTTTTTTCAATTTTCCAAAACCTTATTCGTGAGATAATCAGAAACATTAATATATTACGTAGATTATACCATTTTAATTACCTTACATGGTGAGATTTGGATATATTATAACAAACTATTTTTTGAAAATACCCTACATAGATTTTCTTATATTGGTAAGTGATTTTATATAAGATATTATAAAACCTGTATGTTTAATGTATTTTATATAATACATAAAATTTCTATTTCCTTCATCTCTATTAGAGATAAATCTAGTATTTTTTTGGTTTTATAACAACCTATTTTTTTAAATCATTAAAACAAGTTTCAAATTATTTTTTGATCAATTAAATAAGATTTTCATGATATTAATCATGTATTAATATTCATGTAGAATGTTATGGAACTTTAATGATTAAAATTTACTTATATTGTTATATGATGATTCAAACTCAATTATTAGTTGGGGACTTTTGAAAGATATTATTTCTGGTTACTAACTACTATTTTAATTGTTCAGAACATGATATCGAGAGAAGGCCCCTGGGAATTTTTAATATCTCCCATTATTTGGAATAGAATCTTGGGATAAGTTCCCATTTTAATTTTGGATATAAAAAATTTCTATTATTTGATTCATGGGAGTATTCTAAAGAATTTATCATCAATAATTTGGTATATGTTAAATACTAAATTTTTTCATTATTCTAAGGTTTTTTTGCATGGAATAATTTTCTTCCTCAAAACATATTTAAAAGAAGCCTTTGCATGAATTTTGTTTCATGTAATTTTTTAAGATTATTTTAGTAATTTTAGTAGATAGTACATTCATTTATATTTTTTGTATAAAATACTAAATCATTCCATGAAGTGAATAGATATGTGACTCTAATTTTAATCATTCATGTTTCATTTTTTAAATCTGAATCACGGAGCTTAATTTTTTATCATATTTATCCATTAAAAATATGGTTTCTAGAACACCATTGATTCAATGTCTTGTAGTGAGTGAGCTCTACCTGATCCTAATACTAGCATCTTCATCAATGATCTCTCAATGAGTTAATTTTTTTTATTAATGAATTTCATTGTAATAGTTTGGGTTGTATTGTCTCATTAAGTGGGAATTTCATGGGGTTATACTCCCGTAAAAAAAGTTTTTTATTGGTTTAGTTTTCCCTGTTAGAAGAATAGGTTAATCTTGAACCCTAACATATAAGAGGATAAGAAATATCCTATGAATTTCAAGGATGGTTTTACACCTAAAAAAGATTGGGTTAGGTTTTATTTAAAAAACATTGGGTTCTATCGAATATGGGAAATGGAAAGAAGGTAGGATCTAGCCTATAAAATTCTATGTTTGATCTTATACTATAAATGATATAGAAATTAAGTTAAGCAATCAGGTGTTAAAAAGGAGGGTGTAAGAGTTGTCAATCTCCTAACAATGTAATATCCCATAGTGGGTGACATATATCGGGTTTGTGTGTGAAGAGTTGAGTAGGATAATTTATATTTGATGTAGAAAAATATTATTTCGTTAATATTTTACTCTATTCATTTTTTTCACTCTCATTTATTATATTGGTGTCATTGAATTGTTTAATACTTGAACTGAACATTTCCTAATCAAAATGTCTCAACTCTAATTAATATTTAAATAAAGTCAATTATCCCCACTCTTGTCCATTACCATAACCTTCTAAGACCGAACATATGGTAATAGAGCATAGCATTACTTGTGTAGGTATATTTATTTGATATATCTGATACCTAACAATTTCTATTATTGAAGGATGCATTTTTTAGGATTAGTTATTTTTATAATTTTTTGATAACTCGATATAATCATTATAGCATAGATATCAAAGAGTATATTTTGAGATTTATTTTGTTTTTATATTAAATATGCTAACTTTTAACCTAGTACACAACAAGAACAAGGGTATAACCTATTTATTTATGTATAAATTGAGGAATAAAAATGATTTTAATATGAAATTTCTACCACATTTTAATGGTAGAATGTATAATCAATTGATGATATAGATGGAATCTTATTTAATGAGTACTAATATTCTATTTTTGGATATTGTAATTATGTATTATATTTTACCTAAATCATAACAAGTTTAATGAAATAGAGAATATGATATTAAATGTGATCTTAATTATATTTTCCTAAACATTCATTATTTTTACCAGGAAAGTCTGAACCAGGAAAAATCCTGGTATTCATTATTTTTATTTTTATAGAAATATTTTTTTACAAATGTTTTAATTACATCACGACTAGTGATGTTTTTAAACAGCTTCAAAAACTATCTTTTTAGAGTCGGATTCATATAAACCCATTCACATTAATTATATAATTCTTTGATACATGATAATAGACCATTAAAACAAGAAAAAGTAAAGCAACATTTTCCTGAAGTGGATATCACTATATTTCATTTACAGATGAATTTAGATTGTTCTATGGTTATTTTTTTGGCTAAAGGAATAGACTGTAAATTAAACTCAGTTTCTCAAAGCTCAAAAATAAAAAATATGTCAATAATAAATAAAAAAATATATTAATTTAGGATTTGATTCTGAATTATCATGAAATAATGATGAAATTAAAAAAGAAAACTATTAATGTTATATTAATTGAAAAATATAATTAGTTTTCATTTTAACCTCCCAATTCTTATTTAATGGTTCATAGTCCATATTCACGAATAGAAAGAAATATTTTTTTTGAAAATTATATTTATGGAGAGTTGAATTAGTTATAATTCCCATGATTCTATCAATTATATATATTAAGTACCATATATTAAAGATATAAAAGAAATATATGCTTTATATGAAGATAATATAAAAAATGGAATCTATACATTTTTTACGCAAAAAATACGAGGGTTTGTGAAAATATAAAATTTTTATCCAATAAACTAAAGAATAATGATTAATTTTTTTTAATATTTAATAATAAAATCGTAAGATTAAATATTTTCTTTCCACGAATGAAAAAGATCAATAATGAAGTATAAATTTGTTATCAAATGATATATCTAATGATGATGATTAATATAAAAATTAAAAAAATATAAATTATAAGTTTATAAACACCAATTATTCTACATATGAAAATAATTTTGTTGATTTGGAATTTTATATAAAAGAAAACAAAAAATTTTCAAAGAAATTAGAAATATTGTGGAATGAAAATATTTTTTTTGAAAATGAAAATTTATATTAAAATGTATTCAAATGTTAATTTTGGGATACCTTTTTATTTCATGAAATGTAATGATCAATGAAACGAACTTATTTTTTATTCATTTATTCCTGTTATATTTTGAAATAATTTTTTGAACGGAAATTATGTAGTAATTTATTTGAATAATTTCACTAAGTGTTGATTTAAGTGTCATTATTCCTATTATTTTCCTTAAATTGTTACTAAGTATTTACTCATAGAACAACTATTATGCATAAATAATAGTATTATTATTATTATTTACTTTTCATATAATAAACTTATAGGTAAATAAATATTATTTCATGAATTAATAGATTAATATTTATCAAATAATATTTAGTTTGTCATTTCACACCAGACCATTAACTAAACCCATTATTACAACATAGTATTTATTCAACCATTGATCATGAATACTTATTTAAATAAATATATATCACTACTCTATTGTTTAAAAAATAAATAAATATTAAATTTTCTAAAATACTGGATAATAATTGATTAAATATTGAAGTCATATATATTATATCAAATTACTAGAAAATAAATATTTGATATCAACTAGTCCCAAATAATTATTTAACCATGTACGAGAATAACATCAATTTGACATGTTTAATTTATAAAAAATTTAAATTATGTTCTGGATTCACTTTGTGTGAGACCCTCTTTATTAAGGAAATAAGGTAGAACCACATAATGTCTAAGGTTAGAATCTTGGAAAACACTGAGGAACCCATAGAGAAAGATGTTAATTTCACAAAGAAATATAACATCATATAAATGTAAAATATATAGTGAAATCCCTTTTTCTCTATTTATCTAATTAATATGGTTTCATTATTGAGTTTTCAACATATGTGCTAGATAACCTATTCATTGTATTTTTCAAAATAAATTCTCAAATAGAATTCGATATACATAATCATAATTTTGTAGTTTCATTCCCCTAAGAGGGTCATGAATATCATCTTCCATAAAAGAATGAATAGAAAAATCCATTAATTACTTATTCATTAATTAAATATTGGTCAGGATTTACTGATTTTATCAAACCTCATCTTTAGATTATGTCATAATTATTTTATTATTATATAAATGTATGAGACTCTAAATTTTCATCAAAAATACTATTCAATTATACTAATTGTTACACACAAAGAATGATACGAACATATAATGAAACATGTAAATGTGGTTTTTTCATAGGTGGGTTATGTTTTCATAACCTGATATTTTAGATATTTCTATGTGAAAATGTCATGAGAAGAAGTATAAACATCTAATTTTCCTCACACAACTAATTTATTATATCATCAATGACCTATAACAAAATATTACCTACCATTAAATCATATATTTCTTAAATATTATCATAGAACATCTACGTTCATGTCATTGTGAGAAACTATTTGACCATTCAATATGATTGGTAATGTATGGAAATTATCAAATACAAAGTAATGTATAAGAACAATCCTGATATGATATTGAAATTATTAATATTGAAACCCATTAATTAACGTAATCAAATGGTATATAGAGGTTAGTGTTTGAGAACCAACTCCAATAGACACCCACTTTTACTAGAGCCAGTTGTCAAAATAATTCAATCCCCATGTGTATTTCATCAATGATATTGATTCATTTAATATATACCCATTCAGGTAATTCCATAATGTAAAATCAGTTTTTTAACAAATACTTAAGTGACTGTAATATGGTTATAACATTTCCAATTATAAATATTTCATTGAAAAATACTACTTGAAAAAATAACCACACTCCCACTAAATCGTTTATTGATACAAAATTCACATTCATTAATTATAAACCAAATTATCTTAAGGATTAATTTAACCTAAATTTTAATTACTAGTATGATTAATATAATCAATAAATTGGTATCTATTAGAGCCAATCATTATCCATGTATACTCAAATCAATACACTTATCTATGTGTTATATTGTCATCATAAAAAATTTTCCCATTAAAGATTGTTTTTTTACATCCATATTCCAAATCAAATAGTCAATAAAATATATAATGTAAAAATAATTCTAATCAATTAAATAAAAAAATAGAGAACCAGTTTTATTTTAGTCAATTCCATTATTCTATTTAATCCATTTATCCACCAGTTGTTATTTATAGGTACACACCTTACCTTCCATGTATGGTTTTCTTCTGAATGCTAATTTGAACAAAAAAAGGTTTATTTTCTCATTTAGATCAACCAAAACCCATACACAATATTGATATATGGAATCCCTATTAGATTTATGGAATTATTCCACATTTCATCTACTAAGATCTCTACTACCTCCTTGTAATATATTGGATTATTATTTTTGGAATGTAATGAGTAATAATCATTGTTGAATATAATCCATATTTCATTAGTAATCTAACCTCATCAATGATCCTATGAAGAACCTATTTCTCATAAATGACATTATCAATAGAGACCTATATAATTTGTTCTTACACCATCTATTATGTATCATGGGAATTAACTTAATCAATGTTATTTTTCCCATCATCTACTAATATATGTTATTCATCTCATGAAATGTTTATTTTCTTTCCAAAATGTATTAGTTATCAGAAAGTTCATATAAATAATAAATCATTGCTTCTTTGGAGAATGATATAAAGATACACTCCATGCCCTATAGAGTTATTATTCCTATATTTATCCTTAGAAAATTCCTAAGAACCCCATAAAAGATTTTGTGAAAACAAGTATTTCATTGCATACACAAATTTATATGCTATTCCAATTACCTCCTTCATTCACACTTAGTTTAGATTTTTTTTGTATTCACCAATTCATATCCCAAAAAGGATCATGAAAGAACTATAGTACTCACATCAAAAATAATATTTCTCCATATTTATGGTTCTTCCTTTCACCTAAATCATTATGTTATTGTGTATAAGGAGTATGGAGTTATGATAAAATCATAAAAGCCTATTAATAATCTTTTAATTCATTATTAAGTTTCTCACCACCTTGATCATATTGAATCTTTTTCATATAATTATAATGTATTCCCCCTGTATCATTTTTTACTATTTATATTTTCCAATGGATTAAAACTTATGACATATTATGTAAACACATACAGATATTTGTAATTCATTAATAAATGTAATGAATTTTTAATAACCACCTATATATTATAGTAAAAATATCCATACACACTAGTGTGTAACAATTCTAAAAGCTATGTGTCTCTTTCTCCTTTACGACAAAAAGGTGGTTTGGTCATCTATCATTTTAATCAAGATAGACATCTATCACCTTGTTTTAGTACAAAATAATGAAAATTACCATAATGATATAACGTTTTCAACCACAAATCATTAATATGACCATTTCAATGATTCTATAGTTTGGCATGATATAAGTGTTGTAAACCTAATTCATTAACAATTTTAAACTAATAGTTATCATAATATAAAACATAGAGACTATTATTTTAATTTTCCATACCAAAACCAATTTTCATTATAAAAGATATATTTTTCATCCAAATTTAATAATAAAACCATATCGTCCAAAAAAGGATACATAATTTATGTGTTCTTTGAAATTATGTATATAATAATAAATTGTGAAAATAAAGGTGATCCATGTTGGTAATAGAAGGTATTAGTCTCGTATAGCTAATATATAATCTCTTATTCCATTATCATCTCTAGGATCCTCTTCTCCTCTATAAATCTAACAAAATATACTTTTTTATGTAATTTAACAATCATTTGAGTTCCAAAAGATATATATAATTCCCAATTAGTATATATATATATATTTAACTAAATAATATACTTACCCAAATAATTATTGAGCTTATATAACATAATGTATCTCTTCTTTATATTTCATAACATGAAACATTAAAAATATAAAATATTCTTTTCCATTAACATCTATTAGATATTTTTCATCTTAGAAGGATAGTCCTCTGGAGGTTTAGATTTTGTGTCATTTTGAGGGAAATTTATCTTTTCTCTTCCTTTTATTAACTTTATGGAAATATTTTGTTATTTCACATGTTCTTATCAACATGTAAATTCTTGGTAAGGATTTTCGAGAGAGTCTTATCATATTTTATTATATTATAAATCAAAATGAAACTGGATAATCTCTGAGGGGATAAAATGAGAATTATGTGCATTTCAACTATAAGTATATATCCTAATACATCAAGGATCTTAACATTGATAGTCATTTAAACTATATGTGTCATGTCATGTATGGAATATCCAAGATACTGAAAAATGAAATCTATAGAAATATAATATCACACCATATCACCTTGTCCTCATAAAGATAATAAATGTGTGAAAACATGATATATTCATCCAATTCCTCATGATACTTCCAGAGAATGATCAACATGGATAAAATCAGGAGTCACATTATATCTACCTCATAATATTGGTGTTTAATATAGGGATAGTGTGAGTTCCACCTCACTAGCCTACTTACCGTTGACCATAGGAATAGGGTATTCAATCATATATAAATTATTTTTATGATGTTGTACAATGTTTAATCACCTGCACTACTATAGAATGTTTGATTCCATGATAGGGTTATCCTTATATAGTATATATTTTATTGACTATGTTTATTTTTTATGTCATTAATTCTATATAATTATGATGATTTAGTTCAATATTTGGATTTAAAAGGTTGTTAATAAAATTTTATGTTTTAATAAATCAATATTTTATAGAAATCCAATATCCCTCACAATAGTTTTTGAATATCATATTTTGTGGATATTTAATGGAAAGGATTCATATAACCCTTCAATAAATTTTATTGGGGTATGAAATGTAATAAAAAAATTTAGTTATGTTCTTCATTTAAACTACATTAACTCATTTCTCATTGATCCAATCAATGAAATCCCATTTTCTGAAATCCTGGAATTATATTTCCTCAACACAAGAATAATATTTTAACTATTTATTGTGAAGAATACCATGAAATATGATCATCATAAATAATATATAATCAACTTAATAAATTAAAAATTTACCTTTGGTATAAATTATTTCTTCATTTAAAAATTATATGATAGCCTATGGTTATATTGTGGTTACATCAATATATTTTAGGTAATAATACAATTTTAGTGATCCATATATTCAATAAGAATAATCAAACATAATTATAGATATAATCATATCAAGCATGAATGATTAAATAATTTTTTTGGACATTATTGATCACTATAAAATCACTTTGAGTTGTAAGAATTCTCCTTGTTCTATATGGAATCGATATGGTGGAGGAGGATAATTGATGTCAATTATTGAGTTAATTCTAGAGGAATATATCTCTAGGGATTGTGAAAATTATCTCTATAAATTGGATGTGGATAAAAATTAGAAACTTATATAACGAGATACTCAGTTTTATATCGAGTTAATGTTAGAGAATGATTTTTTCATAAACATTTATTGTTATTCTAAAACCTAGGGAAACTCATGGAAAAATAATAACAATGATATTATTATTTAATTGATATTCACTAAACAAGTGGGTAAATAAATTATTTCATATTAAACAAATAAATTAACAATTATTTATATAATATTCTATTTATCAATTATATAACATTCAATAAATCAACCCATAATTAAGCCATAGTATTTATAAAACATTGAATAATGACTACATATTTTAATAAATAAATATCACCAAAATATTCAAGGATAAATAAGTAAATATTATATATAATAAAATAATGAATAATTACTTACTAAATATTTGTATGACATATATTCTCTTTAATAACCACTTTTTGAATATTAGAAATCAATAAAACATTAATAATTATTAACCAATGTACAAGAATAATTTTTATTGAATATATTATATTCATAAAGAATCCAACTATTGTTCATGATACACCTAATGTGATACCCCCTAAGCCCATCTCTTCGTGGAATTATGTAGAACATACTAATTTTTTAAGTTATCATATACAAACATTCTAATGGACCCATAGAGAATGAATATAATGAAACCATTTCATAAAACCAGAAATGAATAAACACTATGTAATATAATCACATTGAATTAATATCTATAACAAATTAGGTTGTATAAGATTTTAGTTAATCTATATGATTGATGTATACTTCCCTGAAATACTAAAAATGAACACATAAATTGAATTTTATGGCCATGGAAAAAATAATGTAGTTCTATTTCCATGAAAAATATTTATATATAAAATTATTGTAATGGAATGAATGGGAGCATACTTCAATACATTATTCATTAATTAAATATTTTTTGCGAAACAACCAATATATCTACCTTTCATAATTCAAAATTTATATCAAATTTTTTCAATATATCAATATATATTTTTGATGATATGTTTTAATAATATTCATAAATTATGGAAACCATTAAATACATCATTAAATTGGAATGTACAATGACACATATAAATATAGATTTCCCACAGGTGGGTAATGTTTTTATGACATCCTCTACTGGAAATTACAATTAGATAACATCATGAGGAGAATTATCAATGTCTTATAAACTTTAACCCATGATATCTTGTATCATTTTTGTCCTATTTTAATATATCATATGATCATAAAATAAATATTTATGAATATTATCATGGAATTGTCATCATCAAATCATACATTGGAACATTTACGAGCCATTTGTTAAAAAATTACCCGCTGAACATTATCACATAAAATTACACAGTAGAAAAAAACCATGATTTGAGAAGAACATTATTAATATTATAATTCTATAATAAAAATAATTATAAATAACATAGAAGTTTCTTCTCTGAAATCAACTCCAATAGTTATGTTTTGGAAAATAGATAAAAATGATTTAATTTTAGATAAGCACATATCATCTATAACTACACAGTGGATTATTAATAAAATTAGGAAATCATTTAAATTTTACTATAATAAATAGAAATATGCATTATTTTTCTTTTTTTTGTCATGATTGGGTTTCATATCATAAAAAATAATATAATTTTGTTTATAAACATGACTAATTTTGAATATAATTGGAAATATGGTAAACAGTTTATGTGATCTAGATATATATAATCTAGTTTATTAAGAATATAAGAAAAAGGTCAAACTGTGTAATTAAAATATTACTATCTTCTAGCATTGTTTCCTTTTACATGTGACTAAGAAATGTATTAATAAATTTCTTCGAGTTGAATATCTGAAATCATTTAATTGTGAATCATTTCTAACATATTAATCTAATCTATTAGTAGAAATGAACAAGGATCTATTAAATGGAAAATTTGAAAGGGATACAATCTATTGGAATAAACATAGAGCAATGTAAATGGGCATATGAGTTCCCAATTAAGTGTATGTTATAATAAATTCATAACATTTATAGAATTATTTAGTCAGTATAGTTATATTTTTTTTTTAAAAAATATGTTTAATGACATTTCAATTTTTATCACATTTAAATCCTTCGTACATAATCAAATTCAATTTATTATTATGGTACATTGATTATATCTAGGTTTTTGAGAACATATGTAAATAATGTTTTGATAATCTACGAGATTGATAAATTTTTAAAAAACTCTATATCATGGCTATATCTCAATTGAATGGTTTTTTAAAGTAAAAAACATAAATTGTAAGATATGGTTCAGTTATTGATGTTTTAATTGGATATACTCATACATTTATAGGGATAGGAACTTCAAAAAACTTATTGATTACATAGACACATTATATATAATGTAGTTAAAAATTATTAATATGAGATATAAATCCAAAAAATTTCAAATGTATATATCTCAAAAATTGGGTTATAAATAATGAAAAATAACATTAAGAAACATGGCCCAACATATGAGATGTCCCTTTTTTATTGGAAACTAAAATAAATTATGAATAATTATTTTTATATTTTAAACGATCAGATGTTTTCATATCCTAGTATGAATTGTTTTAGAAATTTTAGTTTATTTCTCAATGAATATAAGGAAGAATAGTTAAAAATACTTAACTCTATCAAAAAATAAAAAAAATAATTAATGAAATAGAATGTAATGTGTTTTCATCAGTATTTTTGAATCCAAAATAACACTGTTATAATAAAAACTCATATGTATAATATGATTAATTCGGTTCTAGAGAGATATGTATTTAAAGAAGAAAATGATGGTGAAATTATGATAATACCAGATGAACCAACCACTTATCTTAAAGATATCGATAATTATAAATCCATGAAATGGTTAGAGGATATAAAATCTTAAATACACTATTTATATTGAAATAATTTTTTTTAATTTATAAAAAAATAATGGGGTATTACTCATTGTGTTTGAATGGATTTCATGAAAGGAAACTGACATGAATATTATATTTTATCAAAAGAAATATCATTAATTAAAAATGGTTATGAATAAATTCATGGTATTACCTATATAGATACCTTCCCACGAGTAACTATAATAAATTTAATAGGTCCTTTCATTTTTATAGTACAATATAATCATTATGATATATACAGAATTATTATGAAAATTTCCTTCAATAATGGGAATAAATTTATGAATGTGATTTTTTAAACACAAGATTGTTCAATGAATCAAAATAATAAAAATACGGTTTGAATGTTTCAATTGTAAATTTATAGAATACAATAAAAATCTTAGTGTTTGATATATTTAATTTGATAATGTAATAGAATTTTTTTATTTCATAAAAAATAATGTTGAATGTTTTTATATAAGCAGGGTAGTGGGTTAAGAATCATAAATTTTCTGTTGTATGTGGTTGGAATATAACTCATTAGAATTAAAGATTAATACTTAAATTTATTAATTCATGGTTTAAATAATTATAGTCGATTTAATACTTAGGTAAAATAAATTATATACTGGTGTATACTGATCTAAATATAATCAATTAAGGGTTTAAATTTACAATGTTAGAAACCATATACTAGAAAAATATTAAAACATTTAGCATTGATAGATCATTGAATGGGTCTTTAATTATGTTATATCGTTATTAAATAATTCCTTACATTTAAATTAGAATATATTTTGATTAGTAATTTTACAATTCACATTACCTCATGGAAAAGATAAATAAAATAATTGTGTAATCCCAAATGCCCGGTAAGGGAAATATTGTTATCGAATCGTCCATGGAATAAAAAATGAATATATAATATTTTAGATATAAATAATTATTTAATAATTCAATATTAATTTTTTAATGGGCATGCGATATATCCTTAGATAATATGAAAATGTAAATTAATATTTATATCAATAATAACAAATGATTTCATAGTGATGAAGAGAAAAATTTTGGAAATCATAAACAAAACTTTTTGGCATCATTATAAGAAACCATATATAAATAGGAAAGTTATAAATCATATAGTAAAACTATTTTGTATCATGAGACCTACTAAATAATAATGAGGAAATATAATTTTGGACCCCCCTAATTTTATAATATATTTAATGACTCCACCATATGAAGGTTTTTGGACTAAAATATATTTTTTTTCAAAAGAATCCTCTTATATAAACATGAATTTGAAATAAATACATTTCTGTATATAAGTAGTAGGAATATGAATTATAAAATTCTTAAAATTAAATTAAATTAAATCGATATGTCAATGAAATTCCATAAATTTAGTAGAAATAATCAGATATTAACAATTCAATAAAAATTTACCATAATAGTTTGGTAATTGATTTTTATGATTTCATCATATAGGTTTGTTTAGATGTATTTGTTATTATAGTGCTTGGGGATAGAATAAATGAAATAAAAAAATTATCATTAAATACAAATTATGTTTATAGATATTTAATGTATCATGATGGTTGTATAATAAAATTAAAAGAGAAAAATATTATTCCTAATACAATAATGTTTTAATATAAATGATACACAACCTCATTACAAATAGAAATATTATATAGTTAAAATTAAATTCTCAAGAAAAATGAAAATTGAGTATTAGAAAACCAATCATTACTGTGTCATTTAAAAAATATTGTGAATGAACTCCTTAGGTACTTATAGTTTTATCTATTGAATGATAAATGAATATAATGGTTTAGGATCCCAACCCATACCTATTCTCCTCAGAAAAATTATTATTATAGGATTCAATAGATACATAGTAATAAATTTTGAATCTTTTATATAGCTAAACATATTCTAAAATATTTATAAGTGGATAAATAATATAAATAACCATGATAAATGTTTCGGAGATAATATAATGGAATGGGATGGGTGGGTATTAATAAAATATGAGGCGAAATTGTTTGACAATTTATAGACTCATGACTTGGTCAATAGGATAGGGAAAATAGAAAACCATCAAATTTTCAGTGTTTTAAGACCTTTATATTTAAAATTCCGTACATGGTGTTATATTTTATTATTAATTACAATATAAATTCATTATTTTATTTTATTTTGGACCTGGAAAAAACATTTAGTCATATATAATTTTTCTTAAAACCATAAAATCTACATTGGATTTAGATAATTATTTATAGGTTTGAAAAATTATTAGAATTATTTTAGAGTAACTTTTTGTAATAAATAATTTTTTTGTGCAAGGTACCCTTAATATTATTTATTGAATTATTTATAGTTCATATAATGTCACTATATTTATCATATATTTTGACCATATTTCATATTTACCTATAAATTTTCTCTTCTAATAACATCTTAAAAAAATTTCCTCAGTCTTGATTCAACGTGATTATTCTTAGTTTGATTTATATTTTTTGAAATTAATTTCTAATATAATAAATAATTAATTCTTCACTTAAAAACATTTATTATTTTATAACTGTACATTTCGTTCCCAGAAATTAAAAACTATTCATTTATAAATATTATTTCTATTCTAAGACATATGTGGGTAATTATATTTTTATTAATTTATGAATATACATTTTTAATAATTATATTTTATATTATTATCATCTACTTTTATATATTTTATTACACAATTATATCTATAAGGACCAGATTTTTATTAAAACATTCATAAAGTTAGGTTTTTATAATAACCGTCATATTCTCAATGAAAACATTCAAAATATATCCTTACAACTTATATATACTCTTCGATTTAACATCTAAAATAATTCATTTAACTATCTTAATTTTATAAATTATTTATTTACCACTAATTTTTTCATCATAATATGAATTTATCACATATACTCATAATTAGTTTTATAGTATGATCCAACATTGTTAATTATTATGGTGTTTCTCTATGTTGTTACTTATTTTATTTTATCATGTATCTTTCTTAAAGTGATTGTAATATTTTATATATTTTTTTAATATTGAGGACTAAATAATAAAATTTTCATTGTCCAATAATTTTTTTGATGACTTTTTTATTTATTGAAGTTGAATATTTGGTCTTACATTTTCCCCACCAATAATTTTATTTCTAAATAATTCATTACATATCTAATAATAATTTTAATTAATAAAAAATATTCCCTATGAACAAATATGTTTATTGAGTAATGAATAAGAATTTATCAATATATTCCTATTAATATAATACGATTCAAATCCTATTGTATATGGAAAAATTTTATTCAATTTAGGATGTAAAAATATCCTCAAAATAAATAATATGAATTTTTATGAGACAATTAATTTCCAATGAAACTTATTAAAATATATTGATTTGTATATAATAATCTAAAAAATAATGGAAACTAATAATGATATCAAATGTTACCATTGATTTTTTGTGAATATAGGATTTTTGAAATAAAATCTTGGTTGTTGGATGAACTAATGGAATTTATGTAAATTACTAAAATAAGAATTCATAAAAGATTTTCGTATTGAAACAATTGAGAAACTGTAAAAAAAGATATATTTTATAAAATGGTTAAAATGGTGGTGTTGTTTATCATCACTGTATACGTAAAAAAATTCATTTTCACTTTTATAAAAAATTTCCTTTTAGATAATAATATGAATTTTACCATAAAAACATTTTCAAAATTTAAATATAATATAAAATTTTCTTGAAAAATAATTTCAGTAAGTAGAATGAATTTTGGAAAACAATTTTTAAAACATGCACATCGATGAAAAAAATATCTGATTTTATGAGAAATTAAATCTATTTTTTCTATTAAATGTATGTTTTTATGACAAGAATAAAATAGAGGAGAAAATTTGTAATAAACTTTGAAAACTAATTAAATATCCACTTTATCCAATCATAATGGTAATTTATCAATGATAAATGATAATATCTATTCAATGAAAGTAAAATCATTCACCAAAGAAAGAGAGATTGTAAAATAAATTCATACCTCATCGATAACTTTTATATAGTCATCCTATTAAAAAATAAACATGAATATAATAATTTTATATAATTTTTAAATATTTTTTAATTTTAAATACATAAAAATTTTACTATATACACTGCATAAATTTTGATATTTGGATAAAAATATATATGTCTCAATGGAATTGAAATTGAGAAGAAATCCCTTACCCCACTCATCCATTTCAGTGAAAATTCATTAAACTAATGTATAATTGTTTTAATCATCATATTAATTTATACTATAATAGTATTTATATTTATAATATCACATATGGTAATATTATTACATCTTATGACCCATTTTATAATAACATTTCATTATTATTTTCTTTCATGTTTTAATTATATTGTTTTATCATTCGTGTTTTATAATAAAGGTTTCAGTTATTGTGTATAGGATGTAGTTATATATTCTAAACAATTATATTAATATTATTAATATTATATTTTTTTATTAGATACATTTTTAATCCATTCATGAAATATGGACATGGAAGAAAAATCACATCGCTTCATTGAGACAGTTGGCTATACGTATGCATGAGCGATGTTATCATTCCCGGAATGAGTGAAAAAGTAACGAAGTTGATGATATATTAAATTTTTTATAATTAAAATCATGTAATATGTATTATGTATATATGCTTATTTCTATAATTATTAAAATACATGTGATTGTATTTGGGGAATCAAATTTCATTGGACCATGAGGTGGTATCCCGTTGTACACTCAAGTGATGGCTTTGTTTAACATTCTCTCGAGAAGTAGATGTATAAATATTATTCCATCAACATAATGAAAATTATTATAATATATATACTGGATTTTTATATTTTAATTTTTAATATATATTTTAAGGATTTAACATATGAAATAAAGTCAACGAATTTTATTTAGATGATTACCTTCTATTTAAAAATCCTCCTTTGAATAACATTGTAATGATCCTAGGGTTTGGATTTTTATAAAAATAATAGCTATTGAAAATGGAAATTTATTTTGGGGATTTTTTTATAGGTTTTTATAAATCTATATGTATTTATAGTATTGAAAATTTGTTGTGATGGAATTCCATATTATAGTCGGGGAAGGGGGGACATCTTGGAAATTGCATGATGATTTCCATATTAAATCCAAAATGATAAATTAATTCCATAGATAAATTCATAAAAAATACCATATATTATAATTTGGGTTATCATAAATAAAAAATGGGGATAAAATTATTTTTTATATCATTAATTTGAAACATTTTGGTTTAACCCAGAGTAAACCAATTTTAACCACAACCAGAGTAATTAATATTTACTATTTTTACAATTAATTATGAAGAAAAACACATGAAATTATTTAATATATATATATACTAGATTAATATATTCAAACCATTTTTCCAAATTAGAATCATGTAATTTGTAACATTTAATTTAATATAATCTTATGAAATGTTTCAAAAAACGAGTTTTCCTAAAAATCATTTTCTTAGAATATAAAGATCATTAATTAATTATATGACTATTAAGACTATTTAAAATGATTTAAATTAAATATCTAGATATATATTATTGTAATTTAATAAATAATTTTTGTAATTAAATACAATTTTAATTAATTTTATTATGTAGATATTATGCCTTTTTAAACAAATAAATTCCTAAACAAACTGTTCTCTACAAGACATTTCTTTTCACCTCCAAATTATATAATCATTTGTTTATAATATTGATAATTTTTAAATTTTTAGCTATATATATATATGTTATATTTTAATAATATAATAGATTAAAATGTAAATTCTACCTTTTTTGTTATTGATAAAATATTATTTCTAATATAAAATTTAAAAAATGTTTTCTAGGATTATTTTGACCCTGATTGTTCAAAAACTATATTAATTATATAAAATTGAAATTTTAATTCTATAAATATTAAAATGATCATTATATTATATTTTAATTAAACTATAATGTTAAAATAATATAATTTAGTCATTTCTATTACATTCCTGCCTCATTCAAAATATTTTTCCTCAAAATTTTCATGAAAATTACCTTCTAAAAATGAGATATGTTCTTCTACATGAAATCATATAGTTCACACATTTCGTCCTGCATATTATTATTTTACCAAACTAAATTTACAATTCTATTTGTTTGATTACAAAAATACATTCACTATATTATATAAATTATGGATAGGATCTAGTCTGTAATAGAGATAAGGTTACAATTATAATACTTCAGATTTGAAAACACATGTTGGGTCTAAAATGTACTTCCGTAACAATGATATATAGAACATATCATTTCATTTGGATATCCTTGGTGGAATTTCCAATCATTAGGAAATATCTCCCTAACATTCCAAAATTTCAAACTGTTTTATGTATATAGGGCTCAAGTTTTTTTTCTTACCATTCGTTATGACACCCTTCGGCATATATACTTTAGGTAATACATGATCTCCAATATTAGTCATCAAATATTTTTACAATTTTTGTGATAACATTTTTTACTATATAGATATTCTAAAATATGATCCTAAATAGTCATTATATTTTTCATTGTCTCCTCAAAACTTTTTGGGATTAATAGTTCATTTTATAAAAATTCATCCCAATAAGTTTTATTATGACATCTCATCCCATATATTTCATCATAAAATTGCAAATGCATACTTTAATGAAATATATTTTTTTGTGGAAAAAATACCAAACATAAATAATAAACCAACATACATTAAATTTCATGTAACCATTCCCTCAACATTTCTTCTAGTGATTAAATAGTCCTTTCATACCCACTATGAGTTTGAGGATGGTAGGTGGTGCTCAGATGAAGATTAGTTTCATATTCCATCTAAAGATTCTTCATGAATTTTTATGTAAAACAATGTTCACGACCAGACCCAATAAATATATATTTTTCATTTAATTCCTACATCATCATTAATAAATATCATTATATAGAGTTCAAGAGATAAATCTTCTCATATAGTGATTAAATGTGTATATATGGTTAGGTGATCAATAATAATCCATATTGGATCATTCCTTCTATGATTCTTTGGTAGTCCTATGATTAATCCCATATTAATTACATCCCAATTCCACATAGAAATAAAACGTGGACTTAAAAATCCAATAGGATACTACATATCACCCTTTAATTATTAACAAATTAAACATCTAGATACATAATCATCAATTTCACACTTCATGTTGTCCCACAAAAAATGTTCCCTCAAAGATGTAGACACCTTAGTTCTAACAGGGTGTGTAGTGAAATTTCATCTATGAGCATCATCCAAAAATTCTTTTTTTATGCTCATGTATATATGGAACACATATTCTATTCCTATATTATAAAACATCATCTTCAAAAACAAGGTCAACTATTTTCCCATCATCCAAAACATTATCATTCTTTTTAAAATTATCATTATGAGATTGATAATTTTTTATCTCTTCAAATAAATATGTTTTCCAATATTTTGAAAATGGAGTGATGTTTCCCCTTCCATAATAAATTCCATATCCATCGATACAATATCCATGAAAATATTATTAATCTCAATTGTCATTTAATTTAGAACTTTAATATTATTCATACTCAATGGATCAAACACCTTACATTTCATCATAATGAGGTAGTGTTTTCAGTAATTGTAATCCTTGAGTAAATTGAGACATCATATTTACCCCATGATGATCTTTTTCAATGAAAATATTTATATTCTAATTTTATTGTCTTATTTATGAACCACCATTCAAAATAGAGACAATGTCTCCATATCTTCAACAGAAAATATTACATCTATGAACTGAAGATGGTGGGATGGATAGTAATTTTCATCATTATTTAACATCTTTGAATCATATGAAATGAATTTATCATTTTTTATAAGGACACAACCAAGTCCCTTCATTGATACATCACTATATATCACAAATCCATTATTTCTTAATAGTTGAGTCAAAAATTGGAGCAAAACCCTATATCATTTCAATTAGTCAAAAAACATATTCACATTAATATTTCCATATATTCAAAAAACCACTATGTTTATGTTGGTTAACAATTTATCCAATAATAAAAAATTATAGTAGAATCTTGGATCGTAACCGACACAACCAATGAAACTATATACCTTTGTTTTGTTCGTTGTAATGACCAAATGTTTGTCAATGAAAAATTCCCTTCTTATATTTATGTCATAAAAACACAAAATAATTAACTACTATAGTGAGCTTTAAACATAATTTTTGTCACCCCTATGTTTGGAATTTTTAAAATCTGACATACACGGTTGTGTTCAAGATGGTTTTTGGAGTCTAATGAAAAAATAATAATTTTTTGTGAATAGTAACCTACCCTTATTAATAGTAACCTACCCTTATGAATAGTAATATGACCCTTATGAATATTAAATAAGAGGAACATTACCTATGAATAATAAAATGAAATTTAGACATCTTAGAAAGTGACAATTTGACCATAGTAAACATTTTTGGTATTTTATAAGTCATAAATAATTAATTATAATTAGTTAATTAATTTAAAAGAATATTAATTTCTCTGAAATGTATTCACAAATTATTTAATAAATATCTAAGAGTTTTTAGAAAATTTTATAAGACTCTACGTAATTTTTGAAAGAACTATAAAATCAGTTTTAATATTAAAAATTGTTTTTTAAAGTAAATTATGATTTTACTTAAATATTAAATTAATAATATTTACAAAATTATTTTTGAAAAATGGACTTCATTTTTGGATTCTACACATCAATAAATGGTTAGGGTAAATTTTTGGGATTTTTCTGAGATACATGAATTTTTTATGAATAGTAGAATCTGATAATTCACAATAAAAGCTAAATAATGTATTAATTGAGTCATCGATGATATTCAGATGATGTAATCCCACTTGGTTCGGTATTAAATTATAAAATTACTATTATTGGTCATCCAAGACTCACTATTCCTTGTATTAGGGGAAAATAATAAACTAATGAATTTTATATTAAGGAAACCCCTCTCCCCTCCACTATAAAAGCCACCCTTCACTCCCTCTTTTCCTCAAACCTCTCAAGCTACAATACATCTCTAAACTCTGCCCAAACATCTTCCATATCCTTTCCCCCACGTCCAAAATCTTCTTTTCTCATCAAAATACCAAGCCTAGATTCCTTAAGAAGGATCTCAAGAGGAAGATTCTAATGGTAATTTTCCCCTTCTTCTCCTTTAATTTCCTTTCACGTTAAAGTTCCTTTCTTGATCTCTCCCAAACCTATATTCATCCAAAATTTTTTGTAACTCCATTATTATAAATATAATATAATTTTATGATTCTATTGGGATATTATATCACCCCAACCCTATTCCAACTTCACTTTATTTTATTAAAGAGAACGTTGTTCATGAGATGTTAATTTATCACCTTCAAAAACGACATGCTCTCTTCTTCCATTTCTACCTTCAGATCTGGTCATGAAACTATTTTTATGGTTGAACCAGAATATGTTACAGGTATTATGTACTATTTTAAGTTCTGGAAATAACCTATGGCCATATTACTAAGTGAAAAGTTAAAACAAGTTCGTTGTGATCCAAAAACCGCTCAAATTAACCCAAATAACCACCATTAAATTCTTATCTAATGATTCTTCCACATGGATCTAATATAATTAGTTATAATATTATTAAAGCTACTGTAATATAATTAATAACATGTAATATCAGTTCTTGATGTTTAATCAGGATCTACCCGCACTTCAATTTAAGAATACAAGTGGACCACTCAAGAAAACCATAAAAATGAACATCCCCGAACAATGTTTTTAAACTCTATAAGTCATCCAAATGAACATAATAAAATATAATGAAACCAGAATGAACCCTATTAATGTACACATGGTTCTATATTTCTAATTTAAGTATATAATGTCATTATACAGGTCATTAAAGAGAAGGAAGCATTCAGGTACAAGGTAAGGGGAAATCATGAACCCAATTTTCATCCTTCGGGTTCTCCCTCTTTCACATAATTTTTTATATGGTTACTCCTTGAAGATCATTTTTTAAAAACTGAATTGAATTTTCTGGGATATACATGTTTGTCACTAATTTTTATGTCCATCAAAATGTTTTCCAAAATAATTCTTCTTTTAAGAACACCCCTTTTACTTCTCACTCAAGGTGGACAGTTCTGGTAACATGTGTGTTATTCCCTCTTTCCTTTGGGAACCCAAAGAACATGAATGTGTTATTATGAGATGAAACCCATTCCTTTTCATGGGTTAATTATGTTGATTTATGTTATATGTTCATTGTGTCATGTATGATAAATGATAATGTTATGATGTGACGGGTGCGCCCAGAATTATATAGCGCAATATGAATGTTTAAATGTGACGGGTGCGCCCTGAATTATATAGCGCTCCAATGCATTGGGTAAAGTGATTAATCTCATTAATAAATTTTAAATGATGTGAAGAAAAGATTCTATCTTGGTTCACAAGTATGAGTGGTAGATAAACACTAATACATAATGTTTCATTTTTATGCATTGCCACATTTCATGTCTTTTATTTATGCTCCTCTCATGTTCATGAACTTTTGCCTATGTAATGATTATGCTCACCCCATGGTATATTTTCCTTATCTATCCTCTTACTGGGATTTTAGCTCACCCCTATTTATGTTTATCCTCAGGTGGCTACATGTACTAAGGATATGACATGTGCAACTTAGAAGCTAGAGAAGAAGAAAATAAATAAATGTTTATGGTTGATGATGTATTTGTTATGTATGGTCCTAGTTTTCCCAAGACACTAATCCTTTGGATCCTCTATGTGTAATACTATTATGTTTCTTATCATTGAATCTATGTAATTGTAATTTATGAAAAAGATGGGTCGCTATAGTTGGTATCAGAGGAAAGGTTTAGTTAATTTGGGAATTAGGATTAGTGAACCCTAAAGAAAATCTCTAGCATGAGACTAAGTACAAAAATGAACACAAGAATAATTACCTAGGGATCCCATATGTTATGTTTTTGGTATAATTGTTTAAATTAATAAGTGATTCATGAAATTTTTACTTATGTTTTGTTCTAACCTTTTCTATTTTATAAAATGGTTGGAACCAGAAGAGGCAATGAAGGAGAAGTACCTTCACCTTTTTGTGTAAAGTGAAATTTTGGGGGCGAAATTTCTTAAAGGGGGAAGAATGTATCAACCCAATGTTTTTCAATGTAGAATTTAATTCTTATATTTATGCCCTAAAAAACAAAAAAATAATGAAATACTAAGTTATAATTGACCTTTAAACATAATGTTTTTCACCCCTGTGTTTGGAATTTTGAAAAGCTGACATACACGGTTGTGTTCAAGATGGTTTTTGGAGTCAAATGAAAAAAAATAATTTCTGGTGAATTTTAACCTGCCCTTATGAATATTAAACTACCCTTATGAATAGTAATATGACCCTTATGAATAGTAAATAAGAGGAACATTACCTATTAATAATAAAATAAAATTTAGACATCTTAGAAAGTGACAATTTGACCTTAGTAAACGTTTTTTGTATTTTATAAGTCATAATTAATTAATTATAATTAGTTAATTAATTTAAAAGAATATTTATTTAAATTTAATGTATTCATAAATTATTTAATCAATTTCTAATAGTTTTTAGATAATTTTGTACGACCCTACGTAATTTTTGAAAGAACTATAAAATCAGTTTTAATATTAAAATTTTTTTTAATGTAAATTATGATTTTAACTAAATATGAAATTAATAATATTTAGAAAATTATTTTTGGAAAATGGACTTCAATTTTGGATTCTAAATGTTGAAAAGTGGTTGCGGTAAATTTTTGGGATTTTTCGTAGACGCTAGAATTTTTTGATGAATAGTAGAATCCGATAATTCACAATAAAAGCTAAATAATGTATTAATTGAGTAATCGATGATGTTATGATGATGTAGGCCCACTTGGTTCGGGATTAAATTATAAAATTACTATTCTTGGTCATCCAAGACTCACTATTCCTTGTCTTAGGGTAAAATAATAAACAAATGAATTTTATATTAAGGAAACCCATATCCCCTCCACTATAAAAGCCACCCTTCACTCCCTCTTTTTCTCACACCTCTCAAGCTCTAAACCTTATCTAAACTCTACCCAAAAAACTTCTATAGACCCTCCCCCACGTCCAAAATCTGATGGTAACATCAAAAGACCAATCCTAGTTTCCTTAAGGAGGATCTCAAGATGGAAGATTCTAAAGGTAATTTTCCCCCGCTTCTCCTTTAATTTGCTTTCATGTTCATGTTCCTTTCTTGATATCTCCCCCACCTATATTCATCAAAATTGTTTTGTAACTCCATTATTATACATATAATGTAATTTTATGATTATAATGGGATATTATATCACCCCACCCCCTTTCCATCTTCCTTTTATTTTATTAAAGAGAATGTTGTTCATGAGGAGTTAATTTATCACCTTCAAAAACGACATGCTCTCTTCTTCAATTTCTACCTTCATATCTGTTCATGAAACCATTTTTATGGTTGAACCAGAATATGGTACATGTATTATGTACTCTTTTATGTTCTGGAAATAACTTATTTCCATATTACTAATTGAAAAGTTAAAACAAGTTCGTTGTGATCCAAAAACAGCTAAAAATAACCCAAATAACCATCATTAAATTCTTATCTAATGATTCATCCACATGGATCAAATATAATTAATTATAAAATTATTAAAGCTACTGTAATATCATTAATAACATGTAATATCAGTTCTGGATGTTTAATCATGATCTACCTGAACATCTATTTAATAATAAAAGTGGACCACTCAAGAAAACCCTAAAAACGAACATCCCCGAACAATGTTTTTAAACTCTATAAGTCATCCAAAATAACATTATATGACATAATGAAACCAGAATGAACCTATTTAATGTAAAAATGGTTCTAGATTAATAATTTATGAATATAATATCATTATACAGGACATTAAATAGAAGGAAGCATTCGGGTACAAGGTAAGGGGAAATCTCAAACCAAATTTTCTTCCTTCGGGTTCTCCCTCATTAACTTCATTTTTGATATGGTTACTACTTAAAGATCATTTTTTCATAATTGAATTTACTTTTCTGGGTTATAAATGTTTTTCATTGTTTTTTTATGTCCATCAAAATGTTTTCCAAAAGAACTCTTCTTTAAAGAACACCCCTTTTACTTCTCACTCAATGTGGACGGTTCATCTAACATGTTTGTTATTCCCTCTTTTCTTTGGGAACCCAAAGCTCATGAATGTGTTATTTTGATATGAAACCCATTACGTTTCATGGGATCATTATGTTGATTTATGTTATATGTTCATTGTGGAATTCATGATAAATGATAATGTTATCATGAGACGGGTGCGCCAAAAATTATATAGCGCAATATGAATGTTTAAATGGGACGGGTGTGCCCGAAATTATATAGCACTCCAATGCATTGGGTAAAGTGAGTAATATCATGAGTAAATGTGAAATGTTGTGTGAAAAATATGCTAGCTTGGTTCACAAGTATTAGTGTTAGATAACCACTAATACATGATGTTTTATTTCTATGCATTGCCACATTTCAAGTCTTTTATTTATGCTCCTCTCATGTTAATGATCTTTTGCCTATGTCATTATTATGCTCACACCATGGTATATTGTACTTATATATCCTCTTAATGGGCTTCTATCTCACCCATTTTTATGTATATCCTCTGGTGGATACATGTACTTGGAGATGTCAAGTGCCACTTAGAAGCTAGAGAAAAAGAAACTAAATAAATGTTTATGGTTGATGATGTATTTGTTATGTATGGTCCTAGTTTGCCAAAGACACTAAAGCTTTAGATCCTATATGTGTAATACAATTATGTTTTTTATCATTGAAACGATGTAATAGTAATGTAATAAAATTACGGGTCGCTATATTCATTTTTGTCGGACATTATCTATTTGCCATCATCATGGTCAGATCAACTATGAACCCATCCTTAAAGATAATATGGAATTGAAAAGAAATATAACAAGTCCAAAAATAGTACTTAGATCATTTATTTTATTATTTTCAAAAATAAAATGATTGCGATTCTCCTAGTCTACATATCTCTAGGAATATACTGATATATCATCAATGAATACCATAAAACGATTATTAAGATATTCCTAGGATATTCTATTCATTGAATCAAAAAAACAAATGATTTATTAGTTAGCATAAATTGAATTAATCTTAACTCTTAATGTCTATAACAAATTTCTAATATTATACTTGAAATATATTCCTTCTTTAATGGATTTTGACAACACAATAAAAAAAGCTAAATCATTGCTACAATATTGAGCTCCCTGAAGTTGATCAAATAATTACTCAATCTGGGGTAGAATATAGATATTATTTGTCAATAATTCACTAATATCTCTATAATATTTTCACAAACTTATGTATTCATTATTACTATTAAATAAATGAAAGAGGACTCCCAATTGTGAACCACTAGGTTTAACAAATACCTTATCACATAACAACGGATATTTTTCTTCAAATCCACTAACTATATTGTGACCATTATATAAAGAGTCATTGATATAGGTTTTCATAAAATATTAAATCAATAGAGAACTCTAATATGATCTTTGGTCGATGTCCATGTAATTCCTCATGATATACAAAAAATTATTCCTATAAAATAGGTACATCATATATATTATTATTAATTTTTATTCTATATATTGTGTTTGATCTTCTTCCCCATGAATTTCATTCACTACTGATACTAGGGCTGGATTTAGACATACTCATATGATTAATTATATAATCTGATGTGAAATAATTAGACATCTTTGTCTCAAATAAAAATATCCTTCTTCTAGTAATGAAATTTTTATATATTATTTTGAAATATAGTACCTGAAAATGAATTATAACAATGTCGACCATTTGTATGATAATAATGTAAAAAATTATACAAAATTATTATGTCATTAATTGGATAGCCTAAATTTTTATTATTATAGTGAGACAACAAATATGACATTTGACTGTTAAATATCTTCATAAATTTATAGGGAAGTATCTAATTTTGTTATAAAATGTTGATGATATAAAATATTATGATCATCCAAAATCAAAAAATAAATTCTCAAAATTTGAGGATATGATTAACATTAATGACACATCATTGGTAACTTCCACCATTTAAGTAGTAATCACATATGTTGTCAATTCTACACTTGGCCTCCCCATGATCCTTGGGAAATCAGCTTGAATAATTTCTCATTTCAATTCAATTGAATCACTGGATAGTATTGTTCATCATCTTTACCTTATATTCATGTTATATATGAACCTTTTCACCTCACTTGTTACAAACCATCATTCCCTTCAATAATTTTCTAGGTTGATTGTTTCTAAAACTATCACATAATTGGAACAGATTATTCATCTTCATAGAATCATTTTTATTCTTGGTGTTCATATCATCTCTTATTATATTTATTCTCACTAATAATATAAGATATTTATAATTCATCTTTAGTTTTTATAGTTCATAAATATATTTCATTATATGATGATTTTTTTTAAATACATTACCCTTCAGATAATTGGAATAATCCCTTTGTGAAAATGATCAATGTTTCAATTATTATTTTGTATGTATTTTTTATCACAGATTTATAAAATATTACATATTTCCTTATACTCCAAAATAATTTTTTTCATCCTTATATTTTAGGCTAAGGAACATACACATCATTTCATATTTTTTGTCAGAAGGAAATATTGGTTATTGAACATCTTCGTAAAATATCTCTATTCTATATATTATATTTCTTTTTTTAATCCTATGAATTATGGATCAATAAAAATTTACTATAATATCACATCAAGAACATAAATATATTAAAAAAATTAATTTATATTACATTACATGTATATAAATATATTTTCAATGGACTTAATCTACTACTAAACTAATATATAATTGGTAGAACCACTTAGTTATTGGTAATTGTGTCCCATGAAGTTATTCGGTATATGATATTCATGATGTTGAATCATAGGTTTCTTCATTTGGGAATGTTAATTATTCTTATCTCGATTTAACATCCCAAATTTATCCATTATCTGGTTAGTTCCAGTAAGATCATTATTTTCCTACTGAAATTGGATGTCTCTATGGTGTCCATGAGTATTAAGGACCTACTTTCATCCATGAACAATTTTTAAAAAAAATTATAGACTATATTAGATCATAAAATTATCAATTTTATATCATAATATGTAATTATATGTTTTGTGTAATGCATAACATGAATTTAAAATTTATTCATTTTTAATATTAGATCAAAATCATGGTTTCTTTTGGTAATACTTATTATTAAAATTCTTCAAATTGTCCTATTAAAACATGTTAATTATCCTTAGAATATCCCTCTATTGTGTTATAATAGTTGTATAATAAGGAACTTTAAAGTTAACCATGTTATGATTGAGTTAAATCCCAATCCACACTTTTCAAATTAATTACCCCTTCATACCACTATGTACGAAACACATCAACATTTAGTATCTAGATAGGGATGTCTTTCTTGGAAAAATATTGCAATATATTCTTTACTAAAATGTTACAATTGTATTATATAAATATCCGAAAATTATCCAATTGTTTTTATGTTCCACAGTTAATTTAATTTATAATATAGTTCCCAATGATTGTAGAAAACATCATCAAATACCTTCTAAAACAACCCCAACTCTACTATCTCACAGATGGTAGATATTTATGACATTAGCACAAATAAAATGTGTCACATACTAAAAAATGATTAGTTAACAAGTCTCAGAGAGATTGATATATACACGATGCCTATTTTACACAATATTAAATTGTAAATAACATTAATAGAAAACATTTAATATCCAATAACTCATTAAAATAATTATTATCATATCATGTGGGAGGGAAAAAATGAGGGTGTGTTTGACAGCTAACTAAGGGTTACATACATAAGAATATATCACGAAAAAGGAATAATAAATATGTAATGATTAATAAAATAACACATATTCCAATTAATCAATAATGTTAATATAATTATATTATAAGCTATAATCAATATTCAAAGGTTAATAACTAAAAAACAATTCAACTAATCAATAACTAGAGCAAAAAATTAATCCATAAATTATATCAATAAAATAATCTAATGGATAATGATAAACACATTTTAAATTATGAACAATAATAATATTATATATTATTTTTTGAGACATCATAATATATATATTTTCATCACCTTTCATAAGTAAATATAAAACATTAGGTGAAAACCCATTTAATTTTGACAATGGATTTTTATAAGGTGATATACCAATTCATAGAAGGGATATATAATTATGGGTCCCACCAACAACTACATTTCCAATGTGTTCCACATATATCTAATAGTAAATATAATTCCAAAAACAAATCCTTATCAAAAGATATCTATATTTATTATAGAATACATGTTCATTAATATTTCCCAATAAATAAAATTACATTCAAAGTATTCAAGGTATGCACAAATGTTATATGCTTTTTAAAATTATTGTATTCATTAGAATAATAAATTGGATATTTAATATAAATGTATTTTCCAATTAAAAATAGTTACATGAAATTGATTTTCTCAATATAAAGTTTATAGTTACAAAATTGACCTAGAAGTGAAATGTGACCAATGGTTCATTAGAAATATCAATTTTAAAATGAATTCATGGATATTAAAAGAATAATTCAAATAAAAATAAAATTTTAAAATAAGATTTTATACAAATTTTTTATTTTCAAACCCAATGAAAATGTGTAGATGAATCTAAATGTTATAAAAATATTATGGCGATGTCGCATTTCCTTATTGTTGTATATATTAAAAACATTTAATTCATTATTTTTTCAAAATGTGTCTCCATATTATAAAAAGTATAAATATTATATTAATACAACTATAAAAATTCAAATATGATATATAATTTCTACGAAAACTAATTTAAGTAAATATTAGTACTTTAGTAATTTAATTTTGAAAACAATAGTCATGGAAGAATAATATATACGATTTAAAGAGAAATAAAATCAGTTTGTATTATAAAAAACATCTTTCAATGATTCATATATCAAATAGAGGAGATGTTTGAATTTTTTTTCAAATCATTATTTATCTAATTAATATTAAAATTAATGGATCTTATAAATGATAAATGATAATATTCCTTCAACCAAAATAATGAAATCCCAAAAAGTCAAATTGTTAAATATTCTTACCTTTTCAGTGCCATTTAAATTATAAAACATTGAATGAATAAAAAAAAATTTAAAATTTGTCGATAATTAATAAATATTTAATAATTTTAAATCATTAAAATTGGATATATATACCCTACATAAAATTGATTTGTTGTATATTTGGAAATATGTCTCAATGGAATGGAAATTAGGATAAAATCTCTAACCACACATATATTATTGGTAGAACATGCTCAAACCTACTGTATAATGTTTTTGTAATTTTTTCAATACATATTTTAAAATTATTTATATTTATTATATCATATATTATATTTTTATAGAATTTTTCCACCTCTTTTCTTATAATATTTCAGTATTTTCATTGTTTTGGTAGTTAATTGTCTTCTGTTCTCATGCATGGTTTATCATGACTATTTTGATTCATCTGTATAGGATAAATTATATCATATCCAGAAATATATTAATTGAATATAAATATATTTAATCATTATAATCATTATTATAAGTATCCATTGATGTTGTAAATATAAATTCAATCACATCGCTTTCTAGCGATAGTGGGTCATACATAATCACAAGAAATGATATAATTAAATTTATGGGTGTGGGGGTAAATATTTGATGATATATTGACATTAAAATTTTAATAGATTTTAATATTTATCAAATATATTCATTATTTCCATCATTTTTACTATTCAAGTGAGTTAGTGGGGGAAAACCTTACATCGATTCCCAAGGTGGTAGTCCTTCGTGCACAGACATGGTAGATTTGATTCTCGTGTGATAAAGGGGGAAATGGATAAATATTATTAATTAAAAATATAAAAACAACATTATATGTTATCTATTGGTGATAATATTTTTAGGTGTTAATAAATATTTCATGTTAGTTAAATAATAAGGAAGAAAAAAAAAGAGCTTCATTAAGGCAAGTACCTTCTCTTAATAAATCCTCCTTTGGATATTTTTATATGGACTATATAATTGACCCTTTTGGAATAAAATAAGCGATAAAATTTGGATAAGGATTCGAGGGAGTAATTTTTTATGTTTATAATCTAGATATATGGACTGTGAGAAGTGAATAAGTGTGGGTAGGGTGCCCTATTATATGAGGGAAAGGGCGACCTTCATGAAATTACCTAGAAATTACAGAAAATAATCTAAAATAAAAAATTTATTCTCAATATTAATGATTCCTAATAAAATTATATTATAATTATCGATACAATAAGGGTTAAATATTTCAATGAAATTTTATTTTCCATATTTTAATTTCCACACATACCCTTGTCTTTTGGATCACCCAGGTAAACAAATCTTAACTTCATTTGGGGTAATTTATCATTACAATATTTAATATTAATTATGAAATAATATTAACATTAAAATTTTAAATAATATTAAATATTATTTTTTAAAAATGAAATAAACTTTTCCATATTCTACTCATAGAGGTGGAAAATTTTAATTTCAAATAAACTCGAAAACAATTCTAAAATCTTTTTTTCAAAGGAATTCATTTTTCTTGCATAAAATAATCATATATTAAATATATGAATAATAATAATCATTATAATGTTTCAAATTAATTTATTTATGTATATAGTTTAATCTATCAATTTAAATATTTAATCATTATTTATTATTTTATAATTTTTAAATGACATACATTATAACTTTTAAAAAAAAACAGTTCCCAAAAAAATAAATATGTTTCTAAAAAATATTAATTTTTACATATAAGTGTTCTGAAATATAATTCTATAAAAGAATAGATAATAAATTATTAATTATAAAATTTATTTGACATTTTTAAAAAAATAAGGAAATGTTAAATAATACATTTTAGATTATTCAAAAAAGCGTATTTCTAAGGGAACATATAAAAACATTCTTTATAATATTATTTTCAAAAAGTATGTTTCTAATTGATATTAATACAATTAAAATGGAATTTAAATCCATGATACATTAAATATTTTTTTGTATTATAGTTTTATTAAAATTAAATGGTCACCTACTATAATAGAGGCTTCCAAGTTATAGTAAAGGTAAAATGGGAGATATCGATGATTACAAAATGTAACCTCAGTATAAGGGTATGAGAAGAAAAGAATAACGTTTTAAAACCATAAAATATATATCACATAAGATAATAATGATTCAAGGAATAAATACATATAGTTTAAATGGTATTATTCTTAATGGTATCAATGAACCTGTTCTATTGAAGCATAATATAAACACATGGAATGGAATTGTGACTTTCACAAATGCATTAAATATCTTTTCCATAGTATTCAATGAATAATTCAAAGATTATCATTGGGTAATGGGTTCACCCATACCACAAACCCATCCCCAAACATAATGGATAGCAATTTTCACTCCAAAGAAAGTAATATTTCACTAAGCCCCATTCAAAACTAGGTTCACTCGCAATTCTATCCCATATTGTCTAATTATTTATCAATAATTAGCCAAATAATTTGGTGTCCATATAAGTTGGATCCCAACAACAACATTATGAAATTCATAAAAATGTGGGATATAAGATTATAAAATAACTAACATATTGTAACCCATGAAAAGAATTTTTTTTCAAAAACATTTCATTAATGGATAATCCTTGAAACTGAAAAATGTTTAGAAACATTTTATCAATTTTTTACAGAAAACTCATGAAAAAGAATGACATTCACAAACATAAATTTAGATAAAATATTAACCATAAAGACAAAAATTAATTATTTTTATCATTTTATCTTTTCCCCATTAGATCATATGTATCATCAAATTATTTTATCATATATGGGAAATGATTTTAAATGATCACATAGAACATTTCTTGAGGAAAATTTTATTCCCACTATGAAATCATCCATTTAAAATAAAACTATTTATTAAATACTAAATAAAAAATTTTATTTTTAAATACACTAGGAAATATAATTGTAATGTTAAATTATTTTTTATTGGTTTTATTGAATACCATCTATTCTGTGTATGTTAACAAAATATTCCACTCATATTTTTGATAAAGATTATAATTTAACTCATTCCGGAAATCAACAGATGATATCTTTTAAATAATACTTTCAATGATATAAAATAAATAAAAATGAAAATAAATATAATTTTACAATAATAAAATCACACAACAATTTTTTTAAATCATGGTCACAGTATATAAATTATTTTTTGACAGAGAGATAAATTATGTCATTATTCCATAAAAATATTTCTTCCACCTCTTCAGTTCGTAATGTGAAGAAAATGATTGAAAATATATATATCTATTAAATAAATTTCTTAAAATAAATTTCAAATTTTTCTTGAGAGATATATCATAATATTTCATCATTAGAAACATAATCAGAAACAAAACCAATAAATAATGAAATTATTATATAAAACACTTACACATTGGTATCTTGAAAATTATTTGAATCCTGAAATTGATAAAATCATATGTATATTTATATCTCATAATATTCTGGTAAATAAACATAAAATACATTAATAGGAAGTGTATATAACCCAAAAAACAATTCATGTAGAAGTCAAGTGTCCTACAAAAATAAATTTGAGAAGAAATCTATTTACCTCAAGAATATATTTTATTCATACAAATTTAAATAATAATAAATAATAAATATATATTTACTATAAATATTTTCTATAACCATAATTATTTTTATAATTAAATTTATCTTTTAATTAAATAAATTATGACCCATAAATAATTATTTCCTTATTAAAATCATCGTTATTGATAATAACTACTTTGTTTTTCATATATGCTTTCATTTGATATTTTCTATAATTAAACATTGACTATATATGTATAATATATATAATATTAATCATTATATAATCAAAATATATATCATTATTTATATATTTAGAGTCAACGATAAAACATAATGGTTAAGAAATAAATTACACCATTAAAGAAGATAGTAAGTCGTACGTATGAATGGACATTGTTTTCATTTCTTCGATTGATGGAACAGAAGAAATATAAATTTTAATTAATTTATATATATTAATTTTTATATCATATATAATAATTAAATCTCTCCAAATTACCATTAAAATGATAAATGAAATAAAAAATGTATCACACTTTATCATAGAGGCAGTAGTTCACACATACACCCATGAGACGTTTTCAATTTTCAATGGATTGTATGATATGAAGTTATATGTTATATTATTATTAAAAGGTGTAACTAATATATATATATATATATATTTAAAAAACGTCATTATATCCATACATTAATGAAGGTGATGAAAAATGAATTACATTGGTTCGCGAGGCCGTATTCCGAAGTACAAATGATCAACATGTCTGTTTCTTTTTGTTTGAAAGAAGAGATGAGTGTAGGACATTAAATTAACAATATTGAATTTATTTATATATAATATATGTATAATTATATATCTTCATAATTGAAAACTAATTATAAGTGGTATTAGAATAAATAAAAAATGCGTGGCTACAAATTATATTAAATCATCAATGAAACTCTTTAGGATTCAACAAAAACCCATAATAGGAGTGTTTCTTAATAAAAAAAATTTCTATAGTAAATGGGGGGAATTATTGAAGTAATGTTTTTACGTTTGGTCAATCCAAATTGAATTGAAATTGTGAATAGGGTAGGAGAGGGGTTCCCTTTTATATGTGTCGGAGACGACACCCATGGAATATTTGAAAACAGTAAGATATACCCATGACTCTCACAGGCCAAATAGAAATAAAAATGATAATTATGGAAATTTATATAATAAATAGTCTAAATATTACTATTAAATATTAATTGGATAATTTTTTATTTCATTTTGATGTCTGACACATTATATTACCCCATCCCTTGCCGGATAAACCCGTGTTAACCTTAACTACTATAAATAAGTTTTACTGTATTTTCTCATCATTATGGTAAAATACTATTATGAACATATTAAAAAATATTTATTATTCTAATTATAAATATTATAACTTTTATATTAAACTAAATTCATAGTATTTGAAGAATTCATTTCAAAATTAAACACATACATGCAATGAAACAAATTGAATTCAAATGAGAATTTTTTCCATTAGTATACAATTTTTTTATATAAATATTGATCATGAAAAAATTTCTAATGACCAAAATTGGATTAATAATAATATCATTTAACTAATTATTTATTTAAAACCATATTAAAATAATTAAATTCTATATTCGTTAATGGAAAAAAATGAATTCATAAAAATTATTATTTTTTATATATTCATGAAAAAATTATTCATTTTAAAACATTTGAAAAAATTAACTCTAAGATAATTTCGAAAAATTTATTTAAAAAACGATGTGATTTTTTAAAAATTATTTTTATTACAGTGGAAAAAATAGTTTAAATTTTAACCCAATAATACATTTTTTATGATGCATGTATCTTCTATGTATGTAAACACATTAAAAAAAATTCATTATATGTTTATAAAATGATTTTTTTTATATAAAACAATTAAATTTTATTTATAAAATATTTTAACTCATAATCATACAACCTTGTTTAACAATTATGATATATAGTTCATGTTTAAATGATAATATAAATAGAATATCATGGTTTATTAAAACCCAATGTTATTTGTAACTCATACTATCGATGAAACAAAATTTATTTGCCAAAATACTTCCAATATTACATAGGGTTAAATTATACCAACATAATATTAAGTTATTCTTATAAATTCTATCACATTGATTCTACCATCTATGGATACATATCTCTCAATATATCTTAATGTTCCCATGTATCATATTCAAGATGTTGGTTTCACATCAAAACATTGACTGGTGAGTGGTATTGCGTCATAGAAGATTCCCTATATGTTTCAAATCTCTATAAGTTTTTCTTCATATGAATGGTCATTATCCAATTCTATGACCAATGAGTTCAATACATGTGATGTAATAGGAATAAAATTCCTTATTATATATACATGGAAAAAATTGTGGATTTGAGAGAGGTTTGGTAGAGGAACCAAATGACAATAAATTGTCCCTACTTGATCTGGAGTGTCAAAAGGGGAAATATGACTAGGAATTATCTATCCTTTATTCTTAAATCTCATAACCTCATTCCATGGAGAAACTAAGATGAATATTTTATCACAAACAAAAAACTCTTGATCATACTAACTATTATGAACATAAATTTTTCTATTGACTTTGATTTACCTTGGTGTGCTTTGAATATATCTAACAGTTTCTATATTATCATTAGATAAGTTAGATCCTAATAGAATTATTTCACCAACATCATCGCAAATATCGGAGTTGAAAACTTATTTCCATTGAGGGGATCATAAGGATCCATCTAAATGATTTAGTAAAATCTGTTATTTTATGAAAAATATAATAGAGAAGGTTTTTCTATCCCAAACACATTTTAAATACAAAGAATAAGATATCAACATATCATTTTGGATATGAATAATTCTGTTATTTTATCATTTTTTCTGATGATGGTACACCACGTTAGAACTCGACTCTATATCAAAATCCTACTAAATACATCGCCAAAACATCATTGTAAACCTTATATCCGGATATGAAATAATATAATTTCATAATCCATTCAATCATCAACTCTATTATGTTATATTTTAGAAATACGATCTAAAAATAGTACTTATATAATTGAAATGAATTGTTCAAGGTTGTTGTGTATACCTCATATAACAATATACCATATAGATTATTAAGGAAGTTTGATGATAAATTTATACTTATGGTTTCTCTTTTCTATTCATGTATGTGTAATGGCTGTAACATTACCTTTGAATTTTTTCTATCATCCTAAAAATTATATGAACATTATAACTAAGATATAAACTCTATAATATATCTATTCATATAACACCACTATAAATAATCATTCAAATATATATACCTATTAATACTTCATGAAACAATATAGAATGAATAAATATGAGTCGTGTCCAATATATCATTCATTAAATCTAGTATGGATAGAACACAAACACTTTTCCTGAACTATATCATTCCATTACAATCATGGGTGATCTTTGGAAAATCATTTATCTTCATCTACAGATCTATGTCTTCCATCTACACACTTCTAATCCTTAAATGAGTATATGGTTAACACTAATTTTAGAATGATAATATTTATCTACATACTTCATTATTTCAATACCCATAATTGAAATTCTAAAGGAATAGGATCTTTTATGATCCGCATCCTAGAAAAGATATCATGATCATTTTGACTCATATAGTTAGCCACATTGCTTTCTTTCTCTGGGTCATAATTCATTTAGTAGTCATAATATTTAATTATCTCCAAGAATATTTTATAGTAGATTCTCAACTCTTTTGAAGGGAACATATACTTTAAACTCGTATGATAATTACATATATAATATTTTCCAATATAAGGATAATTACTCCATATATTTGATGAAACAACTACTACAGTGAACACCAAATCATGGGATGGGTAATTTTTACAATGATTCTTTTAATTTCCCATGGCATAATATTTAACTATATGGTTATTCATTTGAATCTTACCAATGCCATATTTAACTCATTGGTTTATATTACAATCATGTCAACAGTATAGTGTAGTTTAAGCATCGGAGCAGTGAGTAAACATCTCCAAAATACCATGAAATTATACAAACATTCATCTATGAATAGGAAATTAGATAACTTCTATATTAACATGGTTAGTATATTATATATTCATGAGATATTATCTATAAACCATCAATAATAACTATCCAAATCAATATTACATTAGATTTTAGTCATGGTGGTTTGTATAGGATAATGATTAATAACTTTTGTTTATTATGGATCTATATATGATCTATCTCATAAGATTATATTATCTAAAAATGAATCCACTTTAGCCAAAAAATCCCACATGAAAAAATTTCATTGAAATTTTACTTCATCATTTTCATCAATGTTAAGTCGAAAGTCTTCTTTTGACTTTTATGTCTTTTGTTTTGAAAATCAAAAATCACTTTTTAATCATTTATAAAATAACGGATTTATTTTGAATACTATTTTATGTCAATCGTGAAAACTCTATCAATTGTACTGACACTGTCAATCGTAATGTCTCTATCAATTGTACTGACTCTATCACTTGTATTGACTCTATCAATCATACTAAATCTGTCAATCGTACTGACTCTCTCAATCGTACTAACTCTGTCAACCGTACTGAATTTGTATATTTTAAAAACTACATCTATCTTACTGAATTTTTCAACAGTACTGACTATGTTCATTATATCCACATTGTGCATCGTACTCACTTTTTATCTTATAAATACATTGCACTATGTAATATTAATCATACACATGTTTTACTTTTGTCGCATGCATGATTTTATTCTTTTTATCAAAAAAACCTATTCAATTTCAATCATACTCAGGCTATTATTTTCATATATCATTTTTAACCAAAATGATGTTGTGGAGTTAGTTAAAAACTAATAAAAACGATGTTGTCTTTTCGGTTTCAATATATCCATTACAATGTGAGGCTTTAAAGTCCCTCTGAGTTTTTTAGAGAAATATGATTGTTGGAGAAAGTATGATTTTTGGAACAGGAGGCCTATAAATAAGAGGTCATTTGAAATTGGTAGGATACTTTAGACCATCAATTTATTCTATCATGTTCTAGATAGAGATGTTGTGACTTCTCTCTTACTTCGTGCGAAAGTCTTGTAATTAAATAAGGTGAATGACTAGTTCATAGCTTTTGTATTCTAGTAAGTTCTTTTTTCCCGGTGCAACCAATCAGGTGACAATGATTGAGGTGTTATAGGGATAAAAAGATGATCATATTATCATCATATCGAGGTTCTTCAGTTTCCTTAGGGATAGATGTGTCGATTACCTTATTAATCATGGACATCCCAGGATTAGAAGAATTTTGTACCAATCATCATCTCGAGGACTTACCAAAGTGTTGGCAATATAGACCTTCTATCCTAAGTGAAAGGTTAACATTATCTTTGGGTTATAATAATTGTGATACTTTTACATTTCTACTGTTATTTATATTAGAAAGGGAATTTTATTTTATCCTCTATCTTTAAATTTTCAATTCAATTGTAAATGTTTTAGTTGAAATTATTTTAATACATATTGTATTAATAGATTCTATACGTTCTATGGTATTATATATCTCAATTTTATTACTCTGATCATTGTATTCAATAAAAAATGATTGTTTTACATTACTTACAGTATTACATCATATCATATCTATAAGATCCAAGACCATAATGGTAAATTGAATTGACTGTGAATTTAAATAGTTTAAGACCTCTTAAACTATATTCTTTTTTAAATATAAAATTCACCCCCTCTTGTATTGTTCAATATAATATACATATACATCTATATTACAATCCAAAATCAACACAATACTAATTTGATCTCCACTATCTTCATTGTTTTTTGAATATATAATAATATCATATATAAAGACTATAAAAAACATATCAATGTAATCTAAAATAAATATATTACATAAATCCATGAATATAGCATGGAAATTCGTAAGGCTATATGGAATAATTATATATTCATAATTTTCATACCTTTTTTGTAATTCTATATTTTTTATATCCTTTTAATGACACTCAATAAAAAATATCTATAATTAATGTCAATCATTAAAATGTATTGATATATATATTTTTGATCAAATTATTCCTTAATATGGGGTAAAGAATATTATATCTTGATTTTCATATAGTTCAATTTCTAATAAAAAAATTCAAATACACATCAATACAAATTTCTTCATAATCAGAATATTTGGTGCACCCTAACATTATTCACATGGTGGAGTAAATAAATTGTCATTATTATATTGGAGCTATTTCTTCAGTTATTGGAACTCAATTTGGGACAATCAATACAGAGTTATTTAAATTGTTGTAGAACTATCTATGAGTTATACTCAGAACTCAACTTCATTATTGCTTGTAAGACTATCCAAATCCTTTAGAAAGTTATCTAAAACCTCAACCATAATTGGCGTATAATTAATTTAGAATTTCTATACAACCCATCAGAGATAATTACCCATCTTGAATGGGAATCAAGACCAATTCAATAGATATGATTTCCATTTAAAGATTATATTTATCATCACATTGATTTTGGTTTATATGTTTCTTTCGAATGATAAATGTGACTTCCATATCTCGGAAATTAATTCGGGGTTTATGTAATGAAAACAAATATGTTCCCAAAATAACATCAAATTCATCATTAATAACATTTTCAATAGGAACACTCATAAAAAAATTAAAATGATACTTGATGATCCATACTATAGGATTAATCTATTAGAATAAAGAAGTGAATGAAATAATGCACATGTTCCCCACATTTATGAGAATTATCTATAAATGGTTCTCCTAGATGAAATTTACTTCATTCCACCATACTCATCATTTCTCCTCAAAAATTACCATCATTATTCCCATATTTTACAAACATAAAACTTTTTCATATTTTTTAGACATTCTATAGGGTTAATCTTTCCACATTTTTGACATGAAGGATACTCACCATTCAATCCTATATTGTCTCTACCACACAAACTATCATAAAACATCATTCATATATTCTTTAGTGTGTTTTATAGTAGGTTAATGAAAAGGATGTTAATCAAATTTGGAAATAAATAATAAGGAATAATAATAATATATTTTACTCGAGTCATCATACCTTCTTTTCATAATCACCTTATTTTACACCACATTCAATGTTAACACAATATTTTTGGGATCAATCCATTGACAACAAAGAAAATAATAATATGAGAAACAATAATCACAGTGAGAAACAATATAATAATGAAAATTGATTTATAGGATATCATAATCGTGACTCATTTTTCAATCCATGACACATTATGTTTGACCAAGATCATTTGTCATCACCTTATATTAAATTCTATCATGATGGTTTGTATATAGTTTTTGAATTTCCAAAAAAATCCCCCAAGAGATTCAAATTCGGTGTATTGAAAATAATTTTTTCATACACCAAGTTATAATCAATCCAATTCCCATTCTTCCATTTTTAGTGGTATTACCAATAGGTACAATAGTTATATACCCACATCCACTTGTAGTATCTATACATGGATATAATTTCATGGAAACCAATTTTCCTATCATTTACAAAAAATCAATGATTTTTTTCTATACTAGGAATTATCCCTACGTTTCTTTATAAAGATGTCTTAACTTAGTTTCTAGAAGTTATCTAAACATGTCTATAATAGTAAATATTGTATAATGATATCTGAGTTCATAAACTGTTACTTTTCTAGTTTTGTGTTTGTAGAGTGTTCGTAGGATGTTAGAGGAGGTTTAGAGGAGGTGTAACTAAAGAAAAACTACAGCATGCCTTTTATGCTATAAAAGTGATGTTTACAACATAAACATGTATTTTAAGGCTTATGTAGCTATCTGTTAATAGTTTGTACGTTGACGAATGGTGGATATTAAAAAGGGTTTTAGGATGCAAGATATGTATTTACAATGTAAATAAATTAGTACCTAGAAGCCATGATTTTTTGGAGAAGATGAATATTAAAAGGTTATATATACATATGTTTGGTTTTATGGTGTATGATATTTGGTCCCATGTAATTTATAGTGTAAACTTATAATTTCTTATATAATTTGTTTGTGTTATAGGTTGTTTATAAACCTAGTTTGATAGATTTTTTTATTAATATTTATCCTCATATATCTCTCATTTTGGGACCACCCGATATTATCATAATAGATTTTAAGACTATTTCATCATACATCAATCTTTGGGTTCTAATGATCTTGTCATTGTGATCAATCTTAATCCATTTTCCCTTTCTTGGTTTCTTTCTCATTTTTTTCCTCAAAAATCAATTATGTAATTGATGGTATTGGTATAGGGGGTTTTTAGTTGTGTTTCAATTATAACTTGATGAAGTGTAGGTTGATACATGATCTCATGGTCCAGTTGTGGTTTCTAGGTAGACTTTTCTTCTCCATGTCCTTCACAATAAGATTAAAAAGCTAGGTTAAGGTATGATATCCTGTTAAAATCCAATTATATGTGTTTTTTGTAGGGATTAGATGTTTTTTATTATCTTTGGGATGATAATAAGGGATTTCATTATAGTCATAATTAATTGGAAAATATTAAATTTAATGGTATGGGGAGATATCACATGTTTTGACTACTCCAACATTATTATTGATAATATAATTACATATTTTCACCATGCTGAAAAATTCATTATTGGGAGGCATACTTGTGATGTATATTTTATGAGTTGAGTCCCATGTTCAATTGTTGTTTGTTCTCACCAGGGAAAAAATGATGACATCATATATAATGATAATAAAGTTTTTTCAAAGTGAATATTGATTTTAGGACATTACCCATGCTAAATAATAAGTAATGAATACCTATTCATTGAATAATTTTTTGGATTTGTAATGTGTTGTTTTCATGTGTTTTTTTTCTTGTTGTATTGTGATGTGAGGTTAAATGATGCGATGTTGAGGTAGGTTTTTATTGATGTGTAAAGGGAAATGGTTCAATGTGGTGTGAATTTTTTATAGTGTAAACTACTGCGGATGAGTGGTGAATATTTTTGGATAACTTGTATGGTTGTTACATGTGATGGATGTGTTGTGAAATGTGGTGGGGATGTAAGACATGTGGTTATTTTGTAGAGATGTTTTTTTGTTGTGGTGTGGTGATGATGGTGGATGTGAGGTTTCATGTAGATGATTTGTGTGAGATGGTGCATTTTTTCTATGGAATCGTTGTGATAGTTTTTGAGTTATAAATTGAATAATTGGGATGAAGAAATTTAAAATTTTGGTTAGTAAATAAGTAATTGGGGATGAAATGATTGTATGTTAATTTAATTAAAATGATCTATAAAGATTACTGGTTTATCTATTGTGAAATGGATTAGTTAAATGAAAACAGGTGGGGGAATATTAAATTGAATACATGAGTTGTTGTTTGTTTATGTGTGGTGGTGTGATGCTTCCTATCATAGTGGAAGTAGTGATGGTCATTCACATGTAGTGAACTGGTGGTGATGTAGTGTGTACCAGAGAAGTTGATCAGAACCTATATGTTGGGTATTGTGTATTATTTATATACAATTATGGTCTGTTATTTTTATATGCACCCTCTTGATTCAAAAACATTGAAAACCCTTAAATGTTATAGATTATTGGTGTTTTACCAAAAATCCATGGTGGTAGTGACATTGATGTCTAGAAAGAACCTCTTCTCAACTCTTCCTTATACAATAGTGATGATACATGTTTGAGTTGGAGTTTTTCCACCAATATTGGAAAATATTTTTTAAGCGATATGTGATGTGATGAGGTAATGATGGGATGTGATATGTGTTGGGGGTCATTTATGGTTGTTGAGGGTAATAAGGTTAATGTCATTCACATTCATGAAACCCTATTTATTTTATTATGTTACTATATGATGTGTAGTGATTCTTGATTCCACCAATGTATGATAGAAATTACAAGGGTTTTTTAGGTAGGGATGCATCTCAACCAAAATTGTATATAGACCTTGTGTCACTGGGCTTGATTTCATGTTATTTTATGTAACGTGTATGTGACGTGACTTGTATTGAGGCGATGGTAGTATAGGATATTAAATATTGGGGCATGAAAGCAGATAATCAATATATGATAAGATAATGGGCACCTTTATTTCTCATGATTTCAATTCTATATTTTAATACTAGAACTTATATTTGGTGAGCAACCAATGGAGTTTCTTTGAAAGTTATTTCTTCTATTTAGGTTCTAGTTGGTTTGGTTGTTTTTTGAAAAAAATATTAGATTTCTATATTTCCATGTTCATTTCATTCAATGGTTATATCCCTACTAAGTATAACATTTATTTTCACCCTATTTATATAAAATTTCTCTAGGAATCTAGGATAACATCTATGTTTGAGAATAACATTACTAGTTGGGTTGGAGCTATTGATGAGTATCTAAAATAGTATATTTTTTTGTCATATTTATTAGATCCTTTAATATATATATATATATATATCAGTTTTTCATTATTCATATATTATGTTATTGTTTTCTTCTACATTAATTTTATATACATGAGTTTATTGGGGGTTGATAATCCTATCGCTTGGTCCTATTTTGTTATAGAGGGTAATTAGTCCAATATCTATGAGAAATGTTTACTCGTAGTACTAGTGACGAACCAAGGTACTAGTGGAGGTGGGACTTGTGGTCATTATCTCTCACATGGTATTAATGTATATTTTGATTGATGGGATCTTGAAAGAGTGGATTCTCTGGCTGAAAGATGATAAGTAAGATAAATATTAATGTTAGGAATAATTTTATTTTCATTGTTTGGTTGGAAAATGGGGATAATTGATCTTAGTGCATGAAATATGACTAGTGGGCCAGTTAGGATATGAGATTTTACGTAACCCCATTATCAAGTGCACAAAAACAGATCTTGTTGAAATACAAAGTGATGTAGAAATATTTACCACATAGATACCAAGGAGAGGCATATAAATTATGGTTTATTATTTTCATGCTTAAATTATTTTGTTATGGAGAATTATAAAAGGTTTTAATAAATAAGATTAATAAAACATAATGCTACATGTATTAGGATTTTCTCCTTACTTTTTATGAAAGGATTGTTTTTTTTAATTAGTGAGTGTGTATGGTAATTTATGATCACAAGTATTGTATTTTTTATCATTAATGTTTCAATCCAATATAGGAGATTGATGTTTGAATTTTAAAATTGTGATCTACTCATCAGAGGTTTTTGGGAATGTATGAGTGGAGAGTCTTAGATATGGATATGGATCACTGGATGGAGGGGATTATGATTGAATTTGGTCTTATCTGAGTATTAGATGAGTTACAAGTGTCATTGGTAGTGATTCAAATGTGTTAATTTATGCATATGTGGTGCATGATATTTCTTGATGGCAATAAAGAGGCTGATGTGTTGGTACTAGACATTTAGAGGGATTTTCAAGAATTTTTGCACTCATAGATGATGAGAGAAAGCAATGAATAGAATAGTATCTCCCATTAATAGAGGATAATGACTGTGTGAGTGTTAGGTATTCGGTTTAAGGACCTCAATCACCTTGATAAAAATGTTTTTCTAGATGAGGAGTCTATAGAATGATGACTTGTGGAGGCTTTGGACCCATTGACTAGGTATGTGGGGACTCAATTTAGGCTCCCAACATACCCTGAGTTGGAGAAAAGAGATAATATTTCCATGTGGATTATTTACTAAGGAGTAGAGACTTGAGAGTGTTCCCAAATAGTTTTTTATAGGAGTATAGGTTCCTGTAGTAGGTCACGTGGGTTTAGGATGTCAAGGTTCTGGCCTGTGGGGATCCGACTGCTGCATAACCCTCTTCATTCTAATTAGGCAAGTGTATTATAATCCCTATTAATAGGATTTATATTTTTTATACATATTTGGGGGATATTAAAGCCACTTTAATTGTTTTCCAAACACCATGAGAGTACAATATATTGTTGGTGTCCATGACACTTTATTTGGCAGTAGTAGTTGCCTCCATTGTCATTATGGTTTTAGGGGCCGCTAGTGATTCAGCATATTCCTAGAGAATGTGGATATGGTTGTGGGAATGATCTTTATAGAACCCAAACATAGAAATATATTCTAGGATATTTCAATGGAGTTATATAGTAGATTGGAAGAGTAGATAGGGGTGTTCACATAAACTTGTTTGAGATAGCAACACTAGCATAGCCAAGAGTTTCTCGAGGTAATGAATGTTTAATGCCACTCTTGTTTTTCAAATGTTTCTCCTGATTTAGTCCATGATTTTGGGAATCACATGGAGTGTCTTCTAGTTCCTATGGTGTTATCCATCTATATGGAGGTTCAGATGATTTGTTTGATGTATTTCGGTGATGTTGACTAATGATGGGAAACACAGGTCAATGGGAATTTTCCTCTTGTTATATGCACAACCATACAATGTTTTCCTTTAAATGGATTTTATGTGTTAATTGTAGGTATTCATTAACATTTTTTGGGAGAGTTTTTTTTATGTTGAGTTCGAGTGGGTAGCATTCTTTAGGGAGATAGATTATCGGATGGTTGGTAAGAATGTGTAGAATCATTTGTCTTAGTTGGGGGATTTACCAGTGGTAGATACGATGGGAATGTTCAACAATATGTGTTTCTACTAAAAACATTTCCCAATGAGGATATGAAACTACCCTATAGATGAAATTTCGATTTAAGGATAGAGTTGTATCCAATATTATCTTAAATTTCGATGGCTCTTTATCAAATATCGCCTATGGAATTATAGAAGTTGAGTTTGTATGTGGATAACCTGATCTAGAGGGTTTTATCTAACCAAGTGTGTCCCTATGGGGTGCTCCAATGTTGATCACGAAGAAGAAGTATTATATTTTGATGTTGTTTTTAGACTAAAAATTTTTGAATTAGGTGACAGTTAGGATCTATTACCTATATCCGATGACAGATAATTTTTTTGACCAGTTTTGGGGAGCTTCATAGTTCCCTATGATATATAAATGGTATATATATGACCATTTGTGGGTTATGGATGAGGATATATCAAATACTACCTTAAAGTGAAGTTTATAGTCATGTTGTTCTGTTATACACATTCACCATCCATGTTTATTGGTCTTGTGGCCTCTAGTTTTGGATTGTTTCTAGATATGTTCATTATTGTATTCATTAATGATTTCTTGATATAATCGATGTCAAAGGAGAAGCAGGATGTGCATCTTAGAGATATTTTTTATGTCATTAGACGCCACCATCTAAACATAAATTTTTTCATGTGTCTGTTTTTGACATGAGTATTGGTTTTCCATGAATGTGTGGTGTCAATGATTAAAGCAGTTGTTTCTTAGGATGTTCCCAATAACATTTCATGGTTTTAATGATTCCCCTGTCTATCATACTATTATAAGATGTTTTTACCTGATTTCTATTGATATTTATCCCCACCTATGACTTTTTCCAGAAAAGAATATGTTTATTGATGAACTGATCAGATCCATACAAAATTCAGTTATATAATATTGTGGTAGGTTATTACTATAGTTCCTTAGTTTCTGAAGGGATTTTGTTATTTGGGGATTTCAATAAAACAACCCTTTTTATCATATGTTTTTGGGTTAATTGGAGGGTAGTGATCTCTTATATTATTTATTTGTTACATCCCTGTGATCATAAATATTAAACACATGATATGGAGTTCGCATCAATTGTGTTTTCTATAATGTTTTCGTGACTCTACCTAATTATTAAGTGAATTTTGGATTCCATGAAGGAAAAGAGACTAAAATATGATCCCTCTTAGTGGGGTATAAATATATGTAATCTGAGGTAGATGGAATTTATATAGTATTATTATAATGATATATCTCACACCCTCTTAAAGGGGAATGTTTTCTTTCATAGGATGATTACAAATCCCCAATGATGTGTGGTTTGGGAATCTTCAGAAGATTGGAAGTGGTTAGAAGGTCTTATACAATGTTTGATGATGTTTATGAGAGTATTTATAATGAACGGGGCCTAAAATACATTTCTGTTACATATAAATATATTAATATGCATCTCATTGCGAATGAACTTTCATGAGGACCATAATGGTTTAGTGTAATTGGAAACTAGGGAAGACAATATTCTAATTTTCTAAAAGACCATCATAATATCTGGTAAATATATTACCCTATGGAAACCCTAATTAAAAGTCATTAATCGCATCCTAGGGAATTTAAAAATATGAAATTGTGTTCTCAAATTCTCATTATGTATAAACAAGGGAAATATTTGAGTATAATCATTAGAGTATGTGTATGGGGTCATGATCAAAACATTAGATGATCATTCCCACCATATCAAATATCATAATGAAGATTCAAGCCATAAATATTGGATGTTCATATGAAATGAAACATAAGTTACTCAATAGTATAATCAATGAAAGAATAACATAGGAATAAGACATGTAATTTTGGTAGAAACATAAACATATAAAATGATTTTCATATTAGTTATGAATTACAATCAAGTCTATTGTATTGGAATGAGTTCACTCTACAAACCCTCATAGTAGTCAATATTAACTTCCATTATCATCTTAGAGGATATTACTTTACTAAGAAATTTTCACTACCCATTCCATCCTTTTGTTACTAAACATGGTTCACATCTAATTCCAACATTGTATTACTGAATCATGTTAACTCCTCATTCCATCTGCATATTAATTAATCAGGTTCACATCCAATTCTAGCCTTATGTTACTAAATAGGGTTCATTTCTCATATAAGTCCAGAATTACTGAAATACATTCACTTCCAATTCTATCCCTTTATCACTGAATCGATTTCACTCCTCATTCCAATCCTCTTATATTAAATCGAGTTCACTCATCTTTCCAACCCTTTTTATCTGATGATATATTTTCATTAAAAAAATAATTGGAGAGAGATATATATCCCACCTACCATATAATAAAATCATACATACGTGTTCCAAAATATAATAAAAAATTTAAAACATCATTACCTATAAAATGAGATGGTTGTATAAAGATAATATCATATCCCTTGTATTGAAATGGGTATTATAAATATTTTTATTATATAATAACCAATGGAAATGTTATAGGTTTCTCAATAATAGAATATCCCTTGAAAGGCAGTAGGTTTCGAAATTATTTTATCATTCTAAAACCTGTGGAGAGTAAATGGTTTCATAAAAATCACTTCTTATTAACAATAAACCATTAAAATAATGAATAGTAATTGTATTAGTGGATAATATCCCTAGTAAATCATGATGTATATAAAAGGACATCATCTATGAATTATATAGACATTGAATGATCACATTGACCATTTCTTAAAAGAAAATAATATTTCATTGGAAATAAAATTTTAAAACATTAAAAAATTCCAACTTAATTTATATTGAAAACATAATTAAAAACATGTGATATTTGACTAATAAAAAATTTAAAAAAAATTATTATGTAAATATCTTTTTCTCTTTAATGATAACTTTTTATAACGTAAAGCTTTATGAAATCCTTTATATTTTAAAATAGTTTTGAAAACATATAAAAGATGATTTGAAATCATAAAAAACATATTTTAAAAACAAATAATATTTTCCAAACAATTTTCCTTGAAAATGTTTTTAAATATCATGTAGAAACATTTTTTAAATAATTTTTATAAAAAATGTGTTTTTGAATAAAAAATATTTCAAAATGGAGAGAGGAATAATATCAGTTATTTTTAAAAAATCTTTCAAAATTATCATTTGTACTAATGACGGTAACATGGTACCATTAGGTTATTATTTCATGAAGAAATATATGATACAAAAATTCAAGATAATAATTGAAATATAGATTATAATATTTCAACAATGGAATCATAATGATAAAAAATTCTCGATAAATGATGAGGTCTTTTCAATAAACTAATACCACATTGGTAACATTCAATCAATATCCCGATTAAAGAATATAATTTATTGAAGAAAAAAATTAAATTATCATAATATTATTCATAATATATCATTTTAAATGGAATAATATAACACTTATAAATGAATATTGGTAGATAACAAAACATGTGTCTCAAAGAAGGAAAATTGTCACAAAATTGCCTTACCAATTTGGTAACATTTGAACAATATAACCCATGAAAAGCTTGTCATAAAAAGTATATATAAATGAAAAAAAAATTATGTATAATAATCATAGAACACATTTTTGAGTATTATATATGCCACACAAAATAATTCAGTGGTTTATATGGCATAAGTCTCACAGAAATAAAAGTGACACTATAAATTCACTTACAGCATGAGTAACATTTAAATTATGAGATCCATGAAATAATAACATAAATTGAAATTTAATATCATCAAATAAATTATATTTGTTATATATATTGTTAATGTTAATTATTTACACCATATAATAAGAATAAGTGGTGAATATATCATATTTCTCAAAGAAATAAATGTAAGATGAGAAAATCCAAACCATAAGTATTGAAATTTATCATACATGTTCAAACCCTTGATATAATAAAAATAATTTTTATTATAAATATACCAAAAAACATATTATCACATATAATAAAATATATAATTTTATTATGAATTTATTTTAACCTTTTATAAACAATTTCATGTTAATGTTACATTTTGGGTAATAATCGCAATGTTTTTTTAATATATTTTTTGAATTTTTATTCTTGATCCTTTTACTCTGATCATGATTTAATTATTTCATGAATTTATGGAATGATATAAATTTCATATTCATTATATATATAACTATTTATAAAAATCTACAAATTGTATAAATATAAAATTTAATACTCCATTCCTGGAGATGGTATGTCGTACATACACATAAACATTATTTCTTATTCCTTGTCATGTTTTTTAAATAAGAATAGTAAATTATATATATATATAAATATATATATTATATTAAATATAATTAAAATTATATATATATATATATACATATTATTTTTTAGACACATCATTTATACATTCAGTATAAGGGGAGAACAAATAAAATTGCTTTGAGGTGGCAGTCGTCCACACGTCCACAAACGATGTTATCTTATTCACCAAAAAATAAAATTCAGCATGGTATTTGATATATAATAATTAAATAATAGTAAATAATTCATTAATATAATCTATATTATATAAGAATAGTATTTTCATCATTATTCCCAAATATGAGAGGTGGTAATGTGAGAACAAACACCATCGGTTTCTGTGGTTGTAGTCCACTTTACACAAAAATGATGTTTGTATTTCTAATTTGATTGATGTGTGTGTGATTATAGTTCATAAAAGTGACATAAAAATATAACTATATTTATTACACTGATCTTATTATATAAAATTGATATAAAAATAATTTAAGGGGGTAGAGAATGAAATAAAAATAGTGCTTGTTGATGGATGTCATCCCCTTTTCAGGTAAATCCTTTTGGTAATCCCCAAGGGTATCCTTGGATGTATTTTTTAAAAAATGTAGGATTTTAGGATGAATTTATAGATGTTGGATGATTATTTTGGTCGTTATTAGATTCTACAAATAGCATCAAATATTGTTAAGAAGTGATTGGTTGAGTTTAAATTTATAGTAGAGGATGATGATTGTTCTTGTAAATATAATATGTTTAAAAATATAAAGAAGAATCCTATACATAATATTCCTACATCAATGGTAAATGGTTTATAAAATATTCTAAATGGTAAAATTATTTATAGAAAATTTATTTTTTACTTTTCTATATGTTATTTTACACCATAAGATAAATATTAGACACTTCAAAAATGTGTATTTCCATTAATCAGTATAATTAATTTTAATTACATTCACTAATATTTTTCTTCAAAAACTTTGTTGAACTTAATATATAATATAATTTAGTCTTATTAAAAATTTATTATCCATTAATTTAAATTTTCAACACATAAGTGGTAGAAATTTATTTAAAATTAATCACATAGACAAGATGAGAAAATATGTTTTTAAACAGTAAGTTTTCAATAGTTTGAAATATTTTTATATCCAATGTAAATTTTAAATTAATTTCAATTTCATAGATTGAATATATATATATATATATATATGACATAAATATACATTATAACAAAATAAACATATAATTTTACATTATAAATAAATTTGATGAATATGTAGTTCTCAATTTAAATTCAGTGTTTCAAACTAATCCTAAAAAATGACACTTCAACAAAATACCAATAATTCCCATGAAGAAAATTTAGACATTATGAATCTATAAATTATGATTATTTGGGAAAATAAATATTATTAAAGTGTAATAAATTATTTTTAAAACAATTCATCAAATAAAAGGTGATGAAATCCCATTCTAGAATAATATTTTATTTATGCCTAAAACATGATTTTCTTTCTTTTTTATGTCTATTAAACATATCGGATGAATTTAAAAACACATGGTGGAATTTATAATATATGAATTTTATTAAAAAAATTATTAAAAATGGATTGTTTAATTTATTGGGATAAAATATATTTTTTTTATAGAAAAACAGTTTTCATAGAAATTGAATTTTTTTATTCTCAAATAGATCATACTTTCACTTCTGGATAATTCATATTGAAATGACACATTTTATATACATGTGTGTACAATATTTTAAAATATTAGTTAATCTTATTTGTAACATCCTATCTAATGGCATGGTGACAACTATAATAATATATTAATAATATTATTAATAGTATATTATAGTTTAGTAAAACACAGTCTTGCATGTAACACAAGATATCAAAGGAATTCAACATTGTTTATAAAAAATACATAAATATTTTTACATGTACCAATATATAAAAAATTATTTTTTTAGGGAACTACATTTACATGGTTATCATGTAACGCAAGTCGATCGTAGTGCTTTTATATGACACAACATATGTTAAGGGTAGCGTGAAATGGAAAATATAAAAGAATATAAATTAATTTGAAATTTTTATTTTACAAAATCATGGGGTGTTACATTATACAGCTTTAAATTAATTTAACCCTCGAAATTCATCCATGTTATCAATGTTTTAAATCATTAACATTCCATTCATAGAAATGAACATTGTAAAAAAAGAATACTAAAACTTCAATTAAAAAATAATATTGGTAACATAACAGTTACCCAATCTAGTTCTTAACAGGACTCCACATAATGGAACATAGGTGGAATGTGAAAAAAAAGAAATTTATGTGAAATATAAATATCATTATTTAATAGAGGGTGATTTTTAACATTGATCACAATAAAGTGGGAGATCATGAGAATGTTAAAGACCACAAAAATTAATAAAATAGGTAATCATGAAAAGAGTCATTGATAACCCCAAAAAGTGATTATAGTAGAAAAATCATTTAGTTCACAATACTTTTCCAAATGTTGAATGAGATTTATCCTGAAGATAAACTCACATGATTTTATTCCAGGTTAGAAGAAAAATCTAATTTTGTTTTTCTATGATCAATTTCATCTTCATTTCTTCCCCAATGAAATGAGAGTGAATTGTTCATTCCTAAAGTACAAACAAATCATGATATTAATAAATAAAAGGATAAGTAATTCCATAAAAATTTATTCATCATCATAGTAAAATTTTTAGGACATGTTATCTAATATGAAAAAATCTTCCTAGGGTGAGATAATACTTTTATCACAAAAAACTAATCAAAAGTTTAATATAAACAATACGATAAATGGTTTACCTTGTAAAAATTCTTAAATAAGGTAATAAAAATCAATAGAAATAAATTAATTAAATTTGTAAAAATAAGTTCAACATTGACCCACAATATATCCAAATGTATATCTTGGTTATCTAATTCAAATCATGTGAATAATTTCATCATATATTTACATGAAACATGGTAATAACATAAATTAACATAAATCCATTTTGAAAACAAGAATGTTTCTTTATTTAAAATATTATTGGTTATATTCCTATATTTGACGCTTTTTCCAGGTTAAGAGTGTCTATCTACATGAGGATGAATGACGCAGTTTTTTTGCCCCACATTCCCGCTTTTCAAAGGTAGGTGGCATCCATCACATGTTCTGGGATGTTTTATCCTTGATCGAAACATGATGATGAGATGTTGGTTCTTCCTTCTATGGATTCCTCCTCATAACTCGTCACCTCATCCGGGTCTCCCTTATAGATTTAAGATGATGTTCATGAAACTCTTCCTAGTGCAATATCTTCATGGACACTAGTTATATACATTGCTTCTATCGAGACATTCCAAAGGGTCTAGTCAAGTTAGAAACCTTCGGTCAGGGGTGTAGTCATTTTGGACATCAATATCTTGTCTAGATACCAGATCCCTAGTGCATCTGGGTTTATTCCCCTTTTTATAAGGATTATTGAGGGCACAGATGCCTGGGGAATCCTGCGTAGAATGAAAGAAATTATATTCCATATGAATTTATTTGAGGATTTCCTCAGCTTCCCATGATTAACACAGGGTATACCACAAGTTTAACGTCCATCAATGTAGAATCTAACAGATCAGAACACTGACTAGAGTGGATCAGATGAGTGTAACCCATAGAGGTCACACTATTGTATGTGGGTTGACATGACCTCACTAGGATGTGGCGGCCAGGGTATAAATCATGATGGATCATGGGTGCTGAGTTAAATGGTTGGTTAATTAGATGGGACCACCATGACGATAATGGTATCGTTGGGCTTGAGTCTTAGAGAAACTTCCTATGTATCCCAATGGCAGGGAATAAATGTCTGTGTAGTTCAAGAGGGTGATGGGACGCCTAAAGAGGTGGCATGTGGGAATGGATGTGTTGATGGGGCCCGGAGGATGTGGAATCACTAGGTTGGGGCATGACCATCCCTAGACACATAGGCTCAAGGGAGAGGTCAGGCGATGACCATGAATTTGGTTGTATCCATAGGACAACAACCTGATGATGTGTATGGGGATTATGTGTGGTTAGCAGCCCAGGTTGGTCGGACGCCACTAGGATGGACCAAAGATGTGGGTCCCAGTGTAGGGGATTACAATGGATTTCTACTGAATAGAGGACACAATGCCTTACCGCTCCGTGGGGTTTACAGTTTAACCTGATGTGGGACGAAGGTGAACTGGCGTGAATAGGGACCTGGGTCCAGGTGGATGGTGTGGGAGATCCAACGTGAAGGGTGGTTAGAATGGCCAGGTGTTGGGCTTGAACCTCTGGGAGGCTTCCTACGTACCATTCCATCTCAAGGATCAAATACAACATTGTTCAGGTGGTGCGGGAACTGACATGAAGGTTTCCAAAACCAATGGTTGGTGGGCTAGAACCTTGTAGATGCTTCCTACATACCCTTCATTTTAAAGGATCAAAGACCACGTAGTTCTTGTATGTGTGTGGTGCTTACACTCTAGGCTTCCCACTGTGTTGGTGAACGAACGTGATGGAGGTTAGAATGACTTGGGTGGTGGGATTGAACCTCGTGGAGGCTTCCTACAATACCCATCCATTGCAAAGATCAAATATCTGATAGCTCATGTTGGTGTGGGTCTTACACTCTATGCTACCGAAGGTGTTTTTGAACTGATGTGAAGACGGTTGGAATGACCTAGTGGTGGGCATGAACCTCATAGTGGCTTCCTACATACCAAGCCTTAGCATGGATCAAAGACGTCGTAGTTTAGGTGGGTGTGGGGATTACACTCTAGGCTGCCCGAGGTGTGTGTCATGGTCAGTACACAATCTAAGACCACATGAGTCATGCTCCATGTGGGAAACAAGAGACAACAAAGACTTGACGATGACATTGTGAAATGTGCATTCGTGGGAAGTTGAGTGAGTTTTACACGTAGTTAGCGACCCAAAGATGAAACAATGTCATACGTGTGGTTAGCATCCCAAGGTGATGGGGGCTAGCACTTACTCTAGGAGAGAGGCCTGGTGGTTACAATGCCCAGCTAAAGAGGGATTCGACAGGAAATAGAAGAGGAGCACTGTTCCCCATTACTCCAGTTTCCGGCCTGGGGCACCTTAAATTAAAGGAGGAGCAGAGGTGCTCCCTCGTTCACGAAAGGCTAGGATATTAAACCAATCTTTTCACCCTTTCCCCATGGACATACCTCTCCTCAGAAAAGAGGATCCCATTCCATGTGAGAATATTTCACTCCCGTTGAGAGAAGCGGACATGTAGAATGTCTATGGTGGGGGACCGCGCATAGGATGCATGGGGTGAGGTCACAGTTTATGTTCATGTACGGAGGATGATGGTCCTTGGCAGTTTAACATCCTGTATCTCGGATGAGAGAGGGTTCACTCCACACCCCTAGGACTTACATAACTGTTACCCTCTACAACATGTTGTAGATAAGGGACAAGAAAAGTCGTTACTGAGGGGTGTCATGAGGTAATTCCATTGGGGGTCCATGTTTAAATGGCTATGCAAAGAAGCAATATTTGTTAGTGTGCCTATGTGATGAAGCAAGAGGAGAAGAAATGAAATGTGGTATACGGCCCAAGGGACATTAAAATTGCTTTGTGAAAAACTGAAGGTCTACACGGGAAAAGGACTTGTAGAGAAAATGGTTCCATAAGTAGAATCCTTGTGAAGCTCTTGTGCTCCATGAAGTGGAGGGGGTTCATGAAGGGATGTGATTCTTGATGTGAAGTTTCCTAGGCTAGTCATGGGGAATAGGTTCATATTGGAGGAGATTCATGAAGTGGTGTGGTACTCGCAATGCAATGCCTCACGAAGTAGGGGTGCTTCGGGAAGTAGTGTGTCGTGAAGCAATGTACTTCATGAAGCACACTGACCCTACCTTAGCATACATGTCAGATGTGTGAGGTGGGTGTTTTGTGAAGAAGAAATGATTTATAAAACACATGTCTCTTTGGGGGTCTCCTTCCTTCTCGAAGGCCCATGGGCTTTACGAAAGGCATCCCTCTTGGAAGAGGGTCTCAATTAATGCCAATGGAGAGACACTTCACTAAATATAAGTACCTGTATGAACTCAAGATTCATAGAGAATGAGGTGCTTCATGATTTGAGAGCTCATAAGGTGAAATGTCTGATGATCCATCCCTTGGGCATGAGGGGGGACCAGTATTTATAGTCAAGAGGTGCCGCATAGTAGGGTTCTCTTATCCCGAAGCGGAAACATGCCTCGCGTCGGGTCACGAGCGTCAAAGGGTTCGTGGATCTGTCTCGCCACTTTGCCTCACGGTGGGTCACGAACGTCCAAGAGGTTCAGAGAGCAGTCTGGCCTCTTTACGTCGCGGTGGGTCGTGAACGTCAAATTTGTTCTTGGAGACGTCATGCCTCCATGCCTCGCAGAAGGTTGCAAACATCATAGTGGTTCACAGAGCCATCCCACCTCCTTACTTCGCGCTGCGATGAGAATGTAAAAGGGGTTCGCAGAGCCATCCCGCTTCATTGCTTCACAACGGGATGTGAACTTTAAAGAGGTTCGCAGAGCCATCCCACCTCCTTGCTTCACGATGGGTCATGAAGGGGATCTCTTGCGCCTGTCGCAAGGCTCCAGGGGCTTCGTGATCTGGCTTCACGAGGTTTTCCGTAATGATTTCAATATGTTATGTTCGCCTCCAATTTTGGCGTCAAAAAATTCCCCCTTTTAAACTGGGAGTCGAGGAGAAAACTAGAATCCATGTCTGAGGGTCCATTCCCAAAATTCCTTGGTTAACCATGAGGCGGCCTTGCGGTGGAGACTCACAAAATAGAGAAGCAACGTGTGTGTTGCTCGCACCCTGAAGCCCACCGTGATTGGACGTGCCGCGAAGAACCTTTGGTCCTCACCTTTAAATATTGGGGTTGACATCTCTTTTTTCCGTTCTCTCCTCAGCCATTTTAACTTTTGGATATCTAAATTTGTGATGCTCTATGTACTCTGTTATCGCCCTCTGTGAATCTGGCCTTTTTCTTCGCAGCGCACAGCGAATCAACCACTTCACATTGGTGCGCTCTGTCACTTGCATCTGAGGGTCAGTGCAAGGATCTATGATTATGATGTTCGGATTGAGCTCTATGAACGGTCTTTGCGATCGATCTTCACGTTCGAGCTTCTCGATCCAGTCCGAATGTTATCTGAATTTTAACGATAGGATGGATCACCAAATGGGTTTTAGGGGGGTCCTTGCAGAAGCTGCTTGAAGGGAAGAGATGATGAATAGATTGAGTCCAGGGGAGTTGGTACAGAGCCACTCCGACCATGATTCACTGGTGCAGCTATTGTCTGAAAACTAAAGGGAATAACCATCGTGAAAGAGGCTACAATTGTATGCATTTGGAATGAGGGACGACATCTTCATCCTTGAAGCAATTAAGGATGAACCAACCTATCGGTCCAGTAGCACACTGTGCCAGGGCCAGTGGTTTAGGGCGGCTAATAGCCACACTTGAATGAAAATTACGCCAGATCCCACTACTTTTTTAAACAATCATATGAACAAAATTTACGTGAATGCATTGGATCCAAAGATGACCCCTCATCTCTACCAAACTATCCTAAATGTGGCCCTGAGGAACTCGAAGATAGGATGGTCTGATTTGTAAGACCTGAGCCAAGTTGGAAACTTCAAGGATTATTGGGCCTAGGACAACAGGGTAAGTGACTTTTGTGAAGGGATCAAGGAAGAGCTAAGTAGAATAAGTATGTATGGGGTGGAATTCACCTCCCAATTTCACATTTACCTATTTAAGCAGCTGATGCAAGATTTGTTGATCTGGTGGTCATCGAGACCAATACCTTCCACCTACATCATGGGGATGTTTCCATCATATTATGTGACATGCATTATATCTCAGGTGGTCCCAATTCTAGGAGCGATGTGTGAAGAATTAATTCATGCTATGGGTGCATGGGAGGATCCGTAGTAGATGCAGCCACAGGCGATGGCGTTGATGAGACCGGTTTGAGGAGAGGATTGGGAAGCTGTGAGAGATGTCCACTTCAGACGGTGGTTCAAGCAATTTTTGAACTTCCTGGAAAATAGACGGTTCCCGTTGAGGCCCTGGACATTCCCAAAGGAGGGTCATTGGGGTAAATGGCACTCATATTGGTGTCTAATGGAGGAAAAATAGTGGAAGACATGGGGCTTCAGCGTCAGCACTGAGGAGCGGCTGATATTCAGGCTGGCTACATTTATCGCGGCTCTCATCTTTGGCTGGATCTTGTCATCGAGGGACACCAACGCAGGTGTCCAACCCACCACATTCATCATGTACTCCATGATAGAGACTAGAGGGTAGGTGAATCTCGGAATCTCGATGCTCACTAAGATGTAAATATTGATCCAACAACTCAGTGAGCGGAAGGGGCCACGAAAGATATGTGGGCCTTTCCACCTCTTGTACGGGTTGATAGTGGCGCAAATTATGGGGGTTTATGAATTCCCAAATATAATTTCCCATTCGGGATCGGACTTTCGCCCATCCACCATGAACGTTGTGGGGAACTTATGGCCAAGCTGACCATACCATTAGTATCAAACCGAGTCTAGAAGGTAGAAGAGTTCAACTTCCATCTATTCCCACTGACTTCGGGGGCCTTCACAAATAATGGATTGGGGAAAAATAGAAATAGTCCTATATACAGGCCTTTCGATGTGGAGTCCTAGTGGCGAGGGTAGACGGTGAGCCCCTCTACGAGTCGTACACCACACACCGATTTTATTGGCAATTTTGTTGCATGTCGTGACTAACCCTGAGTGTCTTTATAGTGGTGCGCCTTGAGGAACACCCATGTTTGATGAGCCAGATGTGGATAATGTTCACAAGGGAAGAGAGGAAGATGTGGAATGAGCTGCCTCCACCTACTGCTACCTTCGTGTTACTTAAGGAGTATGCACAAATTTGGGAGGCGGCCTGCAGAGGGGAGATGCTGAAGAATCCATCCTTTCGGGTTAGTGATAGTGAGCTTCCCCAATATCAAAGTTGTGGCCTGAAGGTGGCAAGGGCATGTCGTGGTGGCGGGGCTGCCATGGTGGTGAGACCCGAATCAGTTGAGTGTGGGGTAGTGGCAATACATTCAACAACATCATCAGATCTGGGGGTTCCAAAAAAACATAATTATCAAGTGGGGAGGCCAGAAAGAGGGTTTCGTAGGATACCTACCTAGGCTCTGGGGAAGTGGTTTTAACATATAGACATGTCAGAGGAAGTTTTCTTCATAGAGGCTTGGGACATCTGGGATTTCAATCGACAATTCCTCATCCCTCTTGAGATGTGGCAACAATTGAACCATATCAAGATGAATTTTCTAGGAATAGGCTCTATCAGGGATGGCTTTGCGGTGTCCTGAGTAGAGGAAGAGTAGTACATGGGAGACCAAGAGGACTTTGTGCATTCTCGGGGTGCCCCGAGTCCAGTGACAGTCTATGTCAATGTGTTGTTGGATCATGCAGTCCCTCCCCAATTGTCTTCCACTGAATTGAGAGAGCACTTCCCTCAGAAGGAAGAATTGAACCTATCCTCATGGGGGGACAAGGACGGTTGAGGGAGCCCGTTGGAGGATGGCAAAGTCGGTGATCAGGTCTTAGAGATTAACGAATTTTTTGAGGCCCTTGAGGTAAAATCCCAAGCCCCTTTTTCTAGGTCTGCTCCCAGGTCATTCTGGACTCATTTCTAATACTCATATTTTGTACGGGAGTCTCACACACAGAACATGTTCTCTTCTGTCAGTGGATGTAGGTGTGGGGCCTTTGGGATACACACATGTGGTGGTAACTATTGTTACGTCCATCAGGTCAAGGACACCCGAGGTGACCCCTATGAAGATTTCAGACCTTCCGGAAATATATGGGGGGCTACGCCTCAGGGTCCCAACAGCGTCAACCAAAAAACTGAGACTAAGAATTCGATATCTATAATTATATTCAAACAAATTAAATATCATCACCCTCTAACCATGTCAAATGTCATACATGCCCTCTATGGTGTGTACAGTTCATCAAATTGTGTGGGCTGCCTTGATGAGATTGGTCGGGGCTTCTGGTGGTGTCTTTATCTGAGGAATGTCGTTGATTGTGGTGGTGGATATCCAGACAGTCCGAATTGGGGTGCTCCTGATCGCTAGTGGGATCCTCAATGGGGCTGTGCCCAACATTATTATGGTGGGATTTGATGATGAGGATCAATCAGATATCTCAGGTACCGCCATGCCTGATCAAATGCCAGATGCAGACACTTCTGATGAGTTCCAGAGGGTGTTCTTCGCATATGATCCTTCCAACCATGCTGACTGGGACGAAACGACCTCTAATAAAGAGGAAAACTAAATAGTCTGTCACCGATCATGGATGATGATTTCACGCATCATTCATAACACACCCAAGCACTATATCTCAATGATATTGATAGACTTCACTCGCTACAATGCGAACTGTGTGTTGGTGAAGTGGATGCCTGGCGTCCCCACCTGCTTGTCTGAGATCTTATGGTGGAGAAGATTTAAGAGTACGACCATGGCATTGGTGTGGGCTAATAGAGGAGGAAAGAAATGAACATCAAGAGGCTCTAGGAGGCTGAAAATGAAGTACAGTGGCTGTAGATTCAGGAAGACGAGCACTCAGCCACCCATAACGCGCAATCGGGGCTGATACTACAGTTGAAGGCCCAGCTGACAGCGGAAAAAGAGGGCCTAAGGTGAGCCTCCAAAGAAATGATCATCATCCAGGCCGACATAGAGTGAGCCCATATTAGAGCCAATGAATTTCACCCCATCACTGCCGAGGAGGAGCAGGAACTTAACAGGCGGCTGCAAATATTGGATGCCACAAGTCGAAGGGTGGCCGAGATACAACTATCCTTTCACGATGTCAATCCGTCCATTGCACGGGTAGACCCTCAGGTGCCGTAAAGATCACAAACCCTCTGACGCACTTTCATGAATTGATTTTTTGGATGATATTTCATGCATGAGTCCTATTATTAGTATTGGTTTTACACGCATCTGTTATATTCATGAAGCACCATTTTATCAATCCCTAAGCTCACATGGGTCGATTCCAATGTAAGAAACAAGGGATGATCATTACATTGTTTCACATGAACATAAGATTGGTGAACAAGTTTTGGGCATCTAGGTTCTGAACAACCTTTCCAGATTCTTGGGAAGAGAGGGGATAGACCTGAATAGAGAATTAAGATCTCGGAATAGTTAAATTACCATTTTCACAATGTGTTGTAGTGCACATATAGAGTGATTCCAGGGGCACTAGAATAAACCTGAACATGCGATAATAAAAGGTGTGAATCACAATATACAAGATCCGGAACACAATAGTGATTGAATGACAATTAAAAATGACTTTTGATCATGTTAAATACACAGTATCCTAACTGTGTTAGCCTAAAATTTGTATAACAAATGAGGGTCGACGGTTGACCATGTTCGAAGCATGGGGCCTGACTTAGAATTTTATCCATTATTCTTCCGAAACATTTGCCCATGAATATAGGTGAGCCATAGGCCATGTATCTATACTGTTAGGGGGTTCCTCAGGATGTGAAAGAGGGAGAGGATCCGAATAAAGGGAATGAAAATCTTGGAGAATGGAGTGATGGGTTTGTTCAAATAGAATCCAACACTCTTGATATTACACCACTATGGTGGAAACACAATAGGTGGGTACATCAGTCTGATCATGGATCAAACATACTTCCAAAAAGGACTTCTCTGACAAGGAACATGTCACCTCCTAGCATTATCATAGGGTATCCTCATCTTGTTCAGGAAAAACCTTCAATTTCATAGTTCCCCAAAAGATCTCAGGTCAAGGGACCAGGAAAAGAGGGGGGAACAGGTATCATGATTACTGGGGTTGGACCCGGAGACAGGATGTATGGGGGTTCCATCATATCCCTTAAGAATGTGAATCCAGACAAACATAGTTCTTGGGGCACAGTGTGTCCAAAGCCAAAACTAGTATGGAGAATCCTCTCTGTAAACTTACTCATCCAATGATTAACATAGGGAATCCCGAACATGTTCAGGGTAGAACCACAGTTTAGTGTCTTCTGTTGAGGATATATATACTCGCACAGTTTAATGTCATACGATATGACATGGATTGAAAGGGAAGATCCAAGGAAGGGAGTATGTGGTGCAGTATCTATAAACACGACATGAATGAGGACTTGGTCCGGATCACACCATGTATCCTCGGGGGGAACTCTTATGGTCAGGGGACCAAGAGTGAAAATTAAGCTTGGCCCAATACAACCAATTCAGAAATTCCTATGTACCCTTTGAAGATTGGAATCAAGCCATACATAGTTCTAAGAGTGTAGTTTAACATCATGTGGGATGAGGAAAGGTGTATGGGACATGGCTGCGCCAGTACTCATCCTACCATAAATACTAAGCCCACATGAGTCATGCACGATGTGAGAAACAAGAATTATTGATTGGGCTTTCCTAGAATTGGGAGGCACACGTTAGGGACGATGGGACAATAGGTGAATGAAGTCCCACTGATGTGGACCCACCTATATAGTGCACCTAGATGCACGGAGGAGTAAAGACGAGTAATTTGGATTTCCACTTGTACATAAGGAAGTGGAAATATGTGAATCATGATTCTTGAGATCTGGACCACAATGATGGTGGCGTGACGATAGGGAATAACATTTCACCTTGTTTGAAACACAGTATCCATATCACGTTATCCTGGAATGGGGACATACAAATGTAGGGCTACCGCTGACAATGTTTGAAACAAGGGACCTATCACAGATGTCTCCCAAGATCTTTAGGGAAGTTGGCTTTAAATGGTAGGTGAGGTGAGGCGGTATGAGACAATACTGTGAAGGGGGTCCCTTCAGATGTGGAAGAGGAAAAGGATCCAAATAAGGGGCTCACGATTCTTGGACATGGAATGAGGGGAATGTCCCTGTGAAAATTCCACACATTGGGATCTTTGTCAGAACACATACAGGTACGGTAATGAGACGCATCAGATCGTGGGAGTCGAGTCTATTCCCTAGGACAAGGGTCCTGGGGTCACACGCTTTCAACTTAAGGTCCTATGGTGGACCATTAAGGGGGGTGGGCTTGATTTAATAGTCTGTGAGCAAGATGGGAAAATAGCCAAGTCTGACATGCAATTCCCATTGGGAGATCTATTTATAGGGTCATAGAACTCTGACCGCGCTAGGAAAAGACATGGGGAGAACATGGTGCGGCTATTGAAAAACCCAACATGAACGGGAACCTACGATATACCCGCCACACCACATGTTCCCAGATGAGTTCTGGCCAAGGGTTCGAAAAAGAAGAAAAAAGTTATGTAGAATCCTAGGGCTGGACTCGAAGACAAAAATACCTAGGAAAATATATGTATCCCATGATGATGGGAATCAATAAAAACGTAGTTCTGTACGATGTCGTGTTTTTTTAACGTCTTGCAGAGAGGATGTGGAGTGGTCTTAGTTTATGGTAATAGAGCTTGGACCCTAGATAGAAGGAAACATGAGAGACACATGGTGGGGTAATTATAAAACCTGACATGAATGGGAAACATGGGTCCCGACCACCATGTGTTCCTTGAGAAGGTTTTAGGTCGAAGAACCAAAAACGAAAGTTATGTTGGGCCCGAGGAAAATTTCACTGGCGTTACTACGTACCCCATAAGGATGACGATCAAGCCCCACGTAGTTATTAATATGGCATGGTGGGATACATGTGCTACGTATAATAATGTTGTGCGGGTCTGGCACATACACAAAAGGAAGCGATATTTGATAGATCTTGTTTTTTCTTTAGGATGAATGAGTGTTTTTGTCTTGTTTTCTTATGTAGTGATGGACCTAGTATAGAATGTCCAAACATCACAACCAAAATCAAGTCACGTGCAGGCGTTGAAAAATGGAATGGTTTATGACTGATACCAAACATGATTCCTCCTCGAGTGAGGATATAATGGTGCGATGCTGTTTTTCGTCATGTGGCTAGGATGATAATGTCACAGTTTAGGGTCATGTGATGGAACCAACCATTCATTTTTATTGTTTTTCTGGATAGACGAAACATTTCAATGTCATGTGGGACTAAGCACCATTGTTCAAAGTCATATGAGGACGAGTTCCACACCCTACCATGCATGATTCTGAAAAAGAAACCTTTGGCCAAGTGGCCAAAAAAGGTTTGAGGATATGGGGAAGGAAAAACTAGCTCCCAATTGATCTGGACCTAAATATGATATGTCTGGGTGTTCCTACGTAACCCATGAGAATGGGATTCAAGCCACACATATTTCTTGAACTTTCCTTTTAACATCATGGGTGACTACATATAGTTTAATGCCATGTGGGACAAGAAGTAGGGGGATAACTCATAGAAAGGGGAATATGTGGTGCGACTAATGCAAACCTGATGTGAATGAGAACAGAAGCCCATACCACGCCTCGCAGTTCCGTATGATTTAATGCCCTGAAGGCAGAACAGAAGAGATATATTAGTGGAACTCGAGATGGACCCAAAGTCAATATCTATAGGAGTTTCTACATATCCCATGGGAATGGTAATAAAGATGTACGTAGTTCTAAAAGAGATCTTAGTTTATAGTCTTAGAGATTTGACCATAGAAGAGCGAAAACCTTCCATGTAAGTGTGGACCTCAACCCGATTCCTATGCCCATGTGAGTCAAACTTGGTGTGGGAAACAAGGTTGGGAGAGGGTTTTTTGCAATACCTAGAACACACTCCAAGGATAAATCAGTGCAGAACCCCAAATGATTCTTTTATCATGAATTTTGTCTTCCTAACGTGAAAATGTGCACATAGGGATGATTCCAGGATTATCGAAATTCTATTTTCACATGAATATATGGAGAAAGATGTGATTCATGTAACCAACATTTTGGGATTAATGTGGTTGGTGTGACGATTGAGGATAAATGTTGACCGTGTTCGAAACATAGAATCTGTATCGTGTGCCCTGATATGGGAAGAATAAACAAGTGTTGACAACTAAATAAATTTGCAAACTGGTACTTGTATCAGTTTTTTGCTCGAAACCCTTGGGGATGATGGCTAGAAATGTTTGGAGGGCCCTTTTGCCGAGCATCCATGCCATTCGGGGGTCCCTTATATGTGAAAGGTGATGGAATCCCTAATTAAGGGGAACATAAAGCCTGAGTAATGGGTAAAAGAATGTCTAGGTAGAATCTGATATTCTTGGTGCTAATCCAGAGTACCCTTGAAAACATTATTGAATCACTGAAGAGGATAGAGGGGCCCATCTTGAGAGAGGCCGCTTTTAAAAAGATGAGTATGGAACACGGGGATGGATAACTCTTAGGAGATGGAGGTAAATGGTGTGGTTATTACAAAACCTGACTTGAATGGGGACATAATCCAATATGACACCATATACTCTTCTCTCGGGGGAATGCATGCCAAGGGGCCAAGATGTGGCGAGGTTTGATGATTAAATGTCTAGGCGGTCCTACATATCCCATAAGTATTGGAATCAAGCCATATGTAGTTCTAGACAAGGATAAGGATAGGGTAGGATACCCTAATGAGATAGGTGTACGACATGACCAGTAACCTGACGTGAATGAGGACATAATCCCATACCACATCGTACAAACCCAAGTGATAAAATGGGCTATAGACCCCAGAATACTGGGGGACCTAATTTTGGGCCACAAACATGATGTCGCGACCAGATTGTTGTTTAACATCATGTCATGAGGAAAAAAGTGGGTAAGATGCCCCAAAAGGGGGGGGTGTACGACACGAGTAGTAACCCAATGGGAATGAGGATGTAATCACATACCACATCATACTACCCCAAGTGAGAACTTCATCCAGAGGCCCGAGAAGGCTGAGCGACCAACGATCGGGCATTCTGACCAACTGTTGTCATATAACCCCTTATGGGGGCGCTGCCTCCTCATATCACCTAATCCCAGGTGGGAAAGGCTCGGTGTGGGAATCAAGGAGTATAATTTGGTTCTCCCCATTATATAAGGGTCAGATAGCTGGCATCACCCAAGGGAGATCAAATCTTGGAGTTGTGATGGGGAAGGATGAACCCCTACACTCACTATTTGGGACATATGGGGATGGTGATAATGAGAAAGGATAGTTTTTGACCATGTTTGAAAGATAAAATCCATATCATGTGACCTATAATGGGGAAAAAAAGGGATTTACCACAGACCGTACTGACAATGCAGGACATGTATAAATGTTTTGTTCAAAATCCTCGAGGAAGTTTGATCGAGATGGTAGGAGGGCGCTTGGGCGGATCATCCATTCCATTCTGGGATCCATTCAGACATTAATGATGATGGATCCCCAGTAAAGAGTGTGAGTGAAGCATATGTGTGCATGTACATTTCAACATCAAGCAGGACAGAGAAAGAGGTGGAAGTCTCCTAGTAATGGGAAGCACGGCGGGACCATGATGAACTCAACATTGATTGAGGCAAAAGCTTGTGCCACACCATATGCATTGACCTGTGGGTAGACATCAGAGTTTGGGTTGGGCCAATAGACAAAATGTCTAGGCATTCCTACAGATCCCATGTGGATGGGAATCAAGCCATACATAGTTCTTGAGGACCATGTAGTTTAGTGTCGTGCAGTGAGGATGAGGGAGAATAGAAGAATGATGAGGAAGCACGTAGTATGGTCGTCTCAATTCTGACATGAGTGGGGATAAAGAAGTCTTCACTACACATTGTAAGGACCCGCATAGAATACTATTGCAAATGGGGGATAGTCAAAGAGAAGAGTTTGCGACTGGACTCAAGATAAGGCGTCTGAGTGTTCTTATGTATCCCATGTGGATGGGAATCAATCCTTAAATAGTTTTATTGGAGTAGTTTAGTGTCTTACAAGACGGTATATAATTAAACCTCTTTTGGGGCGTAGTTGTTTAAGGTCTTTTAGGACCCAATACAGTTTCAGGTCATGTCGGAGTTAAGCAGTTTAAGGTCATGCAGGACCTAGTTGATTAGGATCTTGTAGGAGTAGTAGTCTTATGCAAAGTATTTCTTGAGGAACATGGCATTAGTGGGAGGAGTTATATGCTCACCATCCATGGATACAAAGGAGTATGCACCATTGAGATAGACCTTGTGGACTACGTAAGGTCCTCCCCATTTGGGCTCCAACATGGGTGGTTTCTTGACAAGTATCATTGGTGTCTGGAGGGACAATACCAAGTCACCTTGCAAGAGGGAACAAAAGAAAACTTTTTTGTTGAATGCTCTAGCCATGTTATTCTGATGCCTTTCGAGATTTTGCAGGGCATGGAGCCTATTCTCATCAGGTACTTCCAATTCGGATAGATGAATTTCAAATACATTATTTGTTTCCTGTTGATCATATACCATTGTGTGTAATTAAGGAATATGAATCTTGATAGGATTGATGGCCTCTACCCCGTACAGCAGGGAGTATATGGTCACCTGGGTGTAATTACGAGTCATCGTCCGATATTCCCAGAGGGGGTTGGGGAGCTTTTCTGGACAACTCTTCTTGTTCTGAACAACCATTTTCAGCATTGTGTTAGAGAGGGTTTTTTTGAATTCCTCAATATTCCCATTTTCATGCGCATGGTCATGGGAGGTATGGTTAGAACAGATGTTGTACTTGGCATTAAAATTCTTCAACTCAGCCGCACAGAAGTTGGTTTTGTTATCGGTATGGATGGCATGAGGGACTCCAAACCAGTAGATGATATTCGAGCTCACTAATTTGATGATTGAACTATCAATGACCTCATTGACTGGGACTTCCTCTGCCCACTTGGAAAAGAAATCTGTAGTGGCCAGGATGAACTAACACTGGTGAGCTGTTGCTAGTGGATATGGTCCCACGATATCTAGTCCTCAAACTGAAAAGGGCCATGAGTACATGGTAGTGTGGAGAGGCTTTGGAGGATGATGCATGAAGTTGGCATGAACATGGAACACATGACATATTTTAGAGAACTCGGTGCAATCAAGGATCATGGATGCCAAAATTACCACAATCTCTTGATCGGGTGAGATAGCTTCGGCCAGGTCTGATGAGCCCCACAGAAACAGGTGTGAACCTCCTGCATGACCTGAGAATCCTGAATCCTTGGATGCAACAAAGGATAACACCATAAAAAATGCGCTTGTAGAGGATCTTCTCAAGACTGGTACAACTCTGGAGTGTAAACTGCAGCGCACGACATCGGATTCGCTCGGGCTCAGCCCGATCAGTCGGTAGGTACCCATTTTGGAGATACTCTACAAAAGGGGATCTCTAATCAGGAGTCAGTTCCACCAGTGCATCTGAGGGACCTGTGGGTCCTAAAGTGGAGGATCTAGTTGTAAGATGGCTCACTAGAAGGCCGTCGTCATCACTTGGGGTGATGAGAGAAATGACTATCCGATGTGCCACATGGATAATCAAATCATCTTTCTTGGGTTCTGCAAGTGATGCAGCCTGGCCGACCAGGGCGTCCGGTCAATCGTTTTGAGATTGAGGGACATGAGTAACTTCTGGTCGAGATGGGAACCGGGACATTATATAGACTTTTCCATCAAACAACAGCATGATCTCTGGCTTTCTAATGAGGTAGTCACCATTGATCTGCTTGATAACTAGTTCGAAATCCCCTTTCACGTGCAAATGGGGACCATCAATCTTGAGGGCCAGCTCGATGCCAGTAATAAGAGACTAATACTCTGCCTCAATGTTGGTGGAGCCTTTTGAAAACAGGAATGAGAACAGTATAATAACTTGTCCTTGGGTAGTAAAGATGATACCCAAGCCTGCCCTGTTGAGATTGTGATCATTGAGCCTCTTACTGGTGGAACTCTGGGAAGACCCATCAATGTGCATCTGCTGGCCCTGCATGGAATGATCTATTTAGAGGATTGCCTCATTCGGAAAATTGATATCCAATGATTGGTCAACAATATTTGGATGGGTGACACCGAATTCTTCTAATGTTATCCACTTAATATCATTTTGAGGGAAAATATCGAACTAATGAAGAATAACTGCCCACCAAGTTAGACGGCCTCTCAACATGGGGTGGTTCAGAATATACTTTAGTTGGTCTACCCAAGAAACCAATTGTACCTCGTGGTGGTGCGATTAATGCCATAATTTCTTTACTACGAATTCCAGTGTAAGACAGCTCCTTTCGATGGATGAGTATCTGGTTTCCATATTGATGAGCATACAACTGAGGTAGTAAAGTCTCTTTTCTGTCCCTTTATTGTTCTTCAGGGAGAGAAGGGAACTGAAATATCATTCCAAGTTGGTCTCATAAAGGAACAATGGCTTTCTAGTGATTGGTTGCATTATGATAGGAGGATGGAGTAGAAACTGGTTGATTTCATCGAATAATGTCTGTAACACTTCATCCCCTTTCTATTAGATGCCTTTATTCATGATCCGAGAAAAGGGCTTACACTTGCTAGCTATTTTCGAAATGAATCAGAATATGTAGGCTAAGTGTCCATGAAATCCTTGACATTCCCGAATATATCCCCGGGGAGGCACTGGGCTGATGGCCTTGATCTTCTCCGGCTCAATCTCGATACTGTGGTACCTGAAAAGAAAGACGAGGAACATACCAATGCTGACCCTAAAGGGACATTTCATTGGGTTCATCATTAGGTGGAAAGAACGGAGGAAGCTGGAAAATTTCTCAAGGCCCTTAAGATGATCCCGGCACAGGCGAGATTTGACGACCAGATCGTCCACATAGAATTCCTCCAATATCCCAAGGATTGGATTGAATATGTGATGCATGGACCCCTGATTGGTGGAAACTGCATTCTTTAAGACGAAGGGCATGACCTGGTAAATAAACGTACCTTATGGTGCCCTGAAGTATGTGGACTCATCATCCTCGGGGGCCATCCAGATCATATTATATCTGGAGTACCCATCCATGATGGAACGATCATAGAACCCCATCATAACGTCAATCCAAAACTCTATCACTTGGAGGGGAAAATCATCCTTTGGGCACTGACAATTGAGATCTCGGATATCGATGCAGACTCTAATTTTCCCATTCATCTTCTTGGCTGGCACTATGTTGGCTAGACAAATGGGGTATTGGACCTCCATGACAATGTTGTCTCTGATTAGCATGTCAACTTCGGCCTCTACCATGGCATCGTGGGAAGGGTTCATTGATCTGGGAGGCTGTTTGATCCCGTGATGATTTTCCAAGAGTCTGAGGTGATGGACAACTAACTAAGGTTCTATACCTATCATCGCACCATAGCTCTATGAAAATACATAACTTTGTTGTTTCATGATGTCTATGTATCATTGCTGATCCTCAAGAGGCAAGGCATCAATGATCAAAGTGGGTCACAAATTAGCCTCGCTACCAAGGTTCACCATCACCAATTCATCAACTGTGGTTGATATTACCTCTTTAAAGGCAGGGGAGCATCCTCTAAATCCTCATCTTCTATTGCGGAGGAGGGATCTTTTTCAGGAGGAGCTTCATCTGGGTCGGCAGATCTTATATAGAGGCTGGTACTAGCCCGATCGGTGGTTGTCATTACATCAGGAGATCCATGTACTACCGAAAACATAGCGATGAAGGATGTTGACCAGATCCCATCATGTCCTTGGCCCATGGGGCCATGCTTGATGATGTTAAAGTAGTAGTGGCACGTCGGCTTGATCCGGTTGATTCCATCCATGCGAAATAAGAAAGTTTGACGTATTGTCGTTTCCATGGGATGGACACCTCAATACATTATGGGGTATGGGGATCAAGGATCACTGAGGATTGATTCATATAATAATACGAAGTGATCTCTCTATGTTGATTGGAACTGAGAATTTTCTTCCACCCTGTACCAAAGACAACAAAATATTACCACATATCAGGGGTCTTGGCCTCTAATCTATGGATCGGGAAGACATAGGCGTCATCCAGACCTACCTAGGGGTCAGTTTCAATAGAGGCATGGTTGACCTTAGTGTCTGGAATCTCCATGTCCTTGCTCTTGTAATTGTCGGCATCTAGGTAGAGGGCTTCACAACAGGAAAAAGGAGACGCGTAACCATCGAGCATGCCCACTGGAACATTGATGGAGTACTAGAGGCACCAGGGATAGGATGAGGGAACCACCGCATGCTGGTGGATACATGGTCTAACCATCAATACATTGTACATGGTATCTTTGGAGACAACCATAAACTTTGTACTATCAACATGGCCACCGAACTAGGTCTTTAAACGGATCCTGTCGACTGGGGTCTACACTGTCCTGTCGTATTCCTGGATCATCCGATCAGAGGGTGTCAAGTCATATTCAAATATCCACAGCTTCTATAGTGTCCATGTCGAGATATGGTCAATCCTGGAGCCACTGTCAACAAGATAGCAGAGAAACTCCATGCCATTGAATTGGCTGGTGATGTACAGTAGGAGAATGTGCCCCTATATTGGAGAACCTTCATCTTCTTCGAAGAATGAGATAATGTCCTAGAATTTATAATTTTCTATCACTTATGCATGAAAGGCCTCTGCAGCTGCTACCTCCATCTCAAACTAGAGGGGGCTTCTTAAAGACTCTTCGAGGGCCACACTCATATCTACCAAAAGACAAAGGGCGTCAAGGATGGAAAGCCTTACTGGGATGCTGGAAAGGTTCTTGAGAATATCATACTTCCACACCAGGGATGAAATTCTGCTTGCAGGAGGTCTCTCTATGAAAGGTGGTATGGTGGACACTACCAGCAGGGCCGATGGCTGACTAGTGCTAGGCATATCTCACTATTCACAAGTCAGAGCCTGCAGAGTGGCTACCGGATGATGACCGAACGATGGAGATACGAATGTATTAGGGAGTGGATTGTCACGACATGGTCAAGGTGGATCATACTGATCTAGTATCACAAAAGAAGGTGAAGGCATGCCTGTTGACACTGAATGAGGAGGATGTGTGTGCTGAGCACAGCGTTGGGCCTGCTGTCTAGTCTCAGTGGTGTGCACAACCATCCTAGAGGTTTCAGCTGATGTGACTCAATGAACTATATGGATACAGCTCTGCTGAAATTGGTGTTGGATGGGGACGTTGGAGAGATCTGTCAGGTTCTCCCCATTGTTGAGAGTAATGTAGGGTTTTAACTACCATACGATGTTAACCAAAGAATACCCGTAACTATCATTTGATGTGTCGTCCACTACTGGGAAGATCCTAGGAGGAATCCCCATCATCAGGGTCATGAAGTTATTGAGAGTACGTGGTGATGATGGCATTGGTGGGGCGTGTTGCTTTTCATTGTGTCACTGGTGTTTTCTCTGCTACGAAGTGGCTGGCTGGGATGATGATGCCGAAGTGGTGACAGTAGATTCTGAAGTTTCTATTTAATTTAGGTGTGCATAGATGATACCATGGGCATGTGAGACATTTTTGCAAGCCATCCAATCATCATACTTAAATGAAAAATGGTTATGAACCTTCTCCCACTCTTCCTCACAGTCTCTTCTACTGTCTGGCCTTACAACAAAACATGCCTATTTTTCCAGGGTCGGACTGAACATGAGTATGTTGTTATTGAATTGGTCTTCAAGCCAGCCATTGAACACATAACACATCTTGAGAGTGTGCATCGGGATACAGTGATAGGGGCTGTAGTTGGGGCAATCAGTGAGGTTTGCCTCTTATGGCCATCTGCACTTAGTCAAACACAAAATCCCTTGTTCTAAGGCACTTCCAAAATAGCCAGGAACCTGATTTTAATTAAAAAAGATGGTCTGGTTTAATTTATCCTGAATAGGGGGCCCTGGAGCCTATCCTTGATGAGGGGATGTGGGATAATATCAAGGAGGTGGAGCCTGGTTACCACATCTGGGTGATGGTTGCGCATTGCACGGGGGCACTTACTGATTCTGAAGCGGCTACTGGTGGGTTGGAGGTTGCGCCTGTGGTGGAGGGCCTCTATGATGTTGTGGAATTGGCTCCACTAGTAATAATTCTAGCTTATTGGGGGGCCTCCGTTTGGGCCATAGTGGCAGGCTTGACTCTGGCAGCCCTCCTTGCGAAAATTACAGGGGTAACCGATGTTCATGGCTAGCCTGTTGCAGGCCATATTCCAGGAGATGGACCTTAATAGGGAAATATCGAAATCATAGAGGGTAGTTCTGGGTGATTAGAGAGGGATCCAGTTCTGTCGTGACATTTCCCACACACATCATCAGTAATTTCTCCTGATTCAGTGTCATGTTAAGGGAGTATGTATGCCCTTTCCACCAGGTGATAAAGTATGTTACATGCTCATCAAGAAATTTTTTGCCCTTGAAGAGTTCTGTGATTCTCATTTTTCATGTGGTGGAGAAGAACTATTAGTGTAATTGCCTACAGAGGTCCTACCAGCTAGTCACTGATCTGATGGGGAGCTGTTTTTACTAGAAGAACGCATGCCCCTCCTTTATCTGCACAAAACATCATAGTGTGGTATACTCTTACTGTTCTGGAGTCCCTTTCATGGGCCCACACCTTGAAGAGATGTGTGCCAGATGCTATGGCGGATCCCCCGTCCCAATGAAGGGGGTGGGGAAGGTGGGATTCCTGAAACTCAAAGGTTCAGGTATATCATACACCCATGATGGATATGACTTTCCATCAGGTGGGAGTACCACATGTCGCATTTCTAGAACCTCATGGTAGGCAATGAGTTCTTCCATTGGATCATCTGGGAGAGGGTCACTATCTTGATGGGTATCCCCAACCACGAGTTCATTGGTAGGTTCTTCAACATGGTAAGGTGGCTTAGCGGCTCGTGGAACGGCTGGTGGAGTGACCTGCGGGGCAGGTGGCGGAACCCGAGATGGGTTCAATAGATTGTTGTTCCATTCCGGAGGGTTTGGCAAGACATACCATGCCATCTTGTCGTAATTTCCGTCCTCAACCATGTCTGTGGGGGAAGGATGGCTAGGGTCACCTAGAGGAATCTCGCCGAGGGGATATTGTTCCTCCCACTACTGCCCTGGCCTATGATTTCGGTAGTCTTGTCATCACTCTGCAGCGTGTTCAGTGAGGAGTTCATCGACCAACTTCTTCTTTTAAGAGAGTTGTTGGTGCAACACAGAGTTCTCAACAACATCCTCTTTCTTCTGAACTAAGGAGGATGGGTCAGATTGATTGGAGGTTTCGAGGTGCTCTTTACCCTGGCCATGATTTCAACTAAGGACTTGTTCCTCAGTGGGCATATGGAGACCTAGTGGATTCCTCTACTGGTGAGTAACTATTCCTGATGGATCCAGTAGTGGTGGAATGCCCATGGGGGGTATGTTCCCATCAAGAAACTCCAAATCGTTCTCCTTGTCCGATATGTTGTCTATGTTGACCATGACCCTTCCTAGGGGCATGTCCCTAATATCCACTAGTGAGTCGGGTGACCATCAGATGGGAATAAAGAGTAAGGTAGCTTTATTCCAAAGCCATAGATATTCATTTGGGGGGAAGCCTCCTTGATAACCCTGTGGAATACCTTGAAACTCAGAACGCATTGCTGTTGGAGGGCCTTACGACGACCAGGTAACTCGGGGTGCTAGGCCACAAGGAGTGCAGTTAGATCAACCAGATGGAATTGCTCGCCAATGTCGTCGAAATGTTTTTGGCACCTGCGATAAGCCACCTGATAGTGACGAAGGCGGAAATGTGTCACCCAGATGGTTTGGTGGAAACACTCAACATCCCCTGGGGTGAGGGATTTCGACGAATGGAAATTCGGTGCTGCCATGGGCCAGAACACCTTGGGGAAGTTGTCTGCTGCAATGATATTCCAAAAACTCCTTGGTTTGGATTCACAGTCTAGCCTATCATTATTCCCCTCTTCAACCGGAGGCGGCTGAGGAACTGGGAGCGGTACTGAGATAGACACCTGGGAAGGAAAGCTGGCCATCGGGGAATATGGAGAACGTTCTAACTGGTCTCCAAGTCTTGGGAAATCCGCCAGAGAGTGTAGTGACATGTCCGCTACGTCACGATAAGACGGGTTGATGGCCACAGTTCTTGGTGTAGGAGATAAGGCTATTAATGATAGTTACTGCTACTTCTCACCTGTCATTGGTCCGCAGAATAGTTCTTCGTGATCTCTAGTCGAGGTAGAGAAAGCTTCTAGTGACGACAATAGTGATTGAACAACCATAACCTATGGGGTTGCCAGATTTTTAGCATGGTGGATATACCTACGGAGGGAGGAAATGATCGGATGGAGCATGCATTCTAGGTGTACTAGGCTGATGCCCTTCGTTCCAGCCCCATCCCTTGACTCAGATGAGTGAGGGGAGGCTTCTTGAGGTGAGTCATATTTTGCCTCCGAGTCTGAGAAGCAGGCTACTTTGATATCTGTCTGGACCTTCCCCGAATCCTTTTTATGGCTGCGACGAACCACCTTCTTAACCTTGGATGGCTCTTCTGGACTGGGCATATTTTTGGAATGAGGAGGTCCTTTGGCCATACTGGCTCTGGGGAGAGGACGAAGTCCACTTGAGAAAGCCGAGTTTTGAGGGGAACCAGGGAAGATATCAAAAGGGATATGGGCATGACCCATGTAGTAAGTGATAGAGTTGGTAGGGCCTCCACTCAAGCTTGTAGGATCATGGGGAGGACTTCCTTGTTTACTTCCCCTAGTGACATCAGTGCGAGGAAGGTCCTCATACCAGTCGAACTAAACACATGTAGGACCTCCATTGTAACGCCCCGACCCTAGATACCTAGAGTCGGTGCTTTATTACATAACATTGGCATGATCACAAGAAAGATCAAATCTCAAAATACCGATTGGTTTAGTAGCCTTGGAAACACTAGATATATTCATAATGTTTTACATTACATCATGAAATGAAAAACTACTACAACAACATATTGTCTCCATAATCCACACTATTATCCCCTCATAATATCCCTGCAGGTCATTCATAATTTACTTCTTCACTTCCAGGGAAAAATAAAACATAGAAAAGGGGTGAGCTCAAAGGCCCAGTAAGGATAAAAATATAGCGGAAACATTCATAAATAAGAATAAACATTTAAGGCAATGTATAACTAAAACAAAATCCTTTTAATCATGAACTTCAACGTAGTATGGAAAAAATAAAATGAAATAATTCCATTTACTTATTCACATGGATATTCTATTAATCGAATAATCACATGCAATATCAATAACCACTTTCATAATGATGGAATGCATAATTCCAGACTATCATAACCACATAGCCAAAGCCTCGTGCCAAGACTACAAATATGATTTTGCCAAGGCCTTGTTCCAAGACACTAGTTTGTCTCATGAGACCTACCGATGCATCGAAGAGCTATAGCGGGCTCCACCCATCACTTATTAAGACCAATGCATTCCCATATGAAAAGGTTTAAACATAACATACACATTCGTATTAAAACCAGCATACGAAATGTCAATACTTTAACCACAAACCATGAATGGTATAAAAATTCCACATCCACAGTCAAACATATCACAAAACCTTCAATACAATATAGAAGTTTTGTATCATAATAAATCAACTTCAAATAAGCGTAAAATCCATCAAAAGATGTTGACATAGATGAAATCAAAACTATTTTTAGAGAAATATCTCTTTCTATTTTTGAAATCATTTAAGAGTCATATATTTATAAAATAAATCATTTTCTTTGAAAATATTCTTATAAGCTTCTGAGGGAAGCTTCGATGATTTTATAATGGCGGAAAATAACCGCACCCGCCGTGTAAGTTAAAAAAAAATTCTTACCTTAATTCTGTCGAAAAGGATAAAAAGCAACTTGTTTGGAAAACGACGGAAAGATTCCTTTATAAACCACGCATAAAAAGTCAAACAAGGGTATAAATTACTTTAACCCATATTCTTGTAAATAATAAAAAAGTTTTGAAATACATCTTCAAGAAACATGGATGTGGATGATAAAGAGATCCCAGTAGATTATTACGTATAAACAACCTCGGATAATGAAGAGATTGTGAAAAAAACCCTTACCATATACTATTACTTGGTTGGGGTCAGTTAACCTCCTGTATAATGGTGAAATAATTGTTATTAAAATATACAAGAACTATATACATTAATATGATATCATATATGATATTTTAATATTGATTTGTTAACAATATCTTAGTTTTATCATTGTTTCAGGTGTTAACTTACTCATTTTCTTTTATATGTTTTGTTACGTAAGCCATGTTTGTATTGGATAGTTTGTATCTTAATACTATCTAGAATGATATAAAGTCCTTAGATACTATTATTAATCATCAAATTAGAATTATACTTGAATGGATACGATGGAGAATGAATCTCATCGCGTTCGTGGAGACGGTAGTACGTACGTACGCACAAGCGACAATATCATTCTTTTGATATTAAAATAATATATAAAAGGATGGTATATCATATATACAAAATCATTAACATTTTATATTTATTATTTACATGAGTTACACAGAATTATTATACTCATCCAAATAATAATATATTGAATAACAATTACACCACGACGTGGAGACGGTAAGCCGTACGTATGCACGTATGGTGACATGTTATTCAAAGGATGGATAGAATAATGTATATGGTTGTACCATATTTATAATAACATCACAGTATTTATATGATAATGGAGTTATTATTTTAGAAAGGTAATAACAAAGAAAGGAGAAGTGGAAGAAGAAAGGAACTTGGAAAAGGGTGGTGAAATCATTACCTCTTCTTTGGGTTCTTCCTTTTGATTTGATCAAAAGGGCTCCTTCGGTTGGATTTCTGATCAAAATATGGCCTCTAGGTTGTAGTGAGGGATGTTTGGAGAGTATTTGGGCAGATTTTGGCCGAACCAAAAGGCTTTTAAGGTGTTAAGAAATGAGAAGGAGGAGTTCCCTTTTATAAGAGGGGTGAGGGGCACCTTTGGAAAATCTAGAAATATTAATTTATAATAATTTTATATTCGGTTTCTAATGGCTCCAAAGTAGATTATTAAAAGTTTATGGTGGGTATAATTCTAAAACCATTAAACCAATGTAATTTAGATAGGTTTGGGTTACTATATTAACCTTATCTATAAGTATTAACTCTAAGATAATTAGTTTCACTTGTACAATGTCTCTTTGTATTTTTATATTATATGGTTAATAAACATACCATACCCATCCAAGAGACCCACAAGTCGTCCATTAATGATACAACTATAATGATATAAGTCTCTTGGCCGAACCTTAGATTTTTAGGAATTTAATATCAATTAATAATATAATATTTGTTTTAAAAACTCATTTATGTCAATTTTGACACTATTCAATAGTTGATTTTTGTGAAACTTATAATAGAATGATTACTTCAAAAAACGTCAATTAAATCAATCCTAATATGCCATATTATCCTATAAAATTAGTTTAATTCATTAAAAGTCTCATATTATATATATTTGGGTATTTATAATATCAATTATTTTAATTTTTCACTATTATGGTAATTACTGCATCATCATTGCGTCATAAATAAACTAAATTATTTAATGTCTAAAAATTATAAATAAAATATAATTATGTAGGAAATCTTGTTATCTTTATAATGAATATTTACAATCTAATTTATCTTTTGTATAACCCTATATTAAAAATGTTTTAGTAAATAAACAAGGATTTTAACTCTTTTAACTCTTCTTTGAATTAAATAATAATAAATGTCCTAATCTAATCCAAGTGGATCTAAATGATAATAATTTATTCCTAAGTTTTTTTTGGTCGAGATAAATTTGTCCAATAGAATTAGGACATGTGTTAGGGTAATATTAATATCATTTTTACCCTTAATTACCCTAGTTACTTTTAACCGTGGTAAATAAAAGTAAAAAGTTACTATTCACCAAAAATTATTTTCATCTCATTGAACCACATTTTACATCTCGATATTAATCGTGTCTCTCAGATTTTCAAAATTCCATTCACAGAAGAGGTAAAATTATGTTTTATGGAAAAAATTCAGTTTTTTAACTACCATATAGTAGTTTCACTATTCATCAAAAATTGATGTCTTTCAAAACAATGCCAAAATTTCACCCTATGCTATAATTGATATTCTGAATTCAAAAATGATGTCTATTTTAAAAAATTTCAATCATATAAGTTTCATTAATTAATTTTATAATTAATTCGCGTTGTTACAACAAATAGTGTGTTTTTAAGAAACAATATATATCAAAAGATTGACAATTGTTTATGTCCAATTTCAAAGTGAAATTAATTATAATGAATAGCATTGGATAAAATGGTAAAAATATATTCTAATTATACTATAAAACCACTAAATAATATAATTTATCACTATAAATTATTTTTATTAAAAAAGTTGTTTTTAAGTATTTTTCACTATTCATAAAAATTGGAAGTTGTCAGAAAAATACCAAAAAATCATCTTCGGATAATTTCGATATTCCGAAACCAAAAATGTTGTCCATTTTGAAATATAAAATATATATAATTTCAGAAAAGTAGGTATTACTATTCATAATGGCTAATTTGATTGGTTGTGGTGTGTTATAACTCGGTGTTGCGTACAACACACGTTATCGCATTATTCAAAGAGAAACGTACCGTAGAAGTTTGGGGTGTTACATTCTCCCCTCCTTCAAATAATTTCGTCCTCGAAATTTCTAGAATACTTATCACATGAAAAGACTCGGGTTGTCCTTCATCATAAGTTCCTCGGGTTCCCACGTTGCCTCTTCCATCATACAATTTCTCCACAAAACTTTTACCAGACGCGTCGTCCAGTTTCTCAGTAATTGTTCTCTCGTATCAAGAATCCTGACGGGCTCTTCGCAATAAGACAAATCGGGTTCCAGTTCTAACTCCTCATTGGTGAGTACATGCATTGGGTCAGACATGTATTTCCTCAACAGAGATACGTGGAACACATCGTGAACTTTGGAGAGACTTGGCGGCATTGCCAATCGGTAAGCTACAACCCCAATTCGTTCTAGAATTTCAAATGGTCCGATGTACCTGGGACTCAATTTACCTTTCTTACCAAAACGTATGACTCAGTTCCATGGAGATACCTTCAGGAAAACATGATCACCGACTTGAAATTCCAAATCCTTCCTTCGATTATTGACATAGCTCTTCTGCCTACTTTGAGCTTCTTTGATGTGATTTTGGATTACCTTCACCTTTTCCATCATTTCCTCCACCAGTTGTAGACCTACAATTTTTCTTTCACCAACGTCATCCCAACAGGTTGGTGTGCGATATCTCTTTCCGTATAATGCTTCATATGGTGCCATCTGAATACTCTAATGGAAGCTATTGTTATAGGAAAATTCTACCAGAGGTAAATACTGATCCCACATACCCGGAAAGTCATGTGATCAGGATCTCAACATGTATTCTAAGGATTGAATAGTTCGTTCTGATTGTCTGTCTGTCTGAGGGTGGTAGGCAGTGCTCAAATGAAGTTCAGTATCAATGGATTTCTGAAGACTCTTCCAGAATCTTGAAGTAAAATGAGGATCACGATCAGAAACAATCGATAGGGGTACTCTATGAAGTCTCACAACTTCATTAATATATAGTCTTGCTAGACTTTCCAGTGGTATATCTTCTCTTATAGCAATAAAATGTGCTAAATTGGTAAGACGATCAACAATAACCCATATTGCATTATTCCTTCTAGGAGTCTTTTGTAGCCCCATGACAATGTCCATAGTAATATTGTCCCATTTCCACTCCGGTATGGGAAGAGGTTGCATGACTCCTCCAAGGTGTTGCCTTCCAGTTTTCACTTGTTGACACACCATACATCTTGACACAAAATCAGCAATCTACCTCTTCATATTGTCCCACCAAAAATATTCCTTCAAATATCTATACATTTTGGTGCTCCCAGGGTGTATAGAGAAATTGGAACTATGAGCATCATCTAAAAATTCTTTTTTTAGATCAGGTGTATCGAGAACAAAAAGTCTCTTCCCTAATTTCAAAATTCCATCTTCATACACAAAGTCTCTCAGTCTCCCATCATTCACAACTTCAATCTTCTTTTGAAATTTTTCATCATCGGTCTGAGAAGTCTTAATCCTTTCTAGTAAATATGGTTTGGAAACCATTTGAAAAAGCATTGATGTTTCTCCTTCCCTGTTTATTCCCATGTCCATCTTCACTAGATCCGTGAAAATTGGATCCCTTTCAATTCTCATATTGTTCAAAACTACATGATCTTTTCTGCTCAAAGAATCTGCCACCTTGTTTGCCTTCCTCGGGTGGTAGAGTATCGTACAATCATAATCCATGAGCAATTCAATCCATCTCCTTTTCCTCATGTTGAGTACTTTTTGTGAGAAAATATACTTCAAACTCTTGTGATCATTATAAATCTCACATTTTTCACCATAGAGGTAGTGCCTCCATATCTTCAAAGCAAAGATCACAACTTCTAACTCGAGATCATGAGTAGGATAGTTTTGTTCAGGAATTTTCAACTGTCGTGATGCATAGGAAATAACTCTATCATTCTGGATAAGGACACAACCAAGTCCTTTTTTTGATGCATCACTATAAATAACGAACCCATCATTCCCCGATGGTAGAGTCAATATAGGAGCATTGACTAATCTTCTCTTCAGTTCTTCGAATCATTCTTCACACTCTTTTGTCCAATCAAATTTAACCCCTTTACGTGTGAGCTTCATTAATGGGTTACCCAATCGGGCAAAATTTTGGACGAAACGTCGATAATAACCTTCCAAACCAATAAAATTATGTACCTCAGTTATACTCATAGGTGCTGGCCATTCATGGATTGCCTTGGTCTTAGAAGGATCAATAGAGATTCCATCTTTAGAGACAATATGGCCAAGAAAAGATATCTCATGAAGCCAGAATTCACACTTGCTAAACATTCCATATAATTCATGTCTTCTCAGAGTCTTCAGAATAATGCACAAGTTATTTTCATGATCTTCGTAGCTTTTGGAGTATACCAATATGTCATCAATAAATAGCACCAGAAATTCATCGAGATACTCCTTGAAAACTCTATTCATCAGATCCATGAATACAGAGGGTGAATTAGTCCATACAAAAGGCATTACAGTAAACTCGTAATGCCCATACCTAGTTCGAAATGCTGTCTTTGGAATGTCTTCTTTCTTCACACACAACTGATGGTATCCAGATTAAAGGTCAATCTTTGAAAAGTATTGAGCTCTATGCAGTTGGTCAAATAAATCATCAATGTGTGGTAGGGGATACTTGTTCTTTATTGTTATAGGATTGATCTCCCTATAGTCAATACATAACCTCATATATTCGTCTTTCTTTTTAACAAAAAGAACTGGGAATCCCCATGGAGAAACACTAGGGTGAATAAATCCCTTATTACTCAATTACTCTAGTTGTTTCTTTAGTTGAACTAATTCTACAGTGGCCATTCTATAAGGGGTCTTTGATATAGGCCTTGATCTAGGAATTAAATCAATGGAAATCTCAACTTCTCATTCTGAAGGATGTCCAGGTAAATCTTCCGGAAATACATCTACAAATTCTTTCACAATAGGTACATCCTCTATTTTAACATTCCTTTCCTCACCCACAATTATTTCATTATCTTCCTCCCCAATAATTGAATTTATTTGAGCTACTGGGGGTGGTTCTAAATAATAATTATGTGGTGACGATTCTGCTCTAAAGATAAGGTGCTCCTTATCATCATCATCAAGAATCGTAACCTCTTTCTTCTTACAATAAATCTTCGCATCATAGTCTAAAAGCCAGTCCATACTGAGGATTCTATCAAACTCAATCATAGGTATGATGATGAGATCAGCAGATAAAGAACATTTATGTGCTCTAATGGGGACTGATTCACAAAACATTGTTGCAATGATACTTCCCTTAGGAGTTTTAAATGAAAACTCCCTTGTTAAATCAAATTGTAAATATCTAATTTTCATAGAAAACTGGAAAGATATGAAACAATGCGATGATCCAGAATCAAATAATGCATTTTCTAAACTTGAGGAAACCATTAAATTACCTACCACCACGTCTTTCGGAGCTTCTACCTCAGCAGTACTGATAGCATAATCTTGGCCTTGATCCCTTGGCCTTTTCTGAGGTAAGTTCTCCTGACGCTTAGAACATTCATTTGCATAATGCCCCATATCCCTGCAATTGTAGCACTGAACATTGGTAGCTTCCTTCTTCCCCTTGCAATCACGAGCTTGGTGGCCTTTTCACCACACTTGTAACAGACTCCCATTCCCTTCAAGAAAGTACAATGGTGTTTCTTCCCACATTTACCACAGGATGGATATTCAACCATTCCCTTATTCCCCTTATTTCCATTCCTAGATTGATCAGTAGGTCTCTTCTTCTCTTTCTTTTCTTTAATGTAATAAGACTTATAGAAATCTTTTTCGGTCTTGATAGCACCTGAGACAATGTCTTCGTATGATAAAAAGGATTGTGAGACTAATGCTCGACAGAGAAATGGTTTTAACCCATCAAAGAAACAATTAATCTTAATTCTTGGGTTACGTATATAATCTCCATCATACCTTGCTAACCTTGTAAAGTTAGCCTCATACATTGTGATATTCTCATCCTCCTTTTGTCTCAGACTCAGAAACTGCCTTTACATATCTGCTCGATGGTCGCGAGGAAAGTATTTTTCTAAAAACAGATCTTTAAACTTCCTCCATTCCATATTTGATACTTCATAATCTTCCTTTGTATTTTGAATCAATGACCACCATTGATCAGCATCTCCATTGAGGCAGTAAACTGCCATGATAACTTTTTCCATTTCACTACTCTCCAAAGCCTAAAATATTTTCTCTAGGGAAAATATCCATTGTTTAGCTACTAAGGGATTTGTACTCCCATTGAACGTTGGTGGTTGTTGCCTCATGAATCGATCTAACATTGATCCTCCACGTTGCGGATCAGGGTGCTCCATACGGGTAAGTTTATTATTCATAACCTGAGTGAGTTGTCCTAGTATGATGATTAGCTGACCGGCACCAGTTGAATCACCAACTCCACTATAATTATCTTGAGTCGGAGGGCAATCCCTACAAAGAGTGTGTGCATTGATACAGTTTCCATTTCTTCCACTAGGTTCCATTTCTAAACAATGGCATAAACTAGATCAGTTTGTGAATCAAAATACGTAATCCCATCCTTATAAAACACTTAATGTAAATTGAATTATTTATGGATATAATCCATAATCATACGAATGTTTTATTTGAGGAAGTATATACTCATAAACACTTCATAAATATATGTAATGAAAATGAGAGTTATCCTAAGAATATCCCCCGGGAGTGTCTTAACCAAGAGTGCAGCAAGGCCCGTTGTCGTGCACCCGTTCCTGTTCGAGTCTAGCTCAAACCGGTGTTTTCGGGTTTTACCCCAAGGTAAATCTGTGCCAGAGCTGGCTCTACCAGGTCGTATCCAGATAGGGATGTATTGCTCGGAAAACTCACAAAATCTCTACAATACCAGAATTCTAGGAAGTTCTTCTATACTAATCAGCAAAGTTCATCTTAGGTCTACGTTCTCTAATCAGAGTTTATCTAAATCTAGATTCCAAGGTTTGTACTAAACTTCCTCTGATACCAACTATAACACCCCGACCCCAGTTACCTAGAGTCAGTGCATTATTACATAACATTGGCATGATCACAAGAAAGATCAAATCTCGAAATACCGATTGGTTTAGTAGCCTTGGAAACACTAGATATATTCATAAAGGTTTACATTACATCATGAAGTGAGAAACTACTACAACAACATATTGTCTCCATAATCCACACTATTATCCCCTCATAATATCCCTAAACGTCATTCATAATTTACTTCTTCACTTCCTGGGAAAAATAAAACATTGAAAAGGGGTGAGCTCAAATGCCTAGTAAGGATAAAAATATAGCGGAAACTTTCATAAATAAGAATAAACATTTAAGGCAATGTATAACTAAAACAAAATCCTTTTAAACTTGAACTTCAATGTAGTATGGAAAAAATATAATGAAATAATTCCATTTAATTATTCACATGGATATTATACTAATCGAATAATCACATTCAATATCAATAACCACTTTCATAATGATGGAATGCATAATGCCAGACTATCATAACCACATAGCCAAGGCCTCATGCCAAGACAACAAATAAGATTTTCCATGGCCTTGTGCCAAGACACTAGTTTGTCTCATGAGACCTACCGATGCATCGAGGAGCTATAGCGGGCTCCACCCGTCACTTATTAAGTCCAATGCATTCCCATATGAAAAGGTTTAAACATAACATACACATTTGTATTAAAACCAGCATACGAAATGACAATACTTTAACCACAAACCATGAATGGTATAAAAATAGCACATCCATATTCAAACATATCACAAAACCTTCAATACAATATATAAGTTTTTTATCATAATAAATCAACATCAAATAAGCGTAAAATCCATCAATGATGTTGACATAGATGAAATCAAATCTCTTTTTAGAGAAATATCTCTTTCTATTTTTGAAATCATTTAAGATTCATATATTTATAAAATAAAACATTTTCTTTGAAAATATTCTTATAAGCTTGTGCGGAATGATTCGATGATTTTATAACGGCGGAAAATAACCGCACCCGCCGTATAAGTTAAAAAAAATTCTTACCTTAATTCTGTTGAAAAGGTTAAAAAGCACCTTGTTTGGAAAACGACGGAAAGATTCCTTTATAAACCACTTATAAAAAGTCAAACAAGGGTATAAATGACTTTAACCCATATTCTTGTAAATAATAAAAATGTTTTGAAATACATCTTTAAGAAACATGGATGTGGATGATAAAGAGATCTCAGTAGATTATTACGTATAAACAACCTCAGATAATGAAGAGATTGTGAAATAAACCCTTACCGTGTACTTTTCCTTGTTTGGGGTAGGTTAACCTCCTGTATAATGGTGAAATAATTGTTATTAAATTATACCAGAATCATATACATTAATATGATATCATATATGATCTTTTAACATTGATTTGTTAATAATATTTTAGTATTATCATTGTTTCGGGTGTTAACTTACTCGTTTTCTTTTATATGTTTTGTTATGTAAGTCATGTTTGTAATGGATAGTTTGTATCTCAATCATATCCAGAATTATATAAAGTCCTAGATACTATTATTAATCATCAAATGATAATTATACTTGAATGGATATGATGGAGAATGAATCTCATCGCGTTCGTGGAGACGGTAGTCCATACGTACGCACGAGCAACAATATCATTATTTTGATATAAAAATAATATATAAAAGGATGTTATATCATATATACAGAATCATAAACATGTTATATTTATTATTTACAAGATTTACACATAATTATTATACCCATCCAAATAATAATATATTGAATAACAATTACACCACGACGTGGAGACGGTAAGCTGTACGTACGCATGTATGGTGACATGTTATTCAAAGGGTGGATAGAATACTAAATATGGTTGTACAATATTTATAATAACATCACTATATATATATGATACTAGAGTAATTATTTTAGAATGGTAATAGCAAATAATGGAGAAGTGGAAGAAGAAAGGAACTTGGAAAAGGGTGGTGAAATCATTACCTCTTCTTCGGGTTCTTCATTTTTATTCAATCAAAAGGGCTCCATAGGTTGGTTTTCTGATCAAAATAAGGCCTCTAAGTTGTAGTGATGGAAGTTTGGAGAGTACTTGGTCAGAGTTTGGCCGAACCAAAAGGATTTGAAGGTGTGAAGAAATGAGAAGGATGAGTTCCCTTTTATAAGAGGGGTGAGGGGAACCTTTGAAAAATCTAGAAATACTAATTTATAATAAATTAATATTCGGTTTTTAATGGCTCCAAAGTTTATTATTAAAAGGTTAAGGTGAGTATAAGTCGAAAAACATTCAAAAGGTAGAATTTAGACAGGTTTGGGTTACAATATTAACCTTATCATTAAGTATTAACTCTAAGTTAATTAGTTTAACTTTTACAATGTCTCTTTGTATTTTTATGTTATATGTTTAATAAACATACCATATATATACAAGAGACCCCAAATTGGTCCATTAATGATATAAATATTATGATATAAGTCTCATGGCCGAAACTTAGATTTTTATGAATTTAATATCAATTAATAATATAATATTTGTTTTAAAAACTCTTTTATGTCAATTTTGACAATATTCAATAGTTTATTTTTGTGAAACTTATAACAGAATTATTTCTTCGAATAAAGTTAATTAAATAAATATTAATATGTCATATTATCCTAGAAAATTAGTTTAATTCATTAAAAGTCTAAAATTATATTTATTTGGGTATTTATAATATCAAATATTTTAATTTTTCACTATTATGGTAATTACTGCATCATCATTGTGTCATAAATAAATTAAATTATATAATGTCTAAAAATTATAAATAAAATATCATTATGTAGGAAATCTTTTTATATTTCTAATTAATATTTACAATCAAATATATCTTATGTATAACCCTATATTAAAAATGTTTTAGGAAAAATACATTGATTTTAACTCTTTTAAGTCTTCTTTGAATTAAATAATAATAAATGTCCTAATCTAATAAAAGTAGACCTAAATGATAATATTTTATTCCAAAGGTTGTTTTTGGTCAATATAAATTTGTCCAATTGAATTAGTACATGTGTTAGGGTAATATTAATATCATTTTTACCCTTAATTACCCTATTTACTTTTAACCGTGGTAAATAAAAGTAAAAAGTTTATATTCACCAAAAATTATTTTCATCTCATTGAACCACATTTTACTTCTTGATATTAACCTTGTCTTTTTGATTTTTGAAATTCCATTCACAGAAGCGGTAAAATTATGTTTTATGAAAAAAATTCAGTTTTTAAACTACCACTTAGTAGTTTCACTATTCATAAAAAATTGAAGTTTTTCAGAACACTGGCAAAATTTCACCCTAAGCTATAATTGATATTATGAATTAAAAAATGATTTCTATTTTACAAAATTCCAAACATATAAGTTGCATTAATTAATTTTATAATTAATTCCCGTTGTTACAACAAATAGAGTGTTTTTAAGAAACAATATATATCAAAAGATTGACAATTGTTTATGTCCAATTTCAAAGTGATATTAATTATAATGAACACCATTGGATAAAATGATAACAATATATTCAAATTATACTATAATAACACTAAATAATATAATTTATCACTATAAATTATTTTTATTAAAAAATTTGTTTTTAAATATTTTTCACTATTCATAAAAATTGGAAGTTCTCAGATAAATACCAAAAAATCATCGTAGCATAATTTCGATATTCCGAAACCAAAAATGAAGTCCATTTTGAAATATAAAATATATATAATTTCAAAAAGTAGGTATTACTATTCATAACGGCTAATTTGATTGGTTGTGGTGTTTTAGAACTCGGTGTTGCGTACAACACACGCTATCACATTATTCAAAGAGAAGCGTACCGTAGAAGCTTGGGGAGTTACATCCATGATGATGGTTTATAATGTGAGGTTTTTCTTTGCTTCTCTGGTCGTTGAGGAGGGGTGGACCTTCTCTAGTAGTTGTGAAGACATGGGGAGGGGCCCGTGTTGATGAGTGGCCAGATGTGCAACGTTACCATACCAACGGTCTGTGGCGGGAGGAATGACCCCATATCCGGTGTTGTGGGCACGAGATAGGCTTTTGTGTTGAGCATCACTTCCATGGTGAGGACCCTCATTCGGACTGAAGGTGGCATTGGCCAAACCTCCGTATTGAGCCTGTAAGTGGGGAAGTCTCTCCTTCTCCATGGTAACAGTGTGAGAAGGACCTCCGTACTGGGTGGCATCACTGCGGGTTAGTCCGCAACGGCCATTGCCTGTACTGGAAACCAAGAGAGTCGACCCAACCAGCCTGTGGGGTGATTGGGGCCTTGATCCTAGTCGGGCACGAATGTCCTTGTTCATCATACACATGGAGTTGGTGCTATGTGTCAGTGGTGGCTCATGCCATAGTAGCCACTGACGTTGACGCCCCATGGTGGGCGTCCTCATCAGTATTCTTCTGAAAATGGCATCGTGTTAGATAGACTAGAGATGGTGGTGTAGGTTTATGTCATACCTATTCAATGTCCTATAATATTGAGTGGTTGCGTTGATGCAACCGGGTGGGAGCCCTTGCTGGGAGCCCTTGGAATGTTACTCTAACCATTTTGTTGTGGACATCCCCTACATCATCAGCATAGCGCAAGCAGTCATCGAAACGTTTTGGGGATAGGCTCTAGAAACGGTTGTATGTTGAGGTTTGGTGTAGTGGATCCCTTCGTGGCCCTCGCGGGAGGCATTAATGATGAGGCGCAGACGCCTCTTAATCTAGGAAGGCCATATCCCGAGTCAGGATAACACCCTCCTCCTTATACCGGTGTACGAGTTTATTGATCACCTATCATTGGATGACCTCGGATGTAGATATAAGGCACGGGCGCCCCACGGTTTAGGGTGTATAGTCTTTTGAAGAAGAGGCGGTGTCGCGTGGGACTGCCATGCTGGTACTACCCCTTCCTCTACATCGGTGGGCAGGTGGTGATCTAGTTCCTGATGCAACAACATGATTCCTAAAAGCAGGGAGATTATCTCATCAGTATTGAAGGGAAAAGGAATCGATGAACAGTTCCCCAACATCATCATATCTTTAATTTATATTAAGATGGATTCACACTGACAACGTTGCAGACCGAGATGTCCAACGTTCAACTGCCCCAACTTCTGGTGAGTTTCACGCCAGGACCGTTATTTGATTGGTGGATCCTGACACCATAGATTGGGATCTTGTGACATGTTAATCCACTGATGTCTTGAAAGATAATAATATTCATACCGAGGAGAAGATATTCACGTTGGGTTCACCATTTCTGTTTCAGACGCATTCGTCAAAGCGTGTGTGCCCGTCTGCTTGCAGACAAATGGCGCTGCTTAGTTTCCTTGCATTCCTGCTTTCCAAAGGCAGGAGACATCCATCATTTTTCCAGGGTTGTTTTATCCTTGATCAAAATGGGATGATTGGATGTCGGTTCTTCCTTCCATGGTTTCCTCCTCAGAAGCCATCATGTAGTCCGGGACTCCCTTATAGATTTAAGTCGTTGTTTATGAAACTCTTCCATTATCCATATATTCATGGACACCAGTTAATTACACTTCTTCTTTCAGAACATTACAAAGGTTCCGGTCAGGGCATCAACCTTTGGTCGGGGGATTAGTCACGTTGGACATCACTGGCATGTCTGGACGCTATAACACTGGTGCGTCTAGGTTTCATCCAATTATTATAGGGATTCTCAAGGGTGAAAAAGCCCGAGGAATCCCACATCGAATGTGAATAATTACATTCCATAGGCATTTCTCTGAGTTTTTTCTCAGCTTTACATTTTTAACATAGGGTATTCGGCTAGTTTAACGTTATGGTGAGAAGGATCGGATTGATCAGAACACTTACTCTAGTGGATCAGATGAGTGTAACTCTAGAAGACACACTAATTTTGGTGGGTTGACATGACGTCACCAGGATGTGGTGTCCTTGGTAAGAATCAAGATGTATGATGGGGTGCTGAGTGAAATGGGTGGTGAATGGGATGGAAACACTGTGAGGATGACGGTAACATTATACTTGAGTCTCAGTGAGAGTTCCTACATATCCTCATGGAAGGGAATCTAAGTCTGGGTAGATCTGAAGGGCGATGGGACACCTAAAGAGGTGGTCCATGATAATGTACACATGGATAAGTCCAAGAGGAACTTCAATCTCTAGGTTGGGGAAAGACCTTCCCGAGACACATAAGCTGGAGGTAACGGTCATGCGATGAGATTGAATTGGGGTGTACACATAGAAAAACAACCTTAGATGTGTATGGGGCTTATGCATGGTTGGAAAACTGGGTTGGTCTGACACCGCTAGGATGGACAAGTGATGTGGGTCTTAGCGAAGGGGATTACAAATGCATGTAATTTAAAAGGGGAAACAATGGCTTACCACTGCGTGTGGATTATATTTTATCATCATGCAGGACGAAGGTGAACCGACGTGAATAAGGACCTGGTGTCCAGATGGATGGTGTGGGAAAACTGACATTAAGAGGGGTCGGAAAGACCAGGTGTCATGCCTGAATCTCATGAAGGCATTCTATGTACCCTACCGTGTAAAGGATCACAGACCATGTAGTTCAGGTGGTGCGGGGACCAACATGATGGGGGACAGAACCAATGGGTGGCGGGCTTGAACCTCATGGAGTCTTCCTACGTACCCATCCTTGGTAAGGCTCATACATCATGTAGTTTAGGTATGGGTGTGGGGAATATAGTCTAGGAAGACAATGGTGTTGGTGAACCAATGTGAAGGAGGTAGGAATGATCGGGGTGGAAAGATTGAACCTTGTGGAGGCTTCCTATGTACCCTGCCTGGGAAATGAACAAAGACCTCATAGTTCAGGTGGTTTTACGTCTTACACACTAGGCTACCCGAGGTGTTGGTGAACCGACGTGAAGATGGTCGGAATGACTATGGTGGTGGGCTTGAACCTCATAGAGGCTTCCTATGTACCCTTCCTTGGCAAGGATCAAAGACCATGTAGTTTAGGAGGGTGTGAGGTTTACACTCTAGGCTGCCCGAGGTGTATGTTATGGTCAGTACTTGCTCTAAGCCCACGCGAGTCATGCTCAATGAGAAACAAGATACCAGAAAGACTTGATGATCACGTTGAGAAAGGTGCATAAGTGAGAAGTGTATTGGGGCTTACAAGTAGTTAGCGGACCAAAGAGAAAATAATGGATTACGTGTGTTTAACAGCCCAATGTGATAGAGATTGGGACTGACTCCAGGTGGGAGGCCCGTTGGGGACAAAGCCTAGTGGGAGATGGATTCAACCTGAAAGAGAAGAGGACAACTGATCCCCATCACACCCTTTTCTGGTATGGGGCATCGAAAAAGAAAGGAGGAGCAGCAGTGCTACATCCTGCAAGAAAGGAAAGGGGATTACACTAATGTGGCCGACCTTTCCCCACAGAAAGACACTGCCTCAGCAAAGAGGATCTTATTCCATGTGAGGATGCTTTCACTCCTATTTAGATGAGAAGACATGTTGAATGTCCATGGTGGGGGACCCCGCATATGATTCATGAGGTGAGGTCACAGTTTAACATCATGTGTTGATGAAAATTGTGCTTCACATTTTAACGTCCTTTAGCTCGGAAGAGGGAGTGTTCACTCCTCCCCACTAGGAAATACATAACTAGTACCCTCTGCACCATGGTAAAGAGAAAATACATGTAGCATTGTGGCTGAGGGGTGTCATGAGGTGATCCCATTGGGGGTCCCCGTTTTCATGGCTATGCGAAAATGCAATATCTGTTAGCATGCCTATACGATAAAGAAAGAGGCGAAGCAACACAATGTTAAATACCACCCACAAGATATTGAAATTGTTTCTTGTAAACTTGAAGGGCTACATGGGAAAATGAGTTGAAGAGAAAAGGGTACATAAGTAGAATCCTTGTGAAGCTTTTGTGATCAATGAAGTAGAGGGTGTTCATTATGGTATGTACTTCGCAATGTGAAGTTTCATAGGCTAGGCATGGGGAATAAGTGCATATGGGAGGGGCTTTGCGAAGTGGAAAGGTACACGCAAAGTAATGCCTCATGAAGTAGGGAGTCATGAAGCAATGGGATTCATGAAGCATAGTGACCCGGCCTTAGAATACTTTTCATGTGGGTGTGGTGGGTTCTTCCTGAAGCATAAACGCTTTGAGACTACCTGAGTCCCTATGGGGATCTCCTTACTTCACGATGGCCTATGGGCTTCGCAAAAGGAATCACTCTCAGAAGAGGGGTTCAATTAATTCAAAAGGAGAGGCACTTCGCTAAGCATAAGTACATTGAAGAACTCAAGGTTCGCAGAAGAAGAGGTGGTTTGCGATTTGATAGCTCAGAATGTGAATGGTTGATTGCTCCATATGTTGGGCTTGAGGGAAGCCTAGTTTTATAGGCAAGACGCTCCGTGAAGTAGTGTTCGCTCGGTGCGATGCTAGTACATGCCTCATGGTGGGTCGTGAACGACATTGCGGTTCGTGGAGTCGTACTGCCTCCTTGCCTTGTGGTGGGTCGCAAACATCAAAGCAGTTGATGGAGCTATCTGTCTCCTTGCGTCACAGCGGGTCAAGATTTTCAAACATGTTCATGGAGTTGTCCCACTTCCTTGCGTTGTGGTGGGTCACGAATTTCAAAGGGGTTCACAGAGCCGTCCCCCCTCCTTGATTCGTGACAGGTCGTGAAGGGGATCACTTGCGTCAGCCACAGGGCCCCAGAGGATTCACGAGGTAGTCCCAAATGGTTTCAGGATGTTCTGTGCATCTCCAATTTTGGCATTAGCAATTCCTTAAATTCAAGAATTAATATACTTCATCCATGATGAAATAAAAAAAATTTCAAAAAAGAAATAATTAGTTCCTTTGTAATCAATACTATCAAATTTAAGTTATCCATATAAATCATATATTTATCCAACCTAAACATGATTTTCTCAAAATCAAGAATGAATTATGTATTACCATTCCTTAATAAAAATAAAACTTTTATTCTAAATTACATTTCTATGTCATTATCACACTTCATCTAATATTTTTATGTACTTTATGGAAAACTTATACTGAAAGTACTTTTATATATATATATATATTCAATGAATCTTTTAAAAAATCAATGAATTAAAAAACATGTATATTTCAGTCATTAATCTTTATTAATAATCCATAACTCTAGCTTCATAATAATTTATATTACTATTATATTTTATCTAAATCATGTATTAAGGTTCCTCACCATCAACATATTCATGCTTCTTACCTATAATCTAAACTAAACTGTTATAACATCCCATACCCTTCACATGTCATTTTTGTTCTCTTTGTCATGATTAATATAACAAATAATCATACTACCATCCTAATTCTATTCATGATATTTCTACTTAGGACATCTTATATCATAATTCCCATAATTTTATCATCTTAAATACTTAATGTTAACCTTTTTCTTTTTAGTTACAAATATAAACTAAGGTTGGAAATTATATTGTTATCAACACTTATCACAGTATAAAATCATATAATATAAAACAATTACTTATAGAATGTCTAAATCATGGAAACTTATTTTAAATATATTAAACCTTAAGCTTATCCCTATTTCATTACTAGATAAATTATATTTAGATCCATATTGTAGGATCACAAAGAGTTTTTTGAATTTAAAAATCATATCCCGCCGGAGTCATAAACCAGGTGCGTAGAAATGATTATTGTTAGAAGACTAATTAGATTAAGTTTAGCTGAATATAATGTTTTAAGGGTTTTTACAGTTATGTAAATTTGTTCCAAATCTGCATCCTTTTTTCGTATCTAGGAATCGATGTATTTCTAAGAAACCACTCTTTAAATCCTTTACCAAAATTCTTGGATATAGTTCCCTTAAATAACTTTACATAGACTTATCATTAGACTCATATATAGAAATATCATTAAGTGTATTCATAGAAGTCTCATTAATGTATTTTCATCCTTGTTTCTAATGGTTGACTAGAACTTTCTTTTAGTACAGACTATATCAACCCGGACTTAACAAATATGAATATTAAATCATTTTTGATGAATTTTCAACAAAATAAAAAATTACATGAACATGGACCATTATAGTTTAATGTCTTTGGAAATTGGTATACTCAATCTTCTATCCTGGTGTGATATCTTCAACATATCAGGTGAATGTATTCTTCTTTGTTAATCCAACACAAAAACAATTCTTCATCACTAATGGATTGGAATCATAATAAAGGGTAAGATCAGATGACCAATAAGGATAAACAAGGTAGATAAGTAGGATTAATACTTAGAATAAGTGTATGAGAACATGATTACAACATTTGTAGAAAATTAAATTCATATTATAAATCAAAATAAATTTTCATGGAAAAAATATTTGTTGTTCATATGACCTGAATAATAATGGAATCAAGACCATAAGTCATGTAATAATAACATAAAAATAAGACATGTAATTGTAGAATACATGTAAAAATATAAAATGATTTCCATATAAGTAAAGGTTAAATTCCAGGGACATCATAGTGGAATGGAATCACTCCCCAAACTATCTGAGTAGCCAATGTTCTATTCCAATACAATATTATAACCCAAATCCCATTACTGAATAGTGTCCACTAAATGTTATGTCCCAATATTACTGTACTCGGTTCACATCCTATTCTATCCCTATATTTCTAAAATGAGTTCACTAAATTTTTTGGCCCTAAAATATTGAATCGACATGTATTCCAATTCTATCCATTTACTACCAAACCTTACTCATTTCCCATTCTAGGCTCATATTACTGATCCATGATCACTTCTAATTCTATCATTTCATTACTGAACATCGTTCACTCCTCGTTCTATCACTATTATAATAAATTTATTTAATTCGTCATTACAACCATGTTTATATCTTTATATATAAATCCTTATCCTATTCATTATATAGAGATATATATTTCACCCATCACATAAGGAACTCATACATTTGGGTGCCAAAAGCTATATATTTTTATAAAATCTTGACCTATAAAAAGTGAAGGGTTTCATAAAAATCCTACCATATCCTAGTAAATGAAATTTGTATCATAAAAATTTCATCATATCATAAAATTTTTCAAAGAGATAGGTTTCATAATCATCGAATGTCCCATGAATGAAGCTGACTTCAAAAGCGTTTTATCGTAGTATAATCCATTGAAGATAATGGAGTTTCATAAAAAGGCTATCATTATAATAATAGACCATTAAATTAAAGAATAATAATGATGTAGTTGAATAATATCCCTAGTAAAGCATAAAGTATATCAATTTATATCATCATATATGGATAAATATTATAAAATATCAGATGGAATATTTAATAATGGGAAATAACCATTCATTGAAAATATAATTTTAAATAATTAAATATTTTTGAAATCCCTTTCATTGGAAACCATGTTGAAATGTTTTTAATTAATCATGAACAATATTTTATAAAATTTTATGAAGAATATATGATATTCACCTTATAAAAATTATTTTTGAGACATAAAACAGTTTGAAAAAAAATCATTTAAAATAAATTTGATAAAATATTAAAAGAATATTTCAAATCATTGAAGAATAATAAAAATTAAATGATTATTTAAAAAATATTCCATGAAAATTATTTTTACATATCATTATAAACCTTATTTAAAACACTTTTCAATCGTTTTTAATAGAAACTATTTCTCAATGAAGATAGAAATAATGTATGATTTTCCCATAAAAATTAATATTTATCTTATGTACCAAATAATAGAAAAATGGAGACCTTACAAAAATATGACATTAATAACCATATGGGAATAAAATTAGTGAGTATTCATAATATATTAATCATAACATAATATAAATGGATGAATAATGATAAACAATCTTGATAAATGATGAGATTGTAGAAAAAACCTTTACTATATAGGTAACATTGAATCATAATCCCCATGAAATATTAATAAATTTTGAAACATAAAATATCATAATAATATGTATATTAATGATAAAAAAAAATTAAAATATATTAAATAAAAAATTAAAAAGGATATATGTTCATAACAAAACATGTGTCTCTAAAAAAATTGAGACAAAATAACCTTACATATTTGGTATCTTTTGAACTGTAAAACATATGAAATATATATATCATAAAAGGTATATTTAATACCCATAATTTTTTTTATAATAATAATAAAATACATTCATGTGTAGTAAATAAACCACATAATAGATATTTGTGGGGAATATGGTTTAACAATCATAGAATTTAATGTGAGACTAGAAATCCTATTAAAAAATAAGTAAAATTTGTATAGTTAGATCCATGCAAGAATAAAATCAACTGAAACTATAATTATAATTAAATAAATTAAATTTAATATATAATTTTTCATAGGGGAGTTTATAAACCCCCCAATAAAAATAATTGGTGAATACAAAATATATCTCACAAAAACAATAGTGTGACGAGAAAACCATCACATTAAGTCTGACATTCTTTGTACATGTGAAAAATACAAAATAATATATAAATTTTTATTGAAAGTATACCAAAGAACCATATTAAAACATATAATATCTTATATTATTTTATTATGACTTTACATTAATAATTTTATAACAATTTTATCACAAAATTACATTTCATTTAATAACAGATTTGTTTTTTCATATATGTTTTGATTTATTATTATTGAACCTCTTTGAAGATACTGATTAACATATTTTAGGAATGTAAAACAAGATATAAATATCATATATATTTACTATATATGTAATTATTATTATATATAATATACAGAAATTTTACATTACATATAACGTTCATAGAGACGGTAGGCCATATGTACGCACATAATAATTTTCTATTTTCATATTGTATTTCTATAGAAAAAAAATAAAATATTTATATATATAATTATATATATAATTTCACCTATAATTATTATATTCTATATATCATATATTTTTTTAAACACATCATTAATACATAGCATATAAAGTGTGAATGAGTAAGATCTTTTTGAAGAGGTGGTAAACCTCACATCTACAAATGATGTTATAATATCACTTGAAAATGGAATGAAAAATTTTATGTATTATATTATAATTATAGAAGACTAAATAAAACATATATATTATATATATCATATAAAAATATTATGAACATAATTATTACTAAACTTGAGAGATGTTAATGGAAGAATGAACGACATCTATTTGTGAGGCGGCTGACCACCGTACACACAAATAATGATTGCATATCTCATTTGATGGATGTGGGTGTGATTTTATATAGTAACCTTATGATAAAAAATAATAGTATATTTATAATAACAAGGTTATTATATACTCATGATATAAGAAGTATTAAATTAGGTGGAGAAAGAAATATAATAATTGTTCTTGTTGAAGGATGACACCATTTTCTCCGATAACTCATTTGGTTATCACACATGACTTATATGGATGGAATTCTTCAATAAAGAAGGATTCTAGGATGATTGGAGGAAATTATAGAGCTTTTCATATAGGTTTTGGAAGATTCAGAGGGCTTTAGATGTGTCAATATCTAGGGGGTGAGTGCCCTTTTATAGTGGATGAGGAGTTTAATTCTTGTAAATATAAAACCTTAAACAGTTTTCATAGGTATAACATACATAATATTCCTCCAATAATGATCCATTTTCTTAAACAAGACATAAAATATTTTAAATACAGCTATCTAATGGTTTTGGAACACGTTTTTAAGTAATTTGGTCATAGTTTAATGCTTAACCACTATGTAAACTCATTTTACCTGAATCAATGTATTTAATATTAAATTAAAATTAATCATATATATGGGATGAGACAACAAGTCTAAAATGTTAATATGTTCAAATGATTGAAAAAATTTTGTATCAAATTTAACTATTAAATTATTTTCATCATCCTAAATTGGATTAATATATGTCTACTTAATCTATATATATTTTAAAACCAAATAAAAATATAATTTTACTGTATAAATAAATTTGACCGAAATGCAGTTTTTAATTTAAATTATGTGTTTTTGAATATTAAAAAAATTAAATCATCTCATAAAAATAAAAAAACCCAACCAAATATAATTTTTAAGCATCTATTTCAAAATTTCAGTTTATTTTGTGAAATAAAATTAATGAAATTTCAAAAAATTAGTTTAAAACAGGGCTTCCAAAAAAAGATGTTAATATGTATTTTAGAAAAATACATAATTTTATGCGTAAATCATGATTTGTTCTAATTTGTTTCTCTGAAAATTATTGTATGTCATAAAAAATTTTAATTTAATTTATAATAAATAATTTTGATTAAAAACATTCCAAAAAAAGATACATAATTTATTGACCTAAAAAGTGTTATATATATAAATATATCTAATAATTTTTGTTTGTAACATACATTACTATGGATATGTGAAACCATTAATAATATTTCAATAATAATATTAATTGAATATTGTTGTTTTGTAAAACATAGTCTTTCATGTAACACATGTTGTCAATGAAACCCAATATTTTGTGTAATACATGCCATACATATTTTTTGTTGTACCAAAATATAATATATATTCATTCATTTATAAAATTGTGTAACACATACCATATATAGTATATTGCAATTTTGGAAAACAAGGTTTGGAAAACAACACTAGTTATCTAAGGAACTCAACATTCTGTTTAACACTGTCCATACATAGTGTTTCATGTAGTGTAAGCTTATCTTTTTGTTTCATGTAACATAATACGATCATTTTTCATTCATATAACACAAAGTATATTCAGTGTTAAGTTAAATACAGAATATTGAAATTATTAAATTAATTCCAATAAAACATGCCAAAAAATATCGTGGTGTTACAGTTGTAACTACTACAAAAACAACCTATATCAGCGCTCAAAATGAGATTTCACAGCGCAAAAAAAAGTACTGTGAAGCTCAACACTAATATAGGGGGTCTTTTTTATCAGCGCTCCGAAAAGTTCTACTGAAGGCCCCTTTTATCAATGTTAAAAAAGTGTTGATAAAAGACCCCTTTATCAGTGCTTTTTTTAGCGCTGATAAAAGGGACCTTTATCAGCACATTTAAAAAAGCCCTGATAAAGGTAAAAAAATTAAAAAAAATTTAATAATGCAGGGGGAGATTTTAATAGGGTTTGACCACCCCCAACTTTATCAGTGCTAGGAGGTCTCCCATCTGTTGCCCTTCCCGCACATCCTCACACACACGCAACCCTTTGCTTCCACTCGAACTCGAACCCGCAACCTCCCCCTACGCGGATGCACCTTAACCACTAAACTATTTCTGTTTTTTCTCTATTTAATTGTATATCTATTTATTTATAAATATATATTTATATTTATTCTTATATTGATATAGATTTATATTAATATATATATATATTCATATATTATTATATTTATATGTTCATTCATATATTAATATATATTTATACATATTTATTTATATATATTTTTTAGTTATAATTTTTTATCTGTATATTGATGTGTATATAAATATATATTTTTAAGATATGTTTTAAATACATTTATGAAATATGTATTTTATGTGTGTTTATAATTAAATAAATAAGTAAATACATACATATATAAAACACACACATAGACACATATATATTTACGGATAAATACATATATATATATATGTATTTGAAAAGACATAGAATGTTAAAACGATCATAACATATAATCTAGAATCTCATATCAACTCTATAATGATTTAAATAAAATAAAATGAAACAATATTCGAAATGATATGTGGTAGAGGGCTAACGAATATCTGGATCAAAATTTATACCTATTTAAATGTTAACAATTCTATGTATCCCGACATAGAACTCAGTTTTTGAGGGATTCTAGGATTTTATGGCCATAAAAAAGGTGACAGAGGCTTTTCCTGGGTCAACAGTGTGTAGATCTCATCACAGGCTTCTATTTGATATGCTATAGAGCTTAAACAGACACCCTGATCAAAAGTTATGGCAGTTTGAAGTTTGAGTTACATTTTTAACTTATTTTAGAGATTTTATTAATTATATTGATTTTTTGTGTCTTAAAATTGTTATTAAATAATTTTTAATCTATTATAATTAGAAAATTACTAATTAATAATATTTTTTAAATTATTTTGAATCCATTTTCATTAAATTTATTATATATAAAATTTAATAGTATATTTATAAGTATCTAAAACATATTTAAAAATTATATATTAAATTTATATCAATATAAATATACTTATATAAAAGTAATTTATTTTCCTTGATTTCTATAAACATAAAATTTATCACCGGTAGGAAAAAGTGCTGATAAATCCCCCCTTTATCTGCGCCACAAAAAGAAGTGAAAATAAAGGGGTCCCCATTATCAGTGCTAAAAAAGCGCTGATAAAGGGGTAGCGCTTCCCTTGCCCATTTTTGTAGTATTGTGAGGATATTGTTACATCTATAAGATGACTATAAATTAATCTATGATGTATAAGTTAGATGAATCTCAATTGATAGATTCATAGGTAAGGTTTATGTGTGACCATGTTGTCTAAATTATTTGTCACTAGGGATAGTTAGAGGATGGATATAACTGGGTATTATTATATGTATGGCTATTAATTTAGTAGAGAATGCATGGGGGAGTTCACTATGAGTTTCATATCTCACCATTTTTAGTACATCATGGTGTGACCAAGATTTATTATGGTCTGATGAGTCATATTTGGTGGTTAGGGTTAAAACATTCGGTGGTAGAGTTTGAGGTGATGTGTATGATTTTTCATTAGGTGAAAAAAAGAACTATTTTCTCGGAGGATTTTTCTATATCAGAATGCTCCCATGTGAAGGCAAAAGGATTTATTGATGGAAATCATCATAGGATTACCCCATGCTTAAGGATTTTTGGTGTGGATTGGCTTATAATGGACCAACTAATAAAGTCATCTAATTTTATAGTGATATTTTAATCAAGTGTCATGTATGTTTTGTCAAGGTGGTGTGTGGATGATGTGGTTAGGATTTATTTGGTACTGAGGTTCATCATCTGGGATTATGATCCTTTTTTAACTTATGTTATTAGAGGGGATTTCATATTGAATTAAAATCATAGTTAACCATTTCCACTAATTTTGAACCTTAGACAATTGAGAGGATGTAGTAGATCAACTAAATGTTTGGGGTTAATTTTTGAGCTTTCACTTAAGAATTGTGTGAATCTTTTGTAAAGAACATTTCATTGATTGATTTTGTGTTAAATAACAACTATAAATCATCTTTTTTAATGGGTCCATTTTAGTTGTTTTATAAGAATCCATGTCATTCACCTTAAATTTGGATATATGTTGTGAATCATTAGTTATTGTTTCTATTGTGGTGTAGTGAATGAATGATAAGACCGAATTAGTTTTAGAGAATTTGTGGGTGGTGTAGGACTCTCAAAAGGCCTATTTTAATCATAGTAAGCAGCTACTAGTGTTGAGGTTACAAAAAATATGTTCTTACGATTCTGCTCTAAGTGATGGTAGTGTAGGTTTGGAAGGGGGATAATGTTTTTCTGAATTGATTTTTGGGACCTCTATGGTGTCAGGGTGTGTTGATTTTGTTGAATATGCCTTCTAATTTCTTTATTATGTGAAGATTAAATTTTTGGTCTTCATTGTTTCCTTTCTTTTCTATAATCTTCAATATGACTCCCACATCATTGAATCAGGATAGTTAGGATCGAGGATGTCGTAATGTTCATGGAGTGTCATATAATGATATATGATCATTGAGTGAATTTGATTTGTGGATGATATATTCCCTTGGATATTTTATTATAGAGGCATGGTGGCCTGAAAGAGAGGATATATAATAAATACAAGTAGATACAAACCCAATTCCTGGAGTTTTATTGAGTTTTTATTTGCACTATTTTGGACTGAAGATGTGATATTTTAATCATTATATTTTATGATTTTTTTATGTGTGATGTTTGATAAATCTTAAAAAATATGATTTGGGGAGGACCTAATCATAATAATTATTTTTATTTCTTTACAATGATTGAAACTATTTGGGTGAGTCAATGTCTCCCAAAGAGAATAATATATTAAAAGGAAGATGAAAATCCTTGATTTGTGTGCTTGGGGAAGCATCATGGGTTGGTTGTAAGAGGGTTTATCGTTTTCTATATGGTGTTGGAGATTTTTCTGAGGATGGATGTGTGGTTGTGGTGGCAAGTGGCAGGTTCGGGATTTGAAGTGTTGTTCCCAGTGACAGGTTTTGTGGTTTTTTGTGGGGATGTGGTTGTGTGGTTCGTTTTGTTGGCACCTCAGATGGGTGTGTTCAGATGGTTAAAATTTTTAAGTGTGATTTTATTCTTCAAAGGTGTCTCATAGGGTTGTTTATATACCCCTTTTCACTTTCATTGGGGTCGATATTTTTTATTAATGATATTCATTTGATAATAATCTAATGTAATGATTTTTTCCATCCAAGACAGTTACAAAATGGTTTTGTGGTTAGGAATTTTTTGAGGGAGGAAAGTGGAGGATTAGTGCAGTTCATGTAACAAAAGAAAAATAATAGTACATTTACTCCATAATATTTATTTTTGTTACAGTAGATTGAAATTTAAGGCTTCTGTGTCATGTCATTTATGTCTTGTACATGGCATATTGTTGGGTGTTCTAAGGGTTTTTACTACCTAAGATCATAATTTATTAGACATATCAATTAATCCAAAGACACTATATTCTTCAGCATAATTTTAGTTTTCAATGGATTTATTTCGTGAAGGATGGTTTTACGATATATTATTTCTAGTCCTGTGGAATATATGGCATAAACATGTAATGTATGTGGCAAATTATGAAATCTTAAGCTAGTATATAACACTAACTTGGATATTTTTCCATTCATTCCTAAACTTATCTGTCATTAACTCTTTTAGAAAACCCTCAATTATTTTTATATATATTCCATCCACTTTCCTTCTCTTCATGTCATGGGTCCCTTTGATGGAGTTCTTATGATAAGTTCTAAGCCATTATTCAATTATGGTTGTTTTTATAAGTATTATCTCCTAGATTTTGAATGATGTTGTTGGATTTGGTTTGGAGTGTATTTTGTTTTTTCATATTTAGGATCCCTTTATATAGTATTGGTATAAATGTGAACTTGTGGTATAGTTGTGTTTTTTTGGTCCTTTTGTTCTTCACCCTATGATACACATTGTGATCATAAAGATTCATTGAGGTTGGTGATCCTCTTTCTATCCCATTATATTTTTTATATATGGGGATTGAATGATTATTCATTCCATTTGGTTGATATTAATGTTTAGTATAATTAAGATAATTAATTATATGATCTAAAACATATGGTTATTGAGAGATATCACATGTTTTTATTGTTTTAATATTATTCTGATAATATTATACCAATTTTTTTCATCCAAAATGCAATGATTTTTTAGGATCATTTCTTGCATAGTATGTGTTATGAGAGGATAAACATTTTGTATCATTTCTTGATCACGCCCTAAACAACTCGTTAGGAATTTATATCCAGATAATAAATTGGTTTCACAATGAATCACGTTTCTCTATTAACACCAATTCTAAATAAAGAAGTAATAAAATTTGAACCATTGATTAAATTTTAGAATATTTTATATGGTTCTATGATGTTTTCATGAGCTTATAATGTTGTCTTAATTTGGGTTGGGCTATTATGAAGTGATGGCGATGGATGGCCTAGCTTTGTGAGGAGTGGAGCTAGGATTTAGTGATTGTAAAAACCCATATTTTATAATTGTTATTTTTTTTCTTAAAATGAATATGTGTTATAGTATATTATAAAATACCATTCATATTCAACATATAGAGAAACTATCAATGAATTTCACTATTATTGAAATTTGTTTCATTTGATAAAAAAAATCAACTAAAATTGCAATTATTATAAGACGAAAATATATCATATAAAAAATACATTGGAGAAATATAGATTTCTCATGCCTTCTTGATTCAATCCCTGCCCAAAATTATTCAAAAAATAATAATTTGTAATCCAATAAACACTATTGATAAATTATATATAGAAAATTGTGAAAAAATTGTTCGAATTATTAATTGAGGAGTATAGAGGTGTTTATATGTGGTAATGTGACCACTAAAATATTAATGTGTCCATTGGAATTGTAACATGACTGTTGGGAATAATAACTTAAACATTAGAATAAGTAGCCAGACCATTGAAATAATATTTTTACATTAAAATACTAAATTGTGAAATAAATATCATTTATCATGATAAATATATGTAAATATTAATAATATAATTCCTAAAAATGTCATTATTAATAAAAATATAATCACATTTTGAATAAAAATTATTTTTAGGTATTTCTTTAAAATAACCATACTTATATTATAAATATGATTTACCTATGCTATGAATTTATTTAGATAAAATGAATTTCATATTTTTTATTAGCAGACTAAAATTTTTCATGATTATTATTTGGTAATTTTTAGAAATACTTCATCATTCAAGTGACTAGTAAAAATATCATTATTCACATAAATAGTGTATCTTAATTTATAACATTCACGATGTAATAATGACCTAATATTTTGTATAACGTGATGTTTGGCCAAACTATATTAAATTTTATAAATAATTCATTAAAATACAATAATCATATTTTTTATGCAATTTTTTTTCCAAATCCTATAGTTGAAAGTGATCCCTTAAAATAATTTTTTTCCAGTTTTCTACATTCCATTTTTATAAAAAAAATGAATGAGAATGATAAAGTTTTTTATTGTATTAAAAAAATTATTTTATTTAAATATGATTTTATCTAAAAAGAATCACTATTAAAAGTATTTCTTTTTATTATAATTTATTTCATATTTTATTCAATAAATACCCCTTTCCTCATATATAAATACCCCCTCTCCCTCTTATAAGAAACCCACTCATCCCTCATGTTCCATTGACAATATTATACCCAAATACACTCTCTGGGGACCCTTATAATACACATGTTTTCTCTTCGTAAACAAATCCCAAACATCATGAGAGTTTTACAACCGTAAAAGAGAAGCGACCCTGAGGAAATAGTATGATTCAATAAACACATTTTTTATTATATTTCCCCCAAAATCATATCACTACGAAATAATACAATATTAGTTCCATAGTACATTAACATTATATTAATGATGTTATCCAACTATAACTATTAAAATTGTGACATATATAAATGTAAAACTTACCATTCCCAGTCCTTCGACAATGTCTCATCAATTATCAGTTAATAACCAATGAGGTCATTTCCAATCCATATATTTTCACGTAAATTATGTTCGGTTAAAATTAATTGTTGATTATACATAAAGTTATAAATATATGTAATAATTATAATTATATCAAAATATCCTTGAAATAAAATATCCACATAGAAACAATACAAGATGACGTATTGAAAACATGAAACCAAAATTTTTCACATTTAAAAAACAATTTTATAAATCTGAATCCCATTATTATAATGGATAAATAATGAAAAAATGATCATATTTTATTACTGGAAATTTTTTTTAATAATCCTATTTTTATTATTCAATATGTGAAAATGAAATGAAATCTAGTGGTATTTATGGTACATGGATTCACAAACCCAACATCATTTCCTTGGGTTATCCATATTTCAATTAATTTTTATTTTTGATATTAATCTAATGTTCCTTAAATTTCCTTTCATTACTCATCCATTTTCATTAGATGATATATATGTTACCACTTTGATTTATAATCCCTATATAATGATTAAAAATCAATACTTTTCTTTCCAAAACACATCCTTTCTTCCTCTTTAGTTATTTCTTCACCACTGAAGAATAACTATTTTGATTCCAAATATTATTTCCCCTATTAAATATTATACCTATTTTTATTGAGAAAATTATTATTCATTAAATCTATTTGGATGTTCTTTATTTCCATGAGTTATTTCATAACTATGATTGTAATATGTTCTATATAAAATTCTTGATAATTTTAATATTATGATGTGATGGGTGGGACCAAAATTATATATCCCTCCCATGAATTAGTTAATTTTATGAATTATATGATATAATTTGTACTAGGCATGAACATGATTATAACGTTTTCACATGTATTCTATTATGATTATGCACATATGATATGTGTGAACATAATGCAATATTTTCACGAAACTATGTGTGGTATATGTCTACTCTAAAATGATGTTAAATTCTTATTCATTTCAAAATCCCATTAATTTATAAATTTTTTCCCTCATGATTATGATGATGATATTATTCGTATGTTTTCATGATGATTATTATGCTCACCCATGATATATTGACTTCGGTACCTTATTTCTATTCTTAATAGGATTTTATCTCGCCACATTAGTTAATGTATATTCTCAAGTGACTGCATGTAATAATGATAATGTGATCATTTTTAATGATAACGAATAATAATATACAAAATTTTTGATGGAAATTATGTAATAGTGATCTTTGATACTAATTTTCACAACATGCTAAACAATTATTTCCTCAAAGGTATAACTATTATGAAGATTATAGTTAAAATGATTTAATAACAATGAATGAAATGTATTGTCTGTGAAGATTGTATTAGATGTTTGGCTCTATTAATTTGAGAATTTGGATTATAAAACATTAGTGATAACACTAATGATTAGTCTATGTATATGTAAACATCCCAGAATCATTATTCCGGGAAAAGGCTAAACATAGGGATCCAATAATAATAATAATTTAGATTTAATTAATAAATATAAAAAGTTAGGTTTTCGGTTATTTTGGACTAATTTTTTTTCAAACTAACAGTAATTTAGAAAATGGCGGAGTAAATGAGGAACTAGGATAACAAACCATGTGAGGGACATCACATTCATTTTCTGAACGACCACCCCAATGTCATGAGAGGTGCAGTGAAAAAATTCATGGAGATGTTTAATTACTTTTCTCAGTATTTAAAGAATATACTAAACCATGTGGAACATACTCCTTCACCCAAGATGGATGAAAAGGAGATTAAATATTTTTTGTAGCAAAATACGTCAACATTTAGTATAAATTATGATACACTTGTCACAGAATAGTGGGTTTACTCATTAGAAAAGATATTCATTGTGATCCTCTATTTTGAGAAGAAAATTATTAATATAGATTTCTATTGTTTGGATGGATAGGCTGATCAATGGTGGATATTGATAAATAACATTGATATGAAGAACGAAATGTAAGAGATAGACTCATATTATTTTAATAAAATATTTATTAATAATTATTTTCCCGAAACTCTCTTAATAAATATTGGGAGAGAATGAAATGTGCTAAATAAAGCGTAATTTGAATATATATTGTTTTACAAGACATCAGAGATATTCCTTGGAATTATTTTCAAAAAAATGATATAAAAATAGATAGATTATTTACTATTATAAAACTACAAATTAAAATTCCACCATTTGTTCGAAACATTGGGAAATACGATGATGATCATTGATGTTATCTCAATTCAAAGATTGAGTTTGAGAAAATGGTTCCATGGTTAAAAAAATAATAAGTGAAAATGGAGTTTCATGTAGGTGGGTCAAGTGACAATGGAGGAAAAAGGATTATACCGCCCACTTGTCGAAAATGTGGGATGAAAAGTCATTGGAATATCCTTAGAGGTACTGAGAAATGATTCATGCGTGTGATAGATTGACACCATGCACATTCATGTCAAATAAACATGAAGAGGCTTACCAACATGATGAAGAAAATAAAGTCACATCCCCATGAACATCCCAAGAATTATGTAACATATCGACTAAGACCACTAGGCCGAGATGGGTGTTATGTGACCTCACGTGTGCCTCCTTTTACACAATATGTATTCCACTAGCATTGAGGGTCTCAAGTGTAACCATGTGGTGACCATACCGTCATTATCATGTTATATAAAGGGTAATAAATAATAATTATTATTATTATTATAAAGAATTAGATTAACATGGAGAAATGTAAAAGTGACATAACTCATAATTGGAAATCATGTACAAAATAAATAGAGTATATAATGTAAATAAATAAACAGTGGATCCACTAAAGTCAATCATGGTCCACCACAGTGCCCTTTCCCTTCATTGGATCCCTCATCCAATCTAAAAGGGGATCAAAATCGCCAGGTGTGAGTAGAGAAATCAATAAGACACCACCAATGTGTTCTTAAAATGATATGTTTGAGTAAAACTGTGAATTCTATAAAAATGATCAATTCAAAACAAGAACAACCTACAATCCAAAAGAAAATGGTTGAGTGCTAACAATGCTATAATAAAAACCAAACCATACCTACACTGGGTCCATGATGGAAAAGTAGTATTTTTTCGATTAGTATATATACCAGTTACAAACATGATGGTGATTCACTCAGAGTCAACAAGGCATCGAGTGAAAACAACCCACATGGAATCCATAAGGTATAAAATAATATTCAGAATCCACATAGAATTGAGAATCCGTAATATTCTTGGAATCCACAAGGGATTAGGTAACAATAAAAATCCACAAGGCATCATGTATCACTCATCTACTTGGAATCTATATGGCATCGAGAAGATTCCATGTTACAAGGTTATCATGTTGCATCGTATTTAGAAATGCTCATCATGCATGCACCCCACGAGGTTTAATCATACTATGAAGACCACCTATCGAGTATCACATACCGATCCTCCCTAGGAAAACATGACAAGTGATTTCATGATAACAACCATAGTATAAATCATCAGAAATATTGCATCATCATATACCTCAATATGTGAATCAAATATCATCATGGTACTGTGAAATGACAAAAAATATCATGGAATCCATAATTCCATATCATGGGATACACACACATATCACATAATCATAAGTAAGGTATCACAACAACACTTATGTTGACCATCTATATACATATATTAAAATTTAATCATTTATGTGGAATAATTAGCACATTACACAAACCAATTCCCAAATATCGTATTAATTTAATGTTGTACATCTCGTTCCCCTCGTTGTTTGATTTTCATGATCACAATCACCTTTCTTTTTATCTAACTTTGTGTTCTAAGTGTTTTTGTTGATAGGCAAAAGATTTCCAAAGGAATGGCCCAAGAAAGGACAAGGAGTGGACTAAAACTCAGTCCACCGGCCAACCGGTGTGATAGCACCGGCCAGCCGGTGGACCTGGCAGAGGCATTGCCCACTGCCAGGCTCCACCGGTCAGCCTGTGGCTTGACCACCGGCCAGCCGGTGGCATCCAGTCAATAGTGTTTGCTACTGTCTTGCCACCGGCCAGCCGGTGGCTCCTCCACCGGCCAGCCGGTGGAGCCTGGACCAGAATTCTCCTCCTCTGCCAAGGCACCGACCAGCCGGTGGCCCTGCACCGGCCAGCCGGTAGCCCAGTCAAACTAACCGTTGGGGCTTTGACCAGGCTGCTCCACTTGCCTCCCAACCGCTCCGAAAGCCTTTCCAACGGCTCCAAAGGCCTCCAACGGCCATATGAGGTTTCCCCCTCTATAAATAAAGGACCTTGAAGCCCCGGAACAATTGCCGGACCATAATTAAGCTTTGTGAAGCCAACGAACACAATTCTCCTCATTTGGAAAACCTCCGGCGGATTGCTCCAAGGGAACCACAACTGCTCCAATCCAATTCCACATCCAAGGAGCACCACTATAGAAGCTTGGGAGTGCATGTCTTCAACTCCATTCAACCTTTGGCGCCCAAGGCTTCTCAACTATACGGTTTTATTGTTTTATTTATTTTGAGCTTTAATTTTGGGTTTGTGCCTACAAACCCCAACACCTTTTCTCATCCCCCTTTCATTGGGTTCTCACACCACCATTAAGGTGTGAAGAGGTTTTTCAAGCCTTTCCTGTTAAAAGGCTTGTGTTTCGGTGAGCTAGCCATCACCCGTTAAAAAGGCTAGTGGGTTCTTGCTATTCCATTGAAAGCAAGTGGGTTCTTGCTAAACCACAAAAAGCAAGCTGTAATAGGTCCTAGTGCTACCTCAAAGCCTAGTGGGTTTCTTGCTAAAACCATTGAAAAGCAAGCGGTAGGAATCTCTCAACGGTTGAGTTGGGAGCGGAGACGTAGGCCGGGTTTTTGGCCGAACTCCGTTATCATTTTTGTGTGTCTTGCCTCTTTATTTCCGCTGCACTTTACTTTGATTTTTAATTTGTTAATTATTTTTTAAATGGCAATTCACCCCCCCTCTTGCCATCATTCCTCGTTTGTTCCGACCCAACAATTGGTATCAGAGGGAACTTTGAGTAATTCCCTAACCCGGTTTCAAATTTAAGATCCATTTAGATGGCATCAACCTCTTTCGCCCCCGAAGGCTTTTCATTGGGTCGTGCTCCATTTTTTGATGGGTCCGACTATAATTATTGGAAAACCCGCATGACCACTTTTCTTAGAAGTATAGGATATCCCATTTACAAAATAGTCATGCAAGGTTATACTTTGACTTCCCCCGACGAATCCAAATGGACCCAAGCCGATATTAGAAATTTCGAGCTTGATGGCAAAGCCATGAACGCTCTACATTGCGGCCTTGACCGAAATGAGTTCAATCGAGTTTCCACATGCACCTCCGCACATGAAATCTGGAAACTTTTGGAGGTTACCCATGAGGGGACCAACAAAGTAAAGGATACTCGATTGGACATGTACCGTCAGGATTTTGAGTCTTTTTCTATGCATCCAAATGAATCTATTTCTGAAATGTTTACAAGATTTACTGACATGTGCAATGGGAGAAAGTCCCTTGGTGATGATGTTTCAGCTGAGACGATGGTCAAGAAGATCTTATGGGTCCTTCCGAGCTCATGGGAACCAAAGGTGACGGCAATCCAAGAGGCTAAGGACGTCAAAAATATGCCGGTAGAGGAGCTCATCGGATCTCTCATGACTTATGAGATCACGATGAGGAGGCAAGCTCAAAAGGAGGGCACACCAATCAAGACACCAAAGAACATTTCCCTCAAGGATAAAAAAGAAGTAAACACCTCCTCATCATCCTCTTCCTCCTCATCCTCTTCATCTTCAAGTGGCGACTCGGAAATGGAGGATCTCGCCCGCCAAATGCACAAGTTTATGAAGAAGCACAAGAAGAAGAAATCCCGCAAGCATCGAAAGCAAGAACCCACCGCAAGATCCGAGCCCAAGGTAAAATGCTACGGGTGCGGCGAAAAGGGCCATTACAAGCCTGATTGCCCACTCAACAAAAAACGGGCCACGCCAAACGAAAAAGGAAAGAAAAAGGTCCTCAAGGCCACATGGAGTGACACCTCCTCTTCCTCCTCCTCGAGCGACCAAGGTGCAAAATGCCTAATGGCATTCCATGAGGTAACTTCTTCCGATTCCTCCTCCTCTTGTTCTTCAAATTCCAATTCTTTAAATCATCTATCTTATGAAGAACTCTCACACGCTAGAGACCAACTAGAAAATGGTTTTCATGAGCTTTCTTCAAAATTCATTGCTTTGAAAAAGAATTTCAAAAAACTCTCTTCCGAAAAAGAACAAATTCTTAAAGAGAAGGAAGAGTTGATCCTTAAAATCCAAAATTTTCCAAATGTTGATTCCATGGAATCAACCATCAAAGACCTAAGGGAGACCCTAGCTAAGTTCACCAAAGGGGAACAAAATTTGAACAATCTCCTAGGTTCCCAACGAATATCTAGAACCACCAATGGACTTGGTTACACCAACCAAGCTTCCTCCTCCCATGCACCCACTATTTTTGTAAGGGGGAGCTCCGATTTTAAATTTTGCAATTATTGTAAGAAAACCGGGCATCTTATTTATGAATGTAATTGTAAAAATGCCCATTATGGCCAACCCAAGTCTTTTTTCTATTCCGACGAATTCTATAGGAGAAGACCCGCTATGAGACAAGTGTGGATTGAAAAATCCATTCTAGCGAGTCTCTCCGGGCCTAAAATCATCTCTTTTCAAAATCCCTCTCCCCGGTGATTCATTGTTTTTATTTATGGGGAGTTAGGTTCTTTTAAGCCTTTTTTTGTGAATTAAAAATTTTCATTCAAAATTTTCATTTCAAATTTTTTATTCAATTTTCGATTCAAACTTTCAAATTCAACACTTGGTTTCAAATTTTTCAATTCAAAAATTTCTATTCAATTCAAACTGTTATTCAATATTTTCAATTCAATTTTTCATTTCAAAATATTTGATTCAAAACTTTCAATTGAAATTTCAAAAATTTCAATTGGTTTAAAAATATCTATCTTGTTTTTCAAAGTATTCCCTCAATCAAGTTTTATGCCCCACTCTATTTTGATAATCACAAAGGGGGAGAAATTTCTTGATTGATTGGGGGAGAAACCTTTTTGATCATGCATTGCTTATTTTCAATTTATTCATTAAAAGCATGCCTTTAATTTTTGTTTTTACTTTAATTGTTTTGGTTATTGTGATCATCAAAATAGGGGGAGATTGTTGTACATCTCGTTCCCCTCGTTGTTTGATTTTCATGATCACAATCACCTTTCTTTTTATCTAACTTTGTGTTCTAAGTGTTTTTGTTGATAGGCAAAGGATTGCCAAAGGAATGGCCCAAGAAAGGACAAGGAGTGGACTGAAACTCAGTCCACCGGCCAACCGGTGTGATAGCACCAGCCAGCCGGTGGACCTGGCAGAGGCATTGCCCACTGCCACGCTCCACCGGTCAGCCAGTGGCTTGACCACCGGCCAGCCGGTGGCATCCAGTCAATAGTGTTTGCTACTGTCTTGCCACCGGCCAGCCGGTGGCTCCTCCACCGGCCAGCCGGTGGAGCCTGGACCAGAATTATCCTCCTCTGCCAAGGCACCGGCCAGCCGGTGGCCCTGCACCGGCCGGCCGGTAGCCCAGTCAAACTAGCCGTTGGGGCTTTGACCAGGCTGCTCCACTTGCCTCCCAACGGCTCCTAAAGCCTTTCCAACGGCTCCAAAGGCCTCCAACGGCCATATGAGGGTTCCCCCTCTATAAATAAAGGACCTTGAAGCCCCGGAACAATTGCCGGACCATAATTAAGCTTTGTGAAGCCAACGAACACAATTCTCCTCATTTGGCAAACCTCCGGCGGATTGCTCCAAGGGAACCACAACTGCTCCAATCCAATTCCACATCCAAGGAGCACCACTATAGAATCTTGGTAGTGCATGTCTTCAACTCCATTCAACCTTTGGCGCCCAAGGCTTCTCAACTATACGGTTTTATTGTTTTATTTATTTTGAGCTTTAATTTTGGGTTTGTGCCTACAAACCCCAACACCTTTTCTCATCCCCCTTTCTTTGGGTTCTCACACCACCATTAAGGTGTGAAGAGGTTTTTCAAGACTTTCCTGTTAAAAGGCTTGTGTTTCGGTGAGCTAGCCTTCACCCGTTAAAAAGGTTAGTGGGTTCTTGCTATTCCATTGAAAGCAAGTGGGTTCTTGCTAAACCACAAAAAGCAAGCTGTAACAGGTCCTAGTGCTACCTCAAAGCCTAGTGGGTTTCTTGCTAAAACCATTGAAAAGCAAGCGGTAGGAATCTCTCAACGGTTGAGTTGGGAGCGGAGACGTAGGCCGGGTTTTTGGCCGAACTCCGTTATCATTTTTGTGTGTCTTGCCTCTTTATTTCCGCTGCACTTTACTTTGATTTTTAATTTGTCAATTATTTTTTAAAAGAAAATTCACCCCCCCTCTTGCCATCATTCCTCGTTTGTTCCGACCCAACATTTAATACCTTAAGAAACCCGAAAAAACACACATGTTCATAAGTTAGTTACATTGTCTCACACTAGATTCATTATTACTACAACACATCTATGACATATCATAAAAACTATAATTTTTCATAACATGTTGAATGGAAACCTAAAAATGGGGTGATCTCAGATGATTAATAAGGGTAAATAAGGTGAATATATAATAATTTTATGAGAATAAGGATATGGGAACATGATTGTGAATGTAGAATATCATAAATAAGATTCATGGCATAAATATTAGTAGTTTATAAGACTTGAATGAAAAGGAAATGAAGGGAATAATCCATGAAATCATAACATTAGAATAATAAAAATAATTTGTATTAGACTAATTAAAATTTTATATCATTTCCTATATATGAAGTATCCTTTCCAAGACATAACATGTATATATATGCATAATAATCCTACTTCATGGGACAAAAAACCATCCATAATTTCACACCATTACATATAAGGAACTTGGTTTACTAATCACCCCCTGGTGGACCGAGTTTCCCCATCTTATATAGTAGAACTAGACCTTTGACATGACTTTCCATCATTATAATATGACTTATAAATCATTTTTAAATGAATTAGAGTGATACATAGGTCCCACATATAACATAATGAAAACCATTCATATGTGTTAATAAATAACCTATAAAATTCATCATATCAAAATCTGTAAAATGAAATCGTTTTGAAAAATATAATTCAATCCTAACATAATCCATGGAAAAGAGATGGGTTTCATAAATATTATTCCATCATAAATAGAAAACATTAATAGAAATAATAAAAATCATTTCATTGAATTATATACCTAGTAAAACATATTTAAAATCAAATAATAAATTCATAGATGGAAAATAATATTGACAGATCACATATAAAAATTCTGAATGGGTAAAAATGAGTTTAAAGGTCCAAGAGAATATATTAAAAGAAATAGATTTTTTTACAAAAAACATTGAAATGGAAGTAAAATTATTTATAATAGATACATAAAATGAAACTATCCCAACTATTGATGAGATTGTCAAATAAATACTTGTTAATTTATAATCCTTAGAATCATATTAACCGTGAAAGAAACAAAATTATATGGATATAAAAATACCATAATTTTCTAGATAATATGAATAAAAAAATCATGGGTAATATATATGGCACATTTATAAAACAAGTACTTTATAATTCAGGTTTCCAACACAAATAAATGATAGAAAAAAATCCCTTACCTTTTGTATTGACTCTCTTCATATTCATTTAAACCCCATCTTCATAGGAAAACGTCTATTGGTTTTCTTATAAGGGATTCTTTTTTTGGATATATACCCAATGGGTGCCTTTTAGGAATAATTGATGTATATTGGAAGGGGATTTTGATAAAGGTTATCTGATACAAATAGGCTATGAAGTGTTATGAAAAGGGAATATGAGGTTCCCATTTATAAGAGAGGTGACGGTAAATTTTTGTGATTCATCAAGATATTAATTTAAAATAAATTAAATCTAAATCTAAATATATATAAAAGTAAAATAATTATATGATAATATTACATAGGATTGTAATCCCATCAAACAATATATTTTAGACATGTTTTGGAATTATTTTAAACATTATCATTTTGTTTAACCCTTAGTTATCATATTTTAAAATTAATTAAGTTAAAAAGTTTTTCTGTACTAAAATGTTGTAATTTTAACTTATGTGAATTAATTAAATCATAAATTAAAAATTAATAAAATTATAGACAAGATAATAATTTATTTTATATTTTATAGATCTATTGTTTTTTTATGCAATTTAATAAAATATTATTTTCATAATATACCATTAGGGTAAATTTTGTTGCTATTAATTACATTGAATTTATGAAAATAAATACCAGAAGATAACATACAAAAAATTCAATTAAATGACCATTAATATTTCATATTATACTATAAAATTCTAAGATAAACGTAACGTATTCAAATTATATTTCATTTAATATTTCTAATATCATTTAACTGATTGATTCATTAATTTAAAAATTAATGTGTCATCATTGTATAATTATTTATGAAAATTATTTCATCACTAAAATTTAAAAATAAATTATAATTATATAGATAATTCTTATATATTTTATAATTATATATATAGTTTTTCATATATTTTATTTACCCGCGCATTAATACTATTATAATTATTCAAAGTAAAGTGTGAAATTTTATCACCCTCATTTCTTTTAATAACATCTAAATTATATTCATAGAATAGTTCCCATTAAAAAATAAAATTACAAATAATATGGTGGTACTATTTTAACTAACTTTAAAAATTAAAATTTTAGCTATTTTTAGGGAATTTTTATAATATTTATAATATCTTTTACCATTAATTACCTAATTTCTCCTTAACCACGATATTAAAAATTATCAAAGCCAGTATTAAAATTTCCCCAAAATAAATGGACCTAATTAATAATTTTGGAACTTATGATTACAAATATGGAATCTATTTTTTTCAATTACAATCAAAAAAATTAGATAAAATTAAATAAAAAATAATCATTTTGATAGAATGAGAAATCATGTTTTTAATGTGAAATCATCGAAAGGATTGAATTGTTTTTATATGAAAAATCAATTTGAAATTTATTTTAATGACTTACAAATTATTAAATGATAAAAATGTGTATTATTAATAAATTAAAACCAATCAAATATATAATTTAACTTTATAAATTATTAATTTCAAGAATCATTATTCAATTACAATTATTTATTTTTTATTATTCATCAAAATATGAAACATATCGGAAAACTGCAAAAAAATTGAAAGAAATTAAAATTTTATATCGTACATTGAATGATTTTTTTTTCAATTCATATTTTTAATAGTGTCAAGAACTAGATTTAAACTTACTGCCCCATCAAAATCAGAGAAATTGTTTTTTTGAAAACTACTTCTTTAATGCATAAAATTTGATTCGTTCTCATATACTTTTTAGAAATCACAGAAGTTAGAAATTTAAAAATATTCTTATTATATATTTCATTAATATAATCCAACAGGAGTTATTTTATTACTTTATTTGTATAAATAATTCTTATGTGCATATAAATGTATATCTACAAAAAAATTCCTTTTAAATTAAAAAGTATTTAGCATTTATAAACCATACACCCAAAATTAAATTAAAACTATTCACACCCACCATTATAATGATTATTTTTAAATTTAATTATTTAAATAAATAAAAAATCATGTATATAAACTGATTGTTTCATGTAATACAAGTGAGGTTAGTGTTTTGTGTAGCACAAGCATTTCTTTGTGTAGTGTATAATGAAATCATAAAATGGTGTGACGGGAAATACATGACATAAATGGAAATTAATTTAATAAAAAAATTAATTTAAAAAACTGAGGTGTTACCTTCTACCCCCAATGATTTTACCATTGAAATTATTTATTCTGAATCAAACAAACAGGGATACTTATGCCCATCGTAACCTCATGTTCTCACATTGCTCCCTATATCACATGGTTTCTCCACAAAAATATTACAAGGTTAGTGGTGTTGTTTTATAGAACATAAACTATATGATCTACAATTTAATCTATTTATTCCTATTAAAAATGATCCTGATCATATGGTATGACCTCGTGTTTAGTATATATGAAGGTTCATGTATATACTTCGTCAAAAGAGATTGCTGGAACACATCATGGATTAGAGAGAGATTAGGTGGATGTGGATGATGATAATCTAACACACCGATATTTTCAAGAATATTAAAGGGACCAATATAATAAGGACATAGATTTCCTTTTTTCTCTCACCTCATAACCTCTATCCCCAAAGATATTGTTAGAAATTACTTCCCATAATCATGAAATTGTATATCACACCATCAGTTATTAGTATATCTTTTCTTCCAATTTTACGGTTCCTTGACATGCTGTTGAATGGTTCTAACCTTCCCAGCCATCACATCAGTAATCTCAAGTCCCAATTCATTTCATTCTCTAATTTCAACATATTATTATGGATATCTATATTTTTTCACATAGTGGGATTCATACCGAGCTATATAACTACTTTATTAAAATTTATTATGTTAAGAAATATCAACTAGATTAATGTGTTTATATCAATAACATTTGGTTCTAGGGGAAAAATCTCAACATTTCCTCTAGTGTTTAATTTATACTTTTATACCCACCATCAATACGAGGATGATAAGAATTGATGAATTTCAATTCCGTACCAATTTATTTCTGATTAAATAACCAAAATTTTTAGATATGCCTCCAACCCCTATCTGATATACTAGAATGTGGGACTCTATTAAACCTTGTCACATTTTTGATATATGCCATGGTATATTTAACAAGAGAGATGTATTATCTGATAGAAATGAAATTTTCTGAATAAGTAAGATGATTGACTACCACTCATATAACATTAAATGATTTAGCAGTTTTGAAGAGCCCATGGAAAAAATTTATTGTAGTGTTCTCCCATTTCAATTATGGTATGGGTAATGCCTGAAAAATCCATGATTTTTTTTCATTTAGCCCTAAATTTTTACCATCCCAAGAACTGAGATATAAACTCTGTGGTAATTATATTCATGCCATCCTACCAGAAGTATTAAATAAAATAAATATACATATTTGTACTTCTAGAATGAGTTGATGAGGAATAACTCTAATCCTCCTCTAATAGATCATTAATTAAATCCATTAAAGTTATAATATATTCACAGTTTCTAAACATTATCATCTCATCCTTGTTATGGTTAATCTCATCATAATTTTTATCCTTCTTTGGAATATCCACATTTTCCTTCTCAATATCATTAATCTTTACATGGATGGAGGGTTAAACATTTAATTGAGAAATATAATATTTTACTCATTTCATTAAAATTTCAATATCCATCTTTTGAAAATATAGGAATATTGGATCTACTATAGTCATCTTTAATAACAAGCTAGCATGAATCATGTGACTCAAAGCATCGACAACCATGTTCTCTTTCATAGAGTGGTATTGAATTGAGAAATAATATTTCTTTATTAGCCCTAAAAATATCCTCTAGTGAATTATCAACTCCTTTTGGGTGAATATAAATGTCAACCATTTTTGATATATATATATATATCACAATTTTCCCCATAGAGATAATTCCATCATATATTTAATATAAAAAATTATCATGGCTAACTCCATTCCATGAGATGGATAATTTTCCTCATGAATATTCAACTTTCATTGAGAATAAGAATTATCCATGATATTATTTATAATGAAAAATACCAATACCTTCTTGGAGGCATAACTATAGATTACAAACACTCTCTATTACAGGGTAATGTCGTCATAGGTGTGATGGCCAATCTTCCCTTCAATTCCTTTTGATTTTCCTCACAATCATCTACCCAGAGGAACATGGATCTTTTCTAAATTTTCTTGATTATAGTATTAGATTTTTATGATAAATTATCCAAAAACAATGGATAATATATTTTAAAAAATGATTTCTCAATCATTATGGTTGGTTTAGTCCACCATTCAATAACCAATTTATTTGTTGGATCTACTTAAATTCCACCTCATGAGATTATGTTCCCCAAAAAAATGAAACCATTTACAGAAAAAAATTCGCCCATTCCAAATATATCATAGATTTTTTCCTTTACAATGGTCTTTATCATAAATGGCATGCAGTCTTCATTCCCATACATTCCTTATGAATATATAATAATATAATCTATAAATACTCCCAAAAACTGATCGAGATAATATTTATAGATTATATTCATCAAATCATTGATGATAGCATGGGAATTATTAATTATAAAATTAATCACAACATATTTATAGCACCCTACCATTTATGGAAGACCATCATGGAAATATCCTCCTTATCCATCAAATGATGATATCTAGAACATAGGTCAATCATGAAAAATATCAATCTATGTGGAGTTATCAAACAAATCATCAATATAAGGAATATGATACTTGTTATAGAATTTGACCTTGTTCATCTCGTGATAATCAATGCACAGTTTCATTGATCTATAATTATTTTTCACAAAAGAACTAGTACAACCTAATGTGACACACATGGCTGAATGAATCCCTTATAATAGATTTCTTAGAATTTAATCATCAATTAATAATCACTATATTAAGTACATTCTATTGGGATTTGTTAAAATTTGAGTAGAAAAAATTATTTTTTCTATCAAGACCTCAACTTCACATTTTGGAGGAATACTTGGAAAAACATATAAAAAGACATCCAAAAAATCCTTAACAATAGGAATATCGTTGGTGCTAATTTCCCCCCTATCAATTTAACATAAAATCCCTTTATTAATGATATTTTATACCCATACACTGGATGAAATATCCAAATAAATTTTTTACTTATAATTCCATTGATAAACAATAATAGCTTGGTTTGAAGCATCGAATATAACATCTCATAATTGATAATTGATGTATGATTTATATAGAGAAAAGAAATTCATGCCTAAGATGATATGAAACTTTACCATAGGAATAATAACAAGGTTTTTAGAATACAAATTTCCAAAAACATCAACTGGAGAGGAATCAGGGACTACAGATGAAATAATGATACCAATAGGGGGTTTCAATTCAAATTCCACATCTAACTGTTTGTGTGGAATCATAAAACCATTATAAAACATTTTAGGTATGAATGAGTGTGTACATCCATATACAAATAATTCATTAGTAGTTCTAGAGTGTAAATAAAGTGTACCATTCACCAAGTCATAATCACACCCCTCATTAAGAATAGTGATTCCAGGGGATTTCCCCTTATACCAAGGATTTAGATGATGTCTGATGTCGTTCATCATCTCTAACAAAAGAGTATGGGAACTAGTTATCATAATTATCATTATCATTACACATGATTAACATAAGTATGGTAGATTAATCCTATTCATATTTCCATCAATTCTTATTAGTGTGTAAATTTTTACCCTTAGTTGGGTAATAAATTTCCTAGTGGCCTTCCCATCCACATATGAATCAATTATTAGACCAGATAACACAATTTCCTTAATAATTATTACACTACATAGAGATTAAAAGAACAAACATATTCTTTTATAAATGTTTTTATATTATCCTTTGAACTCTATCATCATTTTTAGACACAATAAATTGATACATAACTCCATACTCTATTTCATCCATGATTACACTGTGAAAAATCACGTAAAATTTTCTAAATTCTCTTATGGATGACTCCCCTTTTAGGCTTGGCTTTTTCCCACTGTATAATTGGCCAAACATATGATTTGGATGGATTTTAATCCTATATGAAAACCATGTAATTATTGAAAAATTATCCTTATAAGTACCAACAGATTCATCAACCACTTTCTTTTTCTCAAGAAACTAATTTTCTAAATTTTTATGAAGCTCAAATGGAATTTAGTTATTGAAAAATAATTTATTGAGCTCTGGCCAATTCATGGTTTTAATTTCAACTTTCATCACCATATTCTTGATTAGATTACAATATTGGTCTGACTCACTTTATAATTAATAAAATGAATGAATGAATTTCTCATGTTCCAAAATGGAGAATTGGGAATATATTTTTAGTGGAAATGATCTATTTTATTTTAGAAATTATTGGATCGAAAGACACATTAAATGAAGGTGGATGCGGCCTACAGAAAGACTCAATTGAATCTCATTACCTCTATTTCTGTTTTGGAAGTATAGCATGAAAAATATGATTATAAATTTTGCTGAGATCAATAATATTATTTTTCATTATACCTCCATAGAATTCTATTTTTGAGGGAGGAAATTGTTGCATTATCCATTTAAATCACCATTAAAGTGGTTGATTAAGCTTACTACAATTGATTAAAACCCAAAATCATAGTGTAAGAAAATATTTTCACAGTAAATAAATACATAATCATGTAACCCAAATTATATGGTATCTAAATTATTACAACATATATTATATAAGACACCATAGGCTTATCCTTAGAGACATCCCCAAACATATCACTAAATATATCTCTAGGGATCCCACCAATGTTTTCTCATCCCAAATACCAAAGGTTAAATATTATTCTTCTCTAATAACATATATAGTGACCCCCTTTTTCATACATTAGTATTTCATCATTTATGTGGAATATTTAATACATTAAACAAAAATCCACATAAATACTATAATAGTTTAGTTCCTTTATAAACATGAAAAAAACTCTCCAATATAATTGGGATGCATTATATTCCACAATATTTTTCAAGACTATCACCCATCTTATACATATCATATATAACATATATCTTCATAACTTAAAGATAGGAAACATAATGAGGGGTGATATCAGATATGCACTAAGGGTAAATAAGGGATATATGTAAGCATATCATGGGTATAAGGGTATGAGAAGATGGTCTTCAAAATATAAAATCATACCTTACATATCAATGATCATGAACATTAGTCACGACATATATATAGTAATTTTATAAGACATGAATCAAAATTTAATCAAGGGAATAATCCAAGAAACCAATACAAAAAAATAACATGTGTACTTTGTGAGAATCAAATAAATATGTCATCTCATTCTCTATTAGTCAAGTAAAATTTCCAAAACATAATAGGTCATTTCATGGGTACATCAACTACTGGGTGGGACACACCCCAATCCCTTGTCGCATCACATTAACTATATTAGTTTATTTTTCTCCATCTTGCGATAGTGGATCGGGTTTCCCAATAATTCATAGTGGATCATGCCCACAGACTTGGATCCTATCATTATCTGATGAGATAAAATCATTAACCAATGCATAATATGGTTATATAGGTCTCACCCATCAAATAATTAAAACCATCCATTTGTGGGACAAAAGAACATAAATCATTCAACATATCTGAACCCGAGGAATGAAATGGATTTTACAAACATCATTGAATCATAACATAATTAGTGTAAACTAAATGTGTTTTGTAAATATAATTCATTCATAAATATAATCCATTATCAGAAATAACATGAATGGTATAATTGAATAATATCCCCATTAAAATAGAATTAACACCATATAAAGTTTCCTTAGATGGAAAATAATTTTGATAGGTAACTTGAAAACAATTATGGGGAAAATATATTTTTATATATTAAAATGTTTTATTTTCACAAAAATAATTTCAATTTTAAATGAAAACATTTTCATATCAAAAAACCATTGAATCTTGTAAAAGAAACTTCAAATAATTAAGACATCATGGTGGAGAAATATTCATTTCATGTCGTATAAGTTAATAAAAATAGTGCTTTCATACATTTTTTGTAAAATTCACAAAGTACCACATTTGGAAAACAAAAAAGATACCATTAAACCCTTGTAGTAAAAATTTAAAAAGGTTTAAAATTAAAATTAACAACTATTGGAGAATAATACAATAATTTAAGAAAATATTATTAAAAAACTTGGAAAAGAAAGATATATAGTTCTTAATAGAGACTTAAAATTAAACAATCCCAAAAAAATGAATAGATTGTGTAATAAATAATCATCACTTTATAACCAGTAGAATCATAAGCCTCATGAATGAAATAAAAATGTATGGATAAGACGTTAAAATATTCTCTAGATTGATAAGAATAAAAGAATTTTATGGGAATTATATATTTCATGTAGAATAAACAAGTAGTGTATAAGGTTTTTGACCCTCCGAAATAATAGTGTGTAAAAAATATGTTACCTTTTTTCATGATAATCTTCATATTTGTTCAAACCTCATCTTCTTTGGGTAACACCTCTTTGTGTTGACCAACAAGATTCCGTGGATGAATTTATTCACAATGGTTGGCTTCTTGGATTAAGGGAAAAATATTTGGAGGTGATGTGGATAAAGGATTTAAAATCTTAATAGTTTCTGAATTGTGAAGGAAACATAAGAAGTGGATATGTTTTATAAGAGATGTGAAGGGAAATTTTGGTGTTTCCTGTAAATATTGTTTTCTAATAAATTTAATCTCAGTAAAAAAACTCCCAAAAATATATTCATTCAAATATAGGATGATATCGGGTTGTAATATCATAAACTAATATATTTTAGATAGCTTTGGTTATTATTTTAATGCTTATAATTTTATTTAACCCTTCGTTATCCTATTTTAACTTTAACTAAGTTAACAAGTTCGACAATACTAAAAGGTTGAAATCTTTATTACAATATATTAATTAAATCATAAAAGAATTATTTATAAAATTTTAGGGAATATTATAATTTATTTTTTATATTAATTTTATTTTTATTTTTAGGTAAATAAATAAAATAATTTTTTCATAATAAACCATTAGTGACAATTTTTACAATATTAATTACATTGAAAATAAGAAAATCAATATAGTAATATAACCCTAAACCAATTAATTTAATCGAACCTCAATATTTCATATTCCATTATAAAATTATTTGGTAATGTTAATTAATTTAATTATATTTTATTTAATATTTCTATAATAATTTAATAGATTATTTCATTAATTGAATTATTATTGCATCATCATTGTGTAATTATTTATGAAAAACATTTCTTCACTAGAATTGAAATATAAATTTCCATTATTTAGTTAATAATTTTAATTTTCATAATAATATTTATACAATTGAAAATCATCTATTTATCCCAATCTTAAAAATATTATACATATTAAAATTAAGAGTGTGAAATTTTGTCACTCTCTTTGATTTTGATAATATCTAAATCATTTTCAAGGACAACTGTACATTAAAAAATTAATTTAGATTATTAATGTAATATGGGTAGAAATAAATTTATCCAATAAAATTTTATCTTTTTTAGGGGTGTTTTATAATTTTTGAAATATTATTATTACCCTTAATTACATAATTTTCCATTAAAAGTGGTAATTGAAATTACCAAACTATTCCAATTGTGAAATAATAAGAAGGGTATAATTAATTTATATGGGAATTATGATTCCATATATGTAATAATTTTTTCATAATTAGAATCTCATAGTTTTTTTAAATTAATTTAAATTTAATCCTACTGATGGAATTATAAAACGAGTTTTAAAAGTCAAAACGACTAGAAGATTGAATTGCATTTATATACATATTAAATGAGAAATTTATTCAAATGACCATAATAATATTAATTGATAAAAAATTTCATATAAATATATATTAATAATAATCAAATATACAATTTAACAATATAAATAATATCGATGAAAAATCTATTTTCAATAAAAATTCGTTATTTTTCAGTATTCATCAAAACAAGAAACTTACCAGATAAATAACAAGAATTACACCAAATTAAATTTTCATATCCTAAATTCTATGGAAGAAATTTATTTTTTTGATATAATTTATACTTTTTTAAAAACATGATATTTAAAACTAGTGTGCCATCTAAAAATAGAAAAACTTCCTTTTTAGAAATACATTTATTTTGCGTGTAAAATTGGATTTGTTCTTATACCCTATCTAGAAAAAACATAAGATGATGTTATAAATTATATTGAATATATATGATTATTATAATATATCATGAGTGATTATTTCACACTATTGATATAAAATAAACTTATGTGGAATTGAATAATTTTTCAGAAAATTATTTCATTTTAATTTCAGAAGGGTTTATAGGTATAAAACATAAATACATAATTAAATTAATATTTTCAATACCTTCCAATATAATGGATAGGTATTAATTATCTTTTTTTAAGTGATGACAATTTTTTATAAAATCAATGTTTCATGTAACACAAACCCAGTCTATGTAGTGTGTAGCATTAGCTAATGATCATCTACCATCTAACAAAAATTAATGTTGGTGTGGTGTGAAATGAAATATATCAAAGAAAATTAATTTTTTTTAAAGTTCATATATTCTCAGGGTGATACAATATTAGTGATCAACATTGAACATCAATGATAAGAAATAATATAATCATGGAACCAAGTATATCAAAAGCTTCTCAAGGCTACACACACACACCCCCAAATAATATTATAATCTATGATGGTCATCAAATTAGTTAAACAGAAATCATATTAATGAAATATGTGTAATAAATCCCAAAAAATGGTAGAAAATTCTTACATTAAAAATCATTGATGAAAAAAGGTAGGGATAAACTAGTCTAAAATACCACTTTGGGGGCTTATTATCAAAACGCTGACACCCGAGGTTAACCATGAATCTCTAAAACTAAAAAAAAAATTTTATTTCAATAAGAAAATATCACATGAAATGATACATTCTATCTCCTAGATAATTTTCAAATTATCATTTTTTAGTTTGGTTGTAATATCCCAAAAATTTGGTATAATTTTTTTTGAATTATACGGAATTATATCGAGACCATGAAATATGATGGCGCGTGATTCCGAGGATGGTGTTCCTGGAATGGTTCGTCGATGTTTTTTAAAAATTAAATAGCACATGTAATAAATTTTCTTGAAAAAAGTAGAATAACTCATAAACAGTTTCCCGGAATAAAAATTCAAATTCGTCGTTGCAAACAAGATGGTAGGTTTACCCTAGGCACGACTTATATTTAGTAGGCACATGCCTCCTTTGAGAAAACCCAAAAATGTTATAACCGTAAATAAAATAATTAAATAAAATATTTTATTTTTTCAATGACTATAACTTATAAACGGTATCTAGGATTATGAATATGAGACCACCACTAAAATCATGAGGGTATGCTTTCTTTAGGAAGATAATAACATTGGCCGGTGCGGGACACCAGTTAATGTTATTTTTTTGCGATAAATAAAATAATTATCTGATAATTATTTTATTGTAAAATCCATAACATTTAATTGGTAACTCAGATGGGAAGTCTGAGAGTACCGTTGGGTTCATTGGGGCATGTTCCAATTATGTAGATCCTAACCATGGATGATGCAATTTGAGAGTGACTGTTAATAATTTTCTGAATATTTTTTGGGTATGTTCTGTTAATGCACGAGTGGTGTTTTTTTACTTTTGAACCAGTGCTCAGATTAAAAATCTAAGGGCACCATTGAATCCATAGCGGTGGGATTCGATTAAGGACAGATTTATATTGACAGAAGTATGTCCAGAGAAGAAGTTAATTTTTTTACTTTTCAATGGAAATGAAACAAAATAATATCACTGTTTTATTACCTTTCCACCAATGGAGATGCAGTAGTGTGGGACCAACGGCGATTGAAGCCACTAAAAGGATTGACCTTTCAAATACTAGGAAACAACGTCGTGGGAATTTAAGAAGGTTACTATTTAATGAACCATCAATAATTCTACAATCGTTACTTACAGTCCCCCTCTCCTATTTATATAGAGCTTGGGGAGGAATTTTCACAACTTCACCAAGCGATGAAGCTCTAGTAATGTTTTTTCATGACCAACACTTTCAGGATGTAGCCAATTCCAGCGGGCGTTGACGAGCGACACAGAATGACAAATCGTAGAATGATGATCAAGGGACATCATTGGAGGCTTGCTGTGGGGATGACGAACGCTGACACATAATCAAACGCGTACACTCTCCAATGAACTTTAGGTAGGGTTTTTAATTTATTTTGAATTATTATTGAATTGAATTGTCAATTATTCATATTTTGGATTCATAATGACGATGGTCAAATTAACATTTCCATCATCCCGCACATACACCATGCCCATTCCTTTTTATTCTCCGAGTGTTCATCATGTGTTCATAAATGCCCAAGTTTTTTATTGATGTTTGAAACTCGTAGTTTTGCTAAGAGTGATTTACGGATGCGGAGCCCTCGATTGAGGATTGGGAATATACAGTTGTTTTATTTTTTAGACTAGGAACGAAGCCGCAGTAGCTCGTGGAAGAAGAAGTGGTGGCACCCAGCTGGGCCACGAGGATGGAAGGATGGTGCACGTCCAGATTGTCGGTTGATGAGGAAGAAGTGGCCCGTCGGTCTTGGTGGTGCAGGGTGGAGGCCGACAACCCACTGACCACGTGGTGGAGCGGCGGCACGCGTCTATGCCGCCGGTGGAGCAGGGGGGCCGCGACTAAGATAGAAGGGTGGTCGGCCTTCCATCAGGCCTTGGTGGAGCAGTGGTGCGCAACCGCGCCTCTGGGAGGAAGACCGACCAACCACTCTAGAACAGGCAGGACCCTTCTAGCGAGTCTCGTGTGCCACCCAGTTGGACGGCCTGACAGACCATTTGGGAAAACTAGAAGGGGGCGCTCCCCCTTTGGAAACAGCTCGGGCGGACCACACGCCCTAAGATATGCTATGAAGTGTGTCGTGCCCAGTGGGCTATGTCAGGCTACCCCAATGTAGTTCGGGACAGACTAGGGTCTAGCGGGCTAGGCCCACGAAGGCTGATCCCATCATGGCTGAACCAGTCTCGGCACAATTTCTTCTTTTTGGACACAAAATGTGATCTGAGAATCTGTTTGTTGAACTGTCAGCAGTGCTAGAATAGTTCGATCAACATAGTCCTTTTGGTATACTCTATATGTTTTTTAGATAAGGTTCAAGTATGGCTGGGTTAGATCAGACCCCGAATTCAATCGGGCCCTTAGAGTAGAAATTATAATAACTTGCTGATTGGGCATCCGATTGGCGCACCATCTATTGTGTTGGGTCCCTTTTGACATGACGACTCATTGGGTTACTTGTTTTTGGAACATTAGGGCAGTTGAGTTATGACCTTTATCTTGGGAAGAAGTTCTCCCATGCACGATACGTACGAAACCCTACGACTTGCTGAGACTTGACTACTGCTAACCGTTTCGACTCGTAGTGACCCGAATAGCCCAGTGGGGTGAGACTTTGTGTGACGCGGAAGACCCACGGTGGGGAGCACCTTTCTGGGACATGGCAGACCCATATACCTGATAGGAGGATTATCTCAGCAGGCCACAAGGAGTGACTCTGTGTGACGCAGCATACCCACAATGGATAGCGCCTCTATGTGACGTGGTAGACCCATAGTACTCTGTTGGAGGAGTACCTCAACAGTCCAAGGTTAGTGGGAAGCACCTCTGTGTGACGTAGAGGGCCCACTTTACTCGATATAGGAGGAGTTCTCTAGAATCTCGGGTGTTCAACACTGTGACTGGGGATGTTTCTTACTACTAACCCCAGAATAAATCCTAGTGTGAACTGTCTTTAACATGTTCTTCGGATTGAGGTTATTCAATGTGGTAATTTACATCTGTGGTAATCTAGATTCTTGGGGTTGCCTTGTGGTATTCATCTCTCATGTATGAGATGTGTATATCTTAATAACATAGGTGTATGTATGGGAATATATCTAAGTAGAGATGATGTTTTGCTATTTGGTTTTCCTTTGTGGAACTTTTGGAGACCTATGGGGTCTCTAGGTCCCTATTGAGTATCGTTGTACTCAGCCCTACATGGGATTTTCCTTTACCTTGTTGTGTCTTGTGTAGATGACTATAACATTGATCAAGGCTAAAGAATCTAGGACTAGACGGTGCTCGAAGGTGGACCTTTTAGCATGACGTGACGTGGAGGAGACAGATGGATATGGAGTGCTGAGGAGGCGATATGTACATACCCTTTAGGTAGGACCCTCGTAGGAAGACCGATTATATCTTTCTCTTTTTCATTCAATTGTATTGTATTTTCAGTTGTACCTTTACAATTGGGCTTTTATTATGGCCCCTTCTACTTTCATCACTCTTTTATTACAATAGTTTACTTCACAGTTACTTCTTACCATGTTCATGGATAGTGTTATTGAACAAGATTAAAGAAAATTCCTTCCCGTTTTAGGGAGTATGCCTTTCAGTGCTATTCACCAACCCCTGGCCTATAGAAGGTAGGTTTGGGTTAGTCACGACACGGGCCCCAGAGGGACAGGTCATGACAAATTCATATCAAAGGAGTTCAGTTCTACCGAATAACTATGAACTCCGATCTTTTCAATGTGGTAACACTATTAATTATGATGAGAGTGGTCTTTTGTTCTGGGTGACTAGTTTTGGTGCGGCGACTGATGTATCCATACACCAAAACCCTAACTTTTGATTTCTGACTCAGTTCATGAAAACAATGATGGCATGTGTGTTTTGATATGTTTTATTTTGAAATCCATGGAGTCACCTTACTAGGTATAACTTAATGACCACTAACACAACCACCCAGGTTTTTCGAGAGAGTACGCGATGACAGTCCACCAAGCGATGTGGATTTGTTGCAGGGCCCTATTATGGCAGTTGTACCACCGGGTGGTGTACCGCATCACCACTATCCATTGGGAGGCCGATGCCACTAACCCCAATAGTAGAGAGTGCACACTGCTTGTGCGCGTTGCATGAGTTCGAGCACCAGAGACCACTGAGGTTATTGGGAATGACAGATCCACAGGTGGCTGATGATTGGCCGGAGGCTATGGCTAGAATTTTCTACCATGTTGAGACACCAGTAGGGCCGATGGTGATTTTAGTTGTTAGTATTCTCCAGTGAGTGACCATGTAGATGATCCGCATAGTTACGAGGCTTTGTTACATGGTCTATTGCTCGAGATGGTACCTTCTGGTAGTGTGAAAGATATATCACTATCCGTTGGTCAGTAGTTACATCCAAAGGTACCGGTATATGAACACATTTAGTCTTAGTGCCCTAAACGAGTTGCAGCATCAGATACCCCTCAGGTTAAAAGTAGATCCAACTCACAGATGGATGAAGACTGGCTTGAGGAGGTGGCATAGAGTTCTCAAGATCTTCTATAGATTCAGAAGGATGACATTCAAGTAGCTGAGTATTTATCAATGTGTACCGATCATTCCTGGTACTCGATGAATATGATATGATCAGTGCTTTAGGGCTCGAACATCTGAGCGAGGTGTCATTAGGAACATCTGAGCCAACTCTATTCCTTAATGTAGTCCTACCTATGTTAGGGTGCTGGAGAGAAATTTTTTTGATTAATATTCATTGGATGAGTGGATACATCCAGTGAAATTTATTAGTGGGAAAGCAGGAAACTTGTGCCAGTCTCAGAGACTTGGGTGTGTAAAAATTCTTTGGGAAGAAGATTTGTTATGAACACATGAATCTGTAGGGCTATAGATGTGGAACTAGAGCTAGGAGAGTAGCATGAGGAGGTGTAAATTTCGACATGTTACAACAACCCCCCATTTTGGTCCTCACCAGGATCGTGGAGCTAGAGGAAAGGGGAATAAAGTAGCTGCATATGGTCATGAAGTGCGACCCAAGGGCTCTAGGGATGATTCAATGAATTGTTTGTGTCTATTACTAGATGCCATATTAGTAGACATAGGTACCAATCATTCCATCCTTCCACGAATCATGTCCAAGACCAAGAGTTTCCGGTTAATCCATTGACATGACCCTCACGTCTGGAGATACCTTTTAGAGGATACTCAATAATCACACTTATGCTGATGGTGTGATCTGACTCTTGAGACAGGAGTCTCAGTTGGAACCTCCTGGTGGATGCATCGAGGTCTTACGATGTCATTTTGGGTATGGATTGGACATCCACAGTTCATACTCAGATTGATTGTATTAGGCAAAAAGGTTTTGGATTATCTACAGCGTGGGTATGGGGTTTTCCATGGTTGGAAAAAAAGGAAACCCAGATAGCACAAGATAGACTCATTACAGGATGGTGAAGCTGATCACTCTTGAGTCAGCCAAACATACCGTTGAGGCAGTAGGAGTTTTTAGTTTTCAGTTCCAAAATAGGATTGACAAATCTTGGAGACATATTTTCAAAAGATGTTTCCAGGATTACCTCCTTGAAGGGAGCGGAACCTCTTCATTGGCTAGGTACTATTAGAAAATTTGACTAGACTTCTCCAATATAGCGGCACCCTTGTCAGCTTTGATATAAATGGGGTATCCTTTCATGTGGACGAAGATGTGTCAACAGAGCTTTTAGGAGCTAAGACAGAGATTGACAAGTAGAACTGTGCTCCCCATGACCTATAGTTAGTAGTAGTGGTCATTGTGCTAATGATGTGGCTACACTACTTGATAGGAGAACGTTTTATAGTCTACTCTGAATACAAGAGTCTCGGGTATATCTTCTCTCAGAAGGAATAGAACCTGATATAGTGGTGTTGTCTTGAGTTCATCATGGACAATGACTTTGAGATTGTATATAATGCTGGGAAGGGGAACATAGTACATATGCACTCAGTAGGAGATCTAGTATATAGATGCTGAGTGAGGCGATAGAGCAGCTGGCCACTTTGGCATATATGCTATGTGGATCGAGATGAAGCATCTTATCTCCAGTCTCTAATAGACACTCCCCCACTCATTCAGTGATTCCTGGAGGCGCAGATTGGGGACATTGAATGTGTGGCTCGACATGCTACGATATCCACAAAACAGGCACCTGGTGGATTTTCTGATAGTGAGGAGCATGTCGTCCTCTTTAGATAGTGTACTATGGTACCGATGGTTCTATGAGTGGAAGTGTTGAAGGAGTTCCATACTTTCTAATTAGCGGTACATCTTGGAGTGGACAAGATGTACCAGGACCTCCGATGTCAGTACTGGTGGCCAAGGATAAAGAAAGAAATGACCGAGTTTGTATCATGATGTCTCACTTGTCAGCAAATGAAGACTGGACAGAGCTGGTAGAAGTCTTTTGTCAACAAGAGACAGAGACCATTGGAGTTCCAGGAGGGGGAAACACATTTTCTTTCGAGTATCTCTTGGTAGGGGCAACATAGATTTGGTCGAGGTGGCATGTGATCACCAAGGTCTATTAGACCATTTCTGATACTTTAGAGGATTGTTGTGGTAGTGTACTTCTTGGCACTACCAACACAGTTTGAGTGGGTGAATTATGTCTTCCAAGTATCCCAGTTGAGGAGATAAATGCATGACCCTTATCAAGTCATCGACCATAGCGAGATAGACTTAGACGATGGGGCGACGTTTACGGAGGTTCGCATAGAGATCTATGATCAACATGAGCGGGGCTTTTTTTGTAGTCGATACCTCTGGTGCGTATTCGTTGGCAGCAGAGGAACCTCCAAGAGAGCACATGAGATTTGTTGGCTTAGATCCGTGCTCGGTACCCCCATTTGATTTCTTAGTCTATGATGTGGCTTTCTAGGATGTAAATTCCTATGGTAGGGAGAATATAATGTCCCAGAAAAAATGTATAATTTAATTTAATTATATGGAATTATTTCGAGACCATGAAATCTGATATCACGCGATTCTGAGGCCCAGAGATCCCAGAATGTTCCGTCGAAGTTTTGATAATATTTAGATAGCAAATGTAAGATGTTTTCTGGAAAATGTGAAACAAATATTTAATGATTTCCTGGAATAAAAATATGAGTGCAACGTAGCATCCATGATGGAATTTTTACCCTAGGTACAACTTATGTTTATTATGCGCATGCCTCCTGTGAGAAAACCTAAAACTGGCATAACCGTAAATAAAATAATTAAAATAATTATTTTATTTTTCAAAGGATTAAAACTCACAAATGGTTACTCAGATTAAAAATATCTGAAAACTACTGAACTCATTATGGTATGCTTTGTTTTGGCAGATAGTAACATTGGGCGGTGCGTTCCACTAGTGAATGTTAGTTTTTGGTAGTAAATAAAATACTTAAGTGGGAATTATTTTATTTTAAAATCCATAACTTTTTATTGATAACTCGGATTGAAAATCAAAGAGTACTGTTAGGTTCATTGGGGCGTGTTTCACGTAGGAATATCCTTACCTCGACCGACGTGGGTGAAGGGGGACTGTTAATAATTCTCCGAACTTTTTTTCATGTACGTTCAGTAAACGCGTGAGCCTCATTTTTAAATATTTGAACCGATGATCAGATTAAAAATATATGGGCTCCATTGAATCTGCATCACCAGGATTTTCTTAAGATAGACTTTACATTTCCTGCAGTAGGTCCAAAGAAAAAGTTATTTTTGGGAATTTTAAAAGTAAATGAAATAAAAAAATATCACAATTTTGTTTCCTTTCCCCAAACAGAAATGTGGTACTATGGGAAAAGTGGCGAGCCAAGCCATTAAATATCTTTACCTTTCAAATAATAAGTAACAGTGTCCTTGGAATTTAGGAAGGCTCTTATTTAATAAACCTTCATAAATTCCACGATCATTACATACGATCCCCCTCTCCTATTTATATAGAGCTTGGGGGAGGAATTGTCATGGCTTTACAAAGTAAAGAAGCTTTGGAAATGTTCCGGGATGCCCAACACATGATGGAAAAAGCCGGTTCCAGGGGGCTGTGATGAGAGACCCCAAATGAAGAACCGAAGAACGTCGATCGAGCGATGTAGATGGAGGCTTTTTGGGGGGACGATGAACGCTGGACCTTCCTCAAACACGGATGATTCCAATGAACTTGAAGTAGGGGTTTTAATCTATTTTGAATTATGACTTAATTGAATTGGTAATTCTTCAAATTCTATATTCATAAAGACGATGGTCAAACTTTCATGTCCATCATCCCACACATAAACCTTTCCCATTCCATTTTATTCTCCACGCATTATTCACTAGTTCTTCAACAATTTTTTTTATTAACGTGTGAAAATCGGTGTTTTTTTTTGAGTGTGATTTATAGATCCAAATCCCTCAACTCAAAAATCCCGAATATGGGATAATTTAATTTTTCAGAATTGGAACTAAGCCGTAGTGGCTCGCAAAAGAAGAAGGTGGTCGACACCTTACCAGGACGTGAGGAAGGAAGGGTGGTGCACATCCGCACCGCCTATGGATGAGGAGACTACGGCGCATCAACCACAACGGTTCAGTGTGGAACCCAAAAAATGGTCGGTCGCACGGTGGATCAGTGACACGTGTCCACACCGTCGGTGGAATAGTGGGGTCGCGACCACTTGGCTGAGGCATAGGCCGAAGGATGGCCGACCTTCCTACCGGCCATGTTGGAGTAGTGGCGTGCGACCATGCCGTTGGGAGGAATATTGTCTGACCATTCCAGACCAGGAGGGACCCCACTTGTGGGTCCCACGTGCACCCCAGCTGAACGGTCTGATGTACTATTCAGAAAAACCGAAAGGGGGCACTCCTCCTTTGGAGCCTGCTCGGGTGGACCACTCGTCCAACGGTCTGTGCCCAATGGGCAGGGCCCAGTGGCTTGGGCTGGGCCGCCCCATCACGGGTCGGGCCGGACTACAACCGAATGGGTCGGGTCAGTCCGACCGGGGTCGAACCTGACCCGGGCCCATCTGGACCAAGTTTTGCCTTTTTGGCCATAACTTCTGATCTGAGCGTCTGATGGATGAACCATCAGTGATGCCGAAATCCTTGGATCAAGACATTCCATTTAGTATACTCAACTTGAGATTTCAAAAATGCTGGTGTTTGGCCGAGTTGGATCGGACCCCGAACCCAACCGGGCCCTCCGAGCAGAAACTTTAATAACATACAAACCGAGCATCCGATTGATGCGCCATTTATTGTGTTGGCTCCCTTTTAATGTAACAAACCTTTGGGTTTCTTTTTCATAGAACATTGGGGCAGTTGAGGTGTGACCTATGGCTTGGGAAGCGGTTATCCCAAGTACGACACATACAAAACCCTGTGACTATCTTAGACTTGATGACTGCTGACCGTTTCGACATGGAGTGACTCAACTGGCCCAGTGGGAAGCGCCTTTGGGTGACATGGTAGACCCACAGTGGGGAGCGCCTTTGTATGACACAGTACACCCATGGTACTCAACCGAATGATTACATTATTAGGCCATGAGTGGGAGCGCCTATGTGTGATGTGGCAGACCCACGGTGGGGAGAACCTCTTTGCGACGCAGTAGACCCACGTTACTCGACATGAGGTGTATCTCAGTAGTCCAAGGTTAGTGAGAAGTTCCTCTGTGTGACACGGAAGGAATATTCAACTCCATAGAGGAGGATTTCTCTAGAATCTGAGGTGTTCGACATTGTTACTGGGGATGTTACTTGTTTCTACCCCTAGAATAATTCCTAGTGTGATTTGTCTTTAACATGTTCTTCTGATTGATGTTATGCTATGTGGTACTTTACATCTGTGGTAATCTACCTTCACGGGGTTATCTTGTGGTATTCTTCCCTCAAGTATGAGATGTGTATATCTTAATATCCTATGAGTATATATGGGCATATATCTAAGTAGAGTTGATATCTTCCTTTTTGGTTTTCCTTTAGGGAGCTTTAGGAGAACAACGAGTTCTTTGGGTCCCTACTGAGTATCGTTATACTCACCCCTGCACGGACTTCGCCCACCCCTTGTTGTCTCTTGTGCAGATGACATACAACTTTGATCGAGGCTGAGAGAGCAAGGACTTGATGGTGCACGGAGGTGGACCTTTCGGTGTGACGTGACGTGGAGGAGATGGAAATACGTAGATTGGTGAAATGGAGATATGTACGTATCCTTAATGTAGGAACTTCAGAGGGTGACTGTATAACTGTTTCCCTTTTTCTTTTATTTGTATTGTATTTCTATTTTTACCGTTATAATTGGGCTTGTATTCTGGCCCCTTTTACATTTAACACTATTTTACTATTGCTGTTCAATTCACTATTCCTTCCTGTCGTGTTCTTGGATAGTGTGTTTTTACATGATTAAATGCAATGCCTTCTAGTTTTAGGGAGTATTTCTTTTGGTGATAGTCTCCAGTCCCTGGCCTATAGAAGGCGGGCTTGGGGAAGTCACGGCACGGGCCCCGTGGGACGGGTCGTGGAATTTATTTTGATAATTTCTCATAAATTATCAGTTGAAAATAATATTTTGATAATTTCTCTAGAATTAGAACAATAAAATTAAATTTTGAATATTTCATATAAATCTTACATTTACAATTTTCATTTTATATTTTTCAATAATTATTCTTATATAAATATATATTTATAATTTTCAAATATTATCCTTTAATAATTATCTTTAGATAATTTCTCACAAATTTACCATTTATAATTAAATTTTGTAATTTTTTTAAATTATTCATTTATAATTATATTTTTATAATTTCACATAAATTATCCCTTTATAATTATATTGTGATAATTATTATTAGAATATCCTTTTAAAATTATGTTTTGATAATTTTAGACAAATTACCCTTTTATAATTTAATTTTGATGATTTTTATTTAATTATCATTTAATAATTATATCTTTATAATTTCTCATAAATTACCTATTATTAAATCCGTGAGGTTATCATCTGATAATATTTATGAAAAAATTATCCACTAAATATCTTACAATTATAGTTTTTTAAATTTGATATTTTAACCATGTGATAAATACCATAGTAATATCCGTTAATAAATTAAATAAAATTATATTTGATAAACTCTTGCAATTATTAATTGATAATTTTTTTAGTTATCACTTTATAATTCTTCATTATAATCCATTTGGAAAATATGTATAATTATAATTATATAACTATAACAATTTATCCTTTGATAAATTGTTTATTATTTTCTATGATAATATTTTTTTGAAGAATATGATTTGAAAATAGTAATTAAAACCATCAATTAAAATGTGAAAAATTGGATTGAAAATACCTCACTGCCTTTGAAAACTAATAATATATTTAGTTTGTTCCTATCTAGGTGAACCCAAAAATTCTAATGAAAAATAAATCTTATTAGTAATGAGAGTAAAATATTTAAAGAATAAATAAACACATAATATTAAATAAGATAGAGGGAGAGAGTGGGTGATGGGGAGAACTGTGAGGTGAAAATTAAATGAGGGGAGGGGAGTTGTGTGAGTCTCTTTAAGAGCCTATAGATTTTCCCCTTTTATCCTTTTTAATATTCAAAATAAGATTAATCATCAAAATTCGTATACTTTCCCAACTTAACATATTTATATTGATTAATTATTCTATACCCAAGACACATTTCACCCCATTAAGTAAAAATTTTCTTCATTATTTTTTTATATCAAAGATACTTAACATAAATCCCTCAATTAATTCATTTAATTATTCTTCTTTAAAACCATTTCCCCCCAAAATATTTCACAACATTCAATTTTAAAATCCATTTTTAAATATATTAACTCATCAATATATTTATATAACTATCCATATATATACAAACCTTTAATATATAGTGATACATATTTTTATTTTTTCATGGGAAAACTATTTTTTGATTTTAAAAATAATAATAATGAAAAAAAGCATTATTTTAATATTAATTACTTCCATTCACTCTCTCCATGATCATTTTATATTAATAGCATTCATTAAATATTGATTAGTTAATAAATTTATATTAATCACACCCTAGCATTTATGTGGGATATGAAATAATATCACTATTATTATCTAACCTCTCAATAACTCTCCCATCTTGAAATATTACTCGATAGTGAAGTGAAAAAAATATATTTAATCACTCCCGTATTTTTTCATTTTTTATATTATGCTAAATAATAATAATAATATGATTTTTATAACCCAAAAGAGGGATCTGATCAAATGTCTGATGGACATGGATGTTATATATTGCATAAGGTAAATCTAGTATTCTGGACCCAATGGTGGTCTCATATTTCTCATATGATGCACAATTTGAGAGATATTAATTTTTTATCAATAAAAAATGGAATAAAAAGTAATTTAATATTAAATATATTTATTGCATTCATTTTTGGAAAAAACCCTACCCATATAAATGTTATGCCCCAGTTTGGGAAAATAATATGTTCCGGACCCAAAATTACACTTTCATTTTTCGTATTATGCCCCAGTTGGGAGATATTTATTTATTTTATGAATAAATATAATTAAATTTATTAAATAATTTATTCACCTATGTGAGACATCCAAATAATTAGTGTTTGAAATGTTATATCCCACGTATGGTAAAAATTGTCTCCACTACCTAAAGGTGGTATCAATTTTATCATATGATGCACCGTTTTGGATTTATTCCATTATTTTTAGTAAATAACTTCCACATAATATAATATATTTAATATTTTTATTCCATCTATGATGAGTTTTTACAAGCCTTAGAATCCTTCACTAACATAGTGTTTGACATAACAAATATTCGTTAGAATATTCCAAAATGTTAACTGGGTTTTAACTATTATATGAATTATTTAAAATTTTATCAATTTCATTTTTATAGAAAAATAATATTTTCTCTTAAAAAAGATATAAATTATAAACATGTGTGTTTTTATTATCATTAAGAAATTTAAGATATTACAATTCTCCCTCTCCAATGACTTCTTATCCTCAAGAAATATCTCTAGTGATATTTATCAAAAAAACCTAGGACACTAAGCTTAAAAGTTTGAATTTTTTCCCCTTGTTTCCTCATATATCTGTCAATGCTACCACAAAATCCAAACAAGTGGTAACATAATTCTTAGAAAACTATCTCTCATCGATCTGTGATCCACACTAGAAGCTCCTCAGAAGTTGAATCCATCCCAAACTCAACTTCCTCACAAACAATACTATGTGAAGTGTTTATATGAACATCTAATGTTGTAACATATTTAACATGTCTTACATAACATGATATCAAGAAGGAAGGTCTATATAAAACACCATTGTAACTACCTGGTAGGTGATCTCAAAGGGTTAAACAACATGATGTTTTGTCTTGCCCTTCTTCCTTAGACATATATTTTCTAATTGAGGTGTCAATAAAAATACAACATGATCTCCCATAGATAACTTCAAGAATCAAATCCTATGGTCTTTATATTATATTTGTCTACTCTATATGGTGATAAATATCATCAAAATTAGATTCACTCCCTCGGTGGAAACCCAAAACAAAAAGGGCCCACAACTACTGCCTCACCTACCACTTGCTGACAACCGATCATCAATAAGGTTTCCTATAAATACCCTTATAATGTGTCATCTAAATAAATGCATGGTCCCTATTACTGAGTGAAATAATTCATAACTAGGTAACCAATCCATGCACCAACAAAATCTAATATGGAATCTCGAATCATATCCTCTGTAATTTGTATAGTTTTCTTAGAATGTCCTTCGGTTTTATGACAGTACTCTATTCTCAATATTTAATGATTCCCTAAGTATTTCCACAAGCCTATCAACAGACCTTTTGTAAAACATTAGCCTCAAACCAGCACCTCTTTATCAAATTTGAGTCCTCTTAAGTAATATATAGTGAAGGCACTTTTGGTCTATATGAGAAACAAATATATCACCAAATAGACATTTTCACCGACACTTAGAAGTGCATAATATGACTAATAGCTTCATGTACGTTAGTTCTACTAAGGGGATCATAGTTGAAAATAACCCTATGATACTTCCTACTCTCTTTTCATCATCACCTCTCCCAAGATGATACGTGACGAAACACAGAACTCTACATAACCAATCCCAATATCATGATATTTTAGTAATGGAGATGTTTTCACTCATCACATTGGATCAATTAAATCCTCTTCACACTGGTCTAACCATTGAAATTTTAATCCCTTCTTTTTCAACACTATTATAAAGGTGATAATAATTTGAAGATTTTTTGTAAAAACTATTAGTAACATCCTTCTTAACACAAAAATCTCAAAATCTAAAACACATGGTGACATGTCCAATACAATACTGCCTCAACCTTCTATATGTCTTCAAATATACCTATATCAGAGTCCACATGTCCTAGGAACATCCCCTCTCCAATCAAGAAGCCATACTTTGATAGATTTTCATAAAGACAGTGTTCTGTATGCATTCTATAGACTACATCTTGGTTCCAAGAATTTATCTCTTGTGTCGATGAGTAGATGTAGAATATTTTTGATGAAAAACATGAAAAAATGTTTGAGGTATGGATGGATGGTCTTATTTATGAGTGTTGTGAACATTACCAGTGCATTCATTTACCCGAATTACATTACAATTTTCTCATACTATTTATACCTCCTCTGAAAAATTGTATTTTGAATATACTCCACTAGAACTCACTACCTATGATATACTAATAAAATATCAATCTTAGACAACCATTGGGCTCCCTATTTTGGATTGAAAAGAACATTTCATGAGGGAAATGGATATCAGTTCTCAAACAACACCTACATGAGCCTCCGAAAAACAACATATAAACTAATACTAATATTAGAGGTTTTGGGAAACAACATAGCTAAAACCTATGGGGAAGTAATATGATTAATGGATCCCTTAGTCTTTATTTTTTACATTAGAATATTGAGATCCTTCAACTCAGTTAGCACAATATGATATGGGGTATTGAAATGTATATGCACCCAAAATAAGATAATTTTATCTTAAGCCACTGATCCTTTAGATTTTCTACTATGTTAAATATCATAAAAAATTTAAACACATTACTGAATATCCTAAGGACCTCTAGTTACATGGATATATAATAAATGTTGTAGTGGGTGATTATTTGACCATAGTTATGAATTATTAAACCTAAAACATTAAAGAAAATGACTTTTGTTGAAGTATACATATTACATATACCAAATAGCATGTGTGGGGGAAATATAAACTTCATTCTCCAATAGTTCATGTGGTAATGTTAGCTCCTCCTCCCTTTAGGAAGTATTTCATCTTGCTTACAATGTGGTTACATAAACTACATTAAGTAAACATCTTATATAACATGAAATAAGTGAAAAAAAAAAGAACAGATTTAGTTGGATAAAATATAATTAGTATATGGTATTACACAATGTTTATCTTTACCAATCTATGTGATAAACCAAGATTATCCTATGACACTACCCATAACAAAAAATATACCCATTCTAGCACTAAAACTTGTGTCGATCCTGAAAGGTTAGTCACATTCATCACATATTTACTAACATAACATGAGGATTAGTTCAACTAATTAATTCTGATAAATATATACCAGAAAACATCACAACACATTTATATCATAGAAGAAAAAATATCTCTAAGAGATAGCCAAAAATTACACCATTTAATTAGTGAACTACTATATATAAAATATACTTATATATTTGGCATGTGAACCAATTTTCATAGTCATGATGCATAAATGATCCCAAAATCTCAAAACTCACATTTAGACATATTGTGGATCACAAAAGGTGAATTTAGTAAACGATAAAAATAAAACATAATTTTCCATTAATGATAACTAAAAAGAATATTATGCAGTGCAACAAGGCATATAATAGTTCCTCTACCTGAGTCCCAATTTCATATCTCTTATCTAACCTGCCCAAAATTGGGATAAGAGAAGAAATTAGTTCGTGATTCAACATGGTATAATACTATTTTGTAACATCCCAACATGAACCACTAGGCTGAGCTGGGTGTCATGAGACATCATTCACACCACCACGTATGAAAGAGGATTTAGACTAGTGGTGATGGTCTCAAGTGGAACCATGGGGAGGGTATACCCACCATGTCATGTCATTGTGTAGGTAAATATAAAATAATAACTATAAAAATATACTAAATAATCATTGTAAACATATAATAAAGTAAATATGACAAACATCTAATACAAATAAAGCATCTCATGTTAGTGGAAAGGATTTAAAAGACAAATAAATCAAATAAAGAAAATAAAAATTAGAATATCATATAGAGTCTATCATGGTCTACTATTGTATCAACACACCTTGGGCCTAGGTAACCACTACAGGTCCCTTACCCATCACTATATCTCTCATGAAATATACAAGAACATCAAAACACCCATGTAGGGAGTGAATAAAAGACTCAGTAGGACACCCACATCGTATCTTAATCATAATGTTCTCAAATCTCACATTTTATTCTATAATATTGATAAATGTGTAATAGTAATAAACATACAATTCAAATATGAGCAGTTTTGTACTTACCAATCCATCACAAACCCTTGACCATACTAGCATTGGTTTCATGATGGAAATGTTCTGTATTTTCATAAGTATACATAAAATTCAAAAAAAAAAATAGATTCACTAGAAATACAAAAGGAATCAAGTAAAAACAACCTACATATATTCCACAAGGTATCGAGTAATACTTATAATTTTCAAGCCATCGAGAATCAAAATATTCCATAAATCTACAATGAAAAATATACCACTCAAAATCCAAAAATAATTAGGTGTTTTCCATCTAAATAGAATTCATAAGGCATAGAGTCGATACATGGGTCAAGGTTATCATCTTGTTCCATCATTATCTCCTCTCGTCATGTGCCCACCCTAAGTGGAGTAATCATACTGTGATGACCACCTATCAAGAATACATACAGTAATCTTATATATGTAAAAATAAAACTTCGATGAAAGAAAATTATAAGGCCCCACCTTCAAAAATTTTATAATCCTATGTTACGTAAATAAATCAACACTGACGATATCTTCAGCTTTAGAGTTTTAGATAATTAGGCCATGAATATTACATTACATCTCAAAAGATTACAAAATAGACACTTCTACTGTATCCATTTTTTTACAATAAAAAAAATACTTAAATTAAACATGAATTCTATAACTAATATAAATCTTCATAAAGTATTCCATTACCTAAACCTTCATTATACCCTATGAATAACATTTCAAAAATATGGTATGAGCATAAAAAGCCGAGTATGGGTTAAAAAACAAGGAAAGAAACCAGTAGTCCATCAAAACATACAAATTAATGAAAACATACTTTTCAATCAAAAATAATAATCACTTTGAAATACCTCAAAAAAATTAAAATATTTATGAAGAACACATTGAAATAATAAATCATAAAGGTAACATGTGGCATCTTTATCGTACATACATTTAAGCTTTGAAATCTACACAAGGACTTATGTTTGGAATACCCATCATATTATATTCCTTAATTATCTTAGGAGAAACATTAACATTTACCTCTTTCAAGATATCCAATGAATTTGAGAGTTATATCAGGCTCAACCACCCTAGGATTATCATGGAGCCACCCATTTACATAAACAACTCCCAACAACCATAACATAATCATAACCCATAACTTAAGCATAAATGAAAGATAACCTTATCCACATTGAAATAAAAATATATAAGCTCAATATATTGTCATAATCAATCCATTCCCAAAACCATATTCAATACCAAAATATGTAAAAAGTGTTTATGGTATTTATTTTCCATTTAAAAACATTATATCTTATTAAAGAATCCAAATATCAAATAATGATCGCAGTGATGAAAACAACTTTCTCACCACGTACGTTAAAAAGAATCATTCCCTTGGACGTTTAGTAAAACAATTCGTATAAAAAGGATCATTTTGAATGAAATTAAAAGTCAAATAAATATATACACAGTACAAAGGAAATTTAGTTATAAATCAATTTATGCCTCAATGAAAGGATTTTGATACGAAGTCCCTTACGAAAATTTCGCATCCTAATGACGTCACTTAAAAATTTAGAAAATGAGTTTATGAGAGAAAAAATGGTATATCATGACATAGAAATAAAATTTATAGCAATAAGGATATATAAGAAAATATCTCAACATAATATAATGGACGTTAAAATAAATTACATAAAATAAGTCTTTGACTAAAAGAAGTGGGTGAAAGGTCCCCTTACCTTGAGTCTCACTTGTCTTGTTCCATCCTTATCTCCCGGAATAATAAATTTCCGTTAATTTGACTTTGATAAGAACAATTTTAAAGTTTATTACTCCTTTAATATCACTTATTAACATTATATAACAATTATATAATTATTCAGGTTCATATAATTCATTTTTTTCGATGTTCAGAACTTGAGTAAAAAATGAACATGTTATAATTATAAATTGTCCTTGTGGACTAAAGTGAATTATCTACAGAATCGTATTCATGATTTAAATATAATATATATATATATTATATGTATTTATATCCAGTATATATGTATTTTAGAATAGTCTATAACATTTGAATATATGAAAATGAAATGCATCGTTCGTGGAGATGGTAAGTCCAACATACGGATGAACACTACTTTCATTTACTTTTCATTTTTAATATAACGATAACTAAATAATAAATGGATATATTATAATTCTAGGATATTATATATGTTATATATGTTATATAATTTAATTAATTATATCCTTTATACGTTCCTTGTATATCCGGAGTGAGTAATATCACTTTGAGGGGGAGATTTTCCGCACTTCCCCAAATGAAATTATCTTATTTACGTGTTTTGAAAATCATAAAAGTATGTTGTAAATGAAAACTAATAAATATTAGATACAATATAAATATAAAATATACAATATATATATTTCCATAATAAAATAAGTATGAGAGGTGGAATGAGATAATTGAACAATCATCGTTTTGTGAGATAGTAGTTCGTTGTCCACAGAAACAGTATGTTATATATCTATTAGATGGAGGTATGTGTAAGTTTTGTTCGAATAATTCCCATAAATATACAATTATATTTAATATTCTAGGTTTTTTATAAAATAATAGAATAAAGAGATTTTATGGGGTTGGAGATGGAAAATAAGTGGAAGAAGCCTAAGAGAAGACATTACCTTAACGAGATAACTCCGTTTGATTTATACTAAAAAGAAGTCTTAAATATCATTCTAACCAAGGTATAACTTATAGGAAGATGATAGGGATGATGGGATCGTATTTGGTCAGAGTTTTGTTAAGCCAATGGGGATTTAGAGATGTGAGTAAGGGTTAGAGGTGGAGCAATTTTATTAGTGGGAGGAGTGGTACTTAAAGAATATCTTGAAATATTATTTTATTATAAATTATAATTTGATTATAAATGAGTTACAATTTAGTTAGTTCAATGATAAGATTAATATAAGTCGAAATAAAATTAGCCAATAATAATTATATAGGTTTTGGAAATTTTTTAATCCTTTTATTTTTTATTTAACCCATTTTTACTCTTACTATTTTATCAACATTTTAACACTATGAGAATCAAATTAGTTACCAAAAAATGACAAATATCAAATTAATGAGTCAGTTTTAAAGTGGTATACTAATGATAACTATTTACCAAAATCATATATTTTTTGTAATATTATAACATATAATTAAATATTTTATATTTGAAAATATGAATTTTGTTAATTTTGACACTATTAATATCATGAATTTTTTAAAAATATATAACAACATGATTACTTCAAAACTATTTCATTAGGAAAATTATAACATGAAAATATCATCTGAAAAATTCTTTGATGACATCAAAATAATAAAATTACATTTATTTAAACATTTATAATATCATTTATATTAATTCTATATTAATTAAGAAATCACTGCATCAACATTATGTCGTAATTAAATTTATTCATATAAAGCCTAATATTTATCTATAAAATTCCATGATGATGAAAATATTTATATATTTCAAATTAATATTTATACTCAAAGATATCACTTATAATACGCCGTATATAAATTTATGTACTAAATGATATTTATTATGGTAATATTTTCCTTAACATTAAATTAAAAGAAATTACATGTCATTTTCACACACAAGTGGCATCATGTGGTCCCAAAATAGACCCAACAATTTCCATGGTCATTCATATCTCATCCAATTGAGTATTGAAATGTGTTAGAGCAATTTAATGTTATTATAATATTATATATTTACCATTATTTACTAGATTTACCCTTTAACCATGGTAAATAAAATATTTATAGAAGTCACTATTCATAGTGTCTAAAAATAGAAAAATATTTAAAGAATTTGGACCTCCTTATTAAAAACATTGAATCCATTTATCCAAATTCAAATCACAAAATTTACATAAAATAATATAAAATTAATTCTTGTCGCCAAAACCAAAAATCATGTTTTTAAGAAGTAAAAATAACCTAGAGATTAACATGCTTTTAAGACCAATATGAATGTTACACAACTTCCATCACCAAATTTGGATTAAATAATAACATTATAATCCAATTACACTTTTAAAAAATAAAATTACAATCATACTATATAAATATATTAGATTAAAATGCAATTTTGAATTGAAATTTAGTATTTTTCACTATTAATTATAAAATGAACATAAGCAGAAAAATATCATACTTTCATCCAAAGTAAAATTTAACGTTTCCATATAAATAATAAGTTTAATTGGTCAAATAAATCATATAATGGTGTAAAACTATATTTAAATAGTGTTCACCGTCAAAAGGAAGTAAAATGACCTTATAATAATATTATAGTTTTTCGTGCATAAAATTAGATTCATTCTTATTTTAAGCCTATAAAATTAGATTCATTCTTATTTTAAGCCTATAAAATTAGTTTTTCGTGGAATTTACTATAATTTAAAATAATAGCTTTATTATATTATTTTTTTGGAATACCTCAAAGTTGTGTGCAACGTAAGATTTCAAAGAAACATATTGTTGCGTGGTGAGTACGCTATTGTAAATAGATTCTTCTTTATAATAAAATTAATATATTATAAATAAATATTAATAGATATGAAAATTTCTTGTATTATAAATACCTAGGTCGTTACATCCTTCCCTCCTTTTGGTAATTGTGTCCTTGCAATTTTAAAATTGGTCGTGGAAACTTCATTGAAAATCCCATTTCTGAAAAGGTGTCAACAAAACTATCACACTAAAAGAAATAAAGATAAGTGAAAAGATCACCCATGATAACCCATACTAGTATTACATGAAAACATGGAGATGTAGGAGAAACTAAGTGTCATGTTCTGTTGAAGAGTGATAAAAAACCTGATAAGGATAAAGTTAACAACCAAAAAACCACAAACTTGTGATAGGTTAAATAGTCTTTAATTCCCCAATATGAAAAGTAAATGGACAATGTTTTTTGGGATTAATTCCTATTTCATAAATTTAGAGAATTTATTTATGAGATTTAATAAGAACATAAAAAAATATACTTACTTTTCAAGTAGAGTTTCATCTTTTAAAAAGATTCAACCAAAAACTCATCTTTACTCCAAGCGATGAGTATTCAGGATGACTTGGTCACACCTAAAGCACCCGAATCAACATCAAGAGAATAAAATTATCCAAAAACGATGAACCATATATTTCCCCTTTCATTAAATTTTAACCAAATCTAAAAGGGTTAGTACAATATAGGATAATCCCCAAAGAGGAAAATCTTTTATAAGAAATAAATATTACACTTATTCTCCAAAATTGAAAAATCAATACCCAATGCTTAAAAAAGACACCACCAATACAAAATTATCCTTAAAAATATTCCCAATAATCCAAACTATGTATGAATCCCAAAATTCCATAGGATTTGATCACATAGTCATCCAAAAAATTCATCACATTTATCTTCAAATAACATTATCTACTCTTAAAGTTTCATACTAAAAAGTATTTAACCTAATAAAATACACTCCCAGATTGGTTAATCATTTCCATTAATAACCAGAATCACTATATGTCTATAATAAAAACATATATTCTTACAAAATAAAATTCTACCACTACTCCTCAAATGATATCCCAAAGAATTCCATTTTCTTGAGTCATATAGTATTCCCAAAAGAGAAAACATCTTCCAAAAAAAAGTCTATCATTGAATCACCTAATCATTTTCGTATACAAAGGATAACTATTTTATAAAACATAATATCTGAAATCAACAAATTCTTGATCAATAAAATCATTTAACTAAAAACAATTACTCATAATAACTTGCGGCTTCACATGGGCCATTGGTAGGCGATGCGCCTATGTCGCCCATCAGTTGTGGGTTTGATTCTTTCCGCCTTTCCATTCGTGTTGGGTTGTCACCCAACATTAATGTTGTCCCTTTTTTTAAAACAAAAAAATAAATATATCAGGATTTATCCCCAATGGTTGTATTATTCCTCTCATTTTCATCCTAACTCATAATGATCACAATATCTTAATTCATGAATTCTTATATATATTAACATTTTTAACCTCCAAAATATAACACCATTTCCAAATAAAGAACATCGTACTTTGATCATGGTGTCCACCTGGTTTCATAATCCTCTTGCTCACATAGATATATGGTCCATGAATTTAAATAATTATGTAGAGATCCTTCAAAATAATCTTCTTTCTTTATACATATACACCTCATAAAACATGGGTAATATTAGTTTTCACTGAAAAATTGATTCATAAAATTATCATGTATGACATATAATTTCCAAACATCCAATAAAATATGATTTTTATTAAATTTTCAAACTGATATTATGTTGAAACATTCAATCAATAGTCTTTTTAAAATTCCACATGTATGTGCTAAAAGACTATAATATAAAAGAAAATATAAATAGTTGGTGCTAGTGTCTCATTATTCAGTACCTTTTTCAAAATCATAATATGCTACAAAATCATGTGGTAAAGTATAATATTTAAAAATGACTCCATAATATTTACCTTTATTGAAAATATGAGATTATTGAGAAAGTGGGAATTGATAAAATACAACCCATGATCCATGATTGTATCGAGGTATAGAAGAGGTGTTTGATATCTCAAACAATTGATTTCAAGTGAGTTATATGTTAGAAAATGATTCAGAATCATCTGGAAATGTCTTTTCAATAATAACTACATGAGAGTCCCCACAAAGATATAGAAATGTTGTTAGGGATCCCCCACCTTCCATTTGTAAAACACATTCCTTGACCTGAAAAAGATACAAAATAAGTATTTAACTTAAAGAGTAGACATAGTAACTAACCATGTGTCTACGAAAAAATCATAATCCCTAATGTTGTCTAAACCAAACTCTGATACGAACTGTAAGGACCCATATTTAAACATTACATAATAGTGAGTTAAGTCAAGAATTAGACATTAAGAATCATTTTGGGTTTAGTGTTTTAAATAATCATTCGTTAAATATTATATAACAACTCAAAAGATTATATAGTAGACACTTCTACTATATCCAATTTTTTTACAATAATAAAACTACTTAAATAAAAAAATATTTTTTTGATATAAATATTCATGAATTATTTCATTCCCCTAAACATCATTATACCCTATGAAATAAATTTTAAAAACTAATTTAGAGTATAAAAATACATGCAAGGGTTATAATACAAAGAAATAAAACATTAGTCCATCAATACATAAGATAAATGAAAACAGACATTTCAATCATAAAACATAATCAATTTAACATTCCACAAAAAAATAATAAGATTTATTGACAACACATAGAAATCATAAATCATAAAGGTAAAATGTGGCTTCCATATCATATTTACATTATATCTTTCACAACTATATTTGGAGTTACATTTATAATACCCATCACAGTATATTCAATGAATCTCTTAGGAGAAACATTAACGTTTACCTACATTGCATTACCCAATGCATTAGATATATATCTTAGGATCAACCACACTATGTTTATCATGGAACCACCCATATACATAATCAATACCCAAGTACTATAACATAATTATAACAAATAACACAAGCATAATAGAAAGATAACAATTCCATATTGCAATCATAATATATCAAACCAATATACTGACATAATAAATCTATTCACAAAAATATTTTCAACATCAAAATACATAAATAGAGAATATTGTATTTATTTTCATTCTAAAAACATTACAGATTATTAAGGAATCCAAATATCAAATAATGCCCGTGGAGGCAGAAAGGACGTTATCACTGCGTACGTTAAAAAGAAACATTTCCTTTGACGTTTAGTAAGACACTTCACCGAATAAATATTTATTTTGATTAAAAATAAAATTCAATTGGGATTATACACCATATAAAATTAATTTATTTATATATCAGAATATTCCTCAATGAAATGATATTGAGACGAAGTGCCTTACCAAAATTTGGCAACCTAACGACGTCACATAAAATTCAGAAAATGAGTTGATGAGTGAAAAAACAGTATCTCATAACATGGACATAAAATGTATAAGAATAAGGATATATTAGAACAGATCCCAACATTAGAGAATTTAAATTAAAATAAAAAACATAAAATAATTGTTTAACTAAAAGAAGAGGGTGAAAGGTTCCCTTACCTCATTTCTGACTTGTCTTGTTCGTTATTTATCACCCATAATAATAAACATAAGTTAAATAGACTTGATTCCTAACCTTATTCAAGTATATTATTCCTTTTATATCACATATCAACTTTTTATTACTATCATATAATTATTCATGTTCATATCAGTCTTTTTTGTTTATGTTTAGAAATTGAGTAAAAATGACCTTGTTATAAATATAAATTATCAATGTGGTCAGAAGTCCATTTTCTCCATAAATTTATTAATGATTTAAATATAATATATATCTAGTATATAATTATATAGATCTAGTATGTATTTATTTTATAATATTCCATAACATTTGGATATGTAATAATTAAATGCATCATTCATTGAGACGGTAAGCCGTACGTACGCATTAACGCTACTTTCATTTCTTCTTAATTTTTAAAGGAATGAAAACCTAATGATAAATAGATATATTATAATTAAATTATAATATCAATGATATATATGTATCATAAGTTCATTAATTCCATCCTTTATATGTTCCATGGATTGCATGAATGAGTTATATATCTTTAAGGAGGCGGTAGTCATGACATCCTCAAAACAAATTCGTATTTACACGTTATAGAAAGAATAAATCATTTCTATAAATAAAAAATACATAATAATAGGGAAAATATAAATACTACATATATCATATATAAATATAGTTCCATCATAATGGCCACCATGAGATGTGGTAGGAGATAATTGAACAATCCTCGTTTAGAGAGGCAGTAGTTCGACGTCCTCAAAAATAGTATGTTTTAAATACATTAGATGGAGGTGTGTGTAAGTTTAGTTTTAATAAATATCCTAAAAAATCCTTTTATATTCGAGAAAATGGTTTTTTATAAAATAATGGAATAATGAGAGTTAAATGGTTTGGATAAGGAAACTAAACAGATGAAGCTTGAGAGAATACATTACCCTAAATCATGTAAATCCATTTGCATTAATTTAAAAGGCCTTCTTTAATTGCATTATGCCCAATGTAAGGATTCTAGGAGAAATAGATGGATTTTGTGAGATTATTTGGGAAGATGATTTATGATCCAATGGGGTTTTAGAGGAGTGATTAAGGGACAGAGGTTGTGACATTTTTTAATAGAGAGGAGAGGCACTTAAGGAATATCTAGAAATTTTATTTTTTTATAAATTAAATTTTGATTATAATGAAGTAAAACATCCTTTAGTACCACGATAAGATGAATATAAGTCGAAATAAAATTATCCAATAATAATTTTTCAGGTTTGGGATATTTTTCAATTCTTATCTTATTTATTTAACACTTTTTTATTCTTTCCGTTTTATCAATCATTTAACACTTTAAGAATCCAAATAGTTACCCCGAAATAAAAAATATCCAATTAAAAAGTCAATTATAAATTTTTTGACTTATGAAAACTATTTATCTGAATCATATATTTTTTATAATTTTATAATATTTAAAACATCTTTTATATTTTAAAAATGATTTATGAAAATTAAGACACTATTATATATCCGTCTTTTTTAAAAATACATAACAACTTGAGTACTGCTAAAAACCCTAATTAATACAATGATAACATGTATCTATAATAAAATAAATTTGTATATGACATAAACATAACAATATTTGATTCAATTTAACATTTATAATAATGTTTATTGGAATCCTTTATTAATGAAGCAATCACTGCATCACCATTGTGTCATAATTAAATTTATTTAATTAATGTCTAAAAATTATAAATAAAATAAAATGATATAGGAAATAATTTTATCTTTAAATTTAATTTTTACAGTTGATTATTTAACATATATAACCGTATATACATTTTTTTAACAAAAAGATAATTTTTTAGGCTATATTTTCCTTAACATTAAATTAAAAGTAATTAAATGTAATTTTCACACACAAGTGGCTCAATTGGGTCCTAAAATAGACCCAAGGATGAAAGTGGCCGGAAATACATCATCCAATAGGGTTATTACATGTGTTAAGGTAAATTAATTTTATTATTATATTATTTTGTTACCCTTATTTATCAGATTTACCTTTTAACCATGAAAAAATAAAATATTACTAATGTTTCTACTCATAATGTCTAAAAAGAAAAGTTACATATTGCACAATTTGGATCTCATGATTCCAAATATAAAATCCATTTTTCCATATTCAAAACATATATTTTTCAGAAAATAATTTAAATTTTATTCTCGTTGTCAAAACCAAAAAGCATGTTTTTAAGAAATAAAAAACGACCAAAATATAGACATGCGTTTATGTCCAATTTCAATGTAAAATAACATAAAACGACTAATATTATATTAAATGATAAAAATATCATTCAATTAAACTTTAATTCCCTTTAAAATTTTAATATAACTATATAAATAAATTAGATTAAATGGCAGTTTGGAATTGAAGTTCACTATTTTTCACTATTCATTTAAAAATAAACATTATTTCCAAAATACCAAAATTTCATCCATAGTAACATTTGATATTACGCAACTAATGAAGATGTTTATTTTTTTTAGTCAAAACATATAATGTTTTGAAAAAAAATTTAAAATGTGTTCACCATTAAAAGGATCTAAAAAAAAAATTTAAAAATACTACAGTTTGTCATGCATAAAATCAGATTTATTCTTCATTAAAGCCTCTAAAATTTATTGGATAAGTGTAATGAAATTTAATAATCATATTGTAATTAGTTATGTTCATTCCCACCAATAAAACATCTATGCGTTAAAAATAATTTGAAATAATAATATTATTATATTATTGTTTTTGGTATAACTCAAAGTTGTGTGAAACGTAAGATTTAAAAAAACATGTTGTTGCGTGTTGAGTAAAATATTGGAAAATGTGTACTATTTAAAATAAAATTAATATATTATTCTATAAATACCTGGGTCAGTAGAATAAAAACCATATAATACATCCTCATAAGTATAAAATCATCATATACATCAACATGTGAATCATACACCATCACTAAGTCAAGCTATCATAACAATCTCATGGAAGCAATCATTCCATATCAAGGGAAACACAGATATATATAAATATAACATCATAATATTTTACAAAACACACCAATATATTTGATCAACATCAACCATGAATAATAATACAAAACGTGCTCATGGAACCAAGTGTCACATAGGGTTCTCTGGGAGACACCCACACCCACATGTGATCATAATCAAGCACGGTCAACAAATATTTCTATGTGTAAATCATATTTGTGAGTCATGAGTATCAAAGACCAAAATAGTAAAGAAACATCCTACCTAATACATCATTATCTTATAAAGGCGGTTATAAACTTGTCAAATACAACGCATTATGGATTTACAATCGATACATTGACAACCGAGGTTCACCAAGGGTTCTTAAAACCCAATAAACTAATTTAACCTCAAAAATAAATGAAATATCAAATATGATGACAATTTAACTCTCATTGATATTTTTAATTATAGCATTTCATAATTATCTTTTGATATTTTATCATAAATTAACCATTTTTAATTATATTTTTATAATTTATATTAAATTATATAATTTAAATTATATTTTGATAATTTTTCAAAAATTATACATATATAATTATTTTTGGATAATATCTCATCAATTATCCTTTTATAATTATATTTTTATAATTTTATTAAATTATCCTTTCATAATATTTATTTTCAATTTCATCAAAATTATACTTTTATAATTATATTTTGATATTTTTTACTAAATTATACAGTTAATATTAATTTGTGATAATTTCCCAAAATTTAACCTCTTATAATTATATTTTGATAATTTATCTTAAATTATCATTTAATAATATCTCCAGATAATATATCCTAATTTTTTTTATTAAAAATACTAGTGTTTATTATATGATAATTTTTATTCCATATATTAAACTTTCATAATCTATAAATTATATTTTTATAAATTGGACAATTTTCCACATGATATTTACCTTTTAATTATGTTTTAATAAATATTGTGATGTTATCTTCGATAAACTCATGCTATTTTACTTTGATAATTCGTTGAAATTATTTTATGATAAATCATCATTAATATCCTTCTACAATTTATAATATTACCTTTTTATCATTATAATAATTCACCATTTGATAAATATATCGATATTATCCATGATAATAATTTCTTTAATTAATATAATTTGATAATATTAATTAAATAATATATTAAAAATGAAAAATATCATATTGAAAACCCATAACTTCCTTATAAAAAATAGAGTATTTAGCTTATTATCATTAAGAAAAACCCAAAGGTAGTGACTATGCGTCATTCCAATAAATAATGGGCAAGTTAATGAAGATAAAAGTTTGAAAAAAATATAAAAAATCATAATATATAGAGATAGGGAGAGAGTGGTAGAGGGAGTGAGGCATGAGGGGAAAATGATATCTAGGAGGAGGGTAGAATGAGGATAATTAATCACCTTCACCTATTCCCATTTTATCATTTTCATATATACAAATCATCGTCACTCAACCCATTCCTTACACATTTCCCATTTAAGATTCCTCTATTAATTCATTTTTTACTATCAACCCCTCTTTCACCCCAAAAATTAATATTATTAAGCTTTATTTTTTTTCTATATAATCTATTTAACATAGATCCCACATTTAGTTATATTTATTTATGCTTCTTTAAAACAATGTTCCCCTAAATCATTTCAAGGGTTTCATTTTTAAAATACTTTTTAAATATATTGAATCATTAACTAATATATATATATATACATAATCATATGTATATATAAATATATATTTTATATATATTTATATATATTTTAGTTTCATCATAGGAAAACTATTTTCACATTTTAATAATAATATTAATAATGACCAGAAATTTTATTTTCTTATTAATGTCTTCCATTCAATGTGACCCTTAACATTTAAAATTAATAACTTCCATTAAATACTGAGTAGATTAAAATTTTATTTTAATCACAATATTTTATTAATGTGTGATAGGTAATAATATCACTATAATTATATAACATCTGAATAATTCACCAATTGTGAAACAACGCTAAACAATTAATAAAAAAATAAAAAATAATTAATTACAACTGTATTTTTCAAATTATTTCAATGACAGAAATAATAATAATAATAAAATTATTAATACAATGTATTTTGATCTTACCAAATATTCGATGCACATGAATGTTATTCGTTTCATCAGGTAAACCACATGTTCTAGACCTAAAAAAGGCTCACATTCCTCGTACAATGCTCCCTCTGGTAGATATTAATTATTTATTATTTGAAAAAATATTCTAAATAAGTAATTAAATTTTTAAAGGGTTTTCTCACGTGTGATGTTGAAAAAATCCTGAACCCCATAAATGTTCTTACCCTATTAGGATAAACCATAAGTTTCAGACACAATTATGGTCTTAGATATCTCAAATGATGTTTAGTTTAGGTGAACATTAATTATTTCCAAAAATAATATTATAAAATTTATAAAATAATTTATTCTCATGAGTGATGCATCCAAAATTATTAGGCAACATAATTTTATACCCTACTCAATGAAAAAATACATCCTTAACCTAACCGTCATTTCTGTTTTCTCATACAAACCCACTATTTTGGATTTCTTAAATTATTTTTAATAGATCACATTGAATAATATATAATGTTTAATATTTTTATTCCATATACACTGAGGCTTTACATCCATCAGAATATCTCGCTAACATAACGTTTGACTCTGAAAATATTCCATAAAATATTCCAAGGAGATAACTGCGAATTTACCCTTATGTAGTATGTTTACAACATTTATTAAGTGTGTTTTATGGAAAAAATATATTTTCACATGAAAAAACTAACAAACTTCCAACAAGATGTTTTTTAGAAAGGCGAGGGCCAATGCACAATTTATTAAATCAAAAAACTAGCGTACAAGATGACTGAAGCAGTTCATTCAACAAAAGTCACTAGACCTCATCACGAGGGACCAATTATTTTCGTATCTTATCAGCAATTTGTAGTTCAATAATTTAACTTTAAGGTTTATGGGAACTATGTAAGTTGGTGCACTAAACCACAGGTCCTTGAGGATAATCATCATTGGTGAAAACAAAATCAAAAGGATAAATGGAATGTTAATTCTAAAAAAATTGTTGAAGTGGAGTAGAAATCAATGTCATACAAGGTAAGAATTCTATTAACTTGTGAGTGGAAAACGTTTTATTTTATTATGGTTCAATAAAATTCATTATATCCTATTAAATTTACATTTCTATTTATTAAAATCCCTGATACCTTGAAGTTGAGATATCTTTAAAATCACATTATTTTTCAATATTTTAAAACCAAGTATTAAAAGATTCTCTTGTCTAGGTATGTGGGATGATTATTCTATGAAGTCATGTAATCCTCATCACAGTGTAATTTTATACTCTAATGGGCATGGATTGGATCTCGTTATATAGATCACACTTCAACTATTATGAAAAATAAACATATTTTCAAAATTTGAACAATCTATGCTCCTCTAAAAATGAAAGGAATATCATGAATATTTGATTGAAATTAATTCAAGGGTTTGGGTGTTGATAAAAAATGAATGAAAATACTCACTCAATGTGTTGATTCCATATAATTTATCTAACTCGAAGAAAACCCCATTGAAAGAAACTATAATGTTGTATTTCTTATATAATTACCTAAATTTTTGTCAAATTATGAGGTATTGTTCCCAATATAACTTATCCATGGTGTCAATGCTATTTATAAAAACCCCTATATGATGGTCTAGATCTAAATAGAGGAGTTAAATAAGTATCTACAAAATAATTTTCACAAATTTTTCATGCGCCCTAGTGCATCAGTGGCCTTTTTCATGAAGAAGTATTTGTCAATGTGGTTTTTTGTTAATTAAATGAAGATAAATGTTCACTATGAAGAGAATTATCATCATTCATGGATTGATGGCTTGTTTGATCAAATAAAAAAAGATCAGTTATTATCTTAGGTGGATATTCATTTTGGATATCATCAACTAAAGGTGTAGAGGGGTGATATTCGAGATACGACTTACTTAAAATTTTAGACACTATGCATTCAACGTTACTTCCATAGGAATTACAAATACGCCTATTATATTCATGGATTTTAGGAATAATTCCTTTATATAATAAATTGGAAAAATTTTATTTTTTATTAACACAATTATAATTTTCTCCATCAGAAAGGAGGAAAACAAGTGTGTATAAGGATTTTTTAGCAACATTAAGGAAAGATAAATTGTATTCTATATTTATAAAGAGTAACTTTTGGATGCATAAAGACACATTATTGGGTCACTTAGTCTCATATAAGGTAATTTATATGTTCCCTTCATAGAAAGTGGAAATTGAGGAATGACCCAAACCTACTAGCGTTAGGGAAATTCATAGTTGCTCAGGATTGGAATGGTACTACTGATGTTTTGTGAGAATGTTCTCATGATTTTCAATCACACTAACTATGTTAACATGAAATTTGGTCAAGTATGGATCAATAGAAGAATGCAGGGTGATATTTAGGGATCTTATGTAAAGGAAAAAATCATATATACTCACATATCCATCAAGTGGAGAAGTGTTTATGATATACAGTGATGATTCAAAGAAAGTATTTTTCTAAATACTCATTCAGAATGAAAACGTGATTGTATATGACATGATTTAGTTTATGATCCATGAGATAACCCACCCAACACATGATATGGAGTTGGTAGTTATAATATTTTCCTTTAATATTAATTAGTAATATCTCTATGTTGATACGTGTTACAAATAAACTAAAAACAAGAATATAAAGTATATATTAACATAGAAGAAGCAAAAAATGATTTAATTAATATGGTTAGAGATAATCAAGGTCCATGATTTATCTATTCACTACCATTAGAAATATGTAAAAAAGGTATATTATTATCAAAATATAAAATAGCCTTATAATTTATCCATGATGTGGATTGAGATAGACTATATATTCAGGGATATGTGAGGGACAGATTTGGAAATTATAATTTCATGGGATAAACCATACCTTTTCAAAATTATTTTCCAACCATCTATCAAAGAGAATATCGTAGTGGAAAATGTTATAGTCTGGAGATACAAAATAAGGTGAAATAATTAAAGGAATATAATATATATTAGTAAAAATCAATTATGATGGTGTGATTTGGTTTGGAACTAGGTTTTGTGTTTCTTCATAACTATAAATGGGAATTTGTTAGATATTGTTCACAGATCACATTTATCTATTTGTCTTGGATGTACTATGATGTATCATGATCCTAAAGAAAACATCTAGTGGGACCAGATGAAGAATGAGACTGTAGTTTATATATCATGGTCATTAGTATGTCATTATGTTTAACTATAGTTATATAATTTCAATTGGAAGATACGTCCATTACTTATACCCATGTGGAAGTGGGATAATTTCAACATGTTCTATTTAACTACTCGCCCATATACATCCTAATGAAACAATTCAATATAGATTTTGGTAGATTGACCAAAAAATACTACCCACATCATCTTAAATCTATTCAATTTCACAGTCGATAAAATTTTCTATGATATATATAAATGAAGTTTTGAGGCTACATATGTATCCACATTCGATCATTTCAGATCATGATCTATGTTTCACCACTAAATTTGAGAGAATTATTATACATGACATCAATATGTAATTGAATTTCATTATTACTAATAACCACCAAACTGGTGGATAATGTAAAATAATTTTTTAGATAGTTGATGAAATTTTTTGAGGTAGAACAATGGAACTCAAAGGTGGATGAAATCACAATATCCCCTTATTTGAGTTATCATACAAGAACAGTTTCCACTAATGTATTGAAATAGATCAATATGAGGAACTATATGGGAAGTTATGTCGAAGGCGAACATATTGGGATGTTGTTTGGAATAAAATTCTAATTGGACTTGATCATTATAAATAGATTATATATAATGTTCATGACATCTAGTAATGCTTAGAAGCTACCAATAGTTGAAAAATTCGACATGCTGATAAGAGTCAAAGGGAATTCGATTATGATGTTGGGGAAAATGTTTCCCATAAAATCACACCAGGGAAGTGAATCATGCGGTTTAAAAATAAGGGGATGCTTATAACATGGTGTATTGGCATCTTTGGTATCCTTGATCACATAGGTGTAATGGAATATCAATATGAACTTCTACCAACTACGAATCATGTTCATGAAGTTCTCCATGTTTATCTCTATAGGATGTACATACCTAACATCTCATATGTACAAAATACAGAGGTGGTATAACTAGAGAATAAACTCTCTTATAAGGAGTATCTTGTGAAGATATCAGACACTATGTACAATGTTATATGAAATAAGAAAACGAAACAAATCAATGTTATTTATTGGAACCCAATGCTTGAAGAGGTGATATCCGAACTATATAAAATAGTGAAAAAAGTGCCCCCTCCCATTCTCAACTATGAATATGAGTGGAATGATTAGTGATGAAATTTATAAAAAGGGGAATATTTAACAACCCATTGTTAATAAATTATTTTTCTTTCTTGAAATGGAAGTTTATTATATTATATAGTACAATATTATACTCCTATAACACATATATAAACCAACAACACATTATTTTATTATTGTAAATCATGAAATTAATCAATGAATAAATCCATTAAAATTAAAATAATTATAATGGGACAAACAATAAAAAATATAAAAGCTAAAAAAAGGAATATATAGATATCCATAATATATTACAATCACCATCCATCATAAAAACTATAACAATGAATAAAAAATATAATTTTTAATTTAATTAAATATTTTGGATCCCTTAATAAAAAAAAATTAATATGTTCGAGAAAATTAAACAAGTATAACACTAAGATAACTTTGACATGTGGCTTTCAAAAATTAAATTAATTTTTAAAAAAATCTAAAAGTGGGAAATAATATTATTATTATTTATTTTAATGAAAAATAAATTCATTTGGAAATTTTTTTTCACCATATAAATAATTTACTAAAATTTAAGAACTTATTTGCCAATATATTTTTATTATCTAAATCCCTTATAAGTAATTTTAGAAATTTTATTCTTCTTCTTCCAACAGCAATTATTGATGGATATATTATAATGGGAATGCTCAAATTTTAACATTAGTAACATATTGTGGTTCATTAAAAACTGAGTGTTGTGTGTAAAACATGAAATCAGTGTTATTAATTGTATTTAAATAAAATCTCATAAAATATCAGGGTGTTATAATATACCCTCAGATTATTCTATTGTAAATTACATTGAAACATATTTAATTTTGTGGATAAGTGATATATATCCTTATATTAGAATCATTATATATTTAGTTCTTCTCATTTTTCATTCTTTCAGGAGTTTGATGGACTTTATCTCCACAGTTGTTGAAAAATCCAATTTTTTCAAATATGTAACTGGACATTTCATCCTACAATTTTTAATTGTTTTCAATTACAGCTTTTCCTTATTACCATTATATATATCTCTCAGTATATAGTACTCAAATAACATCTTATTCTCATTCATACCATTTAAAATATTTTATGTGGAAAATTATGTCTCTATTTTGACAGAAATTGATTCAATAGCATTATTTGTAGACATTTTTATGGAGAATATTTATATTTTATGGATTTTTATTAATATATAATGTAATTAATCAACTTAAACTTCTAGATTACATATTTAGTCTATTATATGTCTTTATAATATTAAAAATCCATCCACCTAGATATCTATATTATCTTCTTCCATTTTCCTTAAATTTAGATATTACATTTCAATACCAAATCATTTATCAAGTGTAACATACACTTCAAATAATATGACATGAAAATACATCTAATTCTTACTCTCTATATCATAATCCATCATAGTGTAATGAATCACTTACAACTATTGATCATCATCTCCCCATGGATGATATACTACTCTTATAACCTTCTATATTTCACTAATTCCCAAATCATGAAATATATTATGAAGGGACATGACAGAATATAATATTATTAATGTATTCATGAATCCATTAATGGATAGGGGCCGATTTATATAAAAGCGGACCAATATAATTACTCCATTTATATGAGAAATGCGGTGCAACATATATGAATCTTGTTTATTCATAACCTGATTCAACTTCCACTATATTGTTATAATATACTCAACTCCAACACTATCCACATTGAATTGTTATAGAGAGAAATAACTACATTAAATATAGGTTTTTACATGGTTTTTATTTCTTCAATAAGGTTTCATTTTTTAAAAAAAATTGTACATTTAATTAAATCATAAAATTAGTAAATCTATGTCACCATATAATATTCCGATGTTGGTAATGCAATATAGAAAAAATAAATATCCTAAAGGATTATCATAATTCCTATGTTATCTATGTTGGTCATTATAAATCTATTTTCCAACATTTATAATAAGAATTCTCCCATACTTATTGTAAAAACTATACACTAGTAATATATATCAAACATGTGTTTTATTAAAATATTACTTAATACATGAGATCCTATTACTTAGAATCCATCATTTTTTGTCCTAGAAGACTAGATGCATACATTGTAACACCTTGGATATAGTAATGATGAGCTGTTGGTTATATTACTACGTTATCACAAGAAAAAATAGATCAAATTATGAAGAATCGAATTATTGAGTATTCTTTTGGGACTAGATACAAACATGATTTTTACATTAGGATTGAATGGATGAAATACATCTCAAAATTCTAGTGGTAAATTTATTATTTATTATATTATATCATTGAAATCATTCACTGATCCCTTCAAGGTTTACTTTGAAAATTAAGACATTATAAAAGGCTGACATAAAACTATTAGTTTGAAAAATCATACAATAAAAGAAACCATATAATAATTAAACCATGAATAATATTTTATAGATAAATAATAATCAAGTATTTCATATAAATATTATTAAAATATTCGAATATATATATTGATTAAATTAAAATATAAATATTCTAATTCATAATAATAACTGATATTATAATGATAGAATTCATAATTCCATTAATAATAATCTTAAAAACACCACCTCATTCAATGAAATCATAAAAATATACGTATGAAATACCCAAAAGAAAAAAATTAGTTTGTCTCATGATACCAAATGATGAATGCAGATGATATAATGGTACCATCATATCAATTACAAAGTTGAATTCATTCGTCAAATGAAACAATTTGAAAAACACATTACAAATCAACATAATCTATCGTACTGGAAAAATATAATACAGTATATTATTGTTTTCCAAATTTAATGAATAGAATAACATGATAATAAGCCATCTATAGCTATATTATAGAAGTTATATTTATAATATTTCCCAATTAAATAAAATATTCATAAAATACTATATATATAATGGAATATAAATTTAAAATTACATTCAATAACTTCATTTAAATCATGAGAAAAATATAATTTTTTCTATAATTTTTACTAAAAATATATAAAATAATGATAAAATGATTTTATGGGATAATTAACAAGGAAATATGTAAATTAGGGTTCATAAAAATTTATAGATATTATGGTGGTAAATGGTGTTCTTGGAGAAAATATTAAAACAAAGATTTCTTTCAAACATTTGGTAAAAATTAAAAATATATTATTTTTAATGTAACGAGATTATTCACTCTATAAAATGAAAATAATTTTATGTATTGTTTAAAATGACATTAATTTTTTTATAGGAACGACTATTACTAAATCTTTTAATGAAACAATGGTATGGAGGAAAATGTCCATTGGCCAAAGAAGAAATAACATCATAATTTCATAAAAATAAAATTTATATATCATATTATGTACAAAAGAGATTGTTATGGAATGATAAAATATAAAATCCATCATTAAAAAAGGATAATATAATTTTAGTATTTTAAAAGTGAAATATATTTTAATTTATATCAATATATGATCAAAATTCATGAATCCTGAATAAAAATGAGATTGTAAAATAAAATATTACCTCCAAATTGTTCATGGTCTAAAAAATCATCTCTAACATTATAAAACATTTAATATTTTAATATACAAGGATAAGAAAAATTTTCAGCTATATTCCTTTTCAAAATGTCATTTTATAATTATTTGGAATCTGTTGATTGAATAGTTCTTGTTGCCATTGTCCACATAAGGTTGTCTGATCAATTTCTATAAATTAAATTAGTATATTGATCATGGTAAAATGTATTATGAAATGGTCACATAATATCCAGATTATTAATATTCTCTTGAATATAATTTTTATTCACTATATGCAATTTTTTGAATCATCCATCCATGGTGGTAATTGAAAAATAATAATCATCAGTTCATAGAGGTGGAAATCTTCATGTACACATGAATGAAATTATAATTATCCGAAAAATTTAATGATAAGAAAATAGTTCATGTATTATATTTATAGTAAAAACAATAATGATAAATATCATAAATATATATTATATCTATATTTACAAACATTTATATATTCTAGAGAGTAAATGTTAATAACACTAATCTTTGGAGATGGTAGATTGTATGTACACATAAGGTATGTCTTCATTTTCCATAAGATATAAAATAGAAAGAAAATTATGAACCACTAGCATAATAATGTCCCATTATGTTCAATATAATGGTGTAAAATTTTATAGAAGGATATTGAATACTTGGAGGATGGTTAAAAATAAAGGAACCATAAATATCATGGTGAGAAAATAAACCATTTTTAGTAACCTTTATTGTCTTACATAATAAGCCTTGTTGATATGGTTTTTTGGAGAGAAAAATACCCCTAGGATGTGGTTAGGTATTTTTAAAAAGTGATTTTCTGTCAAGATCAAGACAACTCACTCAAGTAGTTTTTGATAATAGATGATAGGGGGTGCTCGTTTATAAGTATGATGGTTCGAAAATATGAAAATACATTATACATTATTATATAATATATTTTATAATTAGGTTCAGTAGACCAAAATTATAATATATTTCAATATTTTAAGGGTATAGTCAAAATAATAACAAAAAATATATATTTACTAATGAGTTTTATGTTATCTTAAAATTTTATCCATTTATTTTTAACCCTTTTAACAAATATTACTATTAAACATTGTGATAAATATTTACCATGGTTACATATTATTATGATAAAAAATTAAGTTAATTGTGTGACCCATTTATAGTTATGATAATTCAAAATATGGAATACATATTACAATATTAAAAATCAAATATTTGTTATAAATTAAAATTAATAAATGTTAATAAAACATAAAAAAACATTCTTGGGAATTTGTCCATTTTAATTAAAAATAATATTTTAAAAAAATAAGTATAATATTATTTAGAATGGAATTAATTTTATGATTTAAAATAAAATCAGCCATATTTTTCATTAAAAAAATAAAAAAAATAACATTTTAAATCATTGATTAACAAAGAAGGAAAATAATAATTTTTATCTGAAAAAAAGTTCTTAGATTACAAAATTAAGAAGAAAATATTTATAATTTAAAAATTATAATTTTACATGAATTATGTTAATTAATAAATATATATTTGGTATATATATATTTTTTAAAAATTTAATGTTATTATTATATCATTATAATTTCATAAAAGAAATATTATTTTTAAAATTAATATTTTATAACTATTTGTTAAAAAAATTATTTCTAGAAAAACTGAAAAAAAAAACCCAAATATATTTTTCACAGGATTATTTAAAAATTGATTTAAATTTTAAAAAACTAAATTTATAAATATCTAATTATGGTTTTGATCACATTACTGAATAATGTGATGTGTATTTATGATATAGTTTCTTTAGAAAGAAAACTATACTTACTGTAATTGAATATTTGGTGCTACATCCCCCCCTGGAATTTTTTTATTCGAAATATATTGATAATACCACCTCATGAATAGAATTTGGCAGTTCATCATTATAACATATTCAAATTCCAACATCACCTATTTTATTTTAGTATTTCTCTATATAACATTTTCATGTTGAATCACTTGATACCTTAATAATTATTTTCTAGTTTCAGGAATCCAGATAGTCATTTCAAATTATGCTAAATTAGGTTCAAATCGTATTTTATCATAGGTGATAACATGGTATAGGTCTAGTATGTATTTTTTAGTGAAGAGATTTGGAATAGATCATGGATTTTATATTATCAAGGTCATATTTCCATATGGTAATCTACAAAACAAATTATTTTAAAATTTTCATTCGGATTTATATAAATATGAAATAGATTCATTTTCATAATGTTCTTTATAACACCATTTTATGGATTTATATTTCATAAATAATGATCACTCATATTAAATTATTAAACCATCATTCAATGATTAGCACTGAATGTTTCTTTACATGGAGCTAAACTATTTTGATTCTTAGTAGTATTCACTTACATCATTGTACTTTCTATGCGATTTATGCCTACAAGATTACATTAACTAGTTTAATCACAAAAATTTAGATAAAAAACTCCATTCCATAAAAGTCATCATATATTTCCATTTGAATTCTTAAATAAAAGTTATTAGAATATTCAAAATCGACCAAAGGTAAATACTGATCTCACATAACCTGAAATTTAATTAAGAATGACCAAAATATATTTCCATGTGTATGAATTTTATATTCATATTTATTTTAAATTTTTCGATGATAGGTGCTGCTAAAATGTATCTCAGTTTTGAGATAATTATGATCACTCTTCTAGAATTTCAATATAATCCATTCTTCATTATTAAATTCTACCAAAATATATGTACCTTAAATACCCAAAAAATTATTAATATTGAGTTATTTGGGACAGTCAAGAATTTAATGTAGAACCCAGACCACAATAATATATGAGGTATTGCTTTCCACCATTACATTAGCATTTGATATGAGGAAAACCATCCGGAAGGACTGAATAGTTTAGTAGTTTTGGTATACTAGTATCATACAAGAGTTTCACATTACATTTAAATACACAAATTACAAAATAATTTTTTTTGAGAATATCTTTATTCCATTTAGAATAACCCTACCTATCAGTCATAATAATCTTCATGGAATCTGGACAATGTAAATAATTTAGAGTGTTCTTAATTGATTATTAAGGGAAAATTAAAATTAAATATATCTTGAATGAATAAGTATAATAAACATGGAAAGGTAAATAAATAAACCCATAAGACATTTAAATAACAAGAGTATGATTTTAGGATAAGTGATAATCAATATTCCATGGTAAAAAAACTAAATAAACATTCCATTAAAATCAATATTCTGAAATTAAAATGCATCCATAAATTATTACACAGAAAAAAATATCTTGGATAATTAAAGATGAATTGAACTGAATTTATTTCATAATAATGGTAAATAATGTTTCAATATAACATAAAACCATTAAAATATATATTTATAACAAAAAAGTTATAAAATTTCTAGTAAAACCCATAGAATTTTTGGAAATAAAATTAACAAGGCATATCTATCAAGATCTATGCTCCTGAAAGTTTAAATTGCATGGCTAAAAATGTGATGTTTTTTTCTAACATATTTCATCTCAATATGCTATTTGTACATCAAGGATATAACATTAAATGGTACCCACCCATGCTATAACTATCCCAATAATTCCTCTTATATTGAATATATGATTTTATACATATACCACATACCATAGGAAATATCCATATTAAAATAAGGATATAAATTTATCAACATTTCACCCAATAATAAATAACTGTCAAATAAAGTACAATATGAAAAAATTGAATATGGTTTAGAAGAAAAGAAATTACTGGGAAAATTATATAGACAATTATGGTAAATTTAATGTCCATATGTAAGTGAATAATTCAATGTAATGTTAATTAAAAAAATGAATCATGAAATTTAATGGTAATACCTTCCTTGGTCAAAGTGAGTATAAACCTTCTCGTGTAACATTAATGATAATATCGACACAATATATACACATCAGGGAAATAATGAAGTGGTTTTTTTACTTTTTAATAGAATTACTATAAAATATCCTTAAAACCATACATGAGGGAAAAAAATATACTTTTCATTTTTTTAAATCATTTTATTTGAAAATAAATTTTACAACAATAATATTAGAAAACATTTTAAAAATAATTTTTATTAAATAAAAGCATTAATATATATTAATGAATATTTATAATATTTGAGTCGTTAGTATGGCTATAAATTCATTTAATTATGTAACCGTTTAAATAATGGGTATTTTCAATTTTTTGATAAAATCCAAACACCCATTATTTTTTTAAATCTAGAATAAGATTCCATAGAAAATATTTTTAAATATTAAAAATAAATGAAAATTAATTTAAATTTTTTTTCTCAAAATGTTAAAATAATGTTGAAAACATTCTTAGAAATCTCAGTTTTTGATGAAAAAATATTTCCGACTGAAGAGATAAATGAAGTCAAATTTTCTTAAAGATGTTTTATAAATTATTTTATGTAAAAAATAGTGGGAAAATGGTATTTTTACATTAATGGGTTCATTAATGAAAAGATGAGAATAAAATTGATGGTTTCATTTGTAAACGATCTTGTAACTTCTTTCAATAATTTTTCATGAAAGAATAATCTCAATTATAGTGAGATTATAAAATAAAGACTGAAAATAATCATAGCATTGAAGTGAGAATTAATTAATAATTAGATTACATATATCTGTCATAAATATAGATAATTAAGAATAAATACAATTTAATATAATAAATTTTCATTACAAACATTATCCTTGCATATAATATTCAACGAAGTATAAGTTTAACCTAATTAGTAGAAATTGAGTTATGTAATCCCTTACCAAACTGTTCCTTTTAGTTGAAAGGCCTTTAAAATCATGTATAATGGTTTTATAAAAATCATCAAAAAATTATTAAACCATATTAATAATTTAAATATCATATATAATCCTTTTAGAACAACATATCACCAATTTTTTAATAAGTATTCATTATTTCCATCATGTCTGGTTATAAATGCATTCTTTTTTATTATATTTTGGCATTTTATTTTCTTATTCAAATTATATTGATCAGGATTTTTTCATATCTATAATTTTAATCATGGTGTAAATATAATATATATTTTTTATATATTTTATTATCGTAATCAAAAAATATTTGGTGATAGGAAATGAAATACATTGTTCATGACAACGGTAGGACGTACATAAGTATGAACACTGCTTCCATTTTTTGTCATATTATAAGAAATAAAATAATATTATATATATGTATTTTAATTATAATATAATTATTATTTCATATATATCACATATTTTTATTTTTAAATTCTTTACACATTATATACAAAACGTGAATGGATCACATCACTTCCTGAGGGGGTAGTTTGGTGTACACATCAATGGTTGTATCGTATTCTTACAAAATGGAAGGAATGTAATTAAGTGTTATATAACATATAATGATGAAAAGATAAATCATATAAATCATAAATACATTATATAAACATCATATATATCATTATTCTCATCCTTTATAGGTGGTAAATGATGAATTAATGACATCATTTCACGAGGCGGTTGTCTTCCGTACACCAAAATAATGATTTTGTAAACCATTTGTTGGATGTTTGTGAATTTTTAAGTCAAAAACATGATATAACAACATCATATAATTTTTATCATTCTGAATTTATTATATTATCCCGATATAATAATATATTAATAATGTAAAACTGGAAATAATAATGAAACAGTTTTAGAAAAACACGACTTCGTCTTCAGGTATCCTCCTTATGTTATCATTAATGCATTTATTAGTAGAATTTATTTAAAATATAAATATTATAGTATTACGGGGTTACATTGTGATATATTTGGGGAATTTATTTATCAAATGAATTCTTTTGTGGGGTGTGAAAATGTGTGGGGAGCGAGTGGCTTTTTATTGGTGAGGTGGAGGGATAATCATATAAATACTAAAAAGAATTCATCATTGAGTGGTTTATAATAACTCATGTGGATCCATGATTGATAATTAATTTGTTGTAGGGATTCTATTGTGTATAAAATCCTTATACACACAATATAACTAATTTTTTATAGATTTTATTCTTTAAGTCCAATGATTCCTTGTTTTATCACATCGTTTTTTCATTATGGTATCTATTTTTCTATCCAAAGAAATTTATCCTTTATAAATAATTCAAAGTGATACATATTATATAATTTGTACATAATTATTATAAAGATCATATAGTATTTAAAAACTCTAAAATATAAAATGGGAGATGGAAATTAGTTTTAACTAAAGCTCATGTAATGCGCAAAAACACTAGTTTAATCATAACCAGGCTACCAAGGTTTTTATTATTTAGTGGTCAATATATTCAATGTAATATAAAAATAGGTACATGAATAGAAAATATTTGATATTTATTAAAAATTGAAAATCACTTTAAAAAAGTTATGACATTTAGTAATTTTAAATCAATTAATAAAATATCACTTATTATATAATAGAATTAAATTAAATTTTAATATTATTAATTTTATTGGAATTTAAATATATCAAGAAAATAATAGAATGTTAATATTATAGTTTCCATTCATTTAGAACTTACTTATTCATTTAAAAAATAATTATACATAATAATTTATTCAATCATCTTCATGTTTAATATTTTATTTATCATTACTTTTAATTTATTATTAACTAAATAATTAATGTGTTGGAATTTTATCGGCATTTTTGTTAACAAATTCATATATAATAATTAAATATAAATTACCATGATGGAAAAATGTTACTTATATTCAAAAAAAAATTTAAACAATGATATGTAGTTTTCATAACATTACCATTGCATTATAAAATTTTAGAGTTAGAAATTTACCATTTTCATCCTTTTCATTATTTAACAAACTATATGAATAAATTTCATGGATTATTATCCACAAAAATAAAAACAATATATCCTAATGTGATAAGGGATGAAATAAATCCTTAAATTTGGAGTTTGAAATTTTTATTTGTCATTCTCCACTTATGTTTAACGTTTGGCCCCTTGATAAAATCATTTTTCTATTAATCACTTTGAATATTTTTAATAACATTTAGTAATCATTTTGGTAAAAATTTATATATTCCTTATTATAAATTATATATATTTCAAATTAAAAAAATCCAATCTAATTTTCCTAATTCAACACCTAGAATAGACAAAAACTAACTTAAAATTAACCATGTAGATGGGGTGAGATTTATGGTTTTTAAAGTGAAAATGGTAAAAATTTTAGGATGTTTTTATATCTATATTAATAAAATATAATTACACGAGTGAAATAAATTAAATTAATATTATTATAATTGATTTAATTTATTTAAAATCATATTTTAAGTACTTAACAATATAATATATTTACAAGAAATGTTATTTTTCAAATAAAATTCAATATTTTCAATATTAATCAAAACATAAACCTCCTAAAAATATACCAGAGAATAAAACCAAGAAAATTTGGACATTACACTTTCAATAATGAGTATAATTTTTAAAATAATATTTATAAATGTTCAAAAACTGAGTTTTAAAAAAAGGTCACCCTTAATAGGAATCAAAACTACTTATAGAAAAATATAGTTTCATTACGTGTAAAATTAGATTTCATTTTATCTTATAACTATAAAATTTATTTGATGAATGTAAAAAAAATTTAATTAATATATTATAATTAAATATCATTGTTATAATCCACTAGTTAATTTAATATATTAATATTATATGCATTATCTGTATAAAAATATTTCCTTATAAAAAATTTCATTTTTATTCAAATGGAATTGATATTCATAACTAGTTAATTGGTAACAAATTAATTGAATTATATATTTTCATAAGTTGTTTAATCTTATTCATAATATCTAATTTAATGATTCAGATTTTATATTCATTTTATATAATAACATTAATAGTATATATATGTTCAACAAAACCTGGTATTAAGTATAAAGAAATCATTCGAAGGAAATCACTGTTTTCTGTAATCCTTATTGACTTAGTTTTCCATGAATTGATAGATGTATCATAGAATGAATTTATTAAAAATATTAATTATATGGCAACGTTATTTTAAGTAATATTTCCTTCTTCACATGGTGTTGTATGTCACATTAGAAATGGAATAATTGTTTTTTTTTGAAACATCTGGGTGTTACATTCTCCGCATTTTAAATAAATTGTGTCCTTAAATCTAAACATAATCTTGGTAATATAGGGTTTTATATTTGGAAATTACATTTCAAAGATACCAACAACATGATAAGGGTTGGTAAAAAATCCTCCTAATAAGAGATAATGAGAAATATGATGGTCATATGGAAGAACAACTTACCATTTTCCCAACTGGGAGACCATTAGTGGAATTTGAAAATATCTACATGGATTAAAAAACCTGAATAATTATATGGAGTGATTTATTTAATTGATCACAAGAAATGTAATGGTCTATGTAATGTTGAAGACTCAAATCGATAAATTATTAATAATTTAATGGTCCATTTGATTAAGAATATATAAATGTAATAGGATAGCTTTTTTATCTCAAGATCATTTTTTTAATATTTCATAATGAATTTAATAACTTTGAATATAATGTAATATAATTACATGATATATTTATATTTCTTTAAAAAATCAACCTTTGGATTATCTTTTATCAATTTCTAATTGATCAATTATTCTGTGAAATAAATAAAAAAAAATTATTTTTTATGCTTGAAGAACTAAATTCAACTTTCAATAGATCATAAGATCCATAAAATAGGTATTTATGTCTGTCTCTAACCATTTTTCCAAAACCATATGTATTATAACCTAATCTATAATTCTCAAAATTAATAATATTGTTTTATTATTAATATTTATTCCTCAAATTGTTTAACAAAAAATAATGGAATATTAACTAAGAAATTACGTTTGTTATTTGTGGGCATTAAACCCTTATCGTCCTTCAATTGTGGGTTCAAGACCTACAATATTTTTGGATATGATTGGTTATCACCCAAAATACATGTTTTTTTTATAAACCAAATTCCCATAATGTCTCCAAAAATATTATGGATATCATTAAATTAAAATTAGTAATAAAATATCATTTTCTCTAAGGTTTCCAATATAACTGTTTTTCTCACAATGTCTAAAAACCATATTTGATTCAAATATTTATATTAACCATAAATGGTATTAATATATTTATTCTTATTTCCATAAATAGTAATGGAATTATTCTTTAAATAACTTTTAATCAAAAACATATACCTTCCATTATTTTCTCTAAAATTATTATATTCTTAGTACGACCCCATCATAGAAAACATAAAAATATTTTTTTATGAAATTGAACATATAATCAACCTTAATATGATAATACCATTATGCTAATCATAACACATAAGTTAATTATGACACATGTCCTTATAAAATTTTAAAAAAATCATCAGATGTACTATAATTCTTATAACGAAGATACTGTTGGTAAAACACTTCCACAATTTTTTCATGAATAAAAATACCTAAATACATCATCCATTATATTTCAAAAAGGTCCTTACATGGTATAAGGGTTATCCTAGGTCATTCATTATCATTATCAATTCATATACATCATTGTTGTGGAGGAAAATTTGAAATATCATATGCATATCTGATAGTTCTATCGAAACAGGTCAATAGTAAAGCTCGTTGATGTTTACCAGGTAAAACTATTATTAGAGACGACATAAACTTTTTAGAGTTATTACCCATAGGTACATCTATTCTTGAACCATGTCTACATGTGATAACCATATAAGGATGTATTATAGGTAAAACAACATAATCATTATCTTACGAAATCATTAAGATGTTTTAAAATACTTATCCCAAATTTCATCCATAGGGTTATCTTCCATAATATATGATTTCAAAATTCTAGTTTCTAATGTACTTACTAATTTTCTGTGGATATTAATTATATTGAAATTGATCCAGTAATCCCTGATCAGATACCTAAAACTAATACATTTTGATAAGATACAGGGAATAACATCTTGATGTACCTAGTAGTATTGTAGTTTCGGTAAACTAGACACGTGGATGAGTTTTACATTAGATTTGAATAAAATAATTACAACATATATTTTTGATAATAACCATATTATTTATTTACAAACCCTTCATAATATTCATTTTATTCTTTATGGAGTCCTCATAATGGAAAAAAAGAGTGTGATCAAATACTTATTAAGGGACAAGTAAAACGAAAGCTATGATGGATAAATAAGTATAACCAATATGGAAAGGTAAATAACTAAAAAAATATGGAATTTAAATAACATTACTATAATGGTATGATAAGGTAGAATCAATCTGAAATGGTAAATACCAAAACATACATTCCATTTAAATCAATTACATGAGAATAAAATGCATCTATGGAGTATATCATATTAAAAATATCCTCGAAAATGAAAACTAAATCTAAATGAAGTCAAGGATTGATGGTTGGAATCCATTTTTTCTAGGAACATGAGATCTTTAATACCTATATCTACACTCTAGAAGGATTAAAACATGCTAGGTAAAACACATATGATTTTTGTGAAGACCATTAACAAGATACTAAAGTCAATATCTATCATCTATATAGTTTAAATATCTTGGTTACAAATGTGTATAGTTTTCCTCAAACAAATTTCTTATCATGAGTATATTGGTGCATCGAGGGGCTTACATCAGTTGGTACCTAACTCATATCATACCTTCCCAAATCAATCCTTATATATATAATAATCAATTAACTCACATACAATGTCCCTTATCAAGTATCCTTATTGAGTAAAGGATACATATTGATCAACATTTTCCAAGTTAACCAATAACTATCTATGTAAATATTTTATATAAAAATTTCATATGGTTACAGAAATAAATTTCACGTTGGTAAATAATATTTAAATTTATGGGATATTTAATGTCTAATGGAAGGTGAATAATTCAAGGTAGATTTATTGAAAAGAAATTGAATCAAGGAAGTGAATGTTTGTACATTCCATAGTCAATGGGATCATAAACCATCAAGAGGATGATTAAGGATATAATTAATAAAATATAAAGGCATTTGAATAATAATAAATGGTTGATTTAATTAATTAATATAAATAAAAAATATATATATTAAATAATTCCTTATTAAAATATCCTCTTCATTACAATTTAAAAAAATCAATTTCCATAAAAAATAATCATAAAACTAGAATATCATAGATAAATTTAAAAAATAATTTCATTGATTTGTTATAATTTACAAAATAATAAATAAAATTTTTTTGAATGGTCATGAAGGAAAGAAATTTTGTAAATTTCAAACATGTTAATTTTTTTTTCATTCAACGTTTCAACAGAATCCAAATATTTCTTATTTTGAAAATGATAAAATATTCAATAAATAATATTTATAAAGACTAAAATGGGTAAACCATACCATAATAAATAATTTTTTAATAATTAAAACACTGTTCATTTTTTTCCAAATACATGGTTTTGGAACAAATCATGTTTCTGACCGAAGAAGGAAATGATTTTAAATTTTATTGAAATAATTTCAAAAATTGTTTATATACGAATGAGTGGTAAAATGGTAATATGACAATAAAGGGTTAATTAATAACCAAGGGAGAATAAAATGGAAGGTTTTATTATGATTCATTCAAGTAATTTTGTCCCTCTTATAATGAGGAATAAATAATCACGATTATAATGAGAATGTGAAATAAACCATTAAAATGATAAAAATTCAAAAATGGGAATTAATGAATGAAACAAATATGTGTATACACTATAAATTCACATCATATAATTTGAACTAAAAAATAAGATATTAATAATTAAATACATGCATAATATTAGGATGAAATTGTAACACCCGAGACTTTTATGTTATATAAATCATCAAAGGAATCTTTTTCTACACAACACTTGGTTGGCTTGCTTTGCACGCAATCGCGACCTTCCTCGATAGCTTGCGTCGTACGCAATACCGAGTTTCACTAAACAACAATATGCTATTAAAACTAGCCGTTATGAATAGTAATAACCACTTTTTGAAATTTTATAAATTTTATTTTTCAAAATGGACTTCATTTTTGGACTCAGAATATCGAAATTAGCCTAGGGTGAAATTTTGGTATTTTTCTGAAAACTTTCAATTTTTGATGAATAGTGAAACCACTAAGTGGTAGGTTAAAAACTGAATTTTACATAAAACTTAATTTTACCGCTTCTGTGAATGGAATTTCGAAAATCCGAGAGACACGGTTAATATCAAGGACTAAAATGTGGTTCAATGAGATGAAAATAATTTTTTGGTGAATAGTAACTTTTTACTTTTTTTTACCGCGGTTAATAGTAAATAGGGTAACTAAGGGTAAATATGATATTAATATTACCCTAACACATGTCCCAATTCTATTGGACAAGTGTAATTCAACCAAAAACAAACTTAGGAATAAAATATGACCATTTAGGCCCACTTGGATTAGATTAGGACATTTATTATTAATTTATTTAAAGAAGGGTTAAAATAGTTAAAATCAAGGTTTAATAAGTAAATCATTTTTAATATAGGGTTATACATAAGATAAATTCGATTGTAAATATTCATTAGAAAGCTAAAAAGATTTCCTACATGATGGTATTTTATTTGTAATTTTTAGACATCAAATAATTTAATTTATTTATGACACAAAGATGATGCAGTAATTATCTTATTAATGAAATATTGACAAAATTGATAATATAAATACCAAAATAAATGTAATTTGAGACTTCTTATGAATTCCACTAATTGTCTAGGTTACTATGATATATTAGTATTGATTTAATCTACTTGGTTCGAACATATAATTCTGTTATGACTTTGAAAAAAATCATATATCAAATAGTGTCAAAATTGACACAAAATAGTTTTTAAATAAAGTATTATATTATTAATTGTTATTTTATTCCTAAAAATCTAAGGTTCGGCCAAATGACTTAGATAAGGATATATATATTAATAATAAACAATTTGGGGTTCGTTTGGCATGTTATAGTAAGTGTATTAACCATATAGTGAAAGAAAACAAAAAGACACGGTAAAAGTTAAATTATTTAACTTAGAGTTAAATCTAATTGATAAGGTTAAAATAATACCCTAAACTTGTCTAAATCCTATTGGCTGATAAGATTTCGACCCATCCCCACTTTATCTTCGAAATAAGACCATTTGGAACCATTATAAACCGATTTTGACTTTAATATAAAATAATATTTTGAGATATTCCTAAGGTGCCCCTCTCCTCCCTTATAAAAGGGCACCTCCTCCCCCTCCTCCTCACACCAATTTGAGCACTCAAGCTCGGCCAACCCCTGCCATTTTCCCTTCTCCACTTCCCTAGAATAATCCTAGAGGTCCTGGTCTTCTCCATAGACCAATCTTAGTTCCTTAAGTGGAGGATTCAAAAAGGCGTTCCAAAGAAGAGGTAATATCCATTACCGATCTTTTCAATTTCTTTCTTCTTCAACTTCTTTTTCTTTAGTTGTTTCATGATAAAGTAATAACATCAGTATTACTTACATACTGATATGTTATTATAAATATGAAACAACCCTAATTCACTTTCTATCCATCCTACGGAAAAATGAAATCACCGCGCGTGCGTACGTACGGAATACCGTCTCCACGCCGTGGTGTAATCTATTTTCCACCATCACCTTACAAGGATGGGTATAATGGTGTAATCAGTAACTATATATGATTATTATTAAGTAATATTGATACTGAAATAATATATATATATACTCCAATACAATTCCACGATCGTAGGAACGATATCATCACTCGTGCGTACGTACGGAATACCGTCTCCACGATGTGATGCGACTCGTTCTACATGGTCTTCATTTCATAATGATTATATAAATGAATTGAATGAATGAATATGGTATATAATACACTAATACCATTCTGGAAATGAATTATTTATAACCTAAAGATAAGAATAAGAATTTATTCGACAAAACACGCATAAGAACAAAAAGTTATAAAGACCCGAGTAACAAGTAACAATGAAATATTACTAACAAGAAGCTAATAATATGACCATATATGATCTCATATCAATATGTATGATTCTGGAATAAGTCAATAACATTATTTAAACCATTATACAGGAGCTTCGGACACGAACAATGCAAATCAGACCTAAGGTAAGGGAAATATCACAATCTCATTTTTATCCGAGATTGTTTATTCGTAAGTATTTACTAGGGTGTATTTTATCATCCACATCCATGTTCCCTCAATATGTAATATTGTTTCCATCCACTTGAAATAGTTTAAATCCAATTTTACCCTTAGGTGAGTTTTTAGTAAAGAATATGAAAGGAATCTTTTGTCGTTTTTCCGTACGAGGTACTTTTTTGACTTTTCCGACAAAAGTACGAAGAATGTTTTTTATAACTTATACGGCATGAATGGATTTTTAAAACATTACTTCAAAGAAGCTTCCTTTACAAGTTTTCAAGTTTATTTTTAATCAACTTCTTTTATTTTAAAGTGGTATCACATGTTATGAAAGGAAAAATGTTTTTGAAGAAGAAAGGATATTTTCCTCAAGAATTCAATTCAAGTGTTTTATCAAAATTATTTTCCATCTAAGATAATAAAGGGTTCTGTTTCTATCCATATTTTTACATTGATTTGACTATGTTGTGATGGAATTATGTTTATGAATTACTTTATCTTATATGAATTGATTTATGATGTCATGATGTTTCAAGAATCCCATTTTTGTTACATGTGTTATGCGATGATGTATGTTTTATGATTATGTGGCACACATAAGAAAGGATTCATTATAAGATGGGTGGGACCTATATCTCCCTCCAATGCATTGGGTAATGATTTTTATATCTCATGAGATAGACATGGCTGGAACGGAAGGTTATTTCGGTTCAGTGATACAGGACTGAAACGAGGAGTGAACTCGGTTCAGAAAGGGACTTTGTCCACTAAGATAGTCTTGGCAATGAGTCATGACTAACAAGAAATGATTTTCCATGATTATGTGTGCTTGCCACAAAGTTTCAAGTTTTATGTTATGATTATGGGGATCTCATTTTCACTTCTATGATTTATTCCATGTTAAGATATTATGATCTCTTTTGCAGGTTTTGATTTTCAAAAAGATATGATATGATTTTTATTTCCTTTATTTTCCCTTGCTGAGCATTTGAGCTCACCCTTTTATGTTTTCTTTTCCCCAGGTCAGGAAGATGGATATTAAGTAGAATATGCTAAAAGGGACCCTAGATATGATGAAATAAATGGGAGACACTGTAGAAGATTTATGAACCAGTTGTTTATGTTTCCCAGTTTCTAAAGACACTATACCTATACGGTCCTTTGTGGTTTTGTCATATGTTGTAATAAGTGTGCTTCAATTTTGAAGTATTAAAAATGTATGTAAAGGATGGGTCGTTATAGTTGGTATCAGAGGAAAGGTATAGTCAACCTTTGGAAACTAGGATGTGAAAGCCTTAGTAAGAAACCTAAGGATAAGTCTAAGCATAGAACACAATATTAGAAATGGCCATGAATAACCTAGGATAAGACCATAAGCATGAAAATTTTATTCTTGAATTATGTGGTTTCCTAATATAATTAGTGTTGCTCACACTATTCTTCTTGGTTTTAGTCAATGGCTGGAACCCGAAGGAACCGTGTTAATGCGGAATGCGATGGGCAATGCAATGATTGTCCCCCCGAGCAACCAAACGATATGGGAGCTGGAATGCAAAATCTTATAGCCATGCTCACACAACTTTCTCAAGCTATGAATCATGCAGGATTTCAAAACGAGCAAAGGAGGGAGCAACATTCTGTTGAATCCTTCATGAGGCAGCGTCCACCTTCTTTCAGCGGGTCTACTGATCCATTAGTTTCTGAACAATGGATTAGTACTACTGAAAAGATATTTTCAGTTCTTCAATGTTCCGAGCATGATAAAGTCATCCTAGCAGTGTACCGTTTGGAAGGAGATGCTGATCAATGGTGTAATCTTGTTAAGAATACGAGGCAAAGGGATAAAATTGAGTCTATGGAATGGGACGAGTTCAAGAACTTATTTTTCAATAAGTACTTCCCTCGTATTCTCCGAACAAAGATGGAGAAAGAGTTTCTTGAACTGAAGCAAAGGGATGATGAATCTGTTGGTACCTATGAATCAAATTTTACAAGACTTGCAAGGTACGCTTCCGGTATTATTATCCAACCTGAGAGTAAGATCGATCGATTCTTTAGTGGCTTAAAACCAAGTCTTTGAAGGGCGTTAGCCATAAGGGACTTCAATAGCTACGAGGAAATCGTTCGATGTGCTCTCAAAGTCGAGATGGAGATTGGAGTAACCCATCAGTCACATGGGTTTGATAAGAAGAGGAAGATGGAATTCAAAGGAAACTCTAAAGAGCACACTGAAAAGAAGATGAACTTTCCATTATGCTCAAAGTGTGGAAAGAAACATGGAGGGAGTTGTCTTAAAGGGACAAGTAAATGTTTTAAATGTGGAAAGGAAGGTCATCGGGCATTTGAATGCCGTGATAATGGGAAGAAGATGTCTAATGATGCAAACAAAGGAAGGGATACACAGAATGAACCTACTACACTTCAATGTTTCAAGTGCAAGGAGATGGGGCATTATGCCAATCAATGCCCAAATCCAAGGGTTGATGATGATGGTCGACGTCAACAAACTCTTAAGGCTAAAGAAAAAGGAAAGTCGCATGCAATTTCTATCAGCGATGTGGAGTACGATAACGATGTGGTGAAAGGTACACTTACCATCCACTCTAAAGTAGCAAATGTTTTATTTGATTCTGGATCCACCCACTCTTTTATTTCTGAAAAATTTTCTAAGGGTATCACCGTATTACCTCAACAATTAGATGTTGAGTTAGCTGTGACAACACCTAATGGCACATCAATCGCATCAGAAGTTTATAATTCTTCTCCGATCGAAGTTTGTGGGAAAGTGCTTCCTGCAAATCTTGTGATTCTTCCTTTAGTGGAATTTGATGTGATTCTTGGCATGGATTGGCTTTCTCTACATGGAGCTCATATCAATTGCCAATGAAGGGAAGTCACATTTCATATTCCAGATCAATCTACGATCGTCTATCAATGCAAGGATGAACATAACCTTCCAGTGGAAATTTCTTCCATCTTATGGGTATTGATTCCACTAAATGAAGGTTATTTATCTCAAATGGTTGGTGAGAAACTCACGATTGAGAATATTCCCATTGTACGGGAGTTTTATGATGTCTTTCCGGAGGAATTACCGGGTCTTCCACCAAATCGTGAAGTTGAGTTTTCAATAGAACTCGTACCGGGTGCTTTGCCTATTTCAAAGACACCTTATAGAATGGCCCCAATTGAGTTGCAGGAATTGAAGAAGCAACTCAAAGAGAATCTTGATAAGGGATTCATACGCCCTAGTGCGTCACCTTGGGGAGCACCTGTTCTATTTGTTAAGAAGAAAAGTGGATCAATGAGACTCTGCATTGATTATCGAGAACTTAACAAGATCACTATCAAGAACAAATATCATCTCCCACGCATTGATGACTTGTTTGACCAACTACGCGGAGCTCAATACTTTTCCAAGATTGATCTTCGTTCAGGGTATCATCAATTAAGGGTCAAAAGGGAGGATATACCAAAGACAGCTTTCCGTACAAGGTATGGACACTATGAATTTATAGTGATGCCATTTGGTCTTACTAATGCCCCTGCTATCTTCATGGATCTAATGAATAGAGTCTTTAGAGACTATCTTGATCAATTTGTGGTAGTCTTTATAGACGATATTCTTGTCTATTCAAAGAGCAAGGAAGAGCATGAAGATCACTTGAGAATTATATTGAAGACCCTGAGAAAGGAGAAGCTTTATGCCAAATTTACCAAGTGTGAATTTTGGCTTCAAAAAGTTTCATTTTTGGGTCATATAATCTCAAAAGAGGGGATATCTGTGGATCCAGCAAAAACAGAGGTTATCGAAAGATGGTCAAGACCAACAACAGTAACTGAGATCCGATGTTTTCTTGGTTTGGCTGGATATTATCGACGTTTTGTAAAAGATTTTTCACGATTATCTAATCCACTCACCAAGTTGACTCGGAAAGGAGTTAAGTTTGTCTGGACAGAGGAATGTGAAGAGAATTTCAAGGAGTTGAAATGAAGGTTATCCAGTGCCCTTGTGCTCACACTGGCTTGTAGTGGAGAAAGGTTTGTGATCTACAGTGATGCATCCAAGAAGGGATTGGGGTGTGTTCTTATGCAAAATGATATGGTGATAGCTTATGCCTCACGACAGTTGAAAATCCATGAGCAAAATTACCCAACACATGATTTGGAGTTGGCTGCGGTAATCTTTGCATTAAAGATTTGGAGGCATTACCTTTATGGTGAAAGGTGTGATATTTATACTGATCATAAAAGTTTAAAGTATATTTTCACACAAAAGGAGTTGAATATGCGTCAAAGAAGATGGTTGGAGCTGATTAAGGATTATGACTGCTCAATCCATTACCACCCTGGGAAAGCAAACAAGGTGGCAGATGCATTAAGTCGACAAGACCATGCTAGTTTATCCATGATGAGGATCAAAAAAGATCCAATATTTATGGATTTACAAAGGATGGATCTTGGAATTATAATGGAAGGGGAAAAATCTTATCTTTCTCAAATGAATGTTCAACCATCTATACATGTGAAGATTAAAGAGGCACAGAAAGAAGATGTCGAGTTACAAAAGAAGGTGAGAAATGTTCCTGAATTCAACCTTGATTGTGATGGGATAATAAAGTTCAGGAATCGGGTTTGTGTTCCTCCCATCCCCGAATTAAAGAAGGAGCTGCTGTATGAGGCTCATAGTTCTTCATTCTCTATTCACCCTGGAAGCACGAAGATGTATAGGGACCTGAAAGAGTACTTCTGGTGGGATGGCATGAAAAGAGATGTTGCCGAATATGTCTCTCGATGCTTGGTTTGTCAACAAGTTAAAGCTGAGAGACAGAAGTCTAAGGGGATGTTACAACCATTACCCATACCCGAATGGAAATGGGAAAACATCACTATGGACTTTGTCATAGGACTTCCTAAAACATCCAAAGGCAATAATGCTATCTGGGTCATAGTTGATCGTCTTACAAAGTCTGCACACTTCATTTCTATTAGAGAGGATTTCTCTCTAGATCAGCTTGCCAAGATATATGTAAAGGAAGTGGTAAGATTGCATGGAGTACCACTTTCTATTATATCTGATCGGGATCCGAGATTTACCTCGAAGTTCTGGCGAAGTCTTCAGCATACTCTGGATACAGAGTTGAGTTTCAGCACTGCTTATCATCCCCAGACAGACGGTCAGTCTGAGAGAACAATTCAAACCCTAGAAGATATGTTGAGAGCTTGCTCTATGGATTTCAAAGGAGGTTGGGATCAACACCTACCTTTGGTGGAATTTTCTTATAATAATTGCTTTCACTCCAGTATTCAGATGGCTCCTTATGAAGCTCTCTATGGAAAGAAATGCAGGACTCCAACTTGCTGGGATGAAGTTGGGGAAAGAAAGCTATTAGGACCTGATCTCGTTGATGAAATGGCAGAAAAGGTCAGATCTATTCAACAACACATAAGAGCAGCTCAGAGTCGACAGAAAAGCTATGCCGACAACCGAAGAAAAGACCTAGAGTTTGAAGTGGGCGATAAAGTGTTCTTACGAATATCTCCCTGGAAGAGGGTTATGAGATTTGGAAAGAAGGGGAAGTTGATCCCTAGATATATCGGTCCTTTTGAAATACTGGATCGTGTTGGGAAGGTAGCTTACCGATTGGCGCTTCCACCGAATCTCTCTCAAGTTCACGATGTGTTCCATGTATCTCTCCTGAGAAAGTACATACCAGATCCTTCACATGTACTCAGCTCAGAAGTTGTACCGCTGGAGCAAGATCTTTCTTATGAAGAACAGCCGATAGAGATTCTGGATCGTAGCGAAAAAGTCCTACGAAACAAGACCACTCGCTTGGTGAAAGTTTTATGGAGAAACCACCAACTTGAAGAAGCTACATGGGAGCTTGAGGATATGATGAGGGAGAAGTATCCTCATTTGTTTGTTGCAAAGTGACGAATTTCGAGGGCGAAATTATTTTTAAGGGGGGTAGAATGTAACACCCGAGACTTTTATGTAATATAAATCATCAAAGGAATCTTTTTCTACACAACACTTTCTTGGCTTGCTTTGCACGCAATCGCGACCTTCCTCGATAGCTTGCGTCGTACGCAATACCGAGTTTCACTAAACAACAATATGATATTAAAACTAGCCGTTATGAATAGTAATAACCACTTTTTGAAATTTTATAAATTTTATTTTTCAAAATGGACTTCATTTTTGGACTCAGAATATCGAAATTAGCCTAGGGTGAAATTTTGGTATTTTTCGGAAAACTTTCAATTTTTGATGAATAGTGAAACCACTAAGTGGTAGGTTAAAAACTGAATTTTGCATAAAACTTAATTTTACCGCTTCTGTGAATGGAATTTCGAAAATCCGAGAGACACGGTTAATATCAAGGACTAAAATGTGGTTCAATGAGATGAAAATAATTTTTTGGTGAATAGTAACTTTTTACTTTTTTTTACCGCGGTTAATAGTAAATAGGGTAACTAAGGGTAAATATGATATTAATATTACCCTAACACATGTCCTAATTCTATTGGACAAGTGTAATTCGACCAAAAACAAACTTAGGAATAAAATATGACCATTTAGGCCCACTTGGATTAGATTAGGACATTTATTATTAATTTATTTAAAGAAGGGTTAAAATAGTTAAAATCAAAGTTTAATAAGTAAATCATTTTTAATATAGGGTTATACATAAGATAAATTCGATTTTAAATATTCATTAGAAAGCTAAAAAGATATCCTACATGATGGTATTTTATTTGTAATTTTTAGACATCAAATAATTTAATTTATTTATGACACAAAGATGATGCAGTAATTATCTTATTAATGAAATATTGACAAAATTGTTAATATAAATACCAAAATAAATGTAATTTGAGACTTTTTATGAATTCCACTAATTTTATAGGTTACTATGATATATTAGTATTGATTTAATCAACTTGGTTCGAACATATAATTCTGTTATGACTTTGACAAAAATCATATATCAAATAGTGCCAAAATTGACACAAAATAGTTTTTAAATAAAATATTATATTATTAATTGTTATTTTATTCCTAAAAATCTAAGGTTCGGCCAAATGACTTAGATAAGGATATATATATATTAATAATAAAGAATTTGGGGTTCGTTTGGCATGTTATAGTAAGTGTATTAACCATATAGTGAAAGAAAACAAAAAGACACGGTAAAAGTTAAATTATTTAACTTAGAGTTAAATCTAATTGATAAGGTTAAAATAATACCCTAAACTTGTCTAAATCTTATTGGTTGATAGGATTTAGACCCATCCCCACTTTATCTTCGAAATAAGACCCTTTGGAACCATTATAAACCGATTTTGACTTTAATATAAAATAATATTTTGAGATATTCCTAAGGTGCCCCTCTCCTCCCTTATAAAAGGGCACCTCCTCCCCCTCCTCCTCACACCAATTTGAGCACTCAATCTCGGCCAACCCCTGCCATTTTCCCTTCTCCACTTCCCTAGAATAATCCTAGAGGTCCTGGTCTTCTCCAAAGACCAATCTTAGTTCCTTAAGTGGAGGATTCAAAAAGGCGTTCCAAAGAAGAGGTAATATCCATTACCGATCTTTTCAATTTCTTTCTTCTTAAACTTCTTCTTCTTTAGTTGTTTCATGATAAAGTAATAACATCAGTATTACTTACATACTGATATGTTATTATAAATATGAAACAACCCTAATTCACCTTCTATCCATCCTACGGAAAAATGAAATCACCGCGCGTGCGTACGTACGGAATACCGTCTCCACGCCGTGGTGTAATCTATTTTCCACCATCACCTTACAAGGATGGGTATAATGGTGTAATCAGTAACTATATATGATTATTATTAAGTAATATTGATACTGAAATAATATATATATATACTCCAATACAATTCCACGATCGTAGGAACGATATCATCACTCGTGCGTACGTACGGAATACCGTCTCCACGATGTGATGCGACTCGTTCTACATGATCTTCATTTCATAATGATTATATAAATGAATTGAATGAATGAATATGGTATATACTGCACTAATACCATTCTGGAAATGAATTATTTATAACCTAAAGATAATAATAAGAATTTATTCGACAAAACACGCATAAGAACAAAAAGTTATAAAGACCCGAGTAACAAGTAACAATGAAATATTACTAACAAGAAGATAATAATATGACCATATATGATCTCATATCAATATGTATGATTCTGGAATAAGTCAATAACATTATTTAAACCATTATACAGGAGCTTCGGACACGAACAAAGAAAATCGGACCTAAGGTAAGGGAAATATCACAATCTCATTTTTATCCGAGATTGTTTATTCGTAAGTATTTACTGGGGTGTATTTTATCATCCACATCCATGTTCCCTCCATATGTAATATTGTTTCCATCCACTTGAAATAGTTTAAATCCAATTTTACCCTTAGGTGAGTTTTTAGTAAAGAATATGAAAGGAATCTTTTGTCGTTTTTCCGTACGAGGTACTTTTTTGACTTTTCCGACAAAAGTACGAAGAATGTTTTTTTTAACTTATACGGCATGAATGGATTTTTAAAACATTACTTCAAAGAAGCTTCCTTTACAAGTTTTCAAGTTTATTTTTAATCAACTTCTTTTATTTTAAAGTTGTATGACATGTTATGAAAGGAAAAATGTTTTTGAAGAAGAAAGGATATTTTCCTCAAGAATTCAATTCAAGTGTTTTATCAAAATTATTTTCCATCTAAGATAATAAAGGGTTCTGTTTCTATCCATATTTTTACATTGATTTGACTATGTTGTGATGGAATTATGTTTATGAATTCCTTTATCTTATATGAATTGATTTATGATGTCATGATGTTTCAAGAATCCCATTTTTGTTACATGCGTTATGCGATGATGTATGTTTTATGATTATGTGGCACACATAAGAAAGGATTCATTATAAGATGGGTGGGACCTATATCTCCCTCCAATGCATTGGGTAATGATTTTTATATCTCATGAGATAGAAATGGCTGGAACGGAAGGTTATTTCGGTTCAGTGATACAGGACTGAAACGAGGAGTGAACTCGGTTCAGAAAGGGACTTTGTCCACTAAGATAGTCTTGGCAATGAGTCATGACTAACAAGAAATGATTTTCCATGATTATGTGTGCTTGCCACAAAGTTTCAAGTTTTATGTTATGATTATGGGGATCTCATTTTCACTTCTATGATTTATTCCATGTTAAGATATTATGATCTCTTTTGCAGGTTTTGATTTTCAAAAAGATATGATATGATTTTTATTTCCTTTATTTGCCCTTGCTGAGCATTTGAGCTCACCCTTTTATGTTTTCTTTTCCCCAGGTCAGGAAGATGGATATTAAGTAGAATATGCTAAAAGGGACCCTAGATATGATGAAATAAATGGGAGACACTGTAGAAGATTTATGAACCAGTTGTTTATGTTTCCCAGTTTCTAAAGACACTATACCTATACGGTCCTTTGTGGTTTTTTCATATGTTGTAATAAGTGTGCTTCAATTTTGAAGTATTAAAAATGTATGTAAAGGATGGGTCGTTATAGAAATAATCAATGATGTTGAAGTCTAACCCAATGCATGGAAATTTATCTATGTAATCCTTCACCTTACAGTTTGTTTTGGTTGAATTCTATTTGGAATAGGTTTTAATGTTTTTAATCATATTAATATCTTATAAAAGATCCATATTAATATTTATAATACAATTTATTTACCTTTCAGAACATTGTATCACCAGTTTGTTAATAATATTCATTACTTTTTTTTCAGGTGTAAATTGCCTTGTTTTTTCATGTATTTTTTGAGTTTTCATTTATTGTTTCTATTATATATATCATGATTTATTTTTATATATAATTTGAACTATGAATTAAATGTAAAATATAGTTAGTACATATGTATTTATATTAATCCATAATATTTGGTGATAGGAAATGAAATAGAATATTTCTGGAGATGATATGTCATATGCACGTATGAATACTATTCAAATTTTCTAATTACATTGATAGGAATAAAAGTAAATAATATATATATATATATGATAATTCTAGAAGAACAATTATGTAACATATATAACATATTTTTGTCAAACCCATCCTAAAGAAATTCCCTATAAAGAGTGAATTATTCACATCTCATCGCGAAGTTGTTGACCATCGTACTCACGAACAATGTTATCATATTAACAAAAATGGAAATTAAATAATATTATTTTTTTAATGTCTTATAGTAATAATATAATCTGATCATGATTAATTTTCCATGGTTATATAATACAAATTATATTTTTAAAATATTAATTTTTTGAATAAAATCTAATTTTATTTAAAAATTAAATAAATAATATTTTGAAAATTATTTTCAAAAAAATTAGTTCATTTTTTAATTTTAAATATAGAAAAAAATTTAGGGGGATTGTTTGGGATTTTTCTGAAATACATGAATTTTATATGAATAGTAAAATATGATAATTTACTGTAGAAATATATTATAAGTTAAATTCACTATTATTAGCATAATGGATTATATAATCACATTTGGATTGAAATAAAATTCACATATTACTATTCCATTTCATAAAAATCAATACTACTAATTGTATGTGACAAAATAATAAAATAATGATTAAAATAATGGGAAAACCCTCTTCTTATACATTATAAAAAACCCACCTCACTCCCTCCTCTGTTTACTCATCTCAAGTCTTGTTTTGTTGACTAAATTCTACTCAAATATCCTCCCAAGATCCCCTCCCACCCACTTCCAACATCCCTTTCTATCATAAAAATACCAAAACCTCTCCCCTAAAGAGGCTATCAAGTATGATTAATCCAATAGGTAAAGTCCGCTTTTCAATTATTTTACTTTCTTTTCAAGTTCCTTTTTTTATACAAAACACTCCTCATCCAAATTTTATGAAAAATATTATAACTTACATGTACTTTAGTGTTTTTATGATTATTGAATAATTTATTATGTTCTCTCCTTAACCCTTCTTTTATGAAAGTAATAAAAAACACCATCTGAGATGTGCTGATTTACAACAATCAATGATGATGGGATTTCAATTTATATTATCAAATTTAATTCTGGTCATGAAACTATTATTATGGTTTAACAAGACTATAATATATTAATTATGTCTCATCTATGGTTTAGGAATCTTTTTTTACATATGGTTTTTATTTATAAAGATAAAAGAGTTCATTTTGTTCAAAAACCACCAATAAACCTAAATGGTTATCATTAAATAATTTGTAACATGTTTCACCTTCACTCCAAGTAACAAAATGATTTTTAAAACCATGTAATGATATTGATGTTAACTAATAACATATGACTTCAATTATCTATATCATTCTTCAATTTACACTATTATCCATTCATGTATATACGTATACGGATCATGAAACAAACGGACGCGAATAATGAAATTGAACCTCTTCACCCATAAAAAGGATATGAATGAACTTAATAAGGTTATAATAAAGAATTAAATGTATAATATGTTAAGAAATTATTAATTAATGATCCTAAATTTAGTTATTCAGGTCATTAAGATCATTGGAAGAACACCATCAGACTTATGATAAGGGGGTTTCTTCATCTCACTTCCATTTTTGTGAGATATTCAATATTCAATAATATTACATGTGTATGGTTTATGTATACTGAAAATATACATTACGTTTCCTGAATATAGTTATTTTAATTATATTAAATGTATCATTTTATGATTTGTAGATTTGGGGCATATCATTAAATTTATTACATATTTGTCAGCATTTTCTACCCAAACCTCCATTTCCATTCTGTTTTCTCTTATTCCATACTCACCTAAATTAAATTTTTATTTATTATTTAATAATACTAATAAAATTATGGTTAATTTTCTATACATGTGCCCCAATCATAATATTTTTTTATTTTATGGGGAGTTACATGTTTTCAAAGAATCCTTCAAAATTATTCTGTAATTCAAGCTTGATTCAAAAAACATCTCTAATTATTACCTATTTCGATGATAACTCTATAATCAATTTTAATCCATAATTATCGTTATAAAATCAAAAAATATTATCCTAGAAATATATTTTGATTCATTTATTGTTTAATTAAGTCAAACATTCCATTGTTCTTTAAAATCCTTTAATATTTTCCTTAAACCACACTATATTTTTTTATTTCTAATGCTTATTCACAAAATAATCATTAAATAATTTCAGCATCAGTAAGAATTAATTTAAAGATAAAATATAATTTCAATTACCATCCATTTTATTTTTTGGGTTATACATTTTTTATATTTGAATTAATAAAAAATACTAATTATAATTAAAAATAACACTTCTTTCCAAAGTAAAAAATATTTTTCTTATATCAATTTCTCTTTTATGAGATATATCATTTGTTCAAAACATATTTATTTCATATGGTGTATTTAATTCTCATTGGTAAATCATATCAATAGTATCATTATTATCCTAGTATTCTAAGAGATTATTATTTGACTATTTCATGGTTTTATGTTCCACTTTGGAATGTATTTGGATTATTTCCTCAAGGATTTTTCAATTCTCTCATTTAGAAGTATCTTCATCTATGTCAACATACACCATTTAATCTTGTACATTATTGTGTCATATATCCTATGATATAATACACCATGATTTATTAAATTTTTTATGAATATTATGACTATGGATGTGTTGTCTTGAAATGATTCACTATATTACACTGAATGCTTAGTGTTTATGTTTAATGATGGGTGAGAGTTATTTAAATTTCATATGTTAATATAAAAGTTAATGTGAATGTTGTTTATGTTGATACACATTCATATGAGGAATGAATTGGAATTATTAAGTGTCAGTTGGGGCCCCATATATTATCATGGTGCATCAGTAGGTCTCATGAGACAAACTACGGTCTTAGCACCAAGCCTTATAAAAATTGTTATTTTTTCTAGGAGTGATTCCTTGAAGGTATGGTTGTGATGTACCACATAATGTATTCTTATATTTTGGAACGTGTAATTTATATTTCATGTGGTCATTTGACTAGTATAATTACCATAAAAATGATTTATTATTGCATATTTACCCAGGTCATATTACTTCCATATTATGTTTCATTTTATTTTTAAGGGCATGTGTTTTTAGTTTTTCATATTTCCAAGAATTTATGTTTATGATATCTTCCACTGTATTTCTTTCCCTTACTCAGAATATGAGCTCACCGTTTTCTTATGACTCATTTTCTCCGAACATGAAGAATTTTATTATGACTGACCCTCAAGGATAAACATAGAGTTGTGGATGATCCCCATAAAAAATATAACTTGTATTTCATTTCAAGTCATAATGTTGAACCTTTTTATGTATATGGTTTTCCAAAAATACTAATCTACTAGGTACTTCAGGATTTGATTCATTGTAATCATTCCAATTTTTTAAAATAACACACCATATCTGAGAAACTAGGGTCGGGGTGTTACAGTTGGTATCAAAAAAAATTTATTATAAAACATGGAAACTATATTTAGAAAATGTAGATGAGGGAACAAACCCCCCAGATTTTCATTGAGTGTTAACATACAAGAAAATCCTAATGTATTTTATGGAATATATTTTGTGGATATTTCTCAAAAATACATTCATATCTAGATATTAAATGTAGAAATATTTCTGGTAAATATGTATCACGGTGTGAAAACTCGGATAACGAGTTTCAGGATTGACACAGGGTATCCTGGCACACAAAAATTGGCCTTAATGATCACCTATATTGAATCTCTTGGGGGATATGCTTAAGATAATTCATATTTTATATATAAGCCATTTTGAAGGATTTCAATTTAATTTTTTTTTCTCAAATAAACCATGTTTATGTTTAGGTGATTATCCATTAATGTGATTTCAATTTATGAAAATTATTTTTATAATTTGATATTATACATTCTGATTCAAAAACTAATCTAGTGTATTATATTATTTGGAAATGGTGCCTAGCATAAGGAATAAGAACATCACCAATGCATGTCATTGAAATTGTAAGAATGATCATATCTATCATTCTTTTAATCCATATTTTCAAAGGAATATAGTCTCCCATGTAATCACTTCATATAAGGAAATAATATCATGTGTTAACAAGGTATGAAAAAATTTCCCTACGTCCTGTAGATTTGAAAGGAAGAAAAAAATGAAGAGGTTGTTAGAGACAAATATGGATAAAGGGAAGAAGGGAATGTAAGGTTTTTCCAAATGTGATAACAGTGGAATGAATCACCCTAGAAAATGCCAGAAGGGAATGGGAGATTATTATAATTTTGGTGAAAATGACACTTATTACATGATTTTACGGAAATAAAAAGATTTCTGATGCACAATACTTCACCTGCAAGGAGGTGTAACACAATGTGAATCAATTTCCTAAGATTAAAAGGAATATACCAAAAAATATGATACTAGATAATGATCAAGTTGTGATGCTACCATAGATAAAGTATAATTATTAAAATCCCTAGTCATGAATCATGTCATTTGAATTTTTTTCCTCAATGTACTGGTTATATGAATTATGGAATATATGAGGATTGTAAAATAATAAATTATTATTAAGTATTTTAAACTATAAGTTGAATGGTACCAAGAATATATATTCAATGGGAATTTTTTTTGGAAAACACATGATTAAGGGAAGGAAACCCATTAATATATTTATAATGATGATGATAATGATGAATAAATGATTCATTTGGATAAGTACTGACTACCTCATAAGTAATTTTTGACTTGTCAAAAAGTGGTATATTCTATCATTGATAGAGTTTAAAACATTATTGGACATATAAAATATATCCAATAACATTTGTAAGGATGAAATCAGGTTTCCAATAAGGTTTTGTGGTAATTTGAGTTATTACCTTATTTAAATAGGAAACATGATGAGGATATTCACATATCAACAATGTGAAAATTTTGGGCTCCTTCAGGTTGATTAAATGCAAATAAGTTACGAGATGCACTGAGCATGAAAGAACCTGGGGTTCTAAATAAATGAGGATTACAAAGTTCCCCATGTATAGGGATCTGGAATGGATAGATATGAGAATGATTCTAAAGTATTAAATCAGGATCCTTCAAGATGTTAAAAAATTATTAAATGGTTTAAATTAATCATTGTATGTGGTTTTAGAGATTAAGGTCACTACCTGATGAAACATGTTCTATGAGTTGATGTAAATATAGTTCAAGGTACAATGAATGGATAAGAATGTGTTTATGATATAGAAATGTATATTTGTAATCTTATAAAGTTGAATAATTCATCAATAATAGGAAAATATTATCAATTAATAATGTTGTCGTATTATCACATATATATATATATATATTCATGATATCAATGAAATTTTTCATAATTTTAGTTTTTGTTTTTTGGTAATGATCATTCATCTAAGAATCTTTTCTATCAGTTTCCATGAGAACATGATGGTTTAATTATTCTTAAATGACAATTTTGTCCTATTATAATGTGTAGTTTTTTAGTAACCTATTTATTTTCCTTTCTATTTTATTAATAATATATTTTATCCGTATTGATGATGTGGGATTATGACAAGGTAATTTTCAAGTAACAACCGTTATCTTTTTGATGTTTAATTTCAAATTTCAATTGTGAATTTTGTGTAAAGAGGTGATAATGTAACACCCCAATATTTTGAAAATAAATTTAATTTTGAATGCATGAAACATAGAGTCTATAGAAAACACTACTTTGTTATGACCTAGAAAGTAAAAATAATTTTTTCCAAATCTATGATTTGAATTTTAATAAACTGACATACACAATTGCCTTCGGTAATATATTTCGAGTCTGATAAGATAGGCTAAATTTTTTGTGAATAGTAATATAGCATTATGAATAGTAATATGACACTTATGAATAGTAAAACATATTAATTTTTTATATTCTTAAGCTTATAAGAAAATGATATCTTGATAATTTTTTTAAGGTGATATTAAGTGTATTATAGTTTAAAATTTTTTATTTTTCAAATAAATTATAATTTAATTTAAAAAATATATTAATAATATTTAGATATTTATTTTCAAAAAATGGAGTTCGTTTTTGAATTCTACACATCAAAAAATGTTTAGGGTAAATTTTTGGGATTTTCTAGAAATAATCAAAATTTTGATGAATAGTAATATATCGTAATTTAACTTATATATACATTATCAGAAAAATTACCTATTCTTAACATGATGTAATATGTAAGAACACTTGGTTTGAAATCAAATGCACATATTATAGTTCTTGGTCTCAATAATATATACTATTTATTGTCTTTGGAAAAATAAGAAAATAATGAGTAAAGTAATGGGAAAACCTCCTCTCATACACCAAAAAAAACCCCACATCACTCCCTCTTCTCTTCACTCCTCTTAAGACTTTTGAATTTTCGATATTCTACTAAAATTGCTCCCAAAAACCTTCCCCACTTCAACCATCCATTGGTCCCATAAAATTTCCAAAACCTCTCCCTTAAAGAAACTCTCATGGAAGATTAATAAAGAGGTAAATTCCTCTTTTCAATTCTTTTACTTTATTTTCCAGATCCTTTCTTCTATTTTCTATCCTCACATATCCTCATCCCAATGTTATGAAAAATCCAGTACCATACATTTACTATAATATTTTTATGATTATGTATAATTTATTATCATCTCTCAAATACCCATCTTTTATATTAGTATTAAATAACAACATCTGAGATGTGGTAATTTACCACATTCAATGAGGATGGGTACTCAATTTATATTACCATCATAAATTATAGTAATGATACCATTATTACGGTTGAACCATAATATTTTATATGTATTATGTCTCATCTATCGTTGTGGAATCTTTTTTTACACATTGTTTTGATTTATAAGGAATAAAATGTGTTTGTTGTGTTCAAAAACCGCCAATTAACCCAAAAAGTTATAATTTAATAACTTATATAATGCTTATTATCCACTCCAAGTAACAAAATTAATTTTACATCCATGTATAAAAATTTATTTTCACTAATAACATTTAACTTCGATTCTGGACAACAATCTGCATTTTACACGATTATCCATTCATGTATATATGAATATTGGTAATGATAAAAACAAACCCAAAAAATGAAATTGAACTTCTTAACCCATCAAAAAGTCCATGAATTAACATACTAAGGATATACTATAGAATTAAATGTATATATGGCTATGTACTTAATAAATAATTAATCTAAATAATATTATTTATGTCATTAATATCTAGTGAATAACACCATCAGACATAGTGTAAGGGGTTTCTTCATCTCACTTCCATTTTTGAGAGATATTCCATATTCACTGCTATTACTTAAGTATGTTGTATATATATTACCTATTTATCTTCCATATCATTAATCACTTTATTTTCATGATATTATATGTTTCCTACATTATAAATAAAGATTCATGTTGAATTAAAAATATACTATTTAATAATTTATCTATTAATTTATAATATTTTTTTATAATATGGTAAATTAACTTATGTTATAATAATGATTTAAAATACAAAACTTCATTGTATGTAAAAACTTCCTTAAATTGTGTGTTTTGGATATATGATATCATTATTTATAATAATTATTTATAGTATGGGTAATTAAAATACAATATCATAATGTTTTAAAATACCAACATTGTTTGTATGTATTGTTTACCATCTCCATGAAGTGAATTGATTCATTTTCTTTATCAAAATATCATGATTGATTATTAAAAATTAATTTAATGAGAAAAAAACATATCTATATCATTTTTATCAATATATATTTTATGGATCTATATCCTATGTACACAAACCATTATTCTTATATCAAATTAAGAATGATAAAACAACGAAATTAACACGCAAAATAATGAATGTAATGAAATATTATTAACAAAAAAGTGGTAAAAGGATATATTTAGACCAAATATGTTATTATAAATATTTAAAAAGTTATGATATATATTAATAAAATTATTAATGTAATGTTCCAACTAGGATACCACTAAACTGATCCTCTGAGATGATTCATTATGAGGCCTCAAGCATGCCTCCCATTACACAAGAGGCCACTCTCCAGAAGCAAGGGCCAAGGATATGGATGTGGGCAGACTATGCTATTCTATTTGGGAAAATAAATTGTAGAAATATATAAACATCATACTCCAAATTACATAAATAGAGGGAAAATGTCTTAAATAAATTTAAATAGAAAAGTTTTTAATAATAAATGAGTAATCTATAGAATCACAAAAAGTTGTGTCATACATGCAACATCGTTCACCCGATGAGACGAACATAAAGATACAAGAGTAAAAAATAAGATTTCGTATATGTTCATATATATACTACTATCATTGACTTACTCCAAACACTCGGTCTCCAAGACATTGTTGAACTCCACTAGCCTAATGAGAAGACCTACTCGAGCATCTACTTTGGATCATGAAACTCTATGACTAAGCCCGATCAACCATGAAAATGTAGTCAAACTAAAAATTATAAATAAGGTATATATATATGATGTAAAGTTAATGTAGATTGGTTATAAATAATCTCATTAGGCCACTCAAATGATGAACATATCAATATGATTTCATATGTGCATGAAAATGAAATTTTTTCAGCCAGGCTGAGACTCAACTTAAATCGTAAGAATGGATAATTAAATTATCCAATAGTCCACCAAAGGGTATATAATACTTGTCAATTGGAGAACGTGATATCATGGATTTCCATAATTATATATGCATATATGTCATTACATGTTCCTATAAATATATACATAAATATGAATATACACGGGTCAGTTGAAATAAATAATAGAAAAACCATATAATTTCAATATTTGGATCTATAATCACTATTTCGTTGACATATTATAAAATAATACATTGATATGGATGCCAATCTACTAAATCCATGTATCATTAAGTCAATAATTGGGCCTTTAAACCCAATCTAAATATACAGGATTCGGCCTATGTTATAAATTTCTCTGAGCATGATCTGTTAAAATATGGGGTAATCAATATATCCATAGGTTCATCCGTAAATTCCTCCAATAAATGGAAAGGAGGAATATAGGTAAGTACATAAGAATATCCTTTAAATATGGTCACTAAGGAAGACATCATGATGCTTGTTCCAGGTAAATCTAGATCAATTCTATATCCCTATGTCTCGGTCCAATAGTTTTGACTCGAATAATCCCTGAATGGATCACCCTTAGGGATTTATAAAAGGAATTTCCGACAGACTGAAGTATATTATTTTCATCTAATCAAAATAATATTATCACTAGGGTTTCAACACGACCCTATATGAAATCCTAATCTTTGTTTAAGGACAATGTAATCGTCTATTGAGTACATGTCACATCAATAGTGATGAGAACCATATCCATATTAATAATCTAGAAATATAACAAAGATATAATAGCCATCCCTATCACTTGTTATAGCATAATCATAGATAATTATACAAAAATGATGTGTTATTTCATGTCCAAAACTACCATCCAGTAATGGACCACGGAAAGAAAAATCATCCCTATGACTTGGGAGTGCATAATCATCCATGAGTATCATCATATTGAGGAGAGAGTAATCATATTAATCACATATCAAATAGTGGTAATGGGAATCATCATCATCACTCATTATATCATAATCAATAATGAGTTTTTATAAAATGGATTTTATTCCCACATATCATAGTCATAAGATCAATAGCTGGATACATTTAAGAATCTATGGAAATCCCAAAAATATAAAAGGATATATATATATATATATATAGGCTCAACATCCATGTCTGAGGTAATACCTTTCGGAATAAAAATAAATATAAAGTAACAAGAATCATAATCTGGGTTCCTGGAAAACACATTTAGGAATCCCAAAATAAAACAAATACACCTCGTTTCAGAATTAATAGCCACAATCTAGGAAGAAAAAATGGTTATCACTGCGACATCAATAACAATCACTTTAAATAATAATCAAAAGAGTGTGGGTGTCCAAATGCCTAAAACAAACACTACAACAAAAAAACACATTGTATTTCATGTTTTTAATGGTCTCTATAGTTAGAACAACTACCATATCTACCCAATACCAATGTATTAGCTTAGGATAAGTGGACATCAGGGTAACCACTGGGTCCCCACATATCACCACAGAAAAGAGGCATCCTACTAAGGATCCTCAGTAAAATTGGTAATGCAGGAATCTTATGTCGGATCCTCAATGTCCATTCATATGAAAAGATATAAAAATCAATATCCTTAGATGTAATGGTGTAGGAGGGATCATATAGGGGATAATTTGATCAATTAAAATGAAGCGGAAGCCTACAAGAGATTACTTTGGTCAGATTATAATCAAAGTCACCCCATATGGGATCCTTAGTATAGTAATAAGATAAAGGCATTTTCTAAGGGATCCTCTAGGTTGAAACATAAATAGAAGAATCTTATAAGTGATCCTAAGAAACTACTAGTCTCATGGTATCATAAGAAAAAGGCCACATCTTGCTAGGGATACATTCTCAAGTTAAATCTATAAAAGCATATGTCACTGGAGATAAGATTTTGACTACCAAAAATTAAGGTATAAAACCTGTTTGGTCTAAATACCCAACCTCTTGTTTCATTTCATGTATCTCATAGGAGATTAATTAGTTCGATTACTGGAGAAAAACATCTCCTAATAGATAAATTCCTTAAATAAATCCCATGAGTCCTCAAACAAAATGAAGGGGGTCATAATTGCGATCTAAATGAAATAATACTCATAATGAACTATTATTGGGTCAAATTTGTACTCCTAGGTGAAAAGATACACAATACCTATAAAGGGTATAAAATGAGGAGTACACGGAATGTGTACCCTAGAATAATCATTTACACTCAAGGACCCACCTGGATGTGTACTTCTATATACACATATAATGAATAATCCCATGTACATGATGTGTTAGTCATGTACATGGCTTATACCATACACAGTTTAACTACCCATGTTCCTCACATTGTTTCTATGTGTATATATACATGTTGTGTGACCCACCACACAACATCTTACCCATACATGGGAAACCTAGATTGGAACTTGGTTACGTGGACAAGTCACAATACATGGTTTATAATATCCCAAAAATTATTTCACTTCATAGAATACATCTTCCAAAAATAGGAAGAATATAAAGCACGTGTTCCCGGAACCACACACAATGTACATGGGGTTTCCTAAAGGGAAAACCCACAAGTCACCCTGAAACATAGATTTTCACACCCAAAGAAGTTGATTAACGCTCAACGAGTTATAAGAAATAGTAATAGGGGATTGAAACATTTAAATGATTAAATAACAATGAATTTATAGATAACATAATAACCAAGGTATCTTTGGGTGGAATCCATCAATGCTTCTCCCATTTATGTGGTCCATGGTTGTCGCATGATGATTCGGCACATTCTGAGCGTTGTGGAGGTACCTCCTTATCTACCTCTCACTCTAACTCTCTCTTTATCCCATCCAGTTCCCCCATAGGTATCTATTAAGGATACAAAATGTATGGACACATGAGAATACGTAGGGGATAAATAATAGAAAATAAAATAAGTATATAAGAAGGAAGAAAAAGAAAAAGGGTTTATGGTAGAACTCAACACCGAACACGAGTTTATGGCCGTTATAGAAAAAACACTCCATTATGGACACAAAATTATAGAATTATTTTTAATATTATGCTCTATTCAACATATTTTTACAAACAAAAAATTCAAAAATAATTTGATATTTAATTTTTAAAATAATAGATATTAATTTTTCCACTAAAATTAAAATGTATTCAAATCCACCAAACTCTTTTTCTATAGAAATAAATATATATTAAGACCAATATAGTGGTTAGAAAAATGATCAATGATCATATTATATGGGAAAAAACTATTTTACTCTTTATAAGACTTTGTAACATAATATTCAAATTTCTATAAAAAATTATAATCTAGAAAAACATGGGACATTACACTTAAATCCATTACAGATGAGGTCAAATAATGTTCGGCTAACGGGAAGTGGAAGGTCAGTGATTTTTACACAATTTGTGCATCAGTGTGACTTATTTGAAATGCGCATATTTATTTTTATGTGGTGTGTATACTAACCCTTTGAAACCATTTTTATTTTGATAAAAATTTCTATAAAATGTATATAGTCTTTATATCCTAAATATTATTATTTCCTACATCATATTCCATTTTTTCATATGGTGTTTACATTGACTGTTATTTGATTATCTGTTGAAATATTGGTAAATTTTAATCCTTTACACAACATTGGAATTTATTAAAGAAGAAAATTGTTAACGAATTAAATAAATAATTAAATATATGAGTAATTATTTAGATATGATGTGATGGGAGTGGCCTAAATTAAAATATACCCACAATGAATCAACATATCGAATGATAGAAATTAGTTTCCCAAATTAAATGTATTTTACCCATAATTTTAATCTGTATTATGATAGGGGATAGTTATTGTGAGTTTCTAAAGGGGGGGGGGGGTTGAATTGAATACCAAATATAAATTTCCCATAAAAAATTAATATTTTTTAATTCCCATAATATATTAATATATCCTGGTTTATCAATTTATGTAGTATGATATAGATCATAATCTTTATAAAGACAACTATAAATATTGTTTATATATCGAATGAATAATATTAAATATTATTTGATCCATTGAAATCAAATTACTTGATAAAAATACTATAAAAAAGAAAATTAATATAAAGTGTAAAAGTGTATATTATAATATAGTTAAAAATTAATTTTTAATCAAAAAATAATGTAAACCCAAAGTAAAGAACACAAAAAAATGATTGAATACAAGAAGATCGGTAACATGTTGAGACGTAGTCTTCTCCAATTGGTGGTCACCATCCACATAGTAGTATAATTTAACTATATAAGATGATCCACAACATGAATTAGGTATTACAATAACTAAAAAACTATACAGGTCACACATGACCATTTCCATAGTTATAGGTTGGAATAAAAATTAAATCGGACACAGAAGGATCACTACCACTCTTATCCATGGGAGTAATTGTGTGAGAAAAGATATGAAGATATCAAAGTATCATCTTGTTCAGTACATGAGATAATGTACTTATATAAAATAGATTATTGCACACATTACTCAAAATTTCATAAAAATAAATAGAATAGAGAAATATAAGAGTGTATAGTTTTTTAATTATTGGTCTCTTGTAGTGATGATTGTGAATCTTGATGTGATTTTAACTGAAGCTTGAGTCAAGAACTCTTAAAAACCTTTTGACGAATAGAGTTTCGTGGAGTCATGTTCATGACTAGAGAAGAATAGAGCTAAAGAGTGTGCTTTTTCTTCCTCATTCAAACATTCATAAGATGTTTCAATTCAACTCTTCAGATCTAGGTGTGTTCAGTATGTTTGAGATATTATATTCGTAACAGTTTTCTTCACACATCTTTGCATCTATATCCCACAGGAAAGTCTCTTTGTATTAATAACATCAAGAAGAATGTCCATGTGAACCTGGATATTCTATTTCCTCATATAGAACATCTAACATTCACATCCACGCACTTTGTCGATCATTTAAGAGAATATCATTAAAATAATAGATGGAATTAAATTAAATAATATAGTCATTATGATTAAATCTAAATGAGTAAGGTAAGAAAAAAAGTGGTGGTGGCCTATTCTGGTGGCTTCATAGAATTATGGAGTTTTTTTGTTGGAATAATGCTAGTGGTTTATTAGACATTGCTGAAATTTCAAATCACTAGTGGTGTCTCAACTGGTGGTGTCTTCTCTAATTGTTCCGTAGAAACAGAAAAAATTATATATTGCTGGTATGGAAATGGGGTGCCTTATCTGGCTGTATCTCATACTTATCTAAAATACTAGCTGATGGCATAACATCCTTACAGTGTGTCATCCGATGGTGTCCCGACATTGCATGATTTTCATGTTGAGGGTGAATCATGGACAATGGTGTCTCTAGTTAGCGGTGTTAGTCTCAATGATTTCATGTCCGTAGTAAACATAATCACATATCATAGAATATAATATTCATAATGAAAACATGAAATACATTAATATCATTTAAATCATGATTTTTTATCATTAAAATAATGAAGCCAACAATATTCCCCTTTTTTATGACCGCAAATCATGGAATAAATGGTTTTAGAAATGTTTAAAAATGATATAAAAGGTATTATAAATGAGAATATGACATTCCTAGTAAGTAGTGATGGTTTCAATGAAAAAATAATAAAATATTAATTATAAATAGAATGTTACATGTGTAAAATATAGAATGATTAAAAATATTTAGTATTAAAGATAACCTTGAAACAAAAATGTGAAAAATAAGATATTCCATATTTTCCTCCAAATAAAAAAACCAATAGAAACTCTCCCCATTTTGGGATTAACAAAAAGGTAAATATTAGAAGAATAAAAATAGTTAATGCATCATGAAAATATGAAGAACATATAAGTTTCATGAATAAAGATATGAAATTGAAATTCACATAGTGTCAAGTTAAAAACATATTACAAAAGAAAAATTGGAACAAATACAGAGCCAAATACAACAAGAAAATATTGGGATGTATGTTCTATGTGCTCTTTTCATTTGGTTTTGTATTTCTCATGGTTGGATATATTAGGATCACAAGATTTTGAGGGAGCCTGAGGTAAGGATCTGGGTACACCATTAAAAATTCAGTTAGTTCCCAATAATGTAACACCCTAATATTTTATGAGATATATTATTTTTAATTTTATTGATGTATTTTTTGTATTCTATAGTGAATATTATCTTGCACTATATGAAACACCATATTAGGAAGCAGTATGTGCAACACTATTCATGGAATGTTTTACAAACAATTTCATTTTATTTTGATAGAATTAATTTCACGCAAAACTGAGTATAGATTTTGATTAATGCATTGATAAAATATGATTGGATTATGTTATACAAAAAACAAAAGAAATTTTGCACTAGACTGACTTGGCTTTCATTACACACATGAGAGACCTTACTCGATAGCTTGCATTGTAAACAATACCGAGTTTTACCAAACTATGATTCATTATCAAAATATTACTATTTAATGGCATGAAAACTATCCTTATGATAATTATTAACATCATTTTTAATTTTATATTATATTATAATTCTTCCTACACATTTTCTAGAACATGATATGTGAAAAAAATCAATTTTTTATATTATAAATTTATTTTTCAAAAAATGCAGTGTTACCACCATTTGATGGAGCACCCATTTGAAATATATTTATTTGAATCTTTTATAAGTTAAATAGGAAAACATATACTTATTATTTGGTAGAGGGACGTAAAAATTTCCTTTTGATTACTTTTTTGTATTTTTCAGCTAAAATTGTATGTTTAGAAAATAGTAAAAAATACCATAATTTAAATCAAAACAACCTTTTCATCTAATTTTTTTATATAGATCAATTATCTTATTAATTGATTTTAATGTATAATTGGATCATGTTTTTTTAATTTAATACAATATTTGTAATTGGAATTAATTTCTCATTGAAATTTCACATAAAATATGTCAATATTTTGATAGATATTACTTCTTAAAAATCGTCTTTTTGGTTTTGACAATATGAATTAATTTTAAATTAATTTCTGAATTTTTTATTTATTTAATTTTAAAAAATGGATTCGATAATTGAAATCAGGAGGTCTAAATTGAGTAAACGCGTACCATTTATTTTTATATATTAAGAATAGAAACTTCTCTTATTATTTTATTTACCTCAGTTAAAAGGTAAATCTGGTAAATAAGGGTAAAAACATATTATTATTATAATATTAAAATACCCTAAAAAATGTCATAATACTATTGGAAAAGCTTTTTTCAACCATGGTTTTCCATGGGTTGATTTTGGGACCCAATGGAGCCATATAGATGTGAAAATGACAATTTATAATAATTAATTTAAAGTAAAGAGTAATATAACATAAACATGTTTCTTTTACCAAAAAAATATATGAGGATATATAAGTTATATAATCTAATATAAATAGGCCCCATAAATATAAAATGATTTCCTACCTCATTATATTTTATTTATAATTTTTAGACATTAAATTAATAAATTTTTTTATGACATGATAATGATGTAGATTTTATTTCATTAATCCATGATTCAAGTAAATGATATTATAAATGTTAAAATAAATGTACTTTTGTTATTTTGAAGTAATATATGAATTTTTATGATGATATTTACTTATTATATTTTATATAATACCTTTGTTTCGAAGGAATATGTATTTTTTTAAAAATCTAGTATGAATAGTATCAACAATTGACATAATTCATTACATTAATCAGAAAATAGTTTAGTAAATGATATTAAATTATTAAAAAATTAAAATTAAAAAAATGGGTAATATATGTCCAAATATTTCATAAATAAATTTTTTTGTCGTTTTACAAGTTTTAGGAATTATATTAACCTAAAATGTGTAAATAACATGATATCACTATAAGATTAAAATGGTTAAAATAATGGTTAAACCAAAAAGAATGGATAAAAAAAATATTAAAAACAAGTCTAAAAATTATAGGATGATGTTTATTAGAGAAAAAATAAAACTATATTTTAAATATTTGTTTTTTCAAAAAAATTTAATCAAAGTAAAAATTATAATAAATTAATATTTTGACAGTTTCCTAAAGTGTATCTCTCTACTCTTATATAATGGCACCTCCTATTGCTCGTCTTCACTCTATTTTGAGCCTTCAAGATCATCTGAACCTTGATCATTTACCTTAAAATATTATCTAGTAACTTTATATTGGGTCCTGTCTTCTCAAAAGACTATCTCTAGTGCCATAAGAGAAAATATAAAGGAAAAACATTGGGGAAGATGTCATCTCTTCTACGGATTCTATAATATTTATTTGTTTTTATACGTCCTCTTCATTAGTTTTTTCATTATAATGTTAAAACATAATTATCACTCATATAATGATATTTTATTATAAATAGGAAAAAAATCTATTTCACCTTCTATCCATCAGAAATAATTAAATCACCACATATGTGTGCATACGGTTTACCGTCTCCACGCCGTGGTGTACTCTGTTTTTCACCACAACCATACTTCGATGGGTATATTGGTGGAAATAATTACTATATATTATTATTATAACATGATAAAAATTATGAGATAGTAGACACCTTTCAATTCAATACCATTCAACAATTATAAGAACAATATTGTCACTCAAGAGTATGTACAACCTACCGTCTCTATTAAGAGTGTATTCCATTTCATTTAATTATCTATTATATATATATATATATATATATATTTATATATATTTATATACTGAATTAATATGATATATAAATCATTTATTACATTATATATGTATATAAATCATAATCTTTGTAATAATATCAAAAATAACAAGTCCAATCACATACGATAAATAAAATGATTAGTACCGAAAACATTGATTTAACATGGAATTGGAAAATGAATGGGTAATATAAAGCCATAAGTAAAAATTATATGATATAATATATATTATTATTGTTATGTTCTAAGATAATAATATTTTTATACCCATTATACTATAGTTTTTGACACATACAGATGAAATTGGATCTACGTTAAGTGATAATTTTGCATTATCATTTTTTCTGGGATTGTTTATACGTTTGTAGTTACTTGGGGTATATTTATCATCCATGTCCATGTTTTCAAAAAAAAATCAAAAAAGGTTTACTATTAATATGTGTTTGTTTAAAAAAAGTTTTTCCCATTTTCAAGTTTTACTTCATGGTTTGGAAGGAATCTTTCTTTCATTTACCATGAATGTTACTTTTTTACTTTTTAAACAAATGTGTTAGGAGAATGTTTTTTAACTTATAAGGAATGATTGATTTTTTATGGTTTTATAATTTATTCATTAAACAAATATTCCTCTAAAATATTTTAAGTTTATTTTCACATAATTTATATTCTTTTAAACTTTATCAGCATTTTGAGAAAAGGAAAAAGTTTTTAAGAAGAAAGGATATTTTACTCAATGATTATGTTCAAGTGTTTTATCGAATTTTTTTTCCATATATGATGATTCTATATAAATATATTTATGTATCTATACCTATTATTACTTTTATTTTATTGTGGTAATTATGGAATGATATTTTATAAGGATTATATTATGATAGAATAATGTTTAAGAAGTCCATTTTATTTCATGGGCTATGATATGATGAATGATTTATGTTTTTTTGGAATAAGTATGAATGATTACATGATGATATGGGTAAGACATAAATCTCTCTACAATACATTTGGTAAATATTTATATCTCAGAAAATATAAATGGCAAGAATGAAAAGTAAATATGGTTCAGTAATATAGGGCTAGAATGACAAGTAAATATGGTTTATTAATACATGGCTAGAATGACATGTAACCCAACTTTAGAAATAGAATTTTTCCACTATGATGGTATTGAGAAAATGTATTAGATAACAAATAAATCATATTATGTTCATAATTATAAAAAAATCAATTTTTTATGCCAATTCAATTTGAACATGGTTAATTTTTCATTAGGATCAATTCCTTACAAACAACCAACATTTATTACACGACTCATGATTTTGATATTTAAATTTTATGTACATGTTTTTATATTTTTATGTTTATGGTTTTTTATATTTTATAAATTATTACCCTTATTGAGAATTGGATCTCACCATTTTTTTTACTTTTCCATATGATATAAATAATGGTTTTAGGTAGGAAATCAAAAGTTTAAGATCTTTATGAGATATGTTGAATATCTTTCTTAAAGATAAAATATAATATTACAAGAATACAAAGATACTAAAATAATATGGTCTATGGGTGTCTAATTGTGACATGTATTAAGTATTCTACAAACCTATTGTAATTTCCATGTACGTCAAGCCTGGGTCTATATAGTTGGTGTTAGTGAAAATATTTAGTCAACCTTTGGAAACTAGGATGAGAAATCATTAGTGAGATCCCTGTATATATTTCTAAGTTATATCTAGGGATTTCCATAAGGATATGTATTACTATAGTTTATAGTCCTAGAATTGTGGTAACAGTCATGAATAACTGAGGATTAATCCAAAGATGTTAGAGATTGAAAGTAATCTCTATTGATTATGGTGTTATCATACTATTATTTCTTTTCCTCTAACACTGCTATTTTTTTGTTTTAGATAATGGATAAACCTAAAACTTCCTTTTTAATGATTAATTCACTAGGCATTGTAATGATGTTCCTATTGAACAATCAAATTTTATGAGAGATGTAATGAAAAATCTTATTTCTATACTTACACATGCTATGAAGCATTCTAGACTTAAAAGGGAACAGTTTTCAATTAAATAATTCATGAGGAAACGTCCTCCATCATTCAATGGGTCTTATGATCCATTAGTTGAGGAAAAATAGATCAGTACCCTTGAAAAGATATATTCCATCATTCACTATTCGAAACATGAAAAATTAATTTTGGCTGTTTATGGTTTAGAAGGTGTAGAAAACTAGTGGTGCCTCTAATTAAAAATACAGTGCATCAAGATGAAATTTAATCAATGGTATGGGATGAGTTGAAGAAATTGTTTTTAAATAATTACTCTATTATTATTATTATAAAAAATATGGAAAAAGTGTTCCTTGAGCTAAATACAAATGATTTTGAATCTATTGGTACATACAAGGAGAATATTACAAACTTGCAAGGAATGTGTTTGGATTTATCATCCAACCTGAAAGTAATGTTGATCTAGTATTTAGTGGCATAAAACCAAGTCTTTTAATGGAATTGTCTATAAGATACTTTAGTAGCTATGAATATATTGTACATTTCACTATCATGTTAGAAAAAAATGTTGGTGTTACAAATCCATCTCATGGTTTTTACAAGAAACAAAAGAAGGATTTCAATGGAAAATCTCAAAACAATGGTGAAAAGAAGATGAATGTTTCTTTATGACTGATGTGTAGAATTAAGCACGGTGGAGATTGTATTAAAGGGACAATAAAATTTTCCATGTGTGGAAAATATAGTAATCAAGCTGTTGATTTCCAAAGTAATGAGAAAAAGGTTGCTAAAGATGTGAATAGAGAAAAGAATATAGGGAAATCACCACGAACACATCAATGATACAAGTAAAAAATAAATTTTCCATTATTCTAACAAATTCCCTAATCAAAGGGTTAATGATGATCTATGTTAGCAACCTATTAATGAAAAATACAAAGGTTCATCACATGTAGTCACTAATGGAGATACTGAGTATGAAAAAAATATAGTGGAATGATTAAGTGTTTTTGTAAAGGGATTCCAAAAATAGTGTTGGGGAACCTCATTTATAGTCTTTGTAATATTATAAAGTCAATGTATTGGTCCATTGTGGTTTTTCATCATTATATGGTACTAATAACCATGAAAAGTGATTGAATTATTTTTGGATAGAACATGATGTGGGCATAACGAAGGGATAAAGAGATAATGAGATGTTTGATAGTGTTAATGAGAACATAATTGATATAAGGAAAATGTGATATTGTGTGTTGAGTATATATATATTTTTATTATTTTTGGTGTGCAGAAACAGTAAATTTCGATAGAATGCATGTTTTCACTATGTTTCTACGGTAATTCATTTTATTACCATGTTTCAATAGAATACATGATTAACTTATTAATATGTTTGAAATGTGACAAAAAAGAACTACCTTGTGAGATATTGTATAAAATGTTATTTAGATTTAGATCACCTCCTTCTAAAGATTTATATTTTCTGTTTTGGCATGTATTGAAAAGTTATCAATTTATGGATAGTAAAACTTATATTTTGACTGATGATTTGTTATATTAATGTATTATCTCATTGTTGGTTGAATTTGGCATATTTGATAAATTATTCAAACCTTTTTGTTGAGAAATTTTAAATGAAAAATTGTTCTATCACATGATCTGTCAAAACATCAAAAATGAAAATTTTAACATAATTTCTTTAAATAAGAAATGAATTTGAAATTGATAATGGAATGACCAAAAGTGAGAATGTATTGAAATCAAGTAAGTATTTATAGTCAAGTAAAACAATTCATCATCTTTAAAAAAATTATCTTGAAATAAAAAATGTTATCATAGTACATTATTATCGGATGAATCAGATGATCCCATAAATTATCACATATTTATGGAATTTTTCTAGTTCTGTTTTTCCCAACCATATTCTCAATCACTATCCATTCAAACTTGATAGATATATTTCTCATTCATATACATGTTTTCACTTCCAACCTATTTTATCCTATATAGAATCCCAGTGATGAGTTACATTGGGTAACTGTTATGTTTCTGTCTTTTCTTTTTTAAAATGAAGTATTAGTATCCCTTTTTTACATTGAGGGTTTTCATGAATGAGACTTTCATGCAGTAAACAATTTATAACCCCGATGAATTTTAAGGGAAAAATTAATTTTAAGGGGGTAGAATATAACACCTTGAGATTTTATGAGACAGATTATTTTTAATTTAATTAATGTCTTATTTTGTACACTAAAACTAATATTATCTTGCATTATATGGAAGACTGTATTAGATTTCATTTTACACAACAATATTCAGGGTTTGTGTTACACACAATTTCATTTATTTTAATATAATTCATTTCACGCAACCGTGATTATAGATTTTTTTCAATGTATAAATGAAATGTGTTAGGATTATGTAATGCGCAACACCAAATTAATTTTTCACTACACTGACATTGTTTGTGTTACACGGAAGAGCAACCTTCCTTGATATCATGCATTGTATGCCATAGATATTTTCACTAAACAATGATATATCATTATAATATTATTATTTTATGGGATAATAACTAGCCAATAAAAATATTATTAATGAATTTTTTATTTTTATATAACATTAGCATTCATCATACACATTTTAGAGAACATGATATTTGAACAAAATATTTTTTTCAGATAAAAGATGTATTTAAAAAAAATGTATTTTTACACCCTTTTGATAGTACACCCATTTTAAATCTAGTCTTTTGACACTTTTTTAAGGTAAATTTTTTAAAAATAAACTCCTTATTTGGAAACGAGACATAAAAATATACTTGTTTATGAATTTTTGATATTTTTCAAAGAAAATTCAAAAATTTAATGGACAATGAAAAATTGTACATTTTAATTCAAAACTGCATTTTCATCTAATTTATTTATATAGTTATGTTATCTTTTTAAATTTTTTTAAAGTGTAATTGGATTAATTTTTTCTCATTTAAAACAATTTTGGTCATTAGAAATAATTTCCCACTGAAATTGCACATAAAAACATGTCAATCTTTTTATTCTAATTATTTTTTAAAAACCCACTTTTTGGTTTGACAAGGGGAACTAATTTTAAAATAACTACTTCAAATTATGTGTTATGAATTTGGAAAAATGTATTCCCTATTTTTTATCCTATGTTCCATATTTTTTAAATAGGTTCCTTTTATTTTTAGACAATATGAATAGTAAAATCATTAATTATTTGATTTCCCTTGGTTATTGGATAAATATGGTAAATAAGGGTAAAAAATAATATTATAATTATATTTAACTATTCTAACAATTTTCTTAATAATATTGGATGATATAGGTCCATCCATGGGAATCCATGGGTCTATTTTGTGACCCCATGGAGCCACATAGATGAAAAAATGACTTTTTATAAGAATTAATTTAACGTAAAATGAAATAAAACATAAACATGTCTCTTTTACTAAAATAATTTTTATATGGGGTTATATATGGGATATCTTCTACTATAAATTTTAATTATAATTCTAAAATAATTTCAATCATCATTATATTTTATTTATACTTTTTAGACATTAAATTAATAAATGTAATAATGACATAATGATGATGCAATGATTTCTTCATTAATAAATGATTCAAATAAATGATATTCTAATTGTTAAAATAATAGTAATTTTGGTATTTTGATGTCATACAAATTTGTTTGGTATGATATTGACATATTATAGTTGAGTTAATTCATTACATTCGAAAAAATCTGGTTTTTATGAATTTTTTAAAAAAATCAAGTACGAATAGTGTCTAAATTTGACATAATTGATAACATAAACTGTAAAATAGTTTATTAAATTATATTAAATTAATAAAAATATTATATTCATCCAATTGGTCATTATAAGTCTAAATATTTTATAAATAACCTTTTTGTGTTGTTTAACTTAATATGGTAATTACATTAACTCCCAATGGGTATATAACATGATATCACAGTAAGATTATAAAAGGTAAAATAAGGGTTAACCCAAAAGATAAGTATAACAGAAATATTAAAAACTTGTCTAAAAAGTATTGGATGATGGGTTTTAAAACCAAAATAAACCTATATTTAAATTATATGAGTTTGGAAATTTTTTTATCAATGTTCAATTTATAATAAACAATATTTTTTGAGTTTCCAAAAGTGACCATCTCCTCTATTAGAAAAGGGCTCATCCACCCTATCCTCTTCACTCCATTTTGATAATTCATGCTCGAAAAAACCAAGGTCATTTCTCTTCTCAACATTCTTAGATGCATTACATTGTTTTGGGTCTTCTGAAAATACCATCTATAGTGCCCTAAGTGGAAATTTAAAGTAGGTACTTTGAGGAAGAGGTAATCTCTTCTACTGATTCTTTAAATTTTCATTCTTCCTATACCTAATATTTATATGTTGTTTCATTATAAATTAATTACATTATATCACTCATATATTTTTATGTTTTTATAATTTTAAATCAACCTTAGTTCACCTTCTATGCATCCTACAAAAAATGAAATCAATGTGCATTCATAGGGTAATATGTTTATAGCCACCACCATAATTGGATTGTATAATGTTGGAAATAATAACTATATATGATTATTATAACATGATACTAATTCTGATATACTATTCACCCTTAAATTCAATACTATTAAAAAATTATGGAAATGATATCGTTGCTCGTACGTACATACGGTCTACCATCTCCATGAAAGGTGTATTCCAATTAATTTATCTCTCTATTATATATATATATACTGAATTAATATGATATATAAATAATTTTATACATTATATAAGTCTAAAAATCATTATCTATGTAATAATATCACGAATAATAAGTCCAAACAAGTTCGAAAAATAAAACTATTATTACCCAAAATATTGCATTAACATGGAATTGAAAAATGAACATGTATTATAAAGTCATAAGTAAATAATATATAATACCATAAATATTAATATGGATCTTATTACAGTTAATAACATGTTAAAACCCACTATACAGGAGTTTCACACACATACTAAAGAAATCAATCCTATGGTAATGGAAATTTTTGCAATCTAATTTTTATCTGAGATTATTTATACGTAAGTAATTACATGGGGTATATTTATCATCCATGTTCATGTTTTATAAATTTGTTTTTATAAAATGTTTATTATTCCTTTATGTATGTTTAAATTAATTTTTACCCATTTTAAAACTTTACTACATGGTTTGGAAGGAATCCTTCTTTTGTTTACCGAACGAGTTACATTTTTATTTTTCAGAAAAAAGTATGAGGAGAATGTTTTTTAAAATTATATGGAATAAATGTATTTTTATGGTTTCATGATTAATTCATTCCATGATACATTCAAAATATTATTTCAAGATTATTTTCAACAGATTTGTTTTCTTTTAAAATTTCATATAATTTCAAGAAAATAAGACATTTTTGAAGAAGAAGGAGTATTTTTCTCTAGAATTAAGTTCAATTGTTATGTATAAATTATTTTACATCTAGGATAATGATATTTAAAAAGGGTTATGTTTATATACCAATAATTACTATGATTTGAATATGTTAATGACGGGATGATATTTTATATGAATTATGTTATGATGGTATGATTTTTAAGAAGCCCATTTTATTTCGTGGGTTATGTTATGATGAATGATTTGTGTTTTTGTGGAAAATGTATTAATGATTTCATTATGATATGGATGGGACCTATATCTCCCACCAATGAATTGGGTAATGATTTATATCTCATTAGGTAAACATGACTAGAATGACAAGAAAATCTGGTTTAGTAATATATTTATTGATCAACAAGTAAATCATGTTCAATAATACATTTCTATAATGACATGTAAAACATGTTCAGAAGAGGACTTTGTCTACAATAATGGTTATAGAAACAATGCCATGGATATTGTGGAAGTCAAATTATGTGCTTAGTTGTTTTCCATAATTCAATTTTTTTAAGAAGTCAATTTGAGAATGGTTGAAGTTTCTTTATGATCTATGTCTTACGAACTACACTGATTTTTTTCACGACTCATAATTTTCATATTTCAATTTTATGTTCATATTTTTACATTTTTAGGTTTATTATTTTTTTATGATCTCAATGTTTACCATTACCGAGCATTGGAGCTCAACCTTTTTATTTTTTCTATTTCCCATGATATAAAAAAAGTATTAGGTTGGAAAACTAAAGGGGATGATATTTATGGGAGATGATGAAGATATTTCATAAAGATAGAAGATTATGCTCCGTGTTTAAAAAGACACTAAACTAATACAATCTTTGGGGGTCTGTTTGTGTCATGTATTAAGGATTCTATAAAAGTAATGTAATTTCCATGTATGTCAAGACTGGTTCTCTACATATGTGGTCTTTTCTTTAAAAGACGATAGGCCGAAGCTATATAATAAATTTCATAGGATGCATGGGAAAAGGATGAAACTGAGCAGGTAGAGGAGCATAAGGATCCTTGGACACACATAGTAGGAGATATTCTTCTAAATTGATTTTAATTTCTTCATGATCCACTATATCTTCACAATTATCATGATTAAAGTGAATCATTATATTTATAAAATTCCATATGACCTAGCCTCCTCTATAAATGGAAATAATTAACTCACTATTATCTTCCATTAATTGGCTCAACAAATAATTAATCTCCTTTAGTTGTATTAGTTTTTCTTTGAAAGCCTATGTAACTGAGGCCATCATTATATTTTCAGATAAGAACATGATGTTCTCATCCATAGCATGATTTTTTTAAATTATTCATATATCATACGTACAATACATTTTAATAGTTTATTTGGAAGAATATATATCCTTAGAATATGATCTGATAAACATGTGGTCATTATTTATACTTTAATGAAAAATCCTCAAAAATTTTAATGGTAGAACATGTTATCCACCTAAGTGTCCACCGGAGGTAGCTATAACTTTCTCTCTGATAACTATTCTGAACTGATCAACATCCATTTCTAGAATATGAGTACAAGAAACTAAATATGTACCCTCCAGAAATTTTAGGATACCTTCCATAGATGTTGAAAAGGGTGAATTCAAGTATTCATGCGTATTATTGACAAAATCTAAATCGCTTCCAATTATTTTATACTAAATTTAAACTCTATGTATGTGATTCATCATCATTATTTGGATATGAAGGTTCACAAACTCAATGATCTATTATAGACCCCTTAAGATCTAATTAATCTCAAGCACTTGGTAAATAATGACTTGGTGGACTCCACATGAACACTAGAATACATTCCCTATTGTTTTCCAGTTGATTAACTCTTAATCTATAAATATCATCATAGAATTAGATTTTTATTCCAAAGGACCAAGGGATAAGGGACACAGGCAGACCCAACTAAGACCTAGGGGGTCGAAGGTAGTGAAGACCAAGGGCATCCCCTCGTATCAGATTCACTCCCCTGGGTTTGAAGCTAGAGAATGTATTAAGACATGATACATTAGAACCTTGGGCGGCCAGAGAGGCAAGATGGTCTGCGACCTTGTTCCCCTCCCTCCAAGTGTGGGAAACACGTGTATTGTTGTTGATGAGGGTTCTACACCTCCTGATCGTGTAAGATATCTCCCATGGAGTGTGACCTTTCCCCTGCAGGGCTTCATGGATTATCTTGGAGTCCATTTCAACATGAGTTAAAACAATTTTCCGCTGCATACAACGATTTAGGCCTACGAGAACAGCCTTGGCCTCCGCATTCATAGAATTTCCTAGTCCATAGTGGGCTATGAAGGCTAGTATAACACTGCCTCAGTAGTCACTGACGACCCCACCTCCTCCCATCTCCCTACATAATAAGAACAATCAGTATTGAGTTTGAGTCCATTGTCAGGGGGTTTCCACTGCACCCATTGGCCCTGCCTGAGGAGGGGTTGGGCCACCAGATAGATCACTTGAAGCATCCTCGGGGTAGGGTAATCCTTCCATCCACTGGAGAGATTCACCAGGTCGGTCAGAAGAATTCTTGCTCGGATAGCGATGGTCCTCCCTATTGACGATGACCCCTCATAGAGCGCCTGATTACGAGCGATCCACAGGCTCCAGCATCCCGTGTTGAAGATGATTGTGCGAGCCCTCTTTTCCTGACTTCTTTCATTTGTTCCCTGGAACCAGCGGTGCAAGAATGGGTTGTCTTGAGGGTCCTGGGAGAAAGAAGAAATGAACATGCCAATGAACCTCCATACCTCCTGAGATCAGCCGCCTTTAAATAATATGTGGTTGATTCTTTCTTCATTCTTCTTCCTACAGCACTAGAAACACGATGCCAGGGGAATACCCAGTTTTTTAATATTGTCATCCGTATGGAGGGCTTGGTTCCTCATTCTCCAGCAAAGGAAACAATATTTGTTAGGTATCTTTCCGCACCACAGAGTCTCATTCCATTCATCATGAAGATCCTCATAGGTGAAGGTCATATGAAAGTACCTTGTCATGAACTTCCCCGCAGTTGAAGGGGAGAAGACACAATTTTTAGGCTCAGCGTTCAAAGAGAATAACTCATTAGTTTCAATCTTGTTCACATTTAGAACAGCCTTGATGAATTGTGGGTACTGTTTTTCCTCCTTGAAGGATATGTCAGGGGTTGGATATCCAGGGTAGCCAAGCACTTCTCCTGCCCAGTAGCAGTGCCAAAAACGGATGTTCCCCTCTCCAATAACCCATCGAGATTGCATCTGGAGGCTCGGATTAATGGGTATGATCTTGGCCTAGAGTGGGGACCCAAGGGTACTCATCATGTCCACACTAATCCTAGCCATCTTTGAAATTACCTTCCCCCAAAGATATTGTTCTTCAATTACTTCCCACACGAGTTTAGCATGAAATCCGAGGATCGTGTCGCTTAAGCTTCTAACATTGATCCCACCCTCACCTATGGGTCTGGCCATCTTGTCCCATGAAATCCAATGCTTTTTCCCTTCCAAGAGAGCATCCAAAATAAATCTGGTCAGCACCTTCTTAAAGGCCTTGATGACTCCCTTCGGCACATAAGTTGATGCCATTGCATGCACCGAGATAGCGGATAGGACTCTATTCACTGGAGCTATCCGGCCCCCAAAGGAGAGGTAGTGAGTTTTCTAGTTAAAGACCCGACATATAATCATTATTACAACATAATCAAAGTCATGGATTCTCAATCTTCCTGAGCCGATTTGGAAGCCAAGGTACTCCATTGGAAAGGATCCGCGATGTATGTCGAGCCTGCTGCAAAGATGAGTTGCCCTTCTGAAAGTGCATTTGTTTGAAATATAAAGGCTTATTTTGGATTTTTTGATCACCTGGCCACTCCAAGAGCAGTACTCCTCCAGAATACTTTTTAGACTATGAACAGATTGTTCACCAGCATTTAAGAAGATTATCGTATCATCAGCAAACATTAAGCGGGATACTGAGTGGATGTTCTATTTTCTGCGGAATGTGAGGATGTCCCCACTAGAAATTTCTTTATTCATGAGCTAGCAAGGAGAGTCCTGCATGAGGATAAAAATACATAGAGATAGGGGGTCTCCTTGCTGAAGCCCATGCGTTGCCTTGAAAAGTCCGTGTGTTCTCCCCATGAAAGAGACCTCCATCCAAGAAGAACTGAAACATCTGAACAAGATATCAGCAGCCCAGGTGGAGACACCCATTCTCGTGAGTACTCTGTTAATATTGCCCCACTCAATCCTGTCATAAGCCTTACTCATATCCATCTTGACCACCATTTTAGAAAAATGAGTATTCATGTTGATATCTCTCAAAATTTTCTGTTCCAAAGTGATGGAACCTTGGATGGAGCGATCCCTCATAAAACCATGTTGTTCCATTGAAACCTAGCGGGTCAGGTACTTGGACAGTCTCAGATTGATTGTGCAGGCCAGAATTTTGTAAGGAATGTTACACATGCTAACTAGCCTATAGTAGAGAAAGGAGGAGGGGTCCTTGATATTTGGTATCCACACCAGAGTTGTATTGCTATCCACCCTCAGAAGAGTTCCCCCTCGGAAGAAGTCTTGTACTGCATCCACTATGTCTCTTTTAACCAACTCCAACGATACTCTGTAAAATGACCCTGGAAAACTATCGGTCCTCGATGCACTATCGTGGTTAAGGTGAAAAATCTCCTCTTTGATTTCCCCTTCATCCGGGAAAGCCTTCATTGAGTCGTTTTTCTAAGTGGATACCAGGCGAGGGATTACGTCCCACAGTCCAGCATTGCCGCTAGGATATCCATTCAGCATCCATCCATTCGGGCCAGCTAGGAGTTCCTTGAATGTCGTGTGTGCCATCACCCCAACCACCTCCCTGTCATCAGTGTAGGTCTCGTTCTCCAGTAGGATGTTATCCTTAGAAATATGTTTTTTCTACCTGATGCAAGCATAGAAATATGTCGAGTTCCTATCCCCTTCTCCAAGCCATTTTACCCTTGAGTTATCCCAGGCCTTGAATTCCTCCATAAGGATCATCTCCGCCAGGCTGATATTTATCTCTGATAGAGTTCCAAATATATCCTTATTCCAGTTCTCCTATAATCCATCTTCATGTCGTTCGATATCCAGTTTGATCTCCTCTATATTTTGATCCATAGGGGGTAGACCTTTCGCCCACACCTGCAAGCTAAACTTTAGCCGCCTTAGCTTGTTATGTAATGCCACCCAAGAGTGTCCCTGGGTTGGGCCTCCCCATATCTCAGACACCAATTGATGATAGCCTGGAATGAGAGTCCAGTGTTCCAAGAACCTGATCCTACTATTGTTGTCCTACATTGGAGAAAGAGAAAAAAGTAAAGGAGAGTGATCAGATATGCCGCGTACCAGGTGACTGATTGTGGCATTGGGAAAGCTTGTGATGGCATTCAAGTTAGCCAGGCAATGGTCCAGCTGGCACCAGCATCGTCTGCTCCCTTTTTGGTTGTTTCACCAAGTGTAGTGGTCACCAGAGTACCCCATGTCTTCCAGACCATTATCCCCCATGAACTGGGTGAAGTCCATACTCTCTTTCCGAGGGAAATATCCTCTGCCCTTCATTTTCGGTGGGGTCTGTGATGGTGATGAAATCTCCACCAATGATCTACGGAAGATCGCCTGGGTCAAAATTGCTAAGATCATTCCCCAATGACTCCCTCCTCTGCATGTCACAGCTCCAATACACAAAGACACTAAGAGAAGGGTTGTACCATGGCTCACCTTCACTGTTATTAATTGGTCGCCCACCTGTACCAAGTCCAGCATTGTTTATTTATTCCATAAAATCCAAATGTTCCGGTTCGTAGGTTCTGCATGAAAGGATGCATGCATCTTGATTTTCTGAGTGAAATATGATAGTTTAGCAGGGTTTTTCTTGTGTTCCAGGATGGCCACAATGTGTGCCATGTTCTTCCTGGACTCCGAAGCTATGAAATCCATTTTCACTCGTTCCCCTAAGCCCCCAGTGATCCAGATGATCATCAGAATCATTGGGTGAGGTGAGGCCTGGCTTTGGCCCCAGGAACGATGGTCTCTATCGAATGGGAGAAGGAACACTCCATGTTCTAACATTGCATATATTTTTATCGCAACCTAGTACATACCCCAGAAGACGAGGGGGATGGGGATGGAGAAGAAAGATCCCTACAAACAGGGGCCATGGGGGGTTTCCCCTTCGCTGATCTAAGAGGAGTGATCGGAGGGGATTTGGCTTCAGGAATCTGAAGAGGAGGAGTTCCAGAAACCCCCACCTGAGCGGTCTCACAAGATTAATTAACACGGACCGCATTCAAAGCTAAGGGCAGGCAGCCCCCTAGGCCTCCTGCCCCAACAACTTCCCACTTGTTTGGCTCAGGAAGGACATTGGCTCTAGAGGGAGAAGACCCGAGTTCAGACCTATTTGGATCAATATAGTTCTGTTCATTTAAACTCTTTGAATCTATGGTGTGTTATGCTCTGGGAGGATCATATGGTTCACTATATTTATATTTATCAGTAGAATGTGACAAATACATCTGAACAACATCCTTTTTTCCATCAACATTAGGTTATACATCTATAGTCTATCAACTTATGGTTCATCAGTAGCCAAAACATACTATAGAACATCACTTCCTTGCTCAGAAGAAGGAATCTCCATTATTTCTTTCTCATCCACTTGATGTTCTATATTGTAATAACTCACTCAAAAGATCCATAGAAACAGAAATTGAATCATTTGGATCAGTGGAAATAGAACTAGGCTCAACGTCATCATCCATAGTACCTTCATGAAATATCTTCACAGATGGGGATCTCTTCACCTTAAAAACTGAATCATGAATATCTGTAGGAATATCCACTTTTTTCCTTTTAATTCGGCCACTAGTACCATTAGGGTTAAATTCATCATCATCATTACATATTTATCTTCATCACTTTTACATCGATTATAATCTTCATCTTCTTCGCCTTTTTTCCCTCGACATTATTATCATCATAATCTTATTCAGTGGATTTGTAACCCTTATACTACTCCTCTCTAGAAGACTCGGTCTCTCATTCATCACATTTTACCAATATTTATTTTTTGGAAGAATCATAGTAGTTCTAGGAGCTCCAATTATAATGGGTTAATCTTTTTGAGACATGTTAGGGTCACTCCCTTAATCAACATAAGGTTCCTTTTCATTTTATTTAAAAATAGATTCTTTTTTATCTTCATTAGAGTATATACCTATTTCACCAGGCTCCAATCCAAGATCAAATTCATCCCTTGTTCTAGTGGGATGATAAACCAGATTATAGTCAGTATATAAATTTTTATGATTCACCAACCAAATCACTTTTCCAAGGGTTCTAGATAATTTTTTTCCTAGAACCAGTAGATCATAAAAGATAAAAACCACCACAATCTGTAATACACACTTCATCCTCAACTACGAAGGCCTTGGACATTAATATTAAAGAAATGAACATGGTTTAGATCATGTAGTTTAATCTAGAGGATGGTCTGAACATGTAACACATATGCACAATGAAATATCTAGAAAATTTATCATATGAACTTTTATCATTTGATATATAATATTATCATATTGGTACCTTAATGTTGAAAAATCACCCTTTCTTGGGAAATGAATTTTCTGGCAAAATATAAATAGTAGACTACATTCTGTAACAAGATATAAAGTAATATGACTTATATTTATGCCATCTCTTATAAGATGTAGCAAAGAATTTTCATATTCAAATAGCTCACTATATTCACGAATGTCTCTTTGATAATCATTATATCATCTTTCATGAGGTATGACAAAACATGGATCCCATTTCATTTGATGAAAACCCTATTAAATTTACTTTACATGTCCTTTGATCTAATCAGAACTATCTTGATCAATATAATACTTTGCATGCTGATATATTTCATAAAATAAATTATGATAAAATGGTATCTAGTTATAGGAAAACAACTCTAACCATACATGGTTCTGGAATACATTGAGTACTAGAGACATTCTAGAGAACAACCACTAATATTCAACATCCCGTTTAGCTACTACAAATAGGTTAGATAGATCATGATTAAGTTGAGAAACCAGAGCTGGTACAATCAATTACTTTTCTTATACATAGAAGATATTGACTCATCTGGATAAGATACAAAAGTAATATTTATTCTAGGCATATGGACATCATTCATAATGTTTGGTCTAGAGTATGTATAAGGTTTTTAAATTCAGGAGGTGAAGGGATACAATGGGCTTGAGAGAGAAAGATATGGGTGTATCTTGCTTCGCTCAAGGTGTATTGGGAAGTGATATAATTCCGTTTTTATATCATTTTTTACTTTAGGTATTCTCAAATATAATAAAAATGAAACTGAGAAATTAAAATTTAAAATATGGAAGAAAACAATAATCAGGTTTTGAAAAAAGGTAAATTCAGGGGTTAAAATATTTTGAAATTGAAAAAATTGCAGAAGGAATTAATCCAATAGTGTGAAAAGATGATCGTATAAAAATCCAATGGTGTGATTGGAAAAAATTATTTACATAATGGAGTTTCAACCATAATTTTATTTCAATTACCATGGTGTGTCACTGTAATTGTTTTAAAACAAAAATACTATGCCAACTACAACAATGTGTCACTACAATAGCATTTCAACCACAATGGTATTCCACTATAATGGAGTGTCAACCAAAATTCTGTAGCATACAATAATATTAAATGTATAAAAAAAATTAACCATTCCTAACTCATGTTTGATATACTACATTCTCTCAAAATTCAAATCCATCATGAATATATCATCAAAATGATGTTATGTGCGAAAAAATTCACAATTAATATATCCTTTTTTTAAATGCTCTCTTAGAATGTGATGTCATATATCAATATGGGTTTTCCTATAATGATAAACAAGATTCTTAAAAAATTATTACTATTGTATTATCTAAATTTATGGGGATATGTCACAGTATAGATCCATAGTCTAGTAATGTGTCTTTATTTCACAAAATATATGCACATCAACAACCTGCATCTATGTAATCAGCATCGGTGGTTGACAATTAAACACATTTAGTATCCTAAAACACCATGAAACAAGATAATTCCTAAAAATTAACATGTTATAAGGATCCTTTAATATCTCACTTAATTCCAGCAAAATTAGTATAACAATAACATAATTAATCAAATTATTTTCCTCTAGGATATAATAATATTAAATTGGTTTTATAGATGAGGTATTTGGATGTTCTTTTAACATCAAAAAGGTCTCAATATATTGGGTTTTCTAGAAAATTAGCACACATACATAGACTAAACATAGTATCTGGTTGGCTAGCAGTCAAGTAGATAATACTTCCAATCATACCTCTATAACTGGTTTCCCATTTTCATTAATTTCCAATTTATAGGTGGAACTCATATGTGTATCACTAATCATAGTTATATCCATGTTGAAATGTTTTAATATACCTTTTGTGTATTTAACTTGATTTAAAATAATTCATTGTTTGAAAAAATCTGAAATCCAAGATTGAATTTGAGTGCACCCATTAAACTCATTTCAAACTCATATTGTATCATTTTTGAAAAATCAATACATTAATAATTTTATAAAAATCCAAAAATAATATAATCAATATAGATTTTTACATCTAATACATGTTGTGAATATTTTTATAAATAGGGTTTCATCTAATATGACTTTTGAAAATACTTTTGAAATAATCAAAATTAATGAGCCTATCATAAGAAGCTATTGGTGATTGTTTTAAACCATATTAAGTTTTAGTTATTTTTAGATATTGATTTGGAAAATGTGGATTTTCAATACCAGATGGTTTTTAAAAAAATCATCCTAAACAATAAATCAATTTATAATTTACTATTAACAACCATTTGATAAAGCTGGATTTTTAATTGTGCTGCATAAGTAAGAAAGATTCAAATGGACTCGGGTCTGGCTATAGGTGAAAATGTTTCCTCATAATCAATTCATTCTTCTTGACTATAACCTAGTGCAACATGTTCCTCCACGTTTATAACTAAAGTGAATGAATCTTCAACTTTATTCTTAAACACTCATTTTGTTCCAATAGTCCAGGTATCCTTGGGTCTATAGAAAGGTTCTGACACATTATTTATTTCAATGTTTTTTAATTGTTTTTTCAATTCCATTACCTATAATTCATTATTATTGTCTTCATTGATGTTCATAAGTTATTTTTGAGATAATAATCCTTGACATTCAACCATACTTTCAAATTAATATCTAGTTTATGTTCCTCTATCAAGATCACCTAAAACAATATCTAAATGGTGGTATTCTAGAGTTCTAACACCACTAGAGGAAGAGGGACTAGTCACTCCATGATTTTCAGGTTTAGGTTCTCGAAGTTATATAAATTATTTATAACTAGATGATGTTTTATCTTCTTTTACAGAATAGTCTTAAAGTATAGATTTTATATTCAGTGAAGATAAATAAAACACAATGTTTTTTAAGGACTTATTAGGCTCATGTGGATTACTCTCATCAAATATGATACAAACTAATTCTTCCATAATTTTATTATTCTAATTAAACAATAAATATTAATTTTTAGATATTGAATATCCAAATAAAATCCCTTCATCACATTTGGTGGAAAACTTTTCAATATTATAATTTTTATTAACAATAAAGTCATTTTAACCAAAAACTCTAAAGTAATTAAACATAGGTTTCTTATTATTCCACAACTCAAAAGGGGTCTTCTTAAATAGTTGTTTTATCACAACTTTATTGATGATATAGTAGTTTATATTGACATCTTATGCATAAAAATAGAAATTTATTTGATAGTCATTCAATATGGTATGTTCTACCCCTTGTAATGTTATATTCATCCATTAAAAAATAAATTCTATTGAGGGGTCCTAGGAGCATTGAAGTTAATATTTTTTCTATTTTCTGATCAGAAAAAATTGAAAATATTTATTTTCCAACTCATGGAAATGATCCCTACATATGGTTTCAATTATAAGTCCACTAAAATTTTCTACAGACATAACATACTTGGGGAAACAATAACAAGATTCACCATTATTATCGAGAATGAATACCCAGGTATACATAGAATAGTCCTAGACCAGAACATATATATAGTTCTTACCATAAGGACATGAAACAATAGATGATCCAAATATATCCATGTGAACCAACTCAATGGGTTGAGAAGTTGACAATTCATAATATAATTTAAAATAATCATTGTGTAGTTTTCCTTTTTGACCTGGGTTATAGGCTTATCTATTGGGAACTCATGATTAGAAAGATCTATGACTAAGCCTTTTCCTAGATTTCAACCTAATAGAGTGAATGATTCAATTTCCTACTCACATAATCCAAATCCATAACCCTTTGGAAATTAACTTAACCATGAAAAAACATTATAATCTAACATATTTAAATCAACAATATAAAAATTATCATTTGTTAATGTAGAAAAACTAAAAAATTAAAAATTATAAAAATATCAAGCATTATTCATAAACATCACATAAAAACCATCATCAAATAACTATGAAATACTAAAAATATTAAATTTTAAACAATATATATATATATAACATTATAATTAAAACCTGATTTTCTAACTAATTTGTCTTAGGACGATGACCTTTCCATTAGTATTATCACCAATGGTGACATTACCAACCCTTAAAATTTTTATGGATCTTGAATAAAGAATGACCTTCGTGCATATGCCTTGACCAACCACTATCCAAGTACCATAGACTTCTTCTGGAGGCCTTAAATTATTTTACTATAAAACATATTTTATAAAAGGAATTATTTTGGGACCTAGATAAATTGGGATCTAGAAAAGATTGAAATAAGAGTACGGTGAAGAAAAAATTGCCTCATGGGTTTCTTAAAAATAGAATATAGATATTTAAAAATAAAAGGATTGTTTGAAAATTTATAAAAATTATTCATAGAAGAACAATCTTGTATTTATTTAGGAATAGAAATAATTTTTGTTATTTTTAATTGTCTAGGATGATATCTAATTCCACTAATGTATTTTTGTGAAACATTATTTCCAAAAATTTGTGTGAGTGTCTCTCTACCAGTAGGAATCTTCTTAAGAATAATATTTAATTTCTCAATAGACAACATAAGTAATATATTTTCCTATAATAATTGATCATTTTTTTTCTTTTTATATTAACAGTTCCTTTTTTATTTACAAACACAACATGTTTCTTATAAGAGATTTACATTCATCCTTTAACCCACTAACGGTATCCTATAACATATTACAATTTTCAAATAATTATTCATTGGACATATTTTCATCATCTTGATATTCATTTTCAGAATAAATTTAATTGTGTACAACAATAATATTAGAAAATGAATGTAAAAATTATACATCACTAACTTTGGTTATTAATCATTTGTTTTCACTTTCATTTTTCTCCACATGTGTTCTATCCAAATCACATGTGATATCTTATGATGCACTTTATCTTTAAATCATGCCGTTTTTTATCTCCTATTTTTATTCTCATATTTCTATGTATACTTATTTTTCATATTGTAATATTTTATATATCTTTTCCTTTTAAATTTATAGATAACAACTTATTTTTTATCACCATCCTTATAGAATTCCTTATTCAAATTTCCATTGGAATTATATTTTTCTTTATAGTTTGATTTGATAAATAACATATTATTTTTACATAAAATCGATTATTCTCTATCTAGGTGAGACATCTCTTTATCATTGTCAGAATGAGATTAACTATCACATGAATCTACCACTTGTTCCTTTTCCTTTTCATTTTCATTCTATGGTTGGGAGGTAGTAATCTTAAAGACAATGTATTTATTTTATTCTTGTCATGTTATTCAGGATTTCCCTTAAATTCATCTTCGTACATAATAATCATTCCAATAATCTCTATGAAATGAAGAATAATTATGTCACATGATTATATGATTGAAAAATCTGTGCCACAAAATCTTTCAGGTAAAATACTCATCAATATCATATTTTGATCCATATTAGATTCTATTTTTTAATGTGAGATCATAGTGTTGAAAATATCATTATACCGGAGATATATGTCAAAGATAGGTTTATCATGAAATGTTTTAAATTTATCATATATAATAGGTTATGTATTAAGATACATATCTTTAACATTAGAAGTTCTCTCATGGTAAATGAATAAATTGTCCCAAATAACAAATATAGTTTTACATGAAGTTATTTGATTGAACTCTTCATCTCTTAGTGCATAATAAAACAAATTCATTTCTTCATAATTATTATTTTAAACAAGCTTAGTAACATCATCATGAGTGATTGTTGTAGTGTTAGGAATAACATAAACATATTCAATATATGTCCAAATCTAAAATCTCATTCTTTTTATATGAATTGTCATTTTAATATTCCATTGGGAATATTTTTCACCATTAAAAAAGGGTGGTTTGTTTGTAAAAGATCCTTCTTGATGATTATCCCTTTAAAGAACTAATTTTATTAATAATAGAAAGTGTGATCATTAAAGATTTACTAAAATCACATTTGAATAGAATTTGAAAACATTAATTCCAAATAAAAATAACCATTGATAAAAAATGTTGGTTGGAATGAGTATCTTAATAAGGGGTGAATTTAGTACCCAATAAATTTTTTTGGTTTAACACTTTTTATTTTGTAATACCACAAATATTTAAATATATACATGTTTATCAAATTATATAGTATGATAAATGTAATGACCCACCCAAACCCTCATGACCCCTTCCTTGGCCAATTATCGGCGCGACTAATCAGTGAGACCGATCAGCACGAATGATCGGCGGGACCGATCGGTGCTACCCATCGGTGAGACTGATCTGTCTCACCCAGCCTTGGTGGGTTTTTCTTCTACAGCCTCCCCCGTAGCCACACTTTTAGGCCTTTTTAACTTTTTGAAGCATTTTATGGATCTTTTTAAGCCCATGATTAATATCTAAAAATCAAATAAACATCCCTTATAAATAAAAATTAATCTAGTCATGTGGGGTGTCCTAGAGGCGTGGTAATCCCACGATCCCACTCTTTACGCAATTTCTCTCTGTATCTTAACCATCCGGGAGTGTTGTATCTCAGCCCTTATCAGCCTTTATAACCAAAATTCTTATCCCTACGTTTCTTTTTCTAGATCATCCTGCTTGGAGTACCCATCATCTCAACGAGCTGTACCCTTGTTATGAGGTTTTACTTTTTCGTTCTGTGGAGTTCCCACCACTCCTATTTTCCAGTTTCCATGCGAGGAATTAACGTCGATCCTTGATCGTCAGGTAGGGGTTTCACCTTAGTCTCTCCTTTCTGTGTATCTTTCAGGGTGGGTACGCTATTATATCTGTAGAATTGGAATAACCAAGCTTTAAATAAGATAATAAACGAATTCTAAAAAATGAAGGGTATGGGTGTGATCGATGATGCTGCTCTTTTTTCTCCTCTTTCATGATTAATTGTTTCTGAATTGTGCGGGATTATGCCTACTGAAAATCATGGCTGTTGGTGGTCTTTATCTGTGCATTAATAAACCCTTACCCCTTGTGATGTTTAAATGGATTGTATTTTCGTTGTGAACCCTTTTTCTTGTGTAATGGAAATTGGTTAATTGCATATATTTGGCTAAATAAATTGGAAGCACCAGAATCAACTCCTTTTCTACGATAAACTCAGTTTAAGCACAGTGGAATTGAAATCATGTAGTGTGTTAAATATTTAAAATCTGAAATTACTTTTGTGGGTCTTCCTGGTATTGGTTGTGGAGGTTTAGTTATTTTCCCTTTACGGGATTTTGCGGGTGGCCTTATGGATTTCCTGGATGGGGGTTTAGATTGATTGGGAGATGTGGGTGGGGATGGGATCCCCTGTTTTTGTACTTTTGCTGAAAGTGAATTTGAGGCTCTGTGATTACTCTACTTAAATCACGAATTGGGGTGGGATCCTCTGTTGTTGAGAAACTGTTGGCTATTGGATTTTGGGGACATGGGTCTATATCTTGGGGTTTTCATTGGTTCCTGTACTTCGAGGGATCTCAATTATCCATTTTTTGGTGTGACTTTACAAGAGAACCAGGTGTGAATTCTTAAATTGTTGTTGGGTGTATTCTTTCCTTGGCTTGTTCTTATGCATACTAGTTGCCCAAGTAGGTGTGGAAACTTATTTAAACATTATTAATGAACATGAAAGCAAGGATGGAACATGGGAATTTTGTTTTGTGTGAGTTGTGACTTTGGCATGGGTTTTGTTCTCTTCTCTTATGAATGAATAGTAAGGGTAGTGTTCTTTAGGATGGATAAAGAAAAACATAGATTGGGTGAGTTCTTGTTACCTATACATATACTTGTAGTTTTTTTGTTTCTTATTCGCGCCTCACCCAAGTTGAGCACTTAGTGCCGACCACTCCCACTTCAGGGGAGAGGTTGTTTTTTCCAACACTCCAATGAGTGGCTGGTTATTAGCTCCTTTTTTCATCCATTTCCCGAATATCCTAAGACTCTTCGGGCAGGCTGTCATGGGATGAAGTCCATTATTATCCCAAGAATCTTCGGGCAGGGTAGTGTGGTGGTTGGCCCTAGTGTGTGCAGGCAAGTGGTTTCCCATGTATCATCGGGATGAGGACCAGGTGTCATCGGGCATGGCAGTAGTTCTTCTAGCCCAGGTGTCTTTAGGTGTGGCATTGGTTGTTTTGGCCTATGTTTTTGCGGGCTTGGTTACGTGTGATAGTTGTGGCCCAGGTATCTACGGGCAGGTTAGTGGTTGTGGCCCAGGTGTTTGTGGGTGGGATGTGTGGTTGTGGCCCAGGTGTGTGCGGGCGGGTGTGGCAGTGGGACTGCAGTGAGAATAGAGGGATTGGTTTGATGCATAAGATGTCTTCAATAACCAGTGTGAAAGTGGCGTGGGGTACCCAAACATCGATGTTCAATTACTATACATTACTTTTGATTTTCATTATTTGGGGTGTTTGCCTTGGTTAGGCTTGGGTGGTTAGTTTCCTTGTTAGGTGATGAGTTATCTCTTTTCTCATAGGGAAATAGTATGCCTCCCCACTTGTGAACGACAGTCTATTGTTTTTTTCTACTAAGTATAATTGTATGCTCACCCTATGTATATAAAACTGCTTTCAGGTTTCCAAGAGGACTTCGGGGATCATGCTGGACCGTACTAGCTCAGACCTTGTGGCAGATCATCGCAGTTGTTGTTGTTATTTATATTTGGAATTTTTCTTTGTAATCTCCTTATACTTTTGTAACATGCATTGGGAATGGTTTGCGGCTTTTCTTTCACTTCCGGCTTGGCGTTGTGGGATGTACTATCTTATCTCCCAATCCTATTAAAAGAAAAAGGGTAATGCCTTCCATTTATCATGTAATTCTATACCCTTAGTGTTGGTCTCCACTCTGGGGCCTATTGAAGGCAGGTTTCAGGGGTCATTATCTCTCCTTAAAATTAAAGAAGGAAGGGCCTGGAAATCTGCTAACCCTTCCATCCTTTTGGTGAAGGTGGGTCGTGACAGAATGGTATCAGAGGTGCAGGTTGAGAGATAGGATGGAGTCTAGAGTTTGGAACAGTGAGGATTTCATGGGATGGTAGGGAAACAGTTTTGGGTGACATTGGTGGGTGAATTAGGATAGGGAAGACCGGCTAGGACACGGGATTTTAGGCCCCCCCGTGATCCGATGCAAGGACTCCGGACCTACCAGACGACCGACTGAGGCTACACTGATTGCAGGGTAGAGACACTAGGAAAGGTACATACATCCTAATGACTTTTGTTTTCATATTTTTGTGTATCTCAGGGATTAAAAAAGAAATAAATAAGTCAAATAAAATGTACGGATAGTATTCTGCACTACTTGGGCTTAGGTATTCCTTGTTTACCTAGCAGCTATGGCTCCTGGGAGATGACCATGAGTTGTACAGGAAATCGAAGCCCAGGAGGTTGACTTCGCCGATCGGCAGAGGGCTGATCGAGATGAGGAGGACGACCAGTGGCAGAAGATGCTTCGAGCCTTCCAGCGAAAGACCCTCGAGAAGTATGAGGGTATCACCTCTGACATGAAGACGGAGGGCCGACTAGAGGAGATGGTGATAGCCTTCGGCCTGATCCAGGCTCCGACCAATTATTGGGTTCCTCTGGCCATTAGCCAGAAGTGAGGAGTGGCGCGTCAGGGGTGGATTCACTACCTGGGGGATAGGAAAGAGGCTGAGGTGGCATGGGATGATTTCGAGAAGGAGTTATGGGTGAAATTCCTCTCTTTTACGATGAAGGCAGAAAAAAGCAGGAGCTACTCTCCCTCCAGTAGGGGAGCATGCCGATAATGGAGATGGGTATCATGTTCAAGGATCTCCTCTGCTATCCTCCGGGCCTCTATCTGGATGAGGAGTCTTGGGTGAGACATTTCGAGGAGGCGCTCCGACCATCCCTCCAGTACGTTGTTACCCCCCTTCACCTTCCCGACATACTTGGAGGTCCATAAGATGATAGAGGTGGTATAGAGGATGCAAACACTGGGCAGTGTGTCAAGAGAGGAAATTTAGCAAGGCATGTCAAAGGAAAAGGCCTTCAGCACCAGACCTACAGCATCGGTACCCTCTAGGTTCTGACCAGCTGGGAGTAGGGCGCATCAGTTCCAGTTCCGGTCCCCCAGTCCTCACCCCTTCCCTTCCAGCCCAGGACCAAGGTTCTTTGTTTGTGGGAGCCATGGACATCTTCATAATCAATGCCCGGACCGAGTTTAGTATGGCAGTGGCGGACATGCCCATCACCTGCCCCAGTAGTAGCTTCCAGCTAGGCCCTTTCAGCAGCAGAAGAAGGGGTAGTGAGCTCCCACTCCTCTAAGGGCAGACATTGCAGGGGGTGGATGACACATGGAACTCTTTAGGGACCTCAACTAGGGTGTGGTCGGGGAGGCGGCCAATAGCTGAGAGGTAGAGGAGATGGGTGTGGACAGTTGCATGCCGTAGAGGTAGCAGTTCCAGTGGGACCAGAGGTTGTTCGAGGTATGATCAGCTTGTTCAGTACCCTTGATTATGACTTGTTTGATACCAGAGCTTCACACTCCATAGTTTCACCCAGTCTGGCCAGTGGTCTTGGTCTGGATTCTAAGAGACTTCCACTACCCCTGGTGCTGAGCACACCAGTCGGAGGTTAGACCGAATTGTTATATGTTTGTAGAGGTTGCAGGCTGATGATAGGGCCACATCAGACGGTCTAGGATCTACTACTTCTACATATACAGCCATACGATGTCATCCTAGGAAATGACTGGCTGTTCTCTGTGTGTGCCATTATCGACTGCTTCCAAGTAAGGGTTTCATTCTCATACCTGGGTGGCAGACATGTTACTTTCACTGGCATGCGGAGTGTCCAGCTGGGTAGCAGGTGAGAGAAACCCCTCCTCTACTTTTCTACCGAGCTGCCAGTAGTGTCAGTGGATGCTGAGATGGTGGATGTACCAAGGATCGTCAGAGAGTTTAAGGAAGTCTTCACTGAGGAGGTGATGACTCTACCCCCTTTACGTGATTTCGAGTTTGGGATAGACCTTCAGTCTGGTGCTCATCCGAATTCGATGGATCCCTACAGGATGGCACCTAGAGAGCTACAATAGTTACGAATTCATATCTATGATCTGATGGAGAAGGGTTTTTATTGACAGAGTGTGTCACCATGGGGTTCTCCAGTCTTTTTCGCAAAGAAGGAAGATAGTGGTTTTCTGTTGTGCATGGACAAAATGAGGCTGAATCAGGTAACGGTCAAGAATCACTTCCCTCTTCCAAGGATAGACGATCTTTTCGACCAGCTGAAAGGGGTATGACGGTTCTCAAAGATTGACCTGTGGTCTGGATATCACCAGTTGAGGGTGAAGGAGGGTGACATCTCGAAGACGAGCTTCAGGTGTAGATATGGGAACATAGATTTTTTAGTAATGCCTTTCAGTGTTATGAATTCCCCAACTGTGTTCATAGGACTTATGAACTCCATCTTCCGAGAGTACCTAGATCAGTTCGTAGTTGTGTTCATCGATGACATCCTGATCTATTCCAGATCAGAGGAGGACCATGTAGAGCATTTGAGGACGGTTTTATAGGTCCTCCGACAGCACCATCTCTATGGGAAGTTGTTGAAATGCATGTTCTGGATGCGAGAAGAACACTTCCTTGGGCACGTAGTGTCAGAACAGGGAGTAGCGGTAGACCAATCAAAGGTTGAGGTGGTTGTTTCCTGTGTAGCACCCAAGAATGTGGTAGAGGTCCATATTTTCCTCAAGATGGCATGTTACTATCGGAGGTTTGTACCCAACTTCTCTTAAGCTACAACACCTTTAACAGCCTTGACAAAGAAGGACCAGGTTTTCGTATGGAGTGAGCAGTGCGAGGCAGCCTTCACCTATCTAATGGAGAAATTTGTTGGTGCCCAAGTGTTAAGGCTACCAGAAGAAGGGGTAGTGTATGAGGTGTTCTGTGATGCTTTAGGGCGGGGCCTCAGATGTGTGTTGATGGAGCGACAAGGTATGATCTATTATGGGTCTAGGAAGCTACTACCTCATGGGTGTAATTATGCCACCCAAGATCTGGATCTTAAAGTGGTCATTTTCGCACTAATGTTGTGGCGGAATTATCTCAGCGAAGAACACTTTGTGGTCTTCAATGATCACAAAAGATTAAGGTATATCTTCTCCCAACGGGACCTAAACATACGGCAGTGAAGGTGGATGGAGATCCTCCTGGATTATGATTTAGATATTTCCTACACCTCAGGGAAAGGAAACACGGTGGCTGATTCCTTGAGCAGGAAGTCATAGAGGGATGCAGTCTGAGAGTCGGCAGACACTGGGAGGGTGATGGAGGAGTTGGCTTCCCTTCACATAGATGCGAGGATGGATAGTGGTATATGTTTCATGTATCAGATGAAAGTAAAGTCTTCTCTGTAACATCCGGTGGAGGAGTCATTGTGGGGAGACACAGAGTGCGAAGTGATGCATGACCGAGTAGACCAGGGAATGCTCTGGAAGGGTGGACGGAGGATGGTCAGAACCAGATGCTTTTCCGAGGCAAGTTGTTTGTTCCAGAGGTGATGCGCGGAAAAGTCCATAGTGAGTTCCACAACTCACCCCTAGCAGTGCACATGAGAGTTTCCAAGATGTACTAGGGTCTCAGGGGATAGTTTTGGTGGCCTAGAGTAAAGCGATCAGTGGCAGAGTTTGTGGCCAAGTGCCTAGTGTGTCAGTAGGTGAAGGCTGAACACCGTGTTCCAGGTGGGTTGTTTCAACCCTTAGATGTCCCCGAGTGGAAGTGGGACGACATCTCGATGGATTTTATCACAGGACTACCCAAACAGCAAGGAGGTTGTGATGCCATCTGTGTAGTAGTGGACTGGTTGACGAAGTCGGCTCACTTCATGGGGATTAAGGAGTCGAGTGAATTGGATTCTCTAGCACGGAAGTGTGTGGATGAGGTAGGGAGGTTTCATGGAGTTCCGAGTTCCATAGTATAGGAAAGTGATGCATGTTTTACCTCACGTTTCTGGAGGGGATTGCAGCATGCTTTTGGCACTCGGCTACGTCTTGGCACTGCTTTCCACCCCCAAACAGATGGGCAGACAGAGGGCACCATCCAGACCATGGAGGACATGTTGTGGTCATGTATTCTGTACTTTGGGGGATCATGGGTGCTACACTTGCCTCTGGTAGAGTTCTCCTACAGTAATATCCATCACTCTACTATTGGAATGGCTCCATTTGAATCCCTATATGGAAGGTCGTGTCGCTCACCCGTGTGCTAGACTGAGGTTGGGGAAGTAGGTGTTCTTGGCCCGGAGGTGGTGCAATTCACGATAGAGAAGGTTCTGTTTATAAGAGAGAGGATGAAGGTGGCTCAAGACTGGCAGAAATAACATGCCGATGATAGGAGGAGACCCTGGGAGTTCATGGTCGGGGACCACATATTCTTGAATGACTCCCCTCGTTGTGGACAACGGAGGTTTGGAAGAGGAAGTAAGCTTTTTCCAAGGTTCATCGGGCCCTTCGATGTGTTGCGACAGGTCGGTGAAGTGGCTTTTAGCTAGAGCTACCACCGCCACTACTGAGGATACAAGATGTATTCTATGTGTCCCAGCTCTGATGATATCTTCATGATGATTCACACGTCCTCGACTAGGGAGGGCAAGATATCAAAGATGATGCAACCTTCATTGAACAACTGATCAAGATCGAGGGTCATAAGGAGAGAGTACTTCGTGTGAGAACCATTAACTTGGTTTGTGTGTTATGGAGACATGGTGGGCTTGAGGAAAGTACCTGGGAGGGGGAAGCACATATGCATGCCAAATACCCTGAGTTGTTTTGAGTTTTATCTTGTTTTTTCAGTACTTGTTTGTTGTGTAATGCTGACATTGTTGGCTATGGATGTGCATTTTCCTTTTCTGTGGATGTGTCTGTGAAGTGTCCTAAAGAATGGGGAGGGGAGGACCTGATCCATAGTTAATACACATTAAAGCAGATGTGCCTAAACCCGTGCGGGCAAGTATGTACTGCCCAAAGCAGATAGTATCTTAACACGGAGGAAGGGAAACCCCTCTCCCACTGGACCAGACGGTTTGGCCCATTTATTTTGAGTGCAATGGGGATGGAGTGGTAGGGCGTTTGTGTTTTTTCAGAAGATAAGATTTTCCTTTGTCGGAGAGGTTCAATCCTGAGAGTTATCTTCTAGGGTGGTTGTTCAGATCCCCCCTCCTCCCTCCAGGTCTGGTTTTGATTCTCGAGGGAGAGAATGGTTTGAGAGGTATCTGATGTAATGACCCACCCGGACCCACATGACCCCTTCCTTTTCCAATTATCGGTGCGACCGATCGGTGATACCGATCGACATAACAGATCGGTGAGATCAATCGACGCGACCGATTGGGGAGATCGATTGGTGTCACCCAGCCTTGGCGGGTTTTTCTTCTGCAACCTCCCACATAACCCCACTTTTAGGCATTTTTAACTTTTTGAATCGTTTCAAGGCCATTTTTAAGCCCATAATTAATATCTAAAAATAAAATAAACCTCCCTACTAAATAAAAATTAATCTAGTCTTGTGGGGGTGTCCCAACAGTGTGGTCAACCCACGATCCCGCTCCTTACATGGTTTTTGTCTGTATCTTAACCATCCGGGAGTGCTGTATCTTAGCCCTTATCAGCCTTTATAACCAAAAGTCTTATCCCTAATTTTCTTTTTCTTGATCATCCTGCTCAGAGTACCCTTAATCCTGATGAGTCTTACCCCTGTTACGAGGATTTACATTCGCGTTCCATGGAGTTCTCTCCACTCAAGTTTTCCAGGTTCCACACGAGGACATAACGTCGATCCTTGATCATCAGGTAGGGGTTTCACCTTATTTTCTACTTTCTGTGAATCTTGCGGGGTCGGTACGCTACTGTATCTATAGAATTGGATGAACCAAACCATAAAAAAGATAATAAATGAATTCTAAAGAATGAAGCTGATGGGTGTGATCGATGATGCTGCTCTTTTATTTTCTAATCATTCATGATTAATGGTTTCAGAATTGTTCGGTCTTATGCCTATAAAAAATCATTGTAGTTCTTTGTCTTTCCATGTGCATTAATAAACCCTTACCCCTTGTAATGTTTAAATGTGTTGCATTTTGGTTGTGAACCCTTTTTTCTGTGTAAGGAAAATTGGTTAATTACGTATATTCGGCTAATTAAATTGGAAGCACCAGAATCAACTCCTTTTCTATGATAAACTCAGTTTAACCCCAGTGGAATTGAAATCATGGAGTGTGTTAAATCTTTTAAGTATGAAAATACCTTCATGGGTCTACCTGGTATTGGTGGTGGTGGTTTGGTTGTTTTCCCTTCACGGGCTGTTGCGGGTGACCTTATGGCTTTCTTGGATGGGGGTTTAGATTGATGGGGTGATGTGGGCGGGGATGGGAACCCATGTTGTTGTACTTTTGCTGAATGTGAATTTGAGGCTCAATGATTACTCTGCTTATATTATGAATTGGGGTGGGATCCTATGTTGTTTAGAAACCGTTGTCTCCTAGATTTTGGGGACATGGGGCTGTATCTTGGGGTTTTCTTTGGTTCAAGTACTTCAAGGGATCTCCCTTATCCCTTTGTTGTTGTGACATTACAAGAGAACCGGGTGTGAATTCTTCAATTTTCATTTTCTATATTCTTTCCTTGGCACGTGCATATGCTTACTAGTTTCCCAAGTAGGTGAAAAAACTTATTTATACATTATTAATGAACATGAAAGCAAGGATGGAACATGGGGATTTGGTTTTGTGTGAGTTTTGACTTGGGCATGGGTGATGTTCTCTTCTCTTATTAATGAATAGTAAGGATAGTGTTAATTAGGCTGGATGAAGAAAAAAATAGATTGGGTGAGTGCTTTTTACCTATACATATACTTGTAGTTTTTGTGTTTCTTATTAGCACCCCACCAATGTAGAGGACTTAGTTCCGAACATCCCCACTTCATGGGGGGTGGTGTTTTTTGCAACACTCCTATGAGTGGTTGGTTATTAGATCCTTTTCTGCTCCCTTTCTCGAATATCCCAAGACTCTTTGGGCAGGCTGTGATGGCCTGAAGACCATTATTAGCCTAATAATATTCGGGCAGGTTAGTCTGGTGGTTGGCTGAGGTGTGTGCGGGCAGGTGGTTTCCCAAGTATCTTCAGGATGAGGCCCAGGTCTCTTCGGGCGTGGTGGTAGTTCTTCTAGCCCAGGTGTCTTTGGGTGTGGTAGTGGTTGTTCTGGCCTAGGTGTTTGTGGGCATGGTTACGTGTGACAGTTGTGGCCCAGTTTTCTAAGGGCGGGTTAGTGGTTTTGGACCAAATGTTTGCAGAAGGGATGTGTGGTTGTGGCCCAGGTGTGTGCGGGTGGGTGTGGCAGTGGGACTGTGGTGAGAATAGTGGGATTGGTTCGATGCGTAGCGTGTCTTCAATAACCAGTGGGAAAATGTCATGGGGTACCCAAACATCGATGTGCTATTACTATAAATTACATTTGATTTGCATTTTTTCAGGAGTGTGCCATGGTGAGGATTGGGTGGTTAGTTTCATTGTTAGGTGCTGAGTTATCAATTTTCTCATAGGGAATTAGTATACCTCCCCACTAGTGCACAAGTGTCATTGGTTTTTCCCTACCGAGTATACTTGTATTCTCACCCTATGTATATAAAACTGCTTTGAGGTTTCCATGAGGACTTCAGGGATCATGCTGGACCGTACTAGCTCAGACCTTCTGGCAGAGCATCGCAGTTGTTGTTGTTCTTTATTTTTGGTATTTGTCTTTGTCGTCTCCTTATACTTTGTGGATTTTACTTTTGTAACATGCATTTGGAATGGTTCTTGGATTTTCTTTCACTTCCATCATGGCATTGTGGGATTTACTATCTTATCTCCCATTCCTATTAAAAAAAAGGTTAATTCCTTCCATTTATCATGTAATTCTATACCCTTCGGGCTGGTCTCCACGCTAGGACCTATTGAAGGAGGGTTTTGGGGGTCATTATCACTCATTCAACTTAATGGAGGAAGGGCCTGTCAATATGCTGACCCTTCCCTCATTTTGCTAAAGGCGGGTCGTGACAATAAAGATCATAATATTAATAAATATTTCTTAAAATATTGATTTTGTATTGAATGATTAATATAAAATATTATTTAATCCTTTGAAATAAATTTACATAATCAAAATACTATATGAATAAAATTTAGATAAACTATTAATGTATATAATTTTTTTATAGATAAAAAAATTTGAATTTTAAAGATGAAATAATGTGAAACAAAATATAATACACCCAATGGATTGTTTAAATACAAGAGTTTCATTCTTATTTGAATAACCCGTCCTCTAAACATTATGATCCCCTTCCACCATGTAGTTTATATAAAATAAAATAGATGATCCACAACCTGGATCGAGTTTTACAATAGTTAACAAACTGTCCAGGTCACACCAGACCTTGTCCAGAGTTATACATGGCATTACCAAACAAACATGCCACAAAATGACCTCTACCAAAATTATATATGGTAGGACAAGGGTATGAAAATATAAGAATATATCTAATTATCTTCCAATAAAGTAAAGGATACAATGGATTAATATAAATATAAGAACAACAGACACTTCTAAATATTTAATAAAAAACAAATAAAAAATACTAATTTAAGAATATATAGCTTATAAATTCCCAGTTTGTTTTAATGAAGATTGGTATAGTTGATTTGATTTTCATTGAAGAATGGTTAGGTGTCTGTAAGAACCTAGATCTTTATTTCAGGTTTGTTTTCCATTTCTGGTTGTTTTTGAGAAAAAGAAGAAAATCTAGAAATTTCTTATGTACACGCCATGTACTTTATGAGTAAATGCTGTGTACTTTTCTCCCACGTGTGGTCGTGTGATGTCCGTGTCTGGGACACACACATTGTGTGTAGCGGTGATGTGGAGGATACATAATGCGGTGTACAGAAAGGGCGACTACACGTCATGTACTCATGAAGTACACGTCGTGTACTTTTCTTTTTAATTCAATAATCAGAATGGGGTCGCGTCTTAAAAATATTTTCATCTTCTTCTCCGCCTAATTATGTCCAGAGCATCCGAGGAGGTAGAATCTTCTTTGGGACACTGATCTATCACCGGTTATCTGAATCAAATGCTTTCGGTTTCAATAGAATCACAGCGGTGAGTTACTAGTTCTTCTTTGGCCGTGTTTCCAAATTCCTTCTCTTATGAGAGTTATTTGAGGTTGAACGTTATAGACGTTTTTGCATATATTCTCCATTCTAGGATGATTCGTAGGACGAGGTTCAAGTATATCGATCACATAGGATCCAGGTAGGTGGTTTGTTTACCTATGTTTAATGACATTGAGTTTTGGGGAAAAGTGTTGGATACCCATGTATCAGGTATCTTGGGATAGGGTTTTGATCATGTATTGTTTCCTGCCTCAGATTGCATGTATGGTTGAGGTTATTTGATGATTGGTAATTTCTTTCTAGTGTGTTTGAAGACCACCCCATGGGTGTTCCCCCTGTTTTGGCTGTTCATCACCGTTCGACTAAGGTTGTCTGTGAGGAATACCTTGTTGCATTTTTTTCCTGCCTTGATATAATTAATTGCATGTATTGCCTGTTTTTTATGTATTGTAGCTACTCAGGGATGTGGGAACTTGGTGTGGTAGACTAAAGTGGGAATTGACAATTAAGGGCTTCAATGGAGTGTCTGTTATAAATTAGAATCATTCGGAGGACCTACAGGAATGAGACATTGTGCTTCCATAGAGTTTCCTTAGTTACGTATCGAGACTATAGGGGGAAATAGAAGTAACTGCTTCCTCATAGAGTCTATAGTTATCATTTCAAGACCGCAAGGGAATTGATGGTGAGAGATTCCCATAGTTTATGTTTTTTTGTGTGTTTACATGACTATAGGGGTATGCCAGTGTGAGCCACCTAGAGAGTCACCAGGATTATTGTTTGGTTGGTTGTGAATAGGCCACCATGCCAAAGAAAAGGCTTACGTTTTTACTGTTTGGTGTTAGGTAGACTGCTGAGATACTTGTTGCATTGGTTACTATGCCTTGAGAATATAGAGCTGTTTTCTAGATTCCTTGGTTGATAATTTAATGGGTGAATTAAATTAATAAATAAATGTGAATGGATATTGGTAGGGTTGTTTAATTTAGAGTACTCATGTTTCACTGCTGCATTTACTTCCTTTACTTTTTCTATATTTCTCACTGATAGCAGGACACTAATATTGTGGTGATTTCCAACTGGGATTAGTCTCACACCCTGTTTGGGTCCTTCTTTTTGGCCTAAATAGGTTATATGGTTGCATGTGTGGATAGGGATTATGGCGCATTACTTCAGGGACATGATTGCTGGTCGGGGCGAGAGAGAATATGATCGAGCATAGGCTTGCAATGCTGCTGGAGTTTCTATTTACATTTAGTGCTTTGTTCTCTGTTGTATTTTAGCACGTTGTTGTGATTTCTACATTCTGTATATACATGCACCATGCTGTATCATTATTATACTATACATTTCTTCCACTATTTATTTTTAGTTGTTCTATGATCTTTACTGCTTCCACTATGGACTGTTATTTCCTATACCTTGTATACCTTACCAAATGAGGGCATAGTTTCCCCAATAACTTTCCAATTCCCTCGCTGCTAGTCGGCTGCCTCTGGCGTTTGGGGAAATGCACTTGAAGTCATTTTGCGAATCGGACACGGGGCACTAGTTGAGGGGATCCAGATTCAGGTCATTACAATGTGGTATCATATGAGTTTCTTACTTTTATATTGACTTACTGTTTAGCGAAATTATTCATGGATAGAACGGAATAGGTAAATGGTAAATAGCTATCCTCAGGCATTCTAGAACCCGTGTACAGGGAAAAATCCAGTTTACCTCGAATACTGCAATTTTCGTGTTTTTCAAATGTTACAGTTTAATAGATTTCACCATTGGGTGGTGCACTTGTTTATTTCTATTAATGTTTGTTTAATTATGGTTCTAATTTGATGCAACCCAATGAGATGAGGGTATTCCATCTCATGCATCATAAAGGAACTTGTTAGAAAATCACATGTCATGCATTTTTCCATGCCATATGGATTGTATTATAATTTTCATGTTGTTGTGATAAAATTTTTGATATAAGATTCATGATATTATGATATCTACAGGGATAGAATACATGCTATATTGAAAGGGTATCGTTTGTTTAGAGCTTCATTATCATGGACATCAAACATTGGTCTTAGAGGTGTTATGGGCCCTCGAGGATCGGAATTTGGTGGATCGTGAGTTGTTATACTTTTTACTTGTTATATCCATTGTTATGATGTCATGATTTGATTCGTGGGGAGTATGGGCCCCAACGGATCAGAATTTGGCACCATAACACTTGTTTTCTGTGTTTTCTGGGCTCCGTTGCTATTCGGAGGTTACATTCCGGAAAAACCCAGAATAAACAGCGTGTATTTTATGGATACATGCCGTGTAGTTTTTAGTCGTGTCCCTGAATATGTTGGGGAGAGACACAGGGTTGTAATTTTTCTTATAGTAACATGCCGTGTACGATCTTAGCATGTCGTGTAGTCTGGAATAGGTATCCGGCCGTGTCACGAATAACATGGGCCGGGGTTTTCCTTCAAGTGCATGACATGTCCATTAGAAACACGCTGTTTATAGTTGACCATGTAGCCGGTCGTGTGGCCAATAGAATGGTTTGGTGTTATTCTTCCGCGTGCACGCCATGTCTGTATGGAACATGTCGTGTAGTTTCGACCGTGTGTCAGGCCATATTAGAAACAACACGGGCCAGGTAAGGCATGTCATGTACACGTTGTGTCTCATTTGACATGTCATGTTGTAGTGGTCTGTGTTCCATTCCATTTGACTAACGACACAGACATGGGGGAGATCTTGAGTATATGTCGTGTAGTATACAAGCATGCCTTGTAGTTTCCTACTGGGACAGTCCGTGTTCCCAGCCGTGTAGGAGTGAATGGGTTGGGAAGAAAAGGGTTAGTACACGCCATGTAGTTTAAGAACACACCATGTAGCCGGGTGGTTTACACAACCATATATGGCCAAGGTACATGCCCAGGGTAAAATTTTATGAAAAAACGCTGTGTAGTAGTACTAAATGCCATGTACTCATGTTTTCCCACTTTTTAAAGTTTTCTTCTGCCATCTTCTAGTGAAAGAAGATCAGTTTCAACTCCCCATACAGGAGCAGGATTAGTAGTTCCACAACATACTAGGGGTTGGAGTTCTTCAGGTCATTCAGGCTATGGGAGAGGCCATGGACGCAGTGGTCATGCTTAGGGAGAAGCAGCATAGGGATCTCAGGCTGCTACGTAGGGCCGCGGTACATGCCAAACTTTTGTTGTAGGGAAAATTCATCTGGAGAATGATCCAGGACCTTCTACAGTTCGAGGTATGATTTTAGTAGCCTCAGTTTTATCCTCTTCACTTTTCGATACATATGATTCTCATAGATGTTTTCTATGAATATTGTGGAGAGCCATAGGATTACTATTTATACTTCTGGGAAAATGATTACACTAGAAAATCCCTTAGGAACTAGAACTGCTAGCATGGATCTGTGCTTAGACTGCCCCCTTGAGATTGGTGGGTGTTTTTTTTCATGGAGTCTCTATGTTTTGGAGATGATAGGCTATGATGTCATTCTCAGGATGGATTGGTTATTTCCCTTCAAGGAATTTGTCGATTTCTATGGTCGTAGGGTGAGTTTCACATCACTATAGGGTGGACCTTTTCTTCACAAGGGTGAATGGGATGTCTAGGTCAGAAGATCTAGACTAGAGCATCATGGGTTGGGTGGTGTTTTGGCCCAGATTGATAGCTTATATCTATATGACCACAGGACTTCTCATGTAAATTTTCCTTCAGTGGTTGATCACTTTCCAGATGTCTTTCCAGAAGACTTTCCAGGTTTCCCTCCAGAGCAAGAGGTAGACTTATCTATTGAGATTGTGCCTGGAGCATCACCGGTGTCCATTTCTCCTTATAGGATAGCTACACCTGAGTTGTGGGAGCTCAAGAAGCAGTTGGAGGAGTTGTAGAAAAGGGGTATTATCTGACCCAGTACTTCATCTCGGGGTTCACCTATCCTTTTTGCGATGAAGGCATACGACACCCTTAGGCATTGTGTGGATTATCGAAAGCTTATCCAGAAGACAATCAAGAACCAATATCCATTTCCATAGATAGATGATCTCTTTGATCAGCTTCGAGGAGCCAGAGTGTTCTCGAAGATTGACTTGAGATCTGGCTACCCTAAGTTGTGTGGAAGACCATCTGATATACCTCTTACAGCCATCCGGATTAAGTAAGGTCTTTATGAGTATTTGGTTATGTTGTTCGGTCTCACGAACATGCCAGATGTTTTCATGGTGCTGATGAATAGAGTTTTACATCATTACATGGATTCCTTCATGGTGGTTTTTGTGGACGACATCTTGGTGTACTCCCACACTCGACACGACAATGCTACCCATCATGAGATCATTTTGAGTACACTGAGGGAGCATCAGTTATATGTTATGCTCTCAATGTGCCACTTTTGGATGGACGGGGTTCACTTCCTAGGTCATGTCATCTCAAAGACAGGGGTACCAGTATACCTAGAGAAGGTGAGAGTAGTGGTCACCTGGGAGTAGCCAAAGAACTTCTTCGAGGTATGGAGTTTCATAGGGATGGATAATTACTATAGGCAGTTTTTACAGGACTTATCATTCATAGCAGCATTGTTGATGGGTTTGACTAATAAAGGGGTGAAGTATGTTTGTTTAGAAGCCTGAGATTTAGCCTTCTAAGAGCTGAAAGGGAGATTGACTTCAGCACCGATTCTAGTTTTTTCAGAGCTGGGCAAGAGTTATACAGTTTTTTGTGATGCATCTGGCATCGAGATTGGAGCAGTGCATATGTTGGAGGATTGTGTTGTTGTGTACGGACTGCGGCTGTTGAGGCCACATGAGAGGAACTATCCTACGCACGACCTGAAGTTGGCTGTAGTTGTTCATTATTTTCATTGTTGGAGACATTATCTTTTGGGAGACCATTCTATGGTGTATACTGACCACAATATCCTCAAGTACATCTTCACATGTCGTGACTTGAATCTGAGATAGCGGATGTTGGTTGTGTACCTACAGTATTTCAATTACAAGCTTGCATATATGCCTGGGAATGGAAATTTAGTGGTTGATGAACTGAGCAGGATGACTCAGATATATGGAGTTCAGGAGGCCAGCAGTGAGTGGAAGCTTATGGCTCTATTCTCTGACATGCATTTGGAGGTGCATGACATATAGGGGGAGACATTCCATTCTTCTATAGCTCTTAACTATAACCTTCTTGAACGATTTAGAATTAGGAAACTATCAGATTCTGAAGGCCTAGTCCTACGTGAAAGCGTTTCAGGAGAGGACCCTCTTCCCAGATGGACCGAAGGTGAGGATATGATTTTGCATTTCCAGGGATGTGTATGAGTGACTACAGATATTCACGAAGAGATGATGTGAGACTTCCATTCCTCAGTTTGGGATGTTCATCCTGGCATCACCAAGATGTATTTTGATCTGCACCGCCAGTATTGGTGGCCACGTATGAAGAGAGATGTTACTCGTTTTGTCATGACATGTTCCACCTGTCAGCAGGTGATGGCAGAGCACCAGTGACTAGCAGAGCTTTTACAGCATCTACACATTCCCGAGTGGAAGTGAAATGATGTTGTGATGGACTACGTGAAAGGGTTACCGAGATCATCTCTAGGAAATTACGCGGTATGGGTTATCATTGATAGGCTCATGAAGGATTCTCAATTCTTGCTGATTAAGGAGACCTTCAGTGTTGATGAGCTTGGACGGTTATACATCCGTGAGATTGTACAATTGCATGGGGTTCCGAGTACTATCATTTCAGATAGGGACGCCCGCTTCACATCGAATTTTTGGAAAGGGATACTAGGGCTTTGGGTACACATGTACTTTTGAGTACAGCTTACCATCCCTAGAAAAATGTCTAGTGAGAGCGCACGATTCAGGTGCTGGAGGACATGCTATGAGCATGTGTCCATGATTTTGGAGGTTCTTAGGACAAACATATACCTCTATTGGAGTTTTCCTATAATAATAGTTTTCAAACAACTATTCAGATGGAACCTTACGAGGCTTTGTAAGGTAGTCTGTGCCGATCACCCTTGTGTTGGATGGCGGCAGGAGAGGCAGTTATACTGGGACCTCGTCTTGTTCAGGAGACTACGGAACATATGGAGTTGATTCGAAAAAGGATGGCTACTGCACAGTCTCTGCAGAAATCTTATACTGATCAGTGGAATTGACCTTTGTAGTTCAAGGTCGGGGATTAGGTTTTCCTATGTGTTACCCCGAGTTTGGGACACAAGAGGATCAGAAGACAGGGTAAGCTTTCACTGAGGTACTTCGGGCCATTTGAGTTTATGGAGAGATTCGGGATGGTTTCTTATAGTTTTCAGTTGCCTTAGAGGTGCCAGGATATGCACAACGTCTTCCATGTTTCTCAGCATCACCGTTATTTCTCAGACCCATCTAATGTTTTTCAACCCAAGGAGGTTGATCTGGAGCAGGATGCATCATTTGAGGATCATCCTATCAGGATTATTGATCATAGTGAAAATCTACTTGGTGGATGGTATGTTCCTCTGGTATGGGTGCAATGGTAGAACAACCGTGTATAGGATGAGACTTGGGAGAGGGAGGCCGATAATCGATCACTGTGGCTAGAGTTGTTCGATGTATCTTCCTCTCCACCATGTTAGGGAAATTCAGGGATGCATTTCTTTAAAGGGGTAAGTTTTTAAGAACCTAGATCATCGTTGAGGTATGTTTTTCCATTTCTGGTCATTTTTTTAGAAAAAGAAGAAAATCTGGAAATTTTTTAAGTACACACCGTGTACTTTATGAGTACACACCGTTTACTTTTCTCCCGCGCGAGGCCATGTGCTGGGTGTGTCCAGGACACACACACTATGTGTAGTGGTGATGTGGAGGATGCTTAATGCGTTGTATGGAAAGGGATAATACACGCCATGTACTCATGAAGTACACACAATGTACTTTTCTTTTTTATTTCATTAATTGGACCGGGGTCACGTCTTAAACCTATTTTCATCTTCTTCTCCACCTATTTACATCCAGAGTGTCCAAGGAGGCCGAGTCATCTCTACGCCACTGATCCGTCAATGGTTATCCAAATCGAATGTCATCAGTAGTAATAGAATCATAGCGGGGAGTTCTTGATTCTCCTTTGGCCACGTTTCCGGATTCCTTCTCTTGTGAGAGTTATCTATGTTTGAATGTTTTAGATGTTTTTGCATATATTATCCATTCTAGGCCGATTCATAGGTCGAGGTTCAAGTATATCGATCTCCTAGGATCGAGGTAGGTGGTTTCAGTCCCTACATTGAATGCTTTTGAGTTTTTGGGGAAAAAGTGCCGGATACCCATGTATTAGGTATCTCGAGTATGGGTTTTGATTTTTTATTGTTATCTGTCGTAGATTTCATGTATGCTTGAGCTTATTAGATGATTGATAGTTTCTTTCTAGAATGTTTTAGGATCACCCCATGGGTGTTCCCCCTATTTTGGTTGTTTATCGCCGTTTGGCTTAGGTTTCCTGTGAGGCATACCTTGTTGCATTGTTTTCCTGCCTTGATATAAATTTATTGCATGTATTTCCTACTTTTGATACCTTGTAGATATTAGCCATATCGTTTGCTGAGTTTAATTTGGGCTGCTAAAAGATCATTACGCAAGACTACACTACTCAGGGCTGTGGGAACCTGGTGTGGTAGAATAAAGAGGGAATTGACGATTAAGGGCTTCCCTGGAGAGTCTGTTATAAATTTGAATCAATTGCAGGACCTAAAAGAATGTGACTTTGGGCTTCCTTAGAGTGTCCTTAGTTACGTATCAAGACTATAATGGGAATTATATGAACATTATTCCTCGGAGAGTCTATAATTAATGTTGAAAGAATGTAGGGGAATTGACAGTGAGAGCTCCCCAGAGTGTTTGTGCCTTTGTATGTATACTTGAAAAGAGGGGTATGCTAGTGTGAGCCACCCAGAGAGTCACCATGATTATTTTTTGGATGGTTGTGAAGAGTCCACCATGCAAAAGAACAAGATTATGTTTTTACTACTTACTGTTAGGTAGGTTGTTGAGATGCATGTTGGGTTTCTTTCAATGCCTTTACAATATAGAGATGTTTTCTAGATTCTTTGGTTGATAATTAAATGAGTGAACTAAATTAATAAATAAATGTGAATGGATATTGGTACGATTGTTTAATTTAGAGTACTCATGTTTCTCTGCTGCATTTACTTCCTTTACTTTTTCTATGTTGCTCACTGACAGTAGGGTACAGATCTTGTGGTGATTGCCTACTTGGATTTGTATCACACCCTATTTGGGTCCTTCTTTTTAGCCCAAATAGGTTTTATGGTTTCAGGTGTGGATAGGGATTGTGGCCCTTCTACGTTATGTACATGATTGCTTATTGGGGCTAAAGAGCATAGGACCGAGATTAGGCTTGCAGTGATGATGGAGTTGTTATTTACTTTTAGTGAATTGTTATGAGTTGTATATTAGCACATTGTTGTGTTTGCTTCTTTTCTTAGATACATGTACCATGTTGCATCATTACCACCACTATACATTACTTCTGCTATTTAGTTTCAGTTTTTGTATGTTGTTTACTGCTTCGGCTATTGACTGTTATTTCATGTACCTTGTATACCTTACCAAATGAGGGAATAGTTTCCCTAATAACATACCAAGGACCTCACTGCTAGTCGGAAGCCTCTACCATTTTGGGAAATTCTCTTTAGGTCATGTGGCGAACTGGGCATGGGGCACTAGTTGAGGGGCTCCAGATTCGGGTCGTTACATTGCCTCATGAAAACATCTAAATAATATAGTGTCGTATACTCATTTTTTACATGAGAGAAATAATGGTTGTGAATGTGCTTTTTATTTCTTAGTCTAAATCTCACATAATTTTTAAATTTATCTCCTCAAATCTAGGTGTTTTTTGTAAGTTCGAGCTCTCAGCTTGCCAAAATTTTACATCACCCATCTTTGAATCGATATCCCACGAGAGAGACTTCATTTTATCAGTTATAGCAAGCAGAATTTTCACATGCATCTAGATATTCATATTCCTCATACCACACATCTGAAACTCAAATCAATTAATTCTATTGAATAGTTAAGAGAAATTTTTTAATATTAAATGTAATTAAATGCAATAATATAGATGTTAGTAATAATTTAAAATGTTTAATGTAAGAAAAATAGTAGTGGTGTCTTAGTATGGGAGTATGTAAGAGTCTGGTGTTATTTTTCATTGGTGAAATTACACTTAAATTGTCTTACACTGGGATAAAATGTCACTTCTACTGTGTTGTCTCCACCATTGGAGTCTAGTAAAATTGTGTCTTAGAATTATCCAAAAAACATTTTTGGCAATATGATACTGTATGTTTTTCATCTCTTGGTATCATATCTCTTCAAAAAAATTATCTGACTGCAAGAAATCCCAACAATGTGTCATCTATTGGTATCTCAGACATATTGATATTTCCATGCTGATGGTGATTCCTTTATAATAGTGTCGTAAGATGGTGGTGTTAGTCTAAACGATGTCAATTCTATATTCAATTTCATCAACTTTCTATAAATATGATATTGTTTTAGAAAACCTGAAATTCATTAAGATCATTATAATCATGATTTTTTGATAATTAGAATAAAGAAGTCAAAAATAGACTTGAAAATAGAGTTATCATGATGCCTAAGTTCATGATGTCCATTAATTAAGAATTTATATAATTGATAAATCATTAATTATTATTATCCCTGACAGTTTTCAAATAGATATTATATCTATATGAATTTAATTATCAATTTATTGATTTAATGGAATGTATTTTTTGTTATTTACCTTATAATATTGATTCATACTTATCATATCATGATATAAAATGTATTAGTTAAATGGATTGTGTGTTCATTTATTTACCTTTTAATATTTTTTATTTACTCCTGTTATATTACATTGTCCATAACCCTTACTGATCATCTGATATAACCATTATTGGGATCCTTTTCCAAACATTAAAACAATAATTCTAGTGATGACTTCAAGGATTCTAAACTTCGTCCATTAATATGATTTATATTTTATTTCCCTATGTAAAATGGGAATCACGTGTGTATCGGGTTCTAAAAAACTACTAAACTAGTTGGTCATTTAGGATTTGACCCCACTATGACAATGGAATTAAGTAGACACCATCCTATGGAAATATGGATTAGGTTCATTATAGTTGGTATCAAAATATGTTCAGTAGATACCATGTGAATATAATTTACTAAATAAAAAATTGTGGAACATAAATTTTTTATTGATTTTGAAGTTATGTCTAATTTGAGTAAAATATGATGAATGTTTGGATATTTAAAAGGTCATGTGTTTTACCTAAAAACACAACCATTTTATGATAGTACTAGTGGACATGGTTCAGTAACAAATATACCTAGGGGTAATAACTATGAAAAAGGCATGTCAGGCTTGACTTGATCATTTCATATTACAATGTAATGGGCCTTCCTTTGCACCTAGTTAGGGACTCTTAAGGGACATGCCTTTGTTAATTCACATTTAATTTTTGAACCGTTAAAAAAAAGAATATAATTCCCAATGAAACCATGTGTATGATTGAACTACAAACAATGAATAAATTTTTGAGTTATTTTAAGTGTTATATCTGATTTAGAAATACACATTATAATTTAAAAATATCATTCTTATGAGAAAATATTCTATATGAATGGTTTAGAAATGGTGCATGAATGAAATATGGGTATTAATACTTATGTCCAATATAGATTTTTACCTACTAAGAAACACATAATATATTTTATTTGATATGATAATTTCATAGATATATTTGGGAAGCATAGTCAGGTTATGATGATCAACCTTTCATAAATAGATAAACTGATTGTTCCGTAGTAATATTCACCCATGTTATATCACTTAAAGTGGTAGAATTCCTCATCATTTTTTGGGTCTGCTAATCCAATGAGAGTAGAGAAATATCTTTGGTTCCTTAAAGATATAGATATAGCATTGGGATGGAATGAGATGGAATAGATTACACTTGTAGTGGATTTTCTCTATGTTTGTGCTATTTAATGGAGGTCCATGATCCAAAATAATTTATAAGAAGATGAAATATAACAAATTGAAAGGGATTTTTTGAAATAAAATGTCTACAATAAATATTTTCCTCATGATAAGTGCATTGAATTAGGATATTTTACCTTTTACTAAAGGAAGATGAAGAAGCAAGTACTTTAATGTATGATGCAACCTTTACAAGGACTACCATTTAAGCTATAGATTCTATAAATAATCAGGAATAAAATATTGAACATTTGATTTAATAGATTAAATCATGTCACAGTAAATATCCATTCTCTAAAACATTTTCATCATATGATGACACAATTTTGTATTTTTTCAATATAGGGAAGGAGTTTTATAGTTCTTATATGGTCAAGGGAAATCAAGAATATAAAAATTTTACTAATAAACGAGAAAATTAAAATTCATTAAACATGATTACGCGATTGAAGGAATTTCTATCTTGTGAAAACTGTTGAAATAATCATCCAAGGAAATTCATGAAATGCTTTGGAGTGTGCTATAAGCACCGATATATGGGTTAGTAGAAAAAATAATGAAATAGTAATAAATAAGACACCATTATCCCTTAATTCAAATATAAAGAAACATATCATTATTCAAACAAATATCTCTAGAATCAAGGGACTATACCATAGAAGTGGTTAAGGGAATACGTTATTACATATGAGATCAATAATTCCATGGTTGAAGTTCCCAAATAAGTGGGTAAGGTAGATGAATCATATATTTAAATTTGTTGAATCCTTTATTTGATTATATATCATTAAACTAATTTATATATTCCACATTTTTAAGTAAAATTAGATATTTCCCATCAACATTAATAATTGAGATATTTGTTAAAACTTTTAGTTTATGTATCAATGTAACAATGATGTTTCATGTTATTCTCATTATAAAACCTAAATGTTATATATTTACTAATGTTATTATTAAACCTACTATTTACATTGATATAGTCATTTTCCTATTCTAAATTTGACAAAAAATCCAAAAATTATTCTACGTAAAAGAAAGTTGTCTTTCCTGATAAAGGTGTAAAATTATTTATTTTTATATATGAGAATCTATATTTTATGTCATTTAATGATACATATATAGTAGAAATTTTAAATGATATTCAAGGGGGAATAATATATGGATGAAGAAGGTAATATGAAATTTGAGGATATGCATATTTTATTGAAATAAAGTGATATATTTACTAAGGAAATTTTGTTTTCCTTCTAGATCCTGAAATTTATTTATCCATTGATTTAATCCCCGCTATAATAACAACATAAAAGAATACATATATAATTTCCACTTTATAATTAATATAGTTGATGAAAAAAAGAGATTTGAGTTATAATGAATGTATTTAGCATCTTATTTCACCATAAGGTGATATTATTCCATTCATTAATCATAATTATGGATCCATGAGGATGTTAATGGAATATAAGGGATTCAATTCTATAATTATAAAGAACAGATATCATCTCTTTTCACTAATGAATAATTCAAAAAAACAACACAGAGCTATATATTTTTATAATATTGAAATTTGTTCTCGGTATTTTAATTTTTATGAATATTGAGATGATATTTCAATGATATCATTTCAAATGAGGTATGAAGATTTTATGTTTTTGATAATTCCATTTGGATAGTCCAATTCCCCCTCTTTGTTATGAATTGAATTAATAGTGTATTTAATAAATATCTATTTTTTTGGTGTTTATTGATTAGATATTAATGTAACATTATTTATACAAGGATCATGAGAATCACTTGTGGAACATTCTTCATACTCTTAGAATAAAATAGTTATTTGTGAAATTCACCAAATTTTATTTCCAGAATCAATAAATTTTTTTGGGTTGTCATATTATCTCTAAGGATGGAATCAAAGCTGATCCGAAAAATACAATGATATTCAATGAATTTAATATAGTGACAAACCAAATTGAGGTACACAACTTCATTAGTTTGGGAGGTTAATATTGATGATTGTTTTTGAAATTTTCCCAATTTTATAATCCATTAAAAAATCATGCATGTAAAGGGGGTACATTTATATAGTCAACAGAATGTGAATATGTTATTGAATAATAGGAGTAGAGATTGGTCACTGATTCAATTTTATTCTACCACTAATAATTGTATGGTTTTAAATTTATAGAATTATATCAAAGAAGGTACTCAGTTGTGTCATTATGAAAAATGATAATGTCTTTTCATATGAATCAGAAAAGACAGAGACTCAATAAAATTACTCTACAACAAATTATTGTGGTTTGGAAACTATAATATTTATAATGATGATATATATATATTATCACTATAGTGAATGTTTTGAGACATAAATAGATAATAAAATCCCAAAATTCCTTTTTTCATAAAAATATCTCTATATCACGAAAAGATGATGGGTTGTGCTTCTTAATGAATTTTATTTCTCAATACACTACTAACATAGGATGAAAAAGAATGTAGAAGATTATTTTTGGTGCAAGGATCATTGATTTCAATCCAAAATAAGTATTTAGTGGGATCCCAGGTTCATAGATCTATTAAAGATATTTTTTTCAAGGAATTTATCTATCAAAGATATATATAGGAATTATTATGAAAGGAATGAAAATAATACAATTTAAAATGTTCTTGAAATCATATATATTATAAAAATAAAATGTTTTCTATCTGATAATGAGAATTTTCATATGAAAATGAATGTTATTCATGATGTGAAATTGGTATACATAGTTTATTAGCATGGTGTTCAAAATATTAAAAAAAAATATTATCAACAACAACTATACAAAAGATAAAAAATGGTTTTATAATGCTCATATCTTGAATTTCTCTATACACCTTAGTATCAGTATGAGGAATATATATTTGTGGGTAAACATTTGGTTAGATTACATGAGGTGGGAAATTATGTAGTATATGTCAAGATGGTTTGTTTTTCAACAAGATAAGACTAAGAAGAAAACATCGCAAATGAGTCCTGAATCCTATTTATATTTCTATATATAAATGAGATGACATAAATATGTTTATTTTCATAGTTTTACTAATAAATCATAGAAATTATTATGCATTAAGGGTTATTATTGACTTATTTACCAAATATTATTTTTTCCTTGAAAGAAGAGATGATTAGTGTCTTATTACCTCATAAAGATCTATATTAATAATCTTGTAAGACATAGTGGTATAACACTTTCGATTGTGTCTTATCAGGATCCCCATTTTACATATAAATTCGGGATGATTATTCAGAAGACTCTTGATAGTAATCTATATTTAATCATTTCCTGCCATCCGTAATCCGACAGATAGTCTAAAAGGAATTAAAAAACATTTAAAGAATTATTTAATCCATGCTCACTTGACATTCAAGCTATGTGGGATCATTATTCACCTTTGAATGAATTTTCACCTAATAGTTGTTTCCAATTTTGTTTTCAAATGGAATCATATAAATAATTTCAGGGAATGAAACATTGTACTACAACTTCTTGTATAGATTTTAGTTAAATAATTCTTTTAGGGCCAAAAAATTTGAATATACAGCAACAATGGTAATGCATATTTATACTCATATTAATGTTGATCAAAGTAGTAAAAATGTTTTTGCCTTAAATTAAAGGAAGGATTTTTAATTTCATTTGTGATATCATGTTATCGCCAAATTATCTCCATGGAAGTTTGTCATATAGTTTTGTAATAAGGGAATGTTGATACAAAGGTACATTGGACTCCTTTAAACCTTTTAACGATGTTTCTTTGTGGTTAATCAATTAAATATTTCACCAAGCCTATCTAATAAATATAATATGTTCCATATATTATTGTTAAGTATGTATGTGACCCATAAATATCTTATGAAATATTTTTTCTGAATTAATTTAATCATTTTTATGTTTTTCATTTCAAACAACATTGAAAATAGTTTTTTAATAATAATACCTTATGTTTTTCTTTCATTATATGAAATACCAATTTGATTCTGCAATAAATTCAACAAATGTATATATTTCTCCAAATAGAACATTGGGGTTATATTACATTACATGAAATACTTAATTTCATTGATGACTTGCCTAACAATAAAGATCATGTTTTTCCAAAAAATAATATATTAATAAAAATATTATTACTTAATATGATACGATATAAAGAAGTTGTTAAGCTGGAAGTTATGAATAAGATTAAATAACTTATACATATAATGGTTCAATTCATTAGAATCAAAATAATTATAAATTATTATAGGAACGAATTTAAAATAATGTTAATGTCTTTATAAACTCTAACATTATGCCCATAAAGGAATGTTATTATAATAAATTAAATTAATTACTATTAGTGAATAATATTGAAGAAATATAAATTTTATTTATTCAAACAAAAAAATTATTTTCATATAATCTATTTTATTGTCATAAGATATGAACAAATGAAATAAGAGAGTTAAAAACCGATATTTTTAAATAATTTGTATTACTGCCTTTTAATGGGGATCAAATAAAAAAAATTGGGATATTTAATAAATTATATATGTCAATATAAGATTTATTTATTTTTAAATATAAACATAAAAATTTGGTTAGGGGGAATTCTTGGAAGTTTTTTGTGATGTTTTATTTAATGGGAATAGTAAAAAATAATTAATTTTAATTCAAATATACATTTTATAATATTTATTTATAAGGATAATCATATTTATTATTTCTTTCAAACTCTAATTATTATATTATACATTAAATAATTCAATTTATTTAATTTTAATCATTTTCAATTTTGAAATTAGTTATAAAAACATAGAAATTTTTTGATCCTTTATACATTCAAATCCAACATTATCATCGCACCTACGTGATTAGTTTTAAATTATTTTCTACCACTTATGTGATTAAGATTTGGAAAAACGAAATATTTATTATTTATTTTATAATAATTAAAATTTATTTTTTTAAAATAATGATTTTTGAAGGTAATAAAAATTTGTTATGACGATTAAGAGGAATGTTTTTGAACAATAGAATAAACCATGAATGTAATTGCAAAAATGACCTCGACAATTGTGAAAAATTTATTTGATGTTATAATTTGGGCCTTATACTATATTGGATAGAATTTGGTTCATTACTGGTGCCACTTTACCATGGGAAACATTGGTGGAATTCAATTTTCCCAAATTCCCAAGAGTGCCACTCCTCCTCCACTATAAAAAGGAACTCACCCCCTATTAACAACTCTCAATTCCTTTGGATTTCTCATAATCTTCTAAAATAAGATCCCAGAATAACTAACTTGATCATAGATTACTCACATTGGGCAGAAATGTATCCAAGGAATCTTTTTGGATCAATATAAGAAGAGTTACCCAAAGAATATGAAGTTTGAATGTGTATAATGAAATTCAAGACATAATGTAATGGAATTTCATCTTAATTTTTATTTTCATGAGATAAATTCCATACTCACCACTCTATTATTTATTTATATAATTACTTATTCCATGTTATATAATTATTTTTGATTATTTAATTACAATAAAGTCATTATTTGATGATATTACTGCATGTGGATCATGATTCCAATGTACTAAAGTAGTAAGGGATTTCTCATATAACTTTTATTTCTAATAGAGTTATGCGTTTTTCACCTCTCATTTATTTCTTGGGGTGTTTATACTACCCATGAACATATTATATGATTACTATACCTAAATTTACATTTATTTACACAACCATTTTTTGACATTTCTTTCATAAAGTTCATGGTTAAATAGTTACAAAATCGGTAAAGTAATTGAGTCTTAGTTTTCATTCATTGAGATACATGACTTTATACAGACTTATGTTATTCTATAGGGAGTATATACATCCCATATAAATATTATCTCATGAATTTAATTCAGTAAATTTTATGAAAATCTTCATGTAATTTTATTCTATCGTGGGGATTACGATTCAATGTTACAAAACAAGTAATAGTTTATATTACAATCTCTTAGTTTATTGGGATTGTTTTTTATTATCCCTGCATTGGGGAAATATTATGATCTATAACTCATGAAAAACCATTCATTTTATGATAATATATATACACATTATATCTATATGTATTAGTAAAAAATCACTCTTTGATACTTAATATAATAAAGAAAATGTTTTTATGAAAATCCAACTCTATTTATACTTTCATCTGGAAATTTATGTTCTTCCAAAACCTTATCTTGTAAAAATATTTTCCAAAATTTTATAAAATTTTAAATTGATGATTTCTATCTATTTTTACCAATTTTTTACCCTTTTACAAATCAAATTTTTTAAAAGTAATTATATTTTCATTTTTCAGTGAAGAAACATTTATAAATGTTTATGGTACAAAAGGAATTTTTTGTACGTACAGTAATACCCATCATCATGACCAAAATTCATGAGAATAGTTTTTTTATAAATTTTTGTGGTTATTTTTGACAATAATTGATTCCTAATTTTATATATGTTTTTTAATTTAAAGTGGGTTTCAATGAAAAAGAGATTCAAATAATATTTTATGTTCATAAATTATTTTAATTTATTTTTAATAACCTTTTATAAGTATTGATAGAAAAAAAAATTCACAATGTTTTATGTTTCAAAAAAAATTAAAAAATAATATATTTTCTACTCTAGAAATGATTTAAATGAATTAGTAAATCATTCATATAATAAAATTAATTTGAAGTGTCTTTATAAAAAATATTTTCAAATAAAAGACATTTTCTTTATGAAATGATTCATGTGATATATAAATATAATTCTCCATAATATATGTCATAATTTTTATATTTTATACTTTACTTGATAAATAATCCATGAAGGCCATTAATAATCATTTTTAAATGGTTTATGTTTTGATAGAATGATTATTTTGACACCCGGGTCTCTTCCACATGTAATATGCTCATGAAAACCACTTCATTTCACCAGTTATGTTTTGGTCAAATGGTTATGAAAACTATATATTATCCATAGGTAATGATATGATTTAATGTTTATGATATCAATTTAATTTCCTATGTTTTGATATGATGTATTTGAAACCAATATCTTTTCATGGTTTATGATATTATTCTCATTTTATTATATTTTATCAGATGTATGAAAGATTTTATAACATTAGGTGGGAATCCTATATCTCCCTCAAATGAATTAGGTATTGATAAATGGAATATGAGATCAAAGGTATACAAAATTTTATTCCCAAGCCTAGAAATAAGCGGGTACCTGGGTTGAAGCCTATGCTTAAAAAAAATAATGTACAAAGGTTGTATCCCAAGACCGAAAAAAGTAGGTACAAGGGTTGTATCCCAAGCCTGAAAGTAAGATGGTACACATGTTTTATTCCAATCCAAAAAAATAAAAATGTTCATGGGTTGTTATCCCAATCCCTAGTCAAGTACATGAGTGATTATCACATGCCTAACATGTTATGAGGGCCTTGGTAGGTATCCTTGAAATTACATTCTATATGTTTATATGTATGCCCCAAATTCCATGTCTTAATAAAAAAAATTATTTCATTGAATATTTTCTTGATTAAAATATGATTAATCTCTTATTAATAGCTAATATATATTACATGATTCATTTTAGGATCTTATTTTTCACAATATGATCTCTTATATTTATGATCACATCCCCAAACACTTATGATCATGTTTGTGTTTATATATATCCCTTTATTACCCTTAGTGAGATTCCAAGATCACTATTTTATATGCTTCATTTATAAAGTTTATGGATATGTGTTTTTAAAAATGATATCTAAAGAGGGAGATTACTATTAAAGACATTGACGATCTTTTACCATGTTAGAATATTATGTTCGAACAATATAAAGACCCTAAAAAATACGGTCCCCAGGTATGTAATGTGATGAAAATTTATCTAAGACTATGGAATATCCATGTATGATAATCACAGGATTCGATTTTTGGTTTCAACGGGAGGTTTGGTCAACATTTCAAAACTAGGATGAGAAAACATTAGTGAGACCCCTAGGGATTTTTCTTAAGATATGTTTGGGAATGGATCTAAAGCGAATTATAATGATATGGAAAAGTATCATAAAATATATAAGAATTTTTATAAAGGATATAGTCTCTAGATTCCTATAAATACTTCTTTATTTTGATAATACAAGTGGAGGTGGTTCTGGGACTGATGTACCTTGGTGTAATAACACAACAAAGAGTTTCGGGCTTGATTCAAGTGTAACTAGTTACATGACAACGAGATGTATTGCGCCCCTTATTTTCCACTCTTGGAGGATATTCTTTTGGAATCCATGAACTCATTACAATATATTATGAAGGATTACAATGAAATATGAATATTAATATCGTAATATTAATAATTGGATTTTTATATCAACCAATTATGTGTCATGATTTATACATTCAATAATTAAAATTTCATGATTATGAGGTTTTTGTTTATGGTAAATGTTTCTTAACTATGTTTTTTGGATTTTACTCAATATAAATAACTAGAAGGATCTAGGTTAAAAATGAATGTTTGTGTTTTCCTATGTATGGGAATTATACAAATTGATGTCCTATCTGGAGATCCCATGAAGCAAATTCGGATGGTGGTATGAGTATTGGTTTTGATTATGAAGATATAGATCAAAAAAATTACATGTGAATGGTTTGGGGTGTTCAAAAAGTATTGTTTACATTAAAAAAATTAAGTAATAATGGAATATGTTTGATCAACATTAATACATTGTTACTATTTCATATTCTAGGAATGTTGTATTAAGTGATATGATGGTGAAGAACAAATAATGTATTAATAATAAACATGGATAGTTTTTGTGTATAAGTTTTGGAATTTTATGATTATGTTATATGAATCGTGAAATATAAAATTATTTTCATTATAATTTTTTTATTACGGATTGAAAAGGATTTTTTGAATGGTGATGAAGACATGATAAATTGATTTAATAGAAATGTGGCATTTGAAATTATGAAAGGAATCCTTATTGTGTCCCTGATATATTGAAAATAGTGTTTATATTGGATAAATACATAATTTTTATAGAGAATTTAAACTAGATAGTTCTGATTACCCTGAAACTGATTATTGATTTTATTTCTGACACTTTTTCCAGGGAAAGCGCGCCTCCATCTTGTTCGAGGATGGCAGTGCTGTTTTTTTCCTCTCATTCCTACTTTCCAAAAGAGGGTGACATCCATTCCATATTCAGGGAAATTTGCTCCTTGATCGAAACAGGATGATGGGATGCTGGTTCTTCCTTTTGGGGATTCCTCTTCGGAATTCATCACCTAGTCCGTGTCTCCATTATAGATTTAAGACTTTCTTCGTGAAACTATTCCTAGTGTCTTATCATCATGGACACTAGTTAATTACACTGCTTTTGTCGGGACATTCCAAAGTGTATGGTCAGGGTAGTAACCTTCGGTTAGAGGAGTAGTCATGTTGGACATCAATAGCGTGTCTGGATACCATGACACTGTCACGTCAGGATTTCTTCCCCCTATTATAGGACTTTTATATGGTGCAAAATCCCAAGGAATCCCACATCGAATGCAGGGAATCATATTACATAGGAATGTATCTGAGGTTTTCATGAGCTTCCCATTTTTAACACTGGGTAGGCCACAAGTTTAATGTCTGGAGGAGACAGATCATGTTGATCATAACATTGATTAGAGTGGATTAGATGGGTGCAACCATTAGAGGGAACACTAATGATGGGGTCAACGTTTGTTTAGTATCCCGATTGTTATTAATGGGAATGAGGAATGAGGTGTCATGATGCCACTGGGATGTAGTGGCCCTAGTATGAGCCATAATGGATGATGGATAGTTAAGTGAAGGGGGTGGAGAATGAGATGGAGTCGACTAGAGAATGATAGAGATGTTGGGTTTGAGCCTCTAAGAGACCTCCTACGTATCCCTGTGGCAGAGAATCAAAGTCCTCGTAGTTCATATGACAACAGCTTACCATCGATTGGAGACTTCAACAGCTTAATGTCGAATGTGGTATCAACGGATTACTACTGGATGGGGTCATGATGGCTTATCGCAGGATAGGGTCACAACGGCTTACCGCTGGATGGGGTCAAAACAGATTACTGTCGGATGGGATCACATCGGCTTACTACTGAATAGGGGTGATAATGGTTTCCCGCAGAATAAAGATAAACATCAGAAAGGCTTCCTACTTACCTTGTCTAGGAGACAAGGATCGAAGCATTTGTAGTTTGGAAGGAGTGGGAACTGATGTGAAGTTGTTTGGGAACAATGGTTATTGGTTTGGAACCTCAGGGAGGCTTTCTACATACCTTTCCATGGAAAAGATCAGTGTCCACGTTTTTTGGGTTGGTCTTGGTGAACTGACGTGAAGATTGTTGGGACTGATGGGTGTTGGGATTGATCCTCAGGGAGGATTCCTACATACCTCACCTTGGAAAGGATCAAAAACCACGTTTTTCAGGTAAGGTGTGGGAACTGACATGAAGATGTTCGGGACCAATGGTTGTTGGGATTGAACCTTAGATAGGCATCCTACGTACCTTGTCCTGGAAAGGTCAAAGTCCACGTAGTTCGGGTTGGGGTTGGTGAACCGACGTGATGATGGTCGGGACAGATGGGTGTTGGTCTTGAACCTCAGGAAGGCTTCCTACCTACCTCTCTTTGGAAAGGATCAACAACCACATAGTTCAGGTAAGGTGTGGATCTTACACTCTAGGATGCCCAGAGATGATGTCATGGTCGATGCTTACACTAAGGACACGTGATTCAGGCTCAGATTGATAAATAAGAGGTACAAAATACCTAATGATCATGTCATGAAAGGTTCATCCATGGAATGTATAGTGGGGCTTACACATGGTTAACGGCCCAAAGAGGAAACAAGGGCTTACGTGTGGTTAGCAGCCCAAAGAGATAGAGATATGGACTTACTCCTGGGTGGAGGCATGGGTAGTGATAAAGCCTAGCGGGAGAGGGAAATTGTATTGAAGAAAGTATGGGTCTTCTATCCACCCCTCCCCCTCTCTAGTCCTTGAAATTGAAGAAGAAACGAGGAGCAAGGATGTTGCCTCCTGCGGGAAAGGCAATGGTCTTGCACCAATGTGGTTACCCATTCCCCATAGATGATTATTGTTCCATTAAAGAGGATGTCATTCTATGTGCGGAATGATCTCACTCCCATGGAGACCAGTGTGCTTGAGAATGTCCCAGACGGGGCACCTCGCGAGCGAGGCACGGGGAAGAATCACAGTTTAATGTCATGTGCGGAGGACAGCAGCGCATGGCAGTTTAACATCTTGCAGCTCGGACAATGTGGGTGAGCTCCACACCCATAGGAATTACACAACTGATACCCATCCGCCCTTGAGGGGAGGAAGGAATTGGAAATTATGTGATGAGGGGGTGTTATGGAGTGATCCATTGGGGGTCCACATTAGTGTAGATATGCGAAGAAGAAATAGCCATTAACATGATGATGTGTAGAAGCATGAGGTCAAGCAACACAATGGGGAGTATCACCCTAGAGACATTGAAATTGCTTCTTGAAAACCTGAAGGGCTTCTTGGGAAAAGGAGTTGTAGATAAAATGAGTTCATATGTAGAAGCCTTGTGATGTTCTAGCTCTCCATGATGTGGAGGGGCTTTGTGAAGGGATGTGCATCACGAAGGGAAGTCTCCTATCCTAGGTATAGGGAATAGGTGTATATGGAATGTGCTTTGTTATGCGTGAAGGAATTCGTGGAGGAATTACTCATGAAGCAAGGGTTCCTCATGAAGTATAACAATGTGAAGTATTGTGCTTCACAAAGTATAGTGACCATGCATTAGCATGCAAGACACATGTGTATGAAGGGTGTTTCACGAAGAATAAATGCTTCATGATGACCTGAGTCCCCTTGGGGACCTCCTTCCTTCACGAAGGCCAATGGGCTTCGTGAAAAGCCTCCCTCTCAGAAGAGGAGTTGAATTAAAGCAATGAGGGAGGAACTTCACAATGAAAAAGTACCTTGAGAAGAACATGATTCGCAGAGCAAATAAGTGTTTTGAGATTTGAGAGCTCAGAAGGTCAAAGATCAAATGATCCATTCTTTGGGTTCGAGGGAAGCCCAATATTTATATGCAAGAGGCATCGCGGTGGGATCGCAAATGTCAAATTCATTCATGGATCATCCTGCCTCCTTGCTCCATAGCCGGATTGCGAATGTCAAATTTGTTCACAAAGCATCCCGCCTCTAGGCTATGCGGCGAGTGCAGGGCCATGGCTCTCTACGAATAGTCTTCGCGGGGTAGACCCATAGACTTTCATTTTATTATTCTTCCTCCCATACTTTGGCACCAACAAATACCCCCCCCCCCCTTAGACATGGAGCCGAGGAATAATCATGGGTCAATGTCTGAGGGTTAATCACCATAATCCCTTGCCCATCCACAAATTTGTTTCACGAAGAGGGCTCGTGAGGCCGATAGACAATGTGAAGGCTATGAGTGCCACAAATCTCAGTGTGGTACAGACACACTGTGAAGCTCCTAAGGTTATTGCATATAAATAGGGGACCTGACCTCTCTTTTGACCTTTCTTTCCTCTGGGAATTTGGCTTTTAGTGCTCTCGATTTTTGAAGCTCCCATGTACTATGTGTTTTCTCTGTCTGAATCAGGTCTTCTGCATCATGGTGCGTAGCGAGTCATTGACTTTGCATCTGAATGCTTTGCATCTTCGTGTTGGAAGGCTGGGTTAAGGTTCCATGACTAGTTTTCATGGACACACTCCACGAATGCGCTCCACGAATGGGCTTCACAAACTAAACCCAAAAACCACCAAAACTAAAAATTGAATGGCTTCATGAGAGGCTACCTGTGGTTCCTTGTAGACATTTCCTAAAGGGAGGATATAGAGGATAGCTTGGGATTATGGGAGTTAATAAAGATCCATCGTGACCATGGTTCATTGGTGGAGCAGCTATTGGAGAGCCTGAGGAACAATCCATTGTGCAAGTGGCTGCCCTTGTATGGATTTTGGATAAGGAAGGTTGTATTTATTCCTGAATCTAGTAGGGATGAGCCAACTTACTGGTTTTGAAGCACGCCGTGTCAACGCCAGTAGTTCAGGGTGGCCGGCGGGCATGCCTCGGAGGACTTCTCACATGTCAATGATGACTGCCTGTATAACCACCTGAAAACATGGAGTGGAAGGAACTGAAGCTGGAGACATCCGCCCCCCCTCTATTCCAGATAATATTGAAGGAAAACATGAGGAACTCGGTGAGGGGATGGTCTGTGTTACAGTGGCAATTGAAAAGATGATTGTTCTTGGGCCTAATGGGTAGGTGCTTCGTGTGAGGAGTTTGATGCGGAGCTGAGAAGAGTTGGTCTGTATGAGGCGGCTTGGGCCTTCAAATTCTACATTTACCAACTAAAGAAACTGATGCGGAACTGTGGAGCAGGTTTTCATCGAGGACCAATACCATGGACTTGGACCACAAGGAGGTCGGTATCAACTTATGGGATGTGCACCAGATCTCAGGGGCTTCGATATTGGGGTGATGTATGATGAATTCCTCACTGTTATGGGTGCTTAAGAGGATCCAAAGCAGATGATACCGTTCGCAATGGAGTTGATAAGGTTGGTGCCTAGAGAGGACTAGGTAGTAGTGAGGGATGTCCATTTCATGTGGTGGTTCAAGCAGTTTCAGAATTTTCCAAAAGAGAGGCAGTTTCCAGTGAGTGCTCAGACTTTCTTGAAGGGGGATCAATGGGGCAAGGAGCACTCGTACTGGTGGCTCATGGTTGAAATCCATTGGATAACCTGGGGATTTAGCATCAGCACCATGCCGAAGCTGATAGTTAGGTTGCATGAATTTATCGCAGCTCACAACTCTTGTTGGATCCTTCCAGTTATAGATACAAAGATAGGCGTGTGACCAAGAACATTCATCAAGTCATACATGTTGGAAAATAGAGGGAGTGTCAACCTTAGGATCCTGATTCTCGCAAAGATAAACAATATTTTTTGGAAAATCAGTGAGGAGAAGAGGCCACAGAGGATATGTGGGCCATTTCGTCTTCTGTATGGGTGGATAACAGCGCATGATAGAGTGGTTTATAAATACTCGAACCCTATCTCACCTCGGGGGTCGTACTTCCACATATCAATCCTGAATGTTGTAGGAAGAATTATGGACAAGATGACCACACCCATTGTACTAAACCATTTTTGGATGGTGGAGGAATTAAACATTCACTTGTTTTCATTTCCAATAGGTGTTTTTACAGATGATGGCCAAGGAATGAAATAGCACAGTTTGTCTCTCTTGGCCTTTTGAGGTGGAGTTCTGATGGTGAGAATATACCATGATCCTCTCAGTAAATCGTACACGCCACAGCTATTCGCTAGCCCATTTTGGTGCATGCAGTGACTGACCCCATAGGTTTATTTAGGGGTGCACTATGAGGAAACACCAGGTTTGATGAGGTAGATGTGGCTCATGTTCACGCGAGAAGACATGAATATGCAGAACGAGTTGCATCCGCCCACTACTGTCTTTGGGTTGTTAAAAGAGTGTGCATAATGCTGGGAGGCGACCGACCTAGGGGAGATGCTATATCAGTAAACCATTCAAGTTGGTGATGGTTAGCCTTCCCAACCTTGGTATCGCGGCTGGAAGGCGGAAAGGTCCTCTTGCGGTGGTGGGGTTGTTGTGGCCGCGAGGCCCACATAGATTGAGCCAGAGGCAGCGGTAGCTAGTCTAGAGGTGGCAGCTGACACGATTGTCCTAGAAGAACATAGTTATCTAGAGGGGAGGCCACCATGGGGATTTTGTAGAATATCTCCTCAGTCTCTGGGGAAGCGGCCACACCCTATAGTCATGCTAGAAAATTCTTCCTTCTTAGAGGCCTGGGACATCTGGGATGTCAACAAGAAATTCCTCATCCCGTCTCAGATGTGGCCACACATGAACTATATCAGGATTGACTTGTCGGGTATTAACCCTGTCAGGGTCGACTTTGCAATATCTCAGGTGGATGAAGAGTGTTACCAAACCGAGCTAGAGGATTTTTTCCACTCCCAGGGTGCCCTACATCCAATGACAGACCATGTGAAGGTGTTGTTGAATCATACAGCACCTCTGAAACTGTCAGCTGCTGTACTGAGAGAGAACTCTCTTCTGCCGGAAGAATCAGATGAGTCCTCCCAAGGGAGGAGGCTGGTAGAGGGATCCCATTAGAGGATGGCGAAGTAGGTGATCAAGACTCGGACCTGGAAGAATTTGTAGAGGCCCTTGAGGTAAAATCTCAAGCCCCCTCTTCAGGGTCAACTTATAGGATATTCTGAACTTTTTACTATTATTTAAACTGTGCAGAAGGGTCTCATACATAGAACCCATTCTCACCCATCCACAGAAGCAGAAGTGGGACCTTCAAGATCTACAGCTACGACTGCATTGATTACTGTATCTAGCGGGCCCAGGGCACCCGAGGTGGCTCTTCCAGAGCATTCAGACCTTCCGACAATATATGGGGGGAAACACATAAAGGTCCCAATAATGTCGACCCAAAAACGAGACCAGTAATTTGATCTCTTTATGTCTCCTCTACCAAATTCATGATTGTCACACATTGACCAAGTCAGCTGACGTCCATGCCCCTTTTTTGTGCGCATATTGTTTCAAATGGTGTGGGCTACATTGGTGAGGTTGGTCGGGGCTTCTAGCAGCATCCTTCCCAGGGAAATTCTTGAGATCATAAAGGTGGAGGTCCTAACCGACCAATAGGCAGTGCTCTCGATAACTGGTGGGACTATCAGCGGGGCTGAACACCAGATCATTGATGTGGGATCTGGAGATGAGGATCGATCATAAATCCCATGCCCCAGCATACCAGATCAAACACCAGATGTGGACCCTACTGATGAGTTCCTTTGGGAGTTCCCTACATACGAGCCTCCCAACCGTGCCAACTAGGATGAGACAACCTCTAATGAAGAGGATAGAAAAATAGTCCATCACCGATCATGTAATATGATCAAGCGCTTCATCAAGGACCCCCTCCAAATGCAATGGCTGGATGAGATGAAATAGACTTTGCCCGCGGCTGCGTGAACTGTGTGTTAGGGGAGTGGATGCCACGTGTACACACTTGCTCGTACGAAATCTTATGGAGGAGAAGATTCAAGAGTACGACCATGGCCTCGGTTTGGGTTGTCAGCTGAAGAATGCAATTATCATCAAGAGGCTCCATGAGGCTGAAGATGAGGTCCAACAGCTTCAAAGTTAGGAGGACGAGCACTCGACATCCATCAACGCATAATATGAGATAATATTGTGATTTAATTCCCAACTGGAAGAGAAAAAATAGGGAATCAAGAAAACTTCCAGAGAAATGATCGTCATCTAGACTGGTGTAGAGAGGGACCAGATTGCGGCTGATGAATTTCGGCCTATCGCTACCAAGGAGGAGCGGGAGCTGAACCTGGGACAACAAATACTGGATGCCACAAGCCATAGGGTGGTTGATCTACAACACTCTTTTGATAGGGGTATCCCGACCACGGGGGGGATCGACCCTCGGGTACTGTAATAATTACAAAACCTCAAATGTACTTTCATGCTTTGACTGTTTTATGTTATATGCATGCACAAGTTCTGTTATTTTTATTGGATTATTACATTCCAGTGATATTTGTGGAGCGTCCAATGAACATTATCTAATCTCATGTGGGTCGGGACTGATGTGAGAAACAAGGGCGACCACCTTAATACTCCATCAAAATGTAATAGTGAACACCAAGCATTGGGCATCCGGGGGTTTGAACAACCAATCCGGATTTATGGGAAGAAATGGGAGAGACCCAAATGGAGGATGAGGGCCTTAGAACAGTGGACATGTCATCCTTCCATTGTGCTCTAGCGCACGAGTGGGGTAAAACTAGGGGCTTTTGACTTAATCCTATCATAGGGGAATCGAACGTGTGAATCACGATACCCAATGTTCAGAACATTGTAATGGAGGTGTGAAAATATAGGTTGAATATTGACCATGTTTGAATCACAGTATCCTTTTTGTGTTATCCTAGATGGGAATAAAAAATGAGGGTCAACCACTGAACATGTTTCAAACACGGTTACTTATTTGAAATGTCATCCACTTGTCTTCTAGAACATTTTCCTAGGATAGTAGGTGATCCATAAGCCGAGAATCCATACTATTAGGGATTATTTAGGCTTGAATGATGATGAGGTTCTGAATGAAGGGCATGCAAGCATGGAGTTTGAGTGAAGTGTTGTTATAATGGAGTCCAACATTATTGAAATCACACCACTGTGATGAAGGAACATTAGGTGGGCGTATAAGTCTGATCATGGATCAAACATACTTACAAGAAAGGCCTTTTTTTAAGGGACTTGGTGCATCCATTGATTAACATGGGGCATCCTGAACTTCTTTAGGGTAGATCCTAGTTTAGTGTCATGTGCTAAGGACATTTGGACTCGTTCAGTTTAACATCATATGATAGGACATAAAGTGAAAGGGAATATCCCAGAAAGGAAGTATGTGGCGTGGTAGCTATAAACCAGACACGAATGAGGACATAAGGAGTCGACACCACACCATGTATCCCTGAAGATTGTTCTTTAAGTTGTGGGAAGAAAAGTGAATGTTCGGATGGGCCAGAAGCAAAGTGGTCGGGCGTTCATACATACCCCATGAGGATGGGAATCAAGCCACACATAGATCAATGGGCATAGTTTAACGTCATGTTGGGGGAATAAAGGCATGTGAAACATGGTTGTGCCAGTGCACATCCTACCAGAACAACTAATCCCACACGATTCAAGCTCGGTGTGGGAAACAAGAAGTAGTTTTGGGACTTTTCTGAAATTGGAAGGAACACATTAGGGGTGATGGAACACTATGTGAATGACATCCCAATGAGGATGAACCACCAATATAAGGAACTTATATGCAAGGAGGAGCAGAGCTGAGTATTTTGGATTTCCTCCTTAACATATGAAAGTGGAAATGTGTTAATCATGATGCTCTAGATCTGGAACACAGTTATGGTGGCGTGATGATAGGGGATAACTATTGACCATGTTCGAAACACAATACCCATTTCACATTATCCTGGAATTGGGAATGATAAATGAGGTTCAGCCACATACTATGTTTGAAACACGTGACCTACCACAAATTTAGTCTAAGGTCCTCAGGTTCATTGGCCCAAGTCGGTAGGTAACCCAATGCAGTATGCGGCCAGGCCGTAAAGGTGGATCAGTTAAGACATGAAAGAAGTTGAGGATTAAAATAACGGGCTCACAGATCATGGAAATGGTATGAAGGAATGTCCATGGAAAAATTACACACTTTAGTATCTTTTTAACAATGCATCTGAGTATGAAAATATGACCTATCAGATAGAGGGAGTCGAGACCCTTTCCAGGGAAATGTGTCCTAAGATCGCGTGCTTCCAACTTAATGGTTGTAGGATGAGCCATTTAGGGGGGCTTTATTTAATAAACAGGGAGCATGGTGGCAGAGTAGCTGAACCCAATGCATAGTTCTCCTAGGGAGATCCTAGATTATGGTTATAGAACTCAAACTAGGTTGAAAAAGTATATGATAGGCTTAGGGAACCACTATCAAAAAACCTGATGTGAATGAGAACCAAAGAGGTACTCACCACACCACATGTTCCCAAAAGAGTTAGGGCTAAGGGGTCGGAAGAGAGGGGATATGATTTCTCATTCCTAGTGCTAGACTTGGTGATTGGATGTATGGATATTTTTACGTATCACATGAACACGGGAATCAATCCATGTACAGTTCTGTAAAATGACATGTACTTTAAGGTATTGCGGGATGGATGAAGGTGTTCATAGATTAGGGTTGTAGTGCTCAGACCATAGATGTTGGGGAATGAAGGAGACACATGGTGAGGTAATCATAAAACTCGATGTGAATGAGGACCTAGTGTCTAGATCACCATGTGTTTCTTGGGAAGGTTTTAGGTCGAGAGACAGAAAATGTAAGTTTGGACGGGCCCAAGGCAAAGTACACGGGCATTCCAACGTTTCCCATGGGGATGTGAATCAAGACACACATAGTTCTAAAAGGTGGCATGGTAAGGTACCAGTGCTGAAGACAATATGTTTGTGCGGGTCTCTCCCTTGCACCAAAGGAATTAGAATTTGATAGTTCTTGTTTGTCCTTTAGGATGAATGAATGTTTTTTTGTGTAGAGATGGACCTATGATAGAAATCCCAGGCATCACCACAGGAATCAAGCCATGTGTAGGAGTTAAAAAATGGTATGATGTATGATCGATAGCAAACATGATACCTCATCTATTGAGGATATCATGGTTTCGTTCCATGTTTCTTCGTGTGGCTAGTATGATAATGTCAAAATTTTGGGTCATGTGTTGGGAAAAACCATGCATTTTAAAATCTTGAAGAATAAACGTAACAGTTTAGAGTCATGTGGGACTAGGCAGCATAGTCTAGAGTCATATGGCTCAGACATATAGAAGAATTATGAGGTTTAAAAGGGAATGTGCATGGAGTGATAAATCATACCAAATGTGAATGGGGACGAGGTTAACATCATACCATGCGCGATTCCATAAAAGAACGCTCAGGCCGATGGGAAAGTAATGATTAGAGCATATGGGATAGGAAAGGATAGATCTCAATTGAGCTTGACCTAAGGAAGAGATGTCTGGGTATTCCTACGTATCCCATAAGGATATAAAACAAGCCATACTTAGTTCTTGATGGTTCCTTTTAACATCATGTGGGATAACATACAGTTTAATGTCTTGTGGGATTGGAAGTACAGGGATAGCTCCTAGAAATAGGTAGGTGTGGAGCGGTTATTGCAAACACGGTGTGAATTAGGACATAATCCCATACCATGCCACGTTGTCCAATAAGATTCAGAGTCCAGAAGACAAAACAGAAGAGGCAAATTAGTGGAACCCAAGCTCTTCCCAAAGACAAGATGTCTGGTCATTCCTACATATCCCATGGGAATGGTAATCAAGTTGTACGTAGATCTAAAAGAGATCTAAGTTTAAGGTCTCAGAGCTCGGACAAAGGAGAAGCAGAATCCATCAATGTATATGAAGACCTCAACCTTATCCCAAATCCCACATGAGAAAAACTCAATGTAGGAAACAATGGTGGAAGAGGTTTTTGGAAATACCTAGAATGCAAGCTATAAGGAAGTCGATGCGGAGCCACAAATGATGCCTTTATCATGGATTTTTCCTCCTAAAGTGAGAATGTGCACTGAGGGACAGTTCCAGGAGTGTCAAAATTCCATTTGGACATGATGGGGTGGAAAATAATGTGAATCGTGTAACCAGTATTCAAGGCTTAAAGGGGTTGGAGTGACGATGGAGGATTTCTTCTAAACGTGTTCAAAACACAACATCCATATCGCATGGCCTGTGATGGGAATGAAAAATGATCTTTGACTGAAGAGCATATTTTCAAAGAGGCACTTATATCGATTTTTTATCTGAAACCCTCGAGGATGTTGGCCCGTAATTGTAGGAGAGCCCATATGACTTGCGTATATTCCATCTTGTGGTCCCTTCGGGTGTGAAAGATTATGAAAAACCAAATGTAGAGTAACATGATGCCTAAAAAGTGTGTGGAATTATGTCCCCATAGAACCTGACACTCCAGGATCTAGACTAGAGTACTCATGGGCCAATTGGTGAATTACCGCATAACACCAAGGTAACTGACCTAAGAGTAGCTAACTCTATGAGATGAGAGCATGGAAAGGGAACGAAGGCCATTCAAGAGAGGGAGGTATGTCGCGTGGTTGTTATATTCCTCGATATAAATGGGTGCATGATCCCATATCACACTGTATTTCCCTCATATGGAAGAATGTAGGGCCACGGTTCCCAAAGGACAAGGAGGTTTCTAAGAGATGGGTCAAGACTCAATGTTTAGATGTTCAGGAAGTCCTACATATCCATTAAGGATGGGAATTAAGCCACACATTGTTCTAATGTATGGGATGATGCAACTATGGTAATGATTCCCCATCAAGGGGAATGTATAGTACAACAAGTAACTTGACGGGAATGAGGATGTAATCTTGCACCCCAACATACAACCATAAGTGAGAAATTGGGCACAGGGCCCGAAAAGGATGAGGGGCCCGAGGCTGGGCCATTGACAAAATGTCACAGCCATCATGCAGTATAACATCTTTCAATGAGGATGAAGGTAGGGGTAAGGTATATCATCTGGGGATGTGTATGGAATGGAAAGAAACCTGATGTTAATGAGGACATAATCATGCACCACACCGTACAAGCTTAAGTGAGAACTTGGGCCAAGGGCCCGAAATGGTAGAGGGGCCTAAGACTGGGTCCGGGATTTAATGTCATGGCTAGCCTGCAATTTAACACCTTGCAGTGAGGGAAAAGGTGATCTTAGATTAAGGTCATAGATCTCGGACCATATATTCCTAGTTTAATGTCATATGCAGGAGACATGTGAATGGAAAGTGTGAAACATCATGCCTATGAAATACCACTGGGATGCAATGATGATTGAGGAAAGATATTGACCAAGTTCGCAACATAGTGTCCCCCCTCTTTTATATGATTGAGTCAGAAAATTTGGTCATCATCCATTTACCGTATTCGCAACATGGGACATGTACCAATTCGTCTCCCAAAATCCTTAGGGATGTTGGACTAGAGTGGAAGGAGAAAACGTAGGTTAAGTATACATGCCATTTGAGGGATCCTTTTGGATATGAATGTTAATGGAAACCCATGCGATGGGGCTCGCGAAACATGGTGGGGACTATGTTCATAGAAAGGATGATAAATGGTGGGAGGAATGTCCCATGGGGATGTGTCGGGGGTGGAGAAATAACCTGATGTGAACGAGGACGTGAGTCCTCACCAGACCACACACTTCCCAAATGAGGAATATGACCAAGGGGACAAAAGATTCAAGGGACCAAAAGGGTCAAGGGACCCGAGTCCATGCATCTCAGCATATTGTAACCATATGTACCCTAATTCGGGAATTTCCACATCATAACTCCTAAGCCCACCAGATCGATGCTCGGTGTGGGAAACAAGAAGTAGGACTAGACTATTCCAATTACAAAAGGGGATAACAGTTGGAATCACACTTCTGCACGTTTTGGATCGAATCTTAAAGAGATGAAAGGGCAGGATTAACCACTACACTATATGTTTGGGACATATGGGGGTAGTGACAATGAAAAAGGATAGTTTTTGACCATGTTCGAAACAGATTTCTTGTATCGTGCTATATAAAAGTGGGGAAAAATGAGCATTGATCCCTGAAAATATTCTCCTTGATGGACTTTTATCAATTAGTTGTTTTATCCTCCAAGAATGTTAGAAGATGAAGGGGTATCATGCAATGAATTGAGTGATGAACAGACGTGCTCATTGGTGCCCTCAAGGCCAATTCCAAGTCACCTTGCAAGAAGGAGAAGAGGTGAAATCTCCCGTTGAAAGCTCTGAATATATTGTTCAGATTCCTTTCTATATTATGTAGGGCATGAATCATGTTCCTGTCAAGCGCTTCCAACTCATCCAGATGTATTTTGGCTACATTATCTAGTTCCTGCTGGTCATAAACTGATGTGCGTAATAGAGGAAACAAAATCTCGATGGGCAGTGTGACCTCAGTCCCATACACTAGGGAATATGGGTTCACCTGGGTGGAATTATGAGTCATTGTTTGATATGTCTAGAGGGTGTTAGGGAGCTTGTCCGGCCAACTCTTCTTATTTTGACCAAACATTTTCTAAAAAATTCCAGATAGGGTTATGTTAAACACCTCGATCCATCCATTTTATTGCGCATGATAGTAGGAGGTATGGTAAGAAGGGGTAATCTACATAGCGCACAACTTCTTCATATCATCTGCATGGAAGTTCATGCCTTTATCATTGAGGACTGCGTGAGGAACTCCAAATTGAAATAATATGTTGGAACTCACAAAGTCAACAATGGAATGGGCCTTGACCTCTTTGAGGGGAACTGCCTCTTCCCACTTGGAGAAGAAATTTGTAGCCGTAAGGATGAATCTACACTAGCGAGTTGTCGCTAGTGTATATGGTCCAACGACATCGAGTGCCAAAACCACAAATGGCCAAGAGTATTTGGTGGAGTAGAGAGGATCTGGTGGTCGATGCATAAAGTTAGCATGAATTTGGCATGCATGACATCTCTGGGCGAACTCGATCCAATCAAAGATCAGGGGGGGCCAAAAGTACCCCAGTATCTAGATCGGGTGAGATAGATTTGGCCTAGTCAGGTGGGCGCCGCCAGAACCAACATGAACCACATTCATGACCTAATAAATCTAGACTCCTTGAATGTAATGGAGGTGAACACCATCGAACCTGCATTTGTAGAGGATATTCTCATGACCCGGGCCATCCTAGATGGTGAACTGCAATGTGCAGCATCAGATTCGCTCACGCTCGGCCAGATCTGCCTCGAGATAAACATGTTGGAGTTACTAAACCCAGGGTATCCTCCAATCGATAGTTACATCAATCACTATATCGGGGGGACATGTGAGTCCTAACGTGGAGGAGACAGTGGTATGTTGGGTTACATATGGGCTAACGACGTTATCTAGAGTGACGAGAGGTATGACACTCCGGTGTGACATGTGGACAATCAGATTGTAAGACCCCAAGATTTTATGAGATATATTATTTTTAATTTATTTGATGTCTTATATTTTACACTACACCAAAATTAGCATGTACTATATGCAACACCGTATTAGCTTGTAGTATATACCAAACTATTCTTGGCTCGTGTTACACACAATTTCAAGTTCATTTTTTAGAAATTATTCTACGCAACATTAAGTATAGATTTTCTTTAATGATTAAATGAAATAAAATCTGATTATGTCATACGCAACACCAAAGGGAGCTTCCACTACACGCAGCCCTCACTTGGCTTGCATTACACGCAATCACAACCTTCCTCGATAGCGTGTGTAGTAGTAATATCGGGTTTCGCTAACCAACCATATATTGTTATAATATTATTATGAGCTAGAAGTTATGAACATTATTAACTATATTTTGAATTTTAAAAAATTATTATTAACATTACACATTTTCTAAACATGGTATGAGATCAAAATAAATTTTTCTCGTAAAATACGTATTTTTAAAAAAATTCAGTTTTGCCGCCTTTTGATGGCGCAACCACTTTAAATATAGTTTTTGACATTTTTATAATTTCAATTTGAGAAAATAAAATTATTTTTTGGAATCAAGATATAAAAATTTACTTTGGATAAAATTTTCATTTTATTCTGATAAATATCATATTTTAATGAATTGTAAAAACATGCTATATTTTAATTAAAAACAACTTTTTTCATCGTAAAAATTTATACGGTTATATAATAATATTTATTTGTTTTAAAGAATAAATAGAATATATTTTTACCATTTAATATAATTTATGTCGTTATCATTGAATTAAACATTGAATACATAGGTAAATTCATTTCAATATTTTGCATTGTTTTAAATTTTAAAACACGTGTTTTTAACAACGGGATGAATATTAAATTAATTTCTGCAACTTCTGTGATTTTAATTTGAAAAAATAGATTCCATATTTCGAATTAGTAGGTTCAAATTATGTTAATAGGCTACTTTTTATTTTTGGTCACTATGAATAGTAACTACGGTAAATTTTATTTACCATATTTAAAGGTAAATCGGGCAATTAAGGGTAAATATAATATTATAAAATTCCCCTAACACTTGTCTTAATATAATTGGATGATTATATTTCGTCCTAAAGTATATTTGGGTTGAAATTAAATCCATTAGAACCCACTTGGATGTGATTAAGACCTTTAATTTATTTTATTTTAAAGAAATTGAATTATGTCTCATTCAAACATTAATAATTAAACTATTTTTAATATAAGGTTATATAGGATATAAATTCTCTTATAAATAATAATTTAAAATATAAAATTATTATCTTGTTTATGGTAATTTATTTGTAATTTTTAAGTGATATTTAATTACCTTAATAACTTATACCTTAATGATGCAGTAATTACTTATTTAGTCAAAAATCAATAATATAGTTATTATTAAAGTAATAATACCCATCGATAGGACAAAAAAAATGACCAAAACCTATTGGATGAGTAAATATATACCATAATAATCCAAGGGACGACTTTGGGACCTTTTTTATTCGTATAAAAGTGATTATGACATTTATATTATTTTATTTTTTATAATGTCAAAAATGTCCCATTCATAACTTAATAAATATAATAATTTAAATGTTTTGATTTTAAGATGATAAATTCTAGTAAAAGTATTATTATTAAAGTTAATAGATTTATCGTCATCATGTGATTTTAGTTTTAATTTTATGCATCCAATATGTATATTAAATAATTATAAAAAAATGTTATAGTAATTATTTTATTAATAGAAATATCAAATAAGTGGTTTTAAAAATATTAAAATAAATATTATATTAACTATTTAATGTGATCCATTAAATTTATATATGAATATGAAATTTTCGTAATCTATAAAATAATTTGGATCGAATATAAAGTTTCTGTGGATTTTATTTAAATTCAAATAATTTAATAGAAACAAAATAGACATTATTGATATTTTATAAATATAACATATTATTAAATTGTTCAAAAATCACAAAAATCATTAAAAATTTAGAATTGAAAATTATATTCTCTAAAATTTAATAATTGATCTAATTATTGAAAATAAACAACACATATGTATGTATTTATAACAATTTAAAAAATACAATTTTATTTCCACAAATAAATTTATATAGATTAAATAAGGATAAATAAAATTGATAAGGTTTAAAATAAATTAAAAACATGTCTAAATTTTATTGGTTGATGAGATAATAAACCTATCTCATCTCATATTCTAATCTGAGTTATTTTAGATGTTTTTATGTGGTTTTTTAATTTATTATAAATTAATATTTCTTATGTTTCAAAAGGTGCCCCTCTCCTCCCTTATAAAAGGGAACCTCCTCCCTCCCCTCATCACACCACTTTGAGTTTCAAACTCAGCCAAACCCTTCCCATTTATCTGCTCCACTTCCATTGAAACATACTAGAGGTCCTGGTATTCTTTAAAGTCCATCTTTAGTGCCCTAAGAGGATGTTTAGAAGAGGTGCGTCGAAGAAAAGGTAATATCCTTTAGAGATTCTTTCAAGTTCATTTCTTATTGTAATTCCTCTTCTTTTTTTTGTTTTATAATAAAGTAATAAAATTAGTGTCACTCATAAACTGATATGATATAATAAATATGAACCAACCCTATTTCTCCAACTATCCATCCCACAGACAATGAAATCACCATGCGTGCATAGGTACGGAATACTGTCTCAATGCCATGTGTAATCGGTTTTTCCACCACCACCTTACATGGATGAGTATAATGATATAAAGAATAACTATATATGATTATAATAACACTTTACTAATTCTTATATATTATATCAACAACTCTTATTCCATTCAATAATTATGGGAACGATATCATCGCTCTTGCGTATGTAAGGATTACCGTCTCCACGATGCGATGAGATTCATTCTCCATGTTAACCATTCAATAATGATTATAAAGTATATATAATAAGTAATCATAAAACATATGACATAATAATTCTACTGGATTTATGTATATATATATATATATGTCATTTACTTCCCTTAATTTTAATAAGGAAATGAAAACAGCGTTCATGCGTACGTACGTCCAACCTTCTCCATGAATGGTGTATTTCATTCCATTAGTCAATCTATTATATATTAATATGATGAATATATATTATATAGAAATCATGTTTTACATTATGGAAATATTTAAACATGATCTATGTAATCATATCAAGAATTAAAAGTAAAAATGTGTATGATAAATGAAACAATTTTACACAAAACACTGCTTTAACATGGAATTGACAAAATAACGGGTAATATAAAGGATTTAGTTAATCATGTATGATATCATAAATATTATTATGGTCATGTTACAAGTTAATAATATGTTTAAACTCACTATACAGGATTCTTGGACACATACGGAAGAAATTGGACATAAGGTACGAGATAATTTTTCAATCTCATTTCTATCTGAGATTGCTTATACGTAAGTATTTACAAGGGTTATATTTTTCATCCATTTATATAAAAATGTTTTTCATTAATTTTTTAAAATTATTCCATGTATGTTTAAATTAATTTTTACCCCTCCTTGAAATTTACTTAGTGTTATCGAAGAAATTTTTCTTTTGTTCACCATATAATGTACTTTTGGACTTTTCCGGCAAAAAGTATGAGAAGAATGTTTTTTTAACTTATACGGGAAGAATGGATTTTTAAAGTTTCATAATAACTTATTTAAATGAACATTCCTCTACAAAATATCATGATAATTTCCAAAAAAAATATTTTAAAAAAAAATCATGGCATTTTTAAAAAATAAAATTGTTTTGATGAAGAAAATATTTTTTCTTCAAGAATTCATTTCAAGTGTTTTATCGAAACTATTTACCATCTAAGATGAAATTATTTATTATGTTTATGTTTCAAGTATAATGTCTTTATTATTTACATTTTTTTATTTTTCTTATGATGAAATGATATCCATTTCTTTTATTTGGATTATGTTATGATTGGATGATGTTTTTGAAACCCATTTTATTTGTTGTATTATTATGAATGATGTATGTTTATTTTGTGGAAAATGAAAGAATGATTTCATTTTGAGAACGGTGGAACATATATCTCCCTCCAATTCATTGAGTAAAGATTTATAAATCATGAGATAAACATGGTTGGAATGGCAAGTTAATCGGGTTCAGTGATACCAGACTAGAACGAGGAGTGAACTCGATTCAGTAAGGGACTTTGTCCACTATGGTGGTCTTGGCTACAATTCCTTGGCTACTATGGAAATCATAACATGTGCTTAATGGTTTTCCAAAATTATATGTTTTATTCCAATGGTATTTTATGATGATTAATATTCCTTTATGATTTATGACTTATGTAATGACAAGGGTTATGTCATTGCTTAGGATTTTTATGTTTTATGTTCATGTTATTACATTCAAGTGTTTATGGATCGTTTTTAAGTTCACCATGTTTATAATTACTGAGCATTTGAGCTCAACATTTTTATGTTTTCTTTTCCCTAGGATACAAAGAATGGTTTTAGGTATGAAAACCAAAGGGGGAGATCTATATAGAAGATGTCGATGATCTTTCACCATGATTAGAATATAATGTTCTGAGTTTCCAAAGACACAAAACTAATATGGTCTTTGGGCATCTGTTTTAATAATTTATTAAATATTCCGAAAAAGTAACATAATTCCTATGTATTTCCTACCACTGGCCTATAGAAAGTCCATGTTTAGTAGAAATTAGTTTTATTTTATTAAGAAGTATGATAGTTGATATATAAGTCCATTTTTGGAATCATATATGGTTAATCTCACTATATGATGGACTTATGTATATAAATTTTTATAACCTTATGATTGAGATAGATGAAATGAACTATCATTCTATCGCATTATCAGCTAAATGTTCATGAAAGACAAATTCAACTTCATTTCTTTAAGAGATGAAGTGGAAATTGTTCAAGGCATGAGCAACGGTGAGATTGTTCCAAAATCAATTAAGTATTTCTTTTAATTCAAAAACTCTTCAACGTTTGGGAAATGATCTTGAAAAAGAAAAATTGTGTCATAGTTCTTTTATATATGATGAATCAGATGGTACCTTAGATCATCACAAATGTATGTCTTAGTGATTGATTCCTTTTTCATAGCCATGTTCTCTACCAGTCTCCATCAGAAAATGATGGTTAGATTTCTCTTGTATATATGTATTTTCAGCTATTTTCTCCTCTTTGGAAACCCAATTATAAGTTAATTTGGTAACCGTTATGTTTCATACTAAAATATTTAAAATTATTTTTTATTATTCCTTTTTTACGATGTGGGTTTCTATGAATGAAACTTTCAAGTAGTAAACGATTTATAACCCCGACGAATTTCGAGGGTGAAATTCATTTTATGGGTGGTATAATGTAACACCCTGATATTTTTTGGGATATATTCTTTTTAATTTTTTTGATGTCTTCTATTTTTCACTACACCAATATTATCTTGTATTATACGCAACACAGTATTAGCTTGTAGTATACACAACACTATTCTTGGCTCGTGTTACACACAATTTCAAGTTTGTTTTGTAGAAATTATTCTACGCAACACTAAGGACATATATTTTTTTAATGTATAAATGAAATAAGTTTTGATTATGTTATACGCAACACTAAAGGGATCCTCCACTACATGCAGTCCTGAATTGTCTTGCATTACACGCAATCATGACCTTTTTCGATAGCATGTGTAGTACGCAATACTAGGTTTCGCTAAACAATGATATATTGTTATAATATTATTATGAAGTAGACGTTATGAATAGTATTAACTAAATTTTTATTTTTATAACATTATTATTCATCTTACACAATTTCTAGAACATGGTATGAGGACAAAATAAATTTTTCGGGTAAAATAATTATTTTTAAAAAAATGCACTTTTGCCACCTTTTGATGGAGCACCCACATTAAATATACTATTTTACATGTTTATAAGATCATTTTGACAAAAATAAAACTCTTCTTTCGAGTATGTATATAAAAAATAACTCTGGATAATTTTTTCATTTTATTCTGATAACTTTAATATTTTAATCAATAGTAAAAACATGGTATATTTTAATTAAAAACAACATTTTTCATTTTAATAATTTATAAGGTTAAATTATAATATTTAATGGTTTTAAAGTATAAATAGAATTTATTTTTACAATTTAATATAATTTATTTTATTATCATTGTTTTTACATTGAATTCATAGGTAAAATCATTTGAATCTTTTGCAATATTTTAACTTTTAGATCTCATTTTCTTAACAACGTGATTAATTTTAATTTAATTTCTGAAACTTCTGTGATTTGAATTTTGAAAAATATATTCCATATTTGGAATTAGTAGGTCAAAATTATTTTAATACGCTAATTTTTATTTTTGGGAACTATGAATAGTTAATAAGGTGAATTTTATTAACCTTAATTAAAGGTAAATCTGGTAATTAAGGGTAAATATATTATTATAAAATTACCCTAACACTTGTCTTAATATAATTGGATGATAATATTTCGTCCTGCGGAATATTTGGTTCTAAATGGAATCCATTGAAATCCACTTGGATGGGATTAAAACCTTTATTTTATTTTATTTTAAAGAAAGTGAAATATATCTCACTCAAACATTAATAATTAAAGTAATTTATTATAAGGTTATACAGAATATATATTCTATTATAAATACTCATTTGAAAAATAAAATGTCCTTTTTGTTATGTTATTATATTTGTAATTTTTAAGTGATATTTAATTTCCTATATAGATTATACATTAACGATGCAAAAATTATTTACTTAGTGAAAAATCAATAATATAGTTTTTATTAAAGTAATAATAACCATAAAAAGACCCAAACACATGACCATAACCTATTAGTAGAGTATATATATACCATAATCATCCAAGGGACGACTTTGGGACCATTTTGAGCCGATAAAAGAGATTATAACATTTCTGTTATATTATTTTTAATAATGACAAAGTTGTCACCTTCATAACATAACAAATATAACAATTTAAATGTTGTGATTTTTAGATGATAAATTCGAGTAAAAGTATTATTATGAAATTTAATATATTTATATTCATCATTGGATTTTATTTTTAATTTTTTTGAAACAGATAAGTGTATTGAATAATTATACAAAAATGTTATAGTAATTATTTGTTATGAGAAATATCAAATAAATGGTTTTAAAAATATTAAAATAAATAATATATGAACTATTTAATGTGCTCCATTAATTTTATAGATGAATATGACATTTTATGAATCTATTATATATTTTTTATTGAATATATATCTTTACTGAGGATATTATTTAAAATAAAATAATTGAATTGTGTGAAAATTGACACTATTGATATTTTATAAAAATAACATATTATTAAATTATTTAAAAATCACAATTTTTTTTTAAATTTAAAATTTAGAATTATGTCATTTAACATGTAATAATTTATCTAATTATAGGAAATTCACAATACATAAGTAAGTATTTTTAACGAGATAAAAATTAAAAATTTATTACAACAAATAAATTTAAATAGATTAAATAAGGATAAATCAAATTGATAAGTTTTAAAATAAATTCCAAACAAGTCTAAATTTTATTTTTTGATGATATTACAACCCTATCACATTTCATATTCGAATGTGATTCATTTTGTATGTTTTTATGTGCGATTTGAATTTATTATATATTAATATTTCTTATGTTTCCAAAGGTTCCCCTCTCCTCCCTTATAAAATGGCACCTCCTCCCTCTCCTCCTCACACCACTTTGTGCATTCATGCTCAGAAAAACCCGGACCATTTCTCTTCTCCACATACCTAGAAACACAAAATAGGTCCTGGTTTTCTTCAAAGTCCATCTTTAGTTCCCTAGGAGGAAGTTTAGAAGATTCACGTCGAAGAAGAGGTAATATCCTTTATTGGTTCTTTCAAGTTCAATTCTTCTTGTACATCCTCTACTTTTTTTGTTTCATAATAATGTAATAACTTACATACCACTCATATACTGATATTCTATTATAAATATGATCCACACCTATTTCACCATCTATCCATCCTATGGAAAATGAAATCACCACGTGTGCATACGTAGGAAATACCATCTCCATGTCGTGGTGTAATCTGTTTTTACACCACCACCTTACTTGGATAGGTATAATGGTATAAAGAATAACTATATATGGGAATTATAAAATGATAATAATTCAGATATATTATATCAACCACTCTAATTCCATTCAATAATTATGGGAACGAATCATCGCTCATGCGTATGTAAGGATTACTGTCTCCATGATGTGATTTGATTCATTCTATGTGTTAACAATTCATGAATGATTATAAAGTATATGTAATAATTAATCATGAAACATATGAAATAATAATACTACTGGATTTATCTATATATATATATATATATATGTCATTTACTTCCATTCAATTTATTAAGGAAACGAAAACAACATTCATGCGTACGTACGACCTACTATCTCCATGAACTGTTTATTTCATTCCTTTTATCGATCTATTATATATTTATATGATGAATATATATTATATATAAATCATGTTTTACATTCTGGAAATATGTAACCATGATATAAGTAATAATGTGAATAATTACAAGAGAAAACATGTATGATAAATGACACAATTTTTCCAAAAACACTGCATTAACATGAAATTGACAAAAGAACGGGTAATATAAAGTCATAAGTGAATCATGTATGATATCATAAATATTATTATCGTTCTATTACAAGTTAATAATATGTTTAAACCCACAATACGGGTGTCTCGAACACATACAGAAGAAATTGGACATAAGTTAAAGGATAATTTTGCAAACTCATTTTTATCCGAGATTGCTTATACGTAAGTATTTAATGGGTTATATTTTTCATCCATGTCCATAAAAATGTTTTTCATAATGTGTTTAATATTATTACATGTATTTTTAAATTCATTTTTTCTCCTATATTAATTTTATTTTGTTTTATGTAAGGAATCTTTCTTTTGTTTAACATATAAGGTACTTTTTGACTTTTTCAGCAAAAGTACGAGAAGCATGTTTTTTAACTTATACGACGTGAATGTATTTTTACTATTTCCTAACTACTTATTTCAATGATGCTTCCTCTACAAAATTTCATGGTTATTTTCAACAAAATATTTTTCTTTTAAAATTTCATGATATTTTGAGAAAAGAAAATGATTATGAAGAAGAAAAGATATTTTCCTCAAGAATTAATTTCAAGTGTTTTATCAAAACTATTTTACATCTAAGATGACAATATTTATTATGTTTATGTTTCAAGTATAATGTCTCTATTAGTTACATGTTTTTATTTTTCTTATGATGAAATGATATCCATTTATTTTATATAGATTATGTTACGATGCGGTAATGTTTATGAAACATATTTCATTCATTGGGTTATTATGAATGATGTATGTATATTTTGTCACACACGAAAGAATGATTTCATTATGAGATGGGTGGGACCTATATCTTCCTCTAATGGGTTGGTTAAATATTTATATGTCATGAGATAGACATGTTTGCGATGGAATGTTAATCTGGTTCAGTGATACATGAATGAAATGAGTAGTGAACTCGATTTCATAAGGACTTTGTCCACTATGATGGTCTTGGATGAAATGCCATGGCTACTATGGAAATCATAACATGTTCTCAATGGTTTTTGACAATTACATTTTTTATTCCCATGCAATATAATCATGATTAATATTCCATTATGATCTATGACTTATGTACTGCCAAAATTTATGTCATTACTCAAGATTTTCATGTTTTATGTTCATGTTTTTACGTTCAAATGTTTATGAATTGTTTTTATGTTCTCCATGCTTTCTATTACTGAGACTTTGAGCTCACCCATTTTATGGTTTCTTTTCCTCAGGATATGAATAATTGTTTTAGGTAATAAAACCAAAGTGGAAGATCTTTATGGGAGATGTTGAAGACCTTTCAACATGATTAGAATATTATGTTCCGTGATTCTAATGACACTAAATTTATACGGTCATTGGGCGTCTATTTTTTTAATTTATTAAGTATTCTAAAAAAATTATGTAATTTCTATGTACGTCATGATTTGGGTCTCTACACATATCATCCTACTCATTCTCTACATGTGACATAGCTAGGTCTACAAAGGCATTTGCTCTACCATTCTATGAATGAGGGACATGGGTAACCTCCAGCCGAGATAGGAACTAGGCCATTAGCTGGTGAGTGAACTCTAACAATGGTACACGCTCTATATTTCTAATGATATAATCACCATTTATTTTCATGATGACTAATTCGGAGTCCCCTTTCACATTCAAATGGGGCACATCAATCTCGAGGTCCAGCTCGGGGCCAGTGTTAAGAGCCTACACTCCACCTCATTATTGTTGCAACCTTCCAAAAACAGGAATGAGTATTGAATAATGGATTGTGCGGGGGTAATGAAGACTATTTTCGAAGATTTATCCAGTGCGTGCGCATCTATTTATGGAGGACGTGGAGCAGTTGACCCACATTCCCGCTTTCCAAAGGAAGGTGGCATCTGTTCCTTGCCCAGGGACATTTTATCTTTGATCAAAACGGGATGATGGGATGTCAGTTCTTACTTCTGTGGATTCCTCCTCATAAGTCTTCACATAATCTGGGTCTCCCTTATAGATTATGTCGTAATTCGTTAATCTCTTTCCCAGTTCCATATAATCATGGATGATGGTTAATTACAATACTTTCTTCAGGACATTCTATGGGGTCTTGAAATGTTATCATCCTTCGTTTGAAGTAGATGGTATCATCGGGCATGTCGGGGTAGCTCTGGATGCGTGGACATTTGGGAACTTGTTTTCTCCCTCATAAGAGGGAATCTCAAGGGTGCAGAACCTGAGGCATCCTACGTCGAATGTGGAGAATCATGTGCCATAGTCATGTATCTGAGGTTTTCCACAGCTTCCCATGTTTAACACAGGGTATGCCACAAGTTTAACATGTAGCAGAGACGGTTATGCCAAAGGGGTACCTTCCGAGGTTTTCATCAGGCATCTCATGTTTATCAAAATTTAGTCAGCGAGTTTAACATCTTGTGGACATGGAATTAGGGTGATTATAATGCCCCATAAAGACAGATCAGATTGGTACATCCCTAGGGAGAACTCTTTGAAGATGGATGGATCTCAAAGCCCAATGAGAACAAATCTGAGGTGGTTCATCCCCTGGAGGGGAGATGTCACGCTGTAATGGATGATTTGGGCACCACTGTAGGCGGATCAGAGAGTGTTCACCCCAAAGTGGGGGAACACCAAGGTTTACCTTTGGCTGGGATTGAACCTCAAGGAGGTTTCCAACACACCCTATGTAGAGAAAATGGGTAAAAAAACACGTAGTTCGAAGGGGAGATGATTCGGTGTGTACAAAAATGATACTGACCCGAAGACATGGTGGGGCTTATGCATGAATTACTACCCAAGTACTGCTACATGCAGCGAACATGTGGATGACTTGATCCCACTGGGATGTGGTGGCCCGTGTGAGAATCGGGATGAATGATGGATAGTTGAATTGAGTGGAGGGGGATTGATATGGGACTATTGTGAATGTGATGTAGTGTTGGTATTGACCCTCGAAGAGACAACCTATGTATCCCCGTGGTAGGGAATCAACGCCTGCAATGTTCAGTGGGATGATAGGACACCTGAGGAGGCAGCCCATGAGAATGGATGCATGGATGAGACCTAGAAGAAGTAGAACCTCCAGTTTTGGGCATGATCTTCTCAAAACACATCAGATCGAGAGATAGATCAGGATAAGACAAAGGTGCTAGGATTGAACCTCATGGAGGCTTCCTACGTATCCCAGTGGCAGGGAATTAAAGTCTGGGAAGTTCATCTAACAATGGCTTACCGCCGATTGGGGTTCCAACAGCTTACCTATGAATGAAGGGAAAACAGTTTACTGAGGAAAGAGGTTGTCAATGTCTTACCACTAAATGGAGTAACAACAACTTACTGGTCAAAGAGGATGACAATGACTTACCTATGAAAGAGGCTGACAACAACTTACCATAGATTGGGGTCCACAGATTAACGACATATGGGAAGGGGGAGAACATATGTGAAGATGGTTGGAGTGACTGAATGTTGGGATGGAACCTCAGGAAGGCTTCCTATGTACCTTTACTTGGGAAGGGTCAAATACCTCTTAGTTCATGGGGGAATTTGGGTCTTACGCTCTGAGGCGGCCCATGGTGTTGGTGAACCAACTTGAAGGGGTTCGGGATGACCGAGTGATGGGATTTAACCTGAGGGAGGATTTCTACGAACCATTCCTTGGAAAGGATCCAAGACCACATAGTTTAGGTTTCGGTGTTCGGGCATACACTCTAGGTTGCCCAAAGTGTTTGTGAACCGACATCAAGGGGGTTGGAATGACCAATGGATGGTGGGATTGAACCCCAAGGATGCTTCCTATGTACCTTGCCTTGGCATGGATCAAAGAAAATGTAGTTTAGGATAGAGGTTTGTGGGGATTACACTCAAGGCTTCCTAGAGTGTTGGTGAACCGACGTGAAGGGGGTCGGGACAACCAATGGATGGTGGGCCTAAACCTCAGGGTGGCTTCTTACGTACCTTTCCTTGGAAGGGATCAATGACCACGTAGTTTAGGATGGTGGGGGGATTACACTATAGGTTTCCCAAGGTGTTGATGAACCGACGTGAAGGGGGACATAGCGACCAATGGATGGTGGGCTTGAACCTTAGTAAGGCATCCTATGTACCTTGACATGTAAAGGATCAAAGACCACTTAGTTCAAGAGGGTGGTGGGGCTTAAACTCTAGGCCGCTGAAGGTGTTAGTGAACTGGTGTGAAGGGAGTCGGAGTGGCCAATGGGTGGTGGGCTTAAACCTCAGGGGGGTTCCTATATACCTTTCATTGGCAAGGATCAAAGATCACATAGTTCAGGTTTGTGGTGGGAACTGACATGAAGGTGGTTGAAACCAATGGCATGTTAGGATTGAACCTTGTAGAGGCTTCTTATGTACCCTGTCTTGGAAAGGATCAAAGAGCCCATAGTTTAGGTGATGGGAACCACCATGAAGGTGAACCTAGGGTCTAATGGTTGTTGGTCATGAACCTAGTGGAGGATTCCTACATACCCTACCATGGAAATCATCAATGACCTCATAGTTCCTGGGGTGGGAACTAACGTGATGGTGGACCTGGGGTCCAATGGTTGTGGGGATTGAACCTCGTGGAGGCTTCTTATATACCCTGCCCTGGAAATGATCAAATAACTTGTAGTTCAGGTAGGGCTTAGAATCTAGGCTTCCCAGAGAGGATTTCATGGTAATTGCTTTCTCTAATCCCACATGAGTCATGCACGGTGTGAGAAACAAGAGGCAGCAAGGACCTTACGATCATAGTGCAAAGGTGTATCCATAAAGGGTGGTGAATGGTTCTTATGAAAGGAAGAAGCTCGTGTGCTGCTATGGAGCGGAAATGGTGGATGTGGCTTACTTATGGAAGCTACCTGGGTGCCACTATGGAGCAGTAGTGTTGAATGGGTCATACTCAAAGAAGCTACCAGGGTGCCACTATGGATTGGCAATGGTGAATTGGTCCTAAGAAAGGATGTTGTCCATAATGCCTTCCTCATGTCTCGCCATGAGGGCGTTCCAACCCACTAGTGGATTGAGGCCCTCACCTATGCACTGATTCGCATGAGGGATAATGCCAAGGGGCGTTGGAATCAGTTCGAACAAATGGAAATGAAAATTGTGAATCACATGCACTATATTCAGAACGCGGTGAGGGTGGCATGACGATGGAGGATAACTGTTGACCATGTTCGAAACACAGCAACCATATCACAATAGCCTGAAATAGGGACAAACAAATGTGGGTCGACTGTTGACCGTGATTGAAAAAAAGGACCTGACTCAAAGTGTTGTCGTAAGTCTTCCAGGGCATTGGCCCAAGACGGTAGGTGAGCCGATGCAGCATGGGAACTAGACGTTAGGGGGTCCCTTTAGACATGGAAGAGGATGGAGATCTGAATGAAGGACACGCAAAGAGTGAGTTGGAGTGATGGAATGTTTGAATGGATTTTGGGGCTCTAGAAATTGGGCCACAGTAGTCATGGCATTATGCATCTTATGCTGGGAGCATAAGGCATCTATTTTTTGAAGCAAGAGGCATCCTATGTTTGGATCATAGGGTACACTACAATTTAGAGTCATGTAGAGATTGCTATTGGCATCTCATTCTTGGAGATTAAGACGTCTCTTATATTGTGTAAGAGGCATCCAATGTTTAGAACATAGGGCATACTATAGTTAAGAGTCATGTAGGAAAGACCGTGGACATCTCATGCTTGGAACATAAATCATTTCTTCTTTAGAGTAAGAGGCATCCTATGTTGGGAACATAGGGCGTACTACAGTTAAGAGTCATGTAGAAATTAATGTTGGCATAAGGCGCCTAGAAATGGTTGTTGTTGCGACATAAGCAAGGGCGGCCCTTTATTGTCCATCTTGCCATATGAGCCATGTGATGGGGTTTGGATGAGTAACTTGAGAAATGGTTCTCCTCAAGTTACTTAGGGAATTGATGATGAGAATATCAACTGAAGACACGGGAAATGAACCAAGCGGAATATGTGGACTCAAGGTGTTACTTGGTGTGCAGAAGATTATCTCAAATCATGGTATTCCATAGGTGGAAGGTGGGTGTGCATAAGGGAGGAACGAAAAATGCTGACGTCCAGGCCCAGAACGTTCATGGTTCGACTATCCATTTTTAATGGGGGTCAGTGACGGTAGTGAAGGGACCGTCCCAGAGGGTCGATACTGTAGGCCATCATTGGCCCTGAGCGGGGGTGTGGGGACGCAACCCCATTGGTATGGATTGATGGGCACAAAGGTAGGATCCTCGAAAACGATAGATCTTCGAGAAGTAGCTTTATGAACCATGACCTCATAAAGCATGGACTCGTGGAACAAATGTCTCTCACGGAGAAAAGGACTCTCGCTGAGCATGGCCTTGTGGAGCAGCATCGCGAAAGAAGCTACTCATGGAGCATGGGATCACGGAGCATCCTCGTGATGGAAGCTTCTCACAGAGCATGGTCTCATGGAGTAGCATCGCTATGGGAGCTGCTCGTGGAGCATGGGCTCGCGGAGCAGCATTGTGAAGGAAGTTTCTTGTGGAGCATGGGCTCATGGAGCTACTTCACGAAGAATAGAGGAGATTTTCGAATCAATTAATCGGCCTCCCAAGGGGCGGTGTGGCCATATGGAAAAGAAGGGTGTGCTGCGTATTTATTGGTAAGGGGTTCCGCGATGCCTAGGTCGCTCGGCGCAATGACGGAGCATTCTTCACGTCAGGTTTTCATAGTGGGTCGTGAATGTCATAGGGGCTCGTAGAGCTATCCTACCTCCTTGCTTCGTGGCTGGTCTTCACAGGAGGTCGCAAATGTTAAAGGGGCTCGAATAGCTGTCCCACCCCTTTGCTTCACAGAGGGGCTCCGCGATCGCGAAGGATCTTCATGGACCAATTTTCCTGCTCAATATCAAATGTTCATATCTTCTAATCCATAACTCTATTCGGGCCCTATGACCTACCAAATCAAATCATTCTAACTTGGGTATGATCTTGGATCATGTATGGGAGAATTTTAAAAAATTTGGGGACATGTTTCCTGGTGTCAACAAAGATGATACACAACCCCACCCTGTTTGGTCTGGGATCATTGAACCTCCTACCAGTGGGGCTCTGGGAAGCACCATCGAAGTGAATATTCCAGCACAACATGGCTTGGTCTACCAAGATTATTTCCTCATCAGGGAAATCATGGTTCATATAATGGTTAGTAGGAGTTGGATGTGATGCGAGGAAGTCTACCGTTGTTTTTCCTTTGATATCCTTCTGAGGCACAAACCTGATGTCAAACTGTTGGAGGATTACCACCCACAGGTCAAGACATCCTATCAACATGGGGCAGTTCAAGATGTACTTTAGTGGATCTATCCAGGACACCTGTTGTACCTCGTGCTGCTGCAGGTAATGTCGCAACTTTTATACTATGAATAGTAGTGCAAGGAAGCTCTTCTCAATAGGGTAGTATCTGTTTTCCGTATCTAGGAGAATGCGACTAAGGTAGTAAAGGTTGTTTTCCATACCCTTGTAGTTATCTGGGTGAGAAGGATGTCTAGAGATCGTTCCAAGGTTGTCTCATAAAGGACCATCAACTTTTTGAGGACAGGTGGCATTAAGACCTGAAGCTGGAGCAGATACTACTCGATTTTCTCGAATGTAGTCTGGTATTCTTAATCCCAATCATAGATTGTGCCTTTTTTCATTAGCCGAAAAAGGGCATACACTTGTCATCCAGGTTCATGATGAATCGACGTATATAGATTAAGTTCCCTTGAAAACCTTAAATCTCCCATATATTGTTCGAGAGAGTCATTTGGTTGATGGCCTTGACCGTCTCTAGGTCAATCTCGATTCCCCATTATGTGACAACGATTCAATGAAACATGCTAGAGGTTACTCTAAAGCACACTTCAACGGGTTCATCATTAGGTGGTGAGAACATAGGAAGTCGAACACATTCTTTAGATACTCTTGACGGTCCTATCGCAAGGGGGATCTGGCCACTATATCATCCATATAACACTCCACCAATGTCCCGAATATTGGTAAAATATGGGGTGCATGGCCTGCTAATAGTTGGAACTTTCATTCTTCATGTGAAAGGGAATAACATGGTAATAGGATGTACCTTTTGGTGCCCTGAAGGCTGTAGACTTATCATCCCCTGGGGCCATTCAGATCTTGCTTTACCCAGAGTACCCATCCATGAAGGAGAGGGCATGGAACCCTGCTGTAGAATTGATCAGCAATTCTGTCATGAGGAGGGGAAAATCATCTTTCAGATAGTGACGATTGTGATCCTAGAAGTCGATGAATAATGTGATCTATTGGTTCTTATACCTAACTGGTATGATGTCTTCCATCCCTTTGGGGTACTAGGATTTCTTAATGATTTTACTTAATGAGCTTTTCATCATTGGCCTCGAACATTACACCATGATAAGGGTGCATATTTCTGGTAGGCTTCTTGAACCCGCGGTGATTTGCCGGATGACCGAGGTAGTGGATAGGTACTTGAGGATCTAGTCCTAGTATCTCACTGTAACTCCAGGTAAACACATCACGGTGCTATATAAGGATGTCTACGTACTGGTGTTGCTCCTCGGGGGGTACAGCGGCACTGATCAATGAGGGTCTTAGGTGTGCCTCCCTTACGAGGTCCACCTGTACCAATTCGTCAACCATGGTGGAGACACCCTCTTCAAAGGCTGGAGGAGAATACTCTAAATCCTCTTCTCCACTGATGGTTTAGGAATCCTATGATAGGGAAGTGTCTTCAGAGTTGTCATATCCTAATGGGAGGCTGGTACGAGCCTAAGAGGAAATAGATACTGTATCAGGGGACTTCTGTGCTGCTGCAACCATGGTGATGAAGGCTTCCAATCCGATCACATCTTGTCTTCGGGCCATGGAGCCACACTTGATGATGTCGAAGTAGTAATGGTGTGTTGGATTGATACAGTTTATCCCAACCCTATAGAAAAAGAAGGTATGATGTATTTCTGTTCCCATGGGGCGAATATCCCGATATCTCATGGGAGTAGGAGGCTCCGGGATCACCTGATCCTGATTTGTATTAGAGTACGAGGTGATTTTCCACTATCGTTTATACTTTAGAATGTGTTCCCCCATAATTCTATAGAAAATGAATCATTTTCCCATTGTCAGGGTCATAGCCTCTAATCGGTGGATTGAAAAGACACAGGCATTATCTAGATCTATCAATGGGTTGGACACAGTGGTAGCATGCTCGACCTCATTGTTCTGAATCTACTTGTCCTTTCTCTAGTAGTAGATGGCATCCAGATAGTGGGATGCACAAGAGGCAAAGGGATATGTGTCCCCTTGAAGCATTCCCACATGACCATTGAGGGAGTACTTGAGGCACTGGTGATATGATGAGGGAACTACCGCGTGCAGGTGGAGCCACAACCTGCCAATCAATGCATTGTAGGTGGTGTCCTGGAAGACAACCATAAACTTAGTGCTAGAAACATGGCCACCAAACTCGGTCATCAAGCAGATCTTAACAATTGGTGTCTATTCCTTCCTATCATAACCATAGATTCTTTGGTCATAGGGGCTCAGATCATCTTCACACAATCCCATCTTTTGCTGTGTATGAGTTTGGATTATATTAATTCTGGAGCCTGTGTCAACAAGAAAACGATGGTCCTCTATTCCATTAAACTAACTAGTGATGAAAAGTGGAAGAATGTGCCCCGGTATGGGGGATCCGTCATCTTTTCTAGAGAAAGAAATAATGGACTAGCATTCATGATTCTCGATTGCCTCAGCAAGGAAGGCTTTTGTGGCTACTACTTCCATCTCAAACTAGAGGGGTCATATTAAAACATCGGTGTGGCCCTCACGCATGTCTGAAGATAGGAGAAGAGCCAAGAGGATGGATAATCATACTAGAATACAAGAAATATGTTTAAGGACATCGTACTTCAATGCCAAGTATTAACATCTGCTTATAGGGGGTCGCAGTATGGTAGAAGGTATGGTTGGCCCTGCTGACTAGACCGGTGGCTGACTAGTACTAGTAATGTCCCAGTTCTCACTGGTTGAAGCCTATGAAGTGGATACCGGATGAGGCCTAGATGACTAAGACATGCCTATATTCGGTCATAGATTGTTGCGGCATGGTTGAGGTGGATCTGCCTGATCCAACAACGCGAATGGCAGTGAAGGCGGACCTAATGTCACCAAATGAGAAGGTTGCGCTTGATGAGCTTTGCACTGAGCCTGCTACCTAGTTTTGGTAGCATGCACAACCTGGTGTGAAGTACTGACTGAATCCCTCCAACGAACTATATAACTATGACTCTGACACCACTGGCGACCACTGGGGGCGTTTGGAGGATCTTCCTTGCGCTCTTTATTGTAAGGAAACATGTAGGGATTTACCAGCTCTACAGTGTTAACTAAGGCATACCCTTGACCATCACATGAAGATTCATCCACTACTAGATAGATTTTGGGAGGGATCTCCATCTCCACAGGCATGAAGTCACAGAGGGTACGAGATGATGATGGCATCATTGGGTGACTTTAGTTTCATTACGCCACAAGTGTTTTCTCTTCTGGGCATAGGCTGACAGAGATGACGATTCCGAGGTGGTGTCAGAAGATTCTAATGTCCCTGGCTGATTCAAGCACACCCAAATGACATCATGGGAACGAGCGACTATTTTCTAATCCATCCAGTCATCATAAATCTGGGAACCGTGAATGGAAACCGGATGTCATTCGCCCTCACTATCGCTACCATTATCTGGAATCACAAAGATATATGCCACATGTGCTGGGGCTGGGCCAAAACGGAATATGTTGTTATCAACCTATTCTTGGAGCCAGTCTTTGAATACATAGCACTATTTTAGAGTGTTCCACAGGATCCGGTGGTAGGGGTAGTAATTAGGTTGATCTGCGATGTTCTCTTCACCTGGCATTCTACACTCAGTCAAGCATACAATCCCATACTCTAAGGCACTATGGAAGTAACTGAGGACATGAGTCTCACTTAATGAATAAGTCTGGTTTCTCCTATCTGGAAAGGGGGATTTTGGAGCTTGATCCTCATGAGGGGATGGAGGAACCTGTTGAGGAAGTGGAACTTGGTTGTCTTGCTTGGGAGGTGGCGTTACATTACGCAGGGGAACCTGCCGATTCTGAGGTGGATGCTACTGGGCTGGAGGCTACGCCTATGGTAGATGGACTCTGCAATTCTATGGAGGTGGACCCACTGGCAACAACTCTAATCTCCAAAGGGCCTCTATTTGGGCCGCTGCGGTGGGCTCAGCCCTAGAGCCCCTTCTTGCTGGGATTGCATGAGGAAACAGATGTGCCTACCTGGCCTACTTTATGACATCCTCTAGGAGTAGGGCCTTATCATAGAACTCTCTAAATCCCCCAGGATATATCTAGGTGATTAGAGAGGTGACCAGATCCATCTTTGTGATCCCTACAAACATCTTCTACAATTGTTCTTGTGTCAGCCAATGTCAAGGGAATACAAGATTCATTTCAACTGGGCGAAAAAGTTAGTGATGTGTTCATCCGGCCGCTTCATTCACTTGATGAGGTCCATGATACTCGTCTTCTACGTGGTGGAGCTGAACTGGTAGATGAATTTACTACAGAGGTCCTCCCAGCTGTTCACTGATCTGATGGGGAGCCGGTTGTAACATAAAAATGTTGGGCCTTCCAATGTCTACACAAAACCTAGAAGTTTGGCGGCTTCTTGCTGCACTAGAGTTCCCAGCATAGGACGCCACCATGAGGTAATGTGGGAAAGGTGCTATGAAGGGTCCCCAGTTATGTCAAAGGAGGAAAATGTGGGATTCCAGAAACCTGGGGGGTACTAGAATATCATCCCCCCATGTCAGATATGGCTTCCAATCAGGTGGGAGTTCAACCTGTCACATTTCAAATTCCTCGAGGCGGGTAATGAGTCCTGCCATTGGATCATCTGGTATGGGTTCCCTATCTTGACGTGGATCCCAAACCATGAGCGCATTGGCGGGTTCATCATCATATTAAGTAGGCCCAATGGATCGTGGAGAGGCTAGTGGCATAACCCTCAGGGTAGTTGGGTGAACCCGACATGGATATCTTGGATTGTCATGTTGTTCATTAGGATTTGGTGAGACATACAATACCCTCTTGCCATAGGTTTTGGCTTCAAACCTGTCTTTGAGGGAAGGATGTTCAGCGTCACCTGGTGGCATCTCGCCGAAAGGATGTTGTTCCTGCCCCTGCTTCCCTGACTTAGGATTATCGTAGTATGTCCGTCGATCTGCAGCACGTTCATCTAGGAGGTCATCGACCAAATTATTTTTCTCCATGAGTTGTGGATGCAACACAACCTTTTCAGGGTCTTCCATCATCTTCTGCACTATGTCGTACGGGTCGGAGGGTTTGGCGGCTTCGAGATGCTCTTTACCATTATCGTGATTTCAGTTAAGGACTAATACATCAGTGGGATCAAGAAGACCCAACATGATTCTTTATTGATGAGTAACCCTTCTTAAGGGATCCAATAGTGTCGGTATTCCCTAAGGGGGGAGGTCTCCCTCAAGGAGGTCTAGATCATTTTCCTCTTCTAATAGTGTGGCCTTGTTGACTGCGACTCTACCAAGGGGCATGTCTTCAATGTCACCTTGCGAGTCAGGTTTCCGTCTAATTGGACTGAAGAGGATAAAAACATACTCCTCCAACCACAGATCTGCATGTGGGGGGGGGGGGGAAGTAGCTTTGATAATCTTGCAGAGTACCATGAATCTGTAGATGCATTTTTGTTGGAGGGACTCATTGTGACCCAGTGACTCTGGGCACTAGGCCACGAGGAGTGCGACCAGATCAACCAGACAACATTATTCGTCGATGTCCTCAAAATGCACTTGGCTCTTAGGATAATCCATTAACTGATGGAAAAGACGGAAATGAGTAACCTAGAGGGTCTGAAAAAACACTCAACTTCTTCTTAGGTGAGGGATTCCGGAACAAAAACAATTTGGCGCTGCATTGGTCCAAAACATCTCAGGGAGGTTGTTCGTCTTAAGGATATCCCATAATCTCCTTGGCTCGGATTTTGGGTCTAGCCCTTCATTGCCCCACTCGTCAACCTGAGGAAGATGTGGAACTAGTAGTGGTACTGAAGCAGACTACAGAGATGATAGGATGGCTGGTGGAGAATAAAACGAGCAAGCCGACAAACTGCTGCATCTTGGGCTGTCCTTCAAAGAGTGTAGCGACTTAGACACTACATCGCAGTGGGACAATCTAACAGGTGTAGTTCATAGTGTAGGTACTAGGGCTACTGGTGATGGACAATGTTGTTGATCCTCCACCGTTGGTCCCTAAAATAGCTCTCAGCGATCTCTAGTCAAGGTAGGGAGTAATTTTGGTGATGACGGTGGTGATTGCACGACCGTAACCTTCGGGATTGCCAAATTTTTTTATTCTTGGATATACCTATGGAGGGAGGCGGGAATCTAGTGGAATATGCATTCTGGGAGTACGAGGATGATGAACCTTGTTACTACATAAACCATTAACACAGAGGACTGAGGGGAGTGTTCCATCGCTAAGTCGTACTCTACTTCACAGTCTCCGAGAAAAACTGGTTTGATCTCAGTTTGAATCTTCTCAGCGCTCAATTTATTGTGGTGACAACCCGCCCACCTACCCTGTGATTGTTCTTCAAGACATGGTAGATATCCGGCACGAGGATGAACTTTGGCTATACTAAGGCTGGGGAAGTGAGGATTTTCTCCTGCGTATATGGGGTGTGAGAGCATCAGGGCTGATATTGAATGGGACATGGGGAGGACCTCTGTGGGAAGTGCTGGAGCAAGCAAGAGCTCTGTTGGAGATGACAGGAGCACAGGTAGGGCCTCCAGGATTATTTCTCATGGTGACATCATAGTGAGGAAGGCCCTCATACTGGTCGAGCCGAACATGCGTAGGACCTCCTTGTTGGGCGTTGGTGATGTGAAGTTGACATCCATCCCTCATATTTCCATGGAGATGAGGACATTCGTCTACTATAATCAAAACAATGGGATTACGACACATTGGAGAGTGATCAGATGTGCAATTTCCCCACACTGACAGTCTGTGGAAGGATGAATAACTCCATAACCAATGTAATGATCATTGGAGTGATTCATGTACTATTTTTTCCCATCATTTACAAGACCCTCATTTGGGTTGAAGGTGGTGCGGGGCGGACCTCCATGCTGAGCTTGGAAGCATGGAGGACCTGCACTTTCCATGGTGGTGGTATAGGGAGGACCTCCGTACTGGGTGTCTTCACTATGGATTGGTCTATACTGGCCACTTCATGTTCCAGCAACCAAAACAGTCGACTCAGCCTTCCCATGGGGTGGTTGAGGTCACAATTCGGGTCGAGCGCATAAATTTCCCTTTTCCGCATATGCATAGGTCTTGTGATATACTTCAGTGGTGGTTCATACCATAGTATCTACTAAAATTAATACCACTTGGCGGGAATCCTCTTCAGTTTGTGCCTGACACTGGCATCAGGTTAGATGGACTGGGGTCGGTGGTACAGGTACATAGCGTACCTACTATTCACCTCGGTGAATCGGGTGGTGGTGCTGGCGCGGCCTGGTGTGGGTCCTCCATGGGGGATACTAAAACGGCTTCCAAACTGGGCTAGCCCAGGCATCCCATAACACATTGGCATAGGGGGCAGGGTCGTCGAGGTGTTCCGTGGATAGGCTTTGAAAAGATTGTATGTCGTAGATCGGAGTAGTGGCTCCATGCACGTCCCAAGGGGGCAGTAGGTGTGACGAGGTGCATAGGCCTCTAGATCCCGGTGGGCCATGTCACTAATTGGGATAATCCTCTCCTACTTATACTAGTGTAAGAGGTTTTCGATCACTCTCCACTGAATAACATCATACGGGGTGATGAAGTGAGGGTTTCTCGACATTTTTAGGCGTGGAGATTATCGCTGAAGAGGTGGAGCCACATGGTACTACCACATTGCCATTTCCCATGCCCCGGTTTTGGTGGGGCGGACAGTGATCACATTTCTTCTATTGCATGGTTCCTAAAAAGCAGGGAAATCAACCCATTAGTGCTGGAAGGATAGGAATCCACGACCATTTCCCCAATTCCATTCCTTCTTCCATGGCTGGTAAGATGGATCCACGCTGACAATGTCACAGACTGGGATGTCCAACATTTTGAATTCCCCAACTTCTAGTGAGATTCATGCCAGTTCCCTTATTTTCTTGGCTGGACCAGGCGCCAGATAGCTTTATTCGGTGACACGCTGGTCCAATGATGTCTTGAATTCTACTAATCTCCATATTGAGGAGAATATCTTCACGTCAGGTTCACAATTTCTATATCTGATGCTTTCACCGGGGAATGTGCATCCATCTTGTTCAAGGATGGCAACACTGTTTGTTGCCCCATATTCCCGCTTTCCAAAGGCTGGCATCCTATGTTCCTTTTTCAGGGATGTTTGCTGCTTGATCGAAATGGGGTGATGGGATATTGGTTCTTCCTTCTATGGATTCCTCCTCGGAACTCATCACCTAGTCTGGGTATCCCTTATAGATTTAAGACGTTGTTCGTGAAACTCTTCCTAGTTCCATATCTTCATTGACACCAGTTAATTACACCACTTATGTCGAGAAATTCCAAAGGGTACGGTCAGGGCATCCACCTTCGGTTAGGGGAGTAGTCACATTGGACATCACTGTCATGTTTTGATGTTGGTACACTAGTGCGTCTAGGTTTACAGAACATATTATTGGGCTTCTCGAGGGCACAGAAGCACAAGGAATTCCACATCAAAGAGGGGAATCATATTCCATTGGCATGTGTATGAGGATTTCCTCAACTTCCGATGTTTAACGCAGGATATGCTGTGAGTTTAACGTCTGGCAGAGACAAATTAGACTGATTAGAAAATTGAATAGAGTGGACCAGATAGGTGAAACCCCTAGAAGGAACATTTATGTTGGGGACAACATGTGGTTATCTTCATGATTATTTTTAAGGGGGAAATGGAATGAGGGGGCATGATCCCACCAGGGATGTGGCTGCCTGGGTAAAAACCAAAATGTATGATGGATGGTTTAGTGAAGTGGGTGGAGAACGAGATAAAGATGAGTTGAGGATGAGATAGATGTTGGGATTGAGCCTCGAAGAGACCTCCTACATATCCCTATGGCAGCGAATCAAATTCCTCTTCGTTCATCTGATGACAGCATACCGTCGATTAGGGACTTCAACTGCATACCACCGAATGGGGTCACATCAGCTTACCGCTGGATGTGGTCACAATGGATTACCACTTGATGGGCTCCCAACGACATACCACTGGATGGGGTCACAACGGATTACTACCTGATGGGGTCACAACGGATTACTACTAAATAGGAGTGACAACAGATTACCGCTGAATAGGGACAAAACATAAGGAGGCTTCTTTCATACCTTGTCTAGGAGACAAGGACCAAATCCTATGTAGTTCGAAAGGAGCATGAACAATTGTAATGATGATTGGGACCAATGTTTGTTGGTCTTGAACTTCAGGGAGGCTTCCTATGTACCTTTCTTTGGCAAGGATAAATGTCCATGTAGTTTGGGTTGGTTTTGATGAACTGACGTGAAGATGGTCAGGACTGATGGGTGTTGGGCTGGAACCTCATGGAGGCTTCGTACGTACCTCGCCTTGGTAAGGATCAATGATCTCGTAGTTCAAGTACGGTGTGGGAACCAACATAATGATAGTAGGGACCAATGGTTGGTAGGCTTGAACCTCAGGGAGGCTTCTTACGTACCATGCCTTAGCAAGGATCATATTCCACGTAGTTCGGGTTGGTGTTGGTGAACAGACTTGAAGATGGTCAGGTCCGATGGGTATTGGGCTTAAACCTCAGGGAGGCATCCTACATACCACTCTTTGGCAAGGATCAAAGACCCCATAATTTAGGTAAGGTGTGGGGCGTAAACTATAGGCTTCCCAGAGAGGATTTCATGGTTGATTCTTACTCTATGTTCAAATGAGTCATTGTTGATGTTAGAAATAAAGGGTAGAAAAGAACTAACGATCACGTAGCAAATGGTGCATCCGCAGAATGTAGAGTGAGGATTAGAAATGGTTATCAGCCCAAAGAGAAAAAAGGGGAATACACCTAGTTAGAATCCCAAAGAGATGGATATTGGGACTAATTCCACGGCGGAGGCCTGGGTGGTGATACAGCCCAGCAGGAGAGGGATTTGGTATCGAAGAAAGGAGGGGTCCGATATCTCCCCCCCCCCTCTCGGGTCATTGGAATTGAAAAGAAAGGAGGATCAAGGATGATACCTCCTACAAGAAAGGTTAGGGGCCTACATGGAGGGTGTTTCCCTTACCCATCAGACAAATGTTGTTCCAATAAAGAGTATGTAATTCCATGTGAGGAATTATCTCACTCCCATGGAGACCAGTGGGAATAAAGATTGTATGAGATGGGGTACCCCATGTGTGAGGCATAGGGAGGGGTCACATTTTAACACCTTGTGCTGAGGATGACGGTGCTTGGGAGTTTAACATCATACAGCTCGGATGAATTGGGTTATCTATGCACCCCTAGGAAATAAAAAACTGATACCCTCCTGCCATTGAGAGAAGCAAGGCATCAGAAATGCCGTGATGATGGGGTGTTATTGAGCGATCCATTGGGGGATCCATGTTAGTGATGCTATGAAAAGAAGAAATATTTGTTAGCATTCATATACGAAGATGCATGTGGTAAAGTAATGAAACATGCAGTATCATCCAAGGGACATTAAAATTGGTTCATGAAAACCAGAAGGACCGCATGGGAAATTGAGTTACAGAGAAAAGGGGTTCATATGTAGATGTCTTGGGAAGATCTGGCACTCCATGAAGTGGAGTGGCTTCGTGAAGGGCTGTGCATCGCGAAGTGAAGTAAACTAGCCTTGGAAAATGGATTTGGTGTATATGGAATGTGCTTAAAGTTGTGGAAAGGAATTCACGGAGCAATGCCTCATGAAGAAACGGTTCGTTGAAAAGCATAACATTGTGAAGAATTGTGCTTCATGAAGTATAGTGACTGCACCTTACCATGCGGGTCACATGTGTATGAAGGCTGTTCCATGAAGCATAAACATTTCTCAATGTCCCGAGTCCCCTTGGGGATCTCCTTCCTTCGCGAAGGACCATGGGCTTCTCCAAAGCCCTCCCTCTCAGAAGATGGGTTGAATTAAAGAAAAGGGGGAGGCACTTCGCAATGCAAAAGTAACTTGAGAAGCTCATGGTTCAGAGTTCAAGAAGTAATTCACGATTTGATAGCTCAAGAGGTGAAATGTTGGATGATCAGTCCGTTGGGCTCAAGAGGAGCCCAGTATTTATAGGCAAGATGAGTTGTGATGTTGAGATCGCTCAGCGTCAAGATGTATGTTTCCCCGCGGCGGGTTGCAAATGTCAAAGGGGTCTGCAGAGCATCCCACCTCCTTACTCCATGGTGGGCTCGTGAATGTCAAATTCTTTCAAGGATAGTCCTTCCTCCTTGCTCTGCGGTGGGCTAACATATGTCAAATTTTTTCACAAATAATCCCGCCTCTAGGCTCCACGACAGGCATCCCCTGAGAGTTTCCTATTGTTCTTCTTCCTCCCAACATTGGGCGCCAAAAAATTTATTGACAAAGCGATATATTTCACCAAGGATAATGTTTATAAAATCTTGTATTTATAGAGTATATACAATAATATTTGGAATAAGGAATCATGAATGTTGTAGAAAATAGGATGTGATAATATTTTTTATCAGGATGTTTCAATAGATTATATGATGATGGTATTCAAATGTATGTAATTCCACAACCATGAGATGCTTTGTGATATATAGGGGACCAATGTGAAGATAAATTTTGAAACGTAATTATATTTTTTGGTATTTTAAACTTTAGAATATTTTATACAGTTTTCCATTTATAGAATGTTAAATTTAATCATTAGATAATTTTTGTGAGATTATATTACTATGTCACTACTTGAGGATTTATTCATATTGGATAACATGTTCTAAAAACGATTCTTGTTGTTGATTAATTGAGGATATATGGGATGGATTATAACGGATCTCATGATCAATTAGTGGTACATGAATGAGAATATCACGTTTCATTTTAGAGATATAGTGGAGGTGGATACTATTCAAGAAACAAAAAAGGGTGATATTATACAGAATTAAGTATCAATATCATATTATAAAATTTATTCTATATTAGTAAAAATAACTTGAAACCAAATAATTTATCCTAGTACCATTTTTATTAATGAATGAAATGACCACCCAGATCATTAAAAAGTAATGGGTTTTTTATTGATAACTTTCTCCCAACCTTGTTCTCTATCATTATTTATCATGAAATGATTGTTATATTCCAATTCCATGTCCATGTTTTCATTTCCCACTTATAGTGTCGTATGTGGAAAACTAGTAATATGTTATACTTGGTAATCATTATGTTTCCAATGTTCCATTTTTGAAGGATGTTTTTTATTCAATTTTATAATGTGGGTTTCTATGAAAGTAACATTAATATATTAATCCTATGATATCCTAGAAAAATTTGTAGGGTGAAATATATTTTAATGGGGGTAAAATGTAAAAACCCATGATTTAGTGAAATATTTTTTTCGAATTAGTCTCATCTTTTTGATATTTTTCATTTCATACTATGCTAAAAATAGTTTTTCTATATTTTAAAGAACTATTCTTGGATTAAGTTATAAGAAACAAAATGTTAATATTTCAAAAAAAACAAAAAAGTTTATATTTCCTTTCGAGGAACAAATAGTTATATTTTGTTACATGCAATATTGACTTTTCTCGATGGCATGTGTTACTTGAAAGGGTTAGTTTTATCAAATATTACTATATAATTTAAAGTATTATTATTTAATATAATAAGATATAACTGATTTGTTAAGTTAGTATTTAATAATATAATATAGATGTTGTAATAATATATGTTTCAATTAAATGGTTACAAATTAATTATAAATGTATATAAAAACCAATTGAATATAATAGGAATTTTTTTAAAAAAACACTCTTTATGCAAGTAATGTAATTTTGTACTAATAAATTAAATTAGTCACTACTGGTGTATGATATAAATTAAATACATATCTCATATATTCAATAAAATATTTTTTACATTCATAGGATGTATTTTATTGATGTAAGATAAGAACAAACCCAATATAAGACATAAAATGGTTTTTTTTGAAAAGAAATATTACCACCTTTCAATTGAGAAAACATTTTAAAAATAAATTTTTTTCTTGTTAATAAATTAAATGTGCCAAAATAAACATCTTTTTTGTAAACATGAAAATTATGTTAGGGTGAATATTTGGTATTTTTCTATGAAAATTCATTTTTTGATGAAAAAATAAAAATACTGAATTTTAATAGAAAACTACCTTTTCGACTAATTTTTTTAAAAGGATAAATCATATTTATAATCGGTGTTAATGACTAATTATAAAAACTATAAATAAAATATTCCAATTTATGTCATTAAAATCAATTTCATGGTGAAAATATATATGTAAACATAAAAAACTTTTTAATAATATTAAATTAATAATCTGCATTGTCATCTTGCGTGTGGGATAAAATTTAATTTCATTTAATCCTCCTATGCGATTGGAATTTAAAAAAAATAATTTTATATTAGAAAAATATTAATTTATAATTCATAATAAGGTCAAATTAGTTTCTGAGTAAATATATAAGTGAATGTAATTAAAAATAATTACAAAGATTAAGAGGAAAATTAGCATTACAAGGGGATAAACCACATACATAATGGCCAAATATTCTAGAAACCTGTCGAAAAGCCATTGGATATTCTTATATGGACCATATAATGGCTTGAATTGTATCTATTCCATTTTAAGAGACACATGACATGGGAATAACATGGGTGGAATTTAATTTTCTAAAATTTATAAGGGTGACACTCCTGATCCACTATAAAAATGAACTCACACCTCCCATTATTGACACCACTAATGACCTTTGGCTCACCCAAACCATGCTCAAATAAGCTATAAACATTCCTCCATTTATACTAGAAGTATAACTTTGGTAATAAATGTAACCAATGATGCACTTTAGTGAAAATTTTGAGGATTTCCCCTAAGAATATGAGGCTTGAACTAGTAGAGTGAAAGTCAAAACTTATATTAAGGGGGTTTCATATCATATTTTATTTGTATGTTACACATGACATATTCACAACTCAAATATAATGTGATTTATATACTACCTTTTGACATATTATATTGTAATTTTATTTTTATTTATTTTTATTCAAATATTTATTTTATTTTATTCTTTCATGGTGATAACGATTCTAATTTTATTCATGTAGTAAGGGGTTTCCTGACTCCCTTTAAATTTGGTGATACTGTGGAATTTTTAACCTGTCACTTATTTTTTGTGGTGTATATACTATCCATGAACATATTATATTATTAATATACTTTATTTTATGGGTTTTTACATATCCCTTTCATGATCATTCTTTCGTGAGGGTTACAGTTCAAAAGATACAAATTCAGTACAAATAATTTTGTCTCAATTTGAATACTTTGAGATACATTCCTTATTTTATATATATATTATTCAGTGTGGTTAATATAATACCAAATTAACTATTATATTATAAATATACTTTATTTAATGATATTTTAAGCATCATGTAATGTTATTATTTCATGGGGAGTTTGATTGAATGTTTCCAAAATTGTAACAGTTTATTAGTGGAATATCAACATTTATCAGGTTATTCTATGATTATTAGTCCATTAATTTAATCTTATGATTTATATCTCATGAACACTCATTAATTTTTTTCAAATACTTTTACCCCTAATATCTTTATATATTTGTACCAAATTTTAACTCTTTAGTACGAAAGATAATTAAGAAAATGCTTTTATGAAAATATAACTTTATTTCTCCTTTTTATTAAAAAGGTGTGTTCATTAAAAACCATTTACTCAAAAAATGTCTTCCATAATGATAAACATTAATCATATTTTGTTTAAAAATAATTTGTATGCATTGTTTTCCTTTTTTAAAAAATAATTCCTTAAAAAGGAATCTTCATGTCATTTTCTGATCATTGAACTTTTGTATATACTACAGGTACAAAAAAATTGTTCAGTATATACTAACATACCAAAAATAATGACTATCATTTCCATGAATATTAATTTATATTTTTACTAGGATATTTTTAATTAAAATGGTTTCTTAATATTATGTAAATATATTGAATTTAAGGAGGTTTTGAAAGAAAATGTTTTTCAAATAATTTATTATTGTCAAAAAGTGTTTTAAATGATTATCAAGATTCTTAATTTTGTTTTCAGGAAAAATGGATTAAAATTTTTATTTTAAAAAAAATAATTTCTCCAAGTGTAAGTTAAATTTTATTCAATATATTTAATGAAATTGATAAAATTATTATAAAATTATTTATATGGGGTTTTAAAAAAATCATTTTCAATAAAAGATTAATTTATGTAAGATATGTTTCATGTGATCTTTAAAAATATTTCTCTATATAAGATGACATAATTTTTTACCGTTTTTTCTTTTCTAGGTGTTACTTCGAAGACCACCATTCATATTAATTCTTGAATGGTTTGTGTTCTTATGGAATGATGTTTATAATAATCGTGTCTCATCAAAGGGTTATACTCTCTTGAATCCATCGTCATATCATGGTTTATGATTTGATGTAATGATTAAGAGACATATATATGTTCGATACATAATGATATTATGTAATTTTTAAGATAACAATTTCATTTTTTGGTTAAGAAGTCATTTTTATGAAACTTGTCTATTTTTATGTATTAAGATATGATGAAAAATTTCTAATCTTGTGGCTCGTGTATGAATTATTTTATTATGTGATCGGTAAGACCTATATCTTCCTCTAATGAATTGGGTAATGAAAAATTGTATATGAGCTGAAATGGGTATAAATGTTGATGCCCAATCTTGAAAATAAGTTCGTACATGGGGAAATCCCCATCCTAAAAATAATTAGTCGCATGGGTTGTATCTGAAGATAGAAAAAATCTTGTACATGGGTTGTAGTGTAACACCTTGAGATTTTATGAATTTTTTTCAATTCAATTTATCCTTTCTTTTATTTTTTACTTAACATAACAATAATTATAGATTTTTATTATAATATGAAATCCCCAGTTTTGTATTAAATTGTAAAAAACACTATGTTAATCTTTCACTAGACACAAAAACACATTAATCTTGCACTACATGCAATACCGACATAGATTACATTACAGGAAACACTGGAATTCAACAGAACAAAATATTACTATATTAATTATTTAAAAGAGATAGTTATAACCTATCCATTAAACATATTAACATGAATAGTAATAACTATGTTTTAAAAAATTTCAAATAAATAAAACATAATTTTTATGAAATATATATGTTTTGAAAAAATCTTTATATATTTAGAAATAATACTTTTTAAAAGACCATATTTTATATTCCTTTTTGTGATGAATAATAACATGAATTTTATACAATATTATAAAATAAAGTTTTAAAAATAAAAATAATTTTTTAATTTGGATAATCAAAATTAACATAGGGAAAATTTTTAGTATTTTAATGGGATGTTTCATTTGTTGATGAATTGTTATAAATTCTACATTGTAATTAAAAATTGTGTTTTTCATTCAAATAATTAATATATTTAAATTTTTGTTATAGTAATAATAGATCAATTATATGTATATATACTCAATTTAGGTAATTTTAATTATGTTTATATTAATATTATACATAAAAAATAATAGAATTTTGAATGTTCTTTTTACCGCCTTGTCACTACTTATACGAGATCAGCATTATCCATAATTCTGTCTCTTATGTGAATTGAATTTGGAAAAAAGTCTATAAAAGTTTTTAATTTTTGGGATTTTTACAATCTAAAAGGATCAAATTAATTTTTTTTAAATAGTAAAAATTAGGTTTTTTATTTAGTATGTTAACTGTAAATTAAGGAATTAGTAGTAAAAATAATATTATCATATTATAAAATTACACTAACATTTTTCATAACTTTGTTGAATGAGTGGGTTTCGACCAAAATCAATATTAGGTCGAAGTTAAAACCAATTTAATCCACCTATGAAATATAATGAAAATTATTATACATTAATTAAAGATATGTTAAAATTTTCATCATCATATTTTTAATATGTAATCATTTATTATAATAGTGTTATAGAGAAGATACATTCTACAAAAAAGAGTAAACTAAATGAAAATAAATTCAACTTCATCATCATAATTTAATTTTTAATTTTTAGTATAGAAATAATTTACTTAAATTCTTTCATAATAATGATGCAATAATTGTTTAATTAATAGAAATATCAAATAAATTATATTATAAATAGTAAGATAAATATATTTTAATGCAATTAATAACATAATAGAATTTTACCGTAAAAATTTCTATGTTTTTGAGTTATGAATAGTTATTTCCAATGTTTTCATGTCTTTAGGATATCATAAAAAAGTAAAATAATGAATAATATCATATTTGAATTGAATGATACATTTAAAAAAGTAAAAAAAATTTAAGTTGTATAAAATTCAAAAAAAAATTAAAAATTTTGCCAAATAAATGGAATGCGGTTAAAAATTCCATCAATGATCCATGTTTTTGTTGTTTTGGAATTTTATAGTTACTATATAAAGCATAAATTATGAAAAACCAAGATTTCATGGTAAATGTTAAAGGGTATAACTAATGATTAAAGATAAAATATAATGGGTATACTATGGCCTAAACATATATGAATGTCCGTAGTTAGGATTCTTGTGATCCATCTTAATATTATCATAGAAATAATTGACTCTTGATCTATTTTTAATTGATAATAAAAAAATATTAATTTATTATTTTAAAAGTTTCCAAATGTGCCCCTTAGATCAATTATAATGTGTACAATCCTCATTCCCTTATTTACATCACATTGAGCCATCAATATCATCCATCCCCTACCCATTTCCCTTATCTACATCCCTAGTAACAGTTTTGAGGTGGTGGAATTATCGAAAGTCCAACTCTAGTTTCCCTAATAGGAGATCTTTAGTGATGTCAACGAAGAAGATGAGTTTTGAACATGTACCATGTGATTAAAAGAAAAATTTATAAACAGAGGTTTTTTAGGAGTACTAAAGAATAATATCATTATGGTATATTCTAGGGATCATTCAAAACAAACTTGAATAATGACTTCAAAACATCCAAAGGCACTAAAAAATACAGTCTTTGGGTGTGTGTTTTTTTATTATATGAAATTTTCACTAAATGTTATGAAATATCCATGTACATAATGTCTTGGGTTGTTATTGTTGGTATTAGAGAGATTGTTTATTAAAACATTGGAAACTAGTTTGAGAAAACATACTAAGACCTCTAGTGATATTTTTATATATATTTATACGGATGTATATATGTATAACCATAAAGTGTCATATATTTAAAAGTATGTATAATTTGTTAGACATCCTTAAAGTTATTTTCAATTATTATGTGATTATTAATTATGATAAATGTTTTATACACTTTTATTACTAGTTTTTTTAATTGAATAAACGATAAGAATCTGGTTTAACATTGAGTGTTTCAATTGTTAAATGTGTGGGAATTATGAAAAATTATTTCTTAAGTGGAAATATCAGGAATAGACTCTCGAAGCTAGTATGAGTATTGGTTTAACAATTTAAGATAATGATATTATTAAAGACATGTGAATATATGGGATATTCTATAAGTATTTTTTATGTTAATTGTAAAAATCATGGTTAGATTAATTTTGAGGTACATTATGATGTAATTAATATTTAATATTAAAATAATGGTGTATTATGGAATAAAATGATGATGCTGAGTAATGGTTTGAGAATAAAATTGCATGAATGAATTATATGGTTTTATTAAGGATTTGTAAGAATGTGTTAAACGGTCTTGAAGAAAAGGAAATTTCATTTAATGGAAAGTTGATAATTTTAAAAAGGGAAATATAACCCTTAATATGTTACTTATGATATAATAATGACATTTTGATAAATATATGTTGGATGTGAATATGTAAAAATGGATGATATTGGTTATTTAAGGATTTGCTGAAAAGTGGGTGATGCTATCATGAATATGATTACAAATTTTTGTGATGTAAGGAATGTATCCAATAAACTCTAGAGTAAGGAAACAAACTTGTTTTTAAGAATAATATATAGTAATTCATGTTATTTTCATGTTTAAATATATTTTATGTTGAATCTATTCACATGTTTGGAGTGTGAAAACCAGGAGCTACCTTATGATTTCTGAGAGAAAAATGTTAATATTATTTAACGGCCTTCTTTTAAATGTTTTGGGTTTTCAACTATCAAAAGGGTTATATTGTTATATATTTATGAAATGACTAATTTAATATTTATGATATTAAAGTATTATCTCACTATATAGGGGTTTCAGAATATTTGACATCCAATTATATCAATTTTGTGTTGATAGTAACTGATGACATATTCGATGGATTATCATGGATCTCAGTATTTGTTAGTTAATTAGGAATGATGAATTAACCTGAATTTTTTTCTTCAGAAAAATAGGTGATGCGGATATTGATCACAATACAAAAAAAGGTTGATATTTCACTAAATAAATTAATATGTCATCTTATTTAAATTCTATGACAATAGGTAAATGATCTTGAAACTAAAAAGGTTATCCTAGTAACTTCTTTTTTGAGGAATCAAATGCCCCTTAACTCATCATATATTTTTGATGCAGTAATTTTTTAGTTTATGGAAATATAAAATAATTGATATTAAAATATTAAAATAAATATAATATAACAGAGTTACTGACATTCTCGAATTTTATAGTTAACATTGATATATCAGTGATATATTATAAGGGTTGGATTTAAGTTATAATGTTGTTAGGATATTTTTAAATTGATAAGTAATAAATAGTTTCAAGATAGAAATAAATGGAACATTAAAATGAGTAATATTTTATTAAATTATATAAAATTCATAAAAATTTAAAATTCCCCAAAATTACTATAATAAGGTTTAAAAAGTCATAAAGGAAAAATTTGGGATTCATTTGTATTTTTATTATAACTATATTGACCCTAATGAGTAAAAAATTTATGTTTTCATGGTAGTAGTAAAAGGGCTTAACAAAGGGTCGAATCCAAATGATATGGTTAATATTTTGACCCATACATTTCTAAGACCCATTGGATTAGAGTATTTTGAATGATTATCAAATTATCATCAATGTAAATCACTTTATAACAATTTATAAGTGAAAACTAATTTATATTAACATAATATTTTAAGAGTTTCCAAATGAGGATCTCCCTGCAATTATAAAAGGGAACATAATCAATAACTTCTTCACCTCACTTTGAGCCTTAAATATCGGCCTCCCCTAAAACTTTTCTCTTGTAATATTCCATATAAACGTTTCAGAGGTGCTGATATTCTCAAAAGACCAACTATAATGTCTCTAACAGGATATCTAGAGGCATATCTACGAAGAAGAGGAGTATTAGACATGTACGGAGGGAATCAGACCCAATGTAATAAAAAATGTATTATTTATGGTTACTAAAGGGGTTGATCTCTATGGGATATGTTGGTGATCCTTCACAAAAATTTAATAATGAGTTTTATTTTTCTGATGGCACTAAACTAATATGGTTAATGAACATGTGTTGATGTAATCAATGAAATGATCTGCAAAAGTGATGTAATAAACATGTACGTCAACACTTGTGTTGTTATAGTTGGTATCTAATCAAAGGATTAGTCAACCTTGGGATACAATCATGAAAAATCACACTAATATCCCTAGTTATATTTATATGCATATTTCTAGGTATTTCTCTATGAATAATCATAATTTTTTCGTAATTTTAAAGTATGTATCATGATATAGACATTGTATAAGTGATTTTCAATGATTATGTGTTTTTTCAGTACAATTCATGTTTCTTACACTATTATTCCTTGTTTTTGCATTGGACGGAACTATATGGGACATGGTCAACATTGAATTTTTCATATCTTCAATTTATGGGAATTATGAAATTTTTTTCTTAATTGTAAATTTGATGAATAAAATAATGAATGTGGTATGACTATTGTTTTTACTATTTAAGATAAATAGATTGCGAATAAAATGTGAATGGTATATATTTTTATGAAATTATTATTTATATTAAATGTAAGAAGAATGATTTTATTGATGTTGAGGTACCTTGATACATAATCAATGTTTCATATTATTTGAAATGTGTATTATGGAATAAAATGATGAGGACTAAGTAATGGTTTAAGAATAAAATTTTATGTATGAAGTATAATTTTTCATTAAGGATTTTAAAGGATATGTTAAAGGATGTTGATGACATAGAAATGTGATTTAATGGAAAGGTAATATTTTTATTAAGGGAAATATACCCTTTAATTTGTTATTTATGTCATGATAATGATGTTTAGATAAATATATGTTGGATACGAATAAGTGAAAATGGAAAATACTGGTTATTTATGATTATTATGGCATGTGGGTTATACTATCATGTATTAGGTTTAAAACTTTTTGGAACATAAGGAAAATATAAAATAAACTCTCATGTAAGGAAAAATTCATGTTTTCAAGATGCATATTTGACAATTAGGGTTATTTACCCAATTAAAGAGAAAACATGATTAAGGTATTCACCTATTTGGAATGTGACAATGAAGAGCAACCTCGAAATTTATGAGAGATAAACATTAACCTGATTTTTGGACATTTACTCTAAAGTTTTTTATTTTCATATTTTGGGAAGGTTATAAAGTTATGCATTGATGGAATATTTAAGTTAATGTTTAGTATATTAATTTACTATCACAAAAAATGAGGATTTATGTATATTGGATAACCTATTCTAAATTTTTTTATGTTAACTGAGGAAAAGTGGGATGGATTATCATGGATCGCATGATCTGTTAGTTCATTAAAATTGAAAATTTAAACTCTTTTTTTATAGAAAGAGGTGATGTGGAAATTAATCTAGGAAAAACCAAGGGTTATATTATAAAAAATCGAGTAAGTATGTATTTTCATAAAAATTAATTAAATCTATAGAAGGGTTCTTGAAATCAAAATGGTTTTCCTAGTACCTTCTTTGTTGATGAACCAAATAGCCCCTTAAATCTTCCCCGATTTATGGCTTTGTGACTGTTAAATTTCTCATGACCTTGTTCTCTACCACCCTCCATAAGAATAAGATTGTTTTATTTATCATTGATGTTCATTTTTTCAATTAACACTTGTCTTATCCTCTATGGAAACCTAGTCATATGTTACTTCTAGTAATCGTTATGTTTTCAAAATTATTTTTTAAAAGTAAAATATAGAATTAATATTATGATTGGGTTTACATGAAAGAAACATTAATTTATTAATAAATTGATAACCTCGATACATTTTGAGGATGAATTTCATTATAATTCGGCAAGAATGTAAGACCCTTAGATTTTGATTTTTTTTAAATAAATAAATCCTTTCGATATGTTTTACTTCACATAACACTGAATAGAGATTTTCATTTTTATAAAAAATCACTGTTACTTGATTAAAATATACACATCATCATGTTAGGATTTCCCAACATGAAACACAATATTGATCATTCACTACATAAAACTCTGCATTGGCATGCGTTACACACAACACTGAGTTTCTGTGAAAAAACACTTTAATAATATAATTATTTAAATGAGATAGTTATAAAATAGCCATTAAACAATGTTTTAAAAATTTCAATAACTTGTTTTTTAAAGTTTCCACATAAATAAAATATATTTATAAATAAATTTATTACTTTGGAAAAATAATTATATGTATAAAAATAATATTCTCATAAATGAACTTCTTTTTATGTCATTTTATGATAAATAATAAATATTACATTAGAAAATCATATAGATTTAATTTGGTAAAATAAACTTTATATTTGAGTTGGTAATGTCAAAATCAACATAGGTTGAATTTTTGGGTATTTTTCTAAAAAGATTCATTTCATGCTGAATATTTAAAAAACGACATTGTTGTTAAAAATTGTTTTTTTCATTAAAATAATTATTATATTTTAAATTGATTTTTAGGACAAAATAATTCAATTATAAATTTAATATTCGAATTTTAGTAATTGGAATCATTTTTAAATCAATTTTTTATACAAAATCTTTTTGAACTTTTGAACGTTCTTTTTAACGCCTTCTCTCTCTGTATGTAGGATTAGCCTTAACAATTGTTTTATAACTTTTGTGAATTGAATTTTGAAATATGAATATAAATGGTTTTAATTATTTTGATATTAATAGTCTAATAGGATCAAATTAATTTTTGGTGAACAATGACATCAGTTTTTTACCATTAATAAGTGTAAATCTGTTAATTACAGGTAAAAATAATATTATAATATTTTATAACTACCCTAACACTTGTTATACATTCATTTCATTGGTTGGATTCAAACAAAATCAAACCTATGATAATATTATAATCCTTTTAGAAAAATGGGTAAGAATATGAAATCTATTATATATTATTTAATGTTACGTTAAAAATGTCATACTTATATTTGTAATAATTAACCCGTTTTTTATAGGGTAATAGAGAAGATAAAGCTGACTATAAATAGTTCTTTTAAATCTAAAAAATTTAACTTTATTATGATATTTTATTATTATTTCTTGAGATAAATTATTTGTTTTAAGGATTTCCAATTGATGATTTAGTAGTTGTTTAATTAATGAAAATATCATATAAAGGAAATAAAATTTAAAAATAAACATAATTTAACTTAATTAATGATATCCAATAATTTTATAAATAACCTTGATATTTTATTGATATATATTAGTAGTTTTGTATTGATGTTACTAAGTAGTAACTATATTTTAAAAAACATAGATAATGAATAGTATCAATATTGACTAAAATGATACCATAAAATAAATATTATTTTATGAAATGATATAAAATTAATAAAAATTTAAAATTAAAAAAAAATAACAATAATAAGGTTAAAAATGTCATAAATAATCCAATTGGGGTTCCTTTTTCATTTTATAATAAGTATATTTACCCTAAATTTTATAAATCAAGTTATCCTGGTAAAAGTTATTGGTTTTAATTAAGGGTTAATGAAAATTGATATAGTTAATATTTTGACCTAAAATGTCTAAAAATAATTTTTTTTAATATTATTTCAACCAATCCTCACCATATCATCTAAATTAATCACTTGGGGTATATTCAGAATGGAAAATTAATTTATATGAAATAAACATTTTATGAGTTTCCTAAATTTCCCCTCAATACAATTATAAAAAATGAACATCCTATTACTCATTTTCAACACACATTCAGCCTTAATTATTTTATATCCCCTACCAATTTCCCATCCTGATATCTCTAATAACAATTTAGAGGTTATGGTCTTCTCAAAATACCAACTTATGGGACCCTACGTAGTGATCTAGTGGGAGATCTTCGAAGAAGACTAGTTTCAGACACGTATGGATGGAAATAGACAAACGATTATAAATAATGGTTTTAGTTAGGGGTATTGAATTGGAAAATTATTATGAGAGGATTTAGATATCTTTCAACCAATTATAATACAATTTTCCATGTTTTCAATGGAACTAAACTAATACAGTCTTTGGAAATGTTCTTATGTAATGTATGAAATGTTCTGAAAAATTGATGTAATGTCCATGTACATCAAGGCGTGGGATTTTATATGATTTCCAAGATAGAATTTAACATGTTCTATGGGTTTTCCCCAACCATAAATATAATAAGATACATAGGTTATTTTCCCATGTTTGAGGCAGGTATATGATTGATTACCCCAAGCCTAACATGATATGTGGGTCTGGGTTGGTAGCCTTGACATAATATATTCTATTTTTATGTGTATGCCTTAAGTTTCACGCCTTATTCATACGTTATACTTTAATGTATTATTATCTTGATTCCTTTATGATTCATTTCTTATGAACTAAAAATATTAATTCAACGATTCATCTTTTTTCTCATTGATATCCATAGTAACGTCTTCTAGTGTCATGATCACATTCTCACGCCCTTATTATCTTGTTTATGCTTACATATCACAATTTCTTACCATTACTGAGAATCTGAGCTCACCTACTTTTATTTTCTAATTTCCATAGGCTTTGAGTAATAGTTTTTATATATGATTATTAAAGTGTAATATCATTACTGGAGGCATTGACGATCTTTCACCATAATGAATATTGTGTTTCATGATTCTAAATAAATTTAACTATTAGAATACTCATTCATGCACTTTGGCAATGTTTATATATTTTTATAAATTCATTTATTATCTATGTATGTTAGGACTGAGTTTCTATGATGTACATTCCAGAAAAAAAAATCTCCACACCTCTACAATGATACAACTAGAAACCAATCTATATCATTATGACGTGCACATCCCAAAACTTCATAATAGATAGAAAGTATTAAGGAATCAATTCACTCAATTGGTGAAGAATATTTCATGAAATCATATGATAGAGTAAGAAACATAGGAACAAAAGTTGTTATGAAGAAGAAATAAAATCATTTTTTAAGGCAATATCCTGGTAATTTTAAAGGGATATTTTTATTGTAAGGAAGAATGTAACACACTAAGACTCTATAATATATTTTCATTTAAATAAAATTGATCTATTCGATAACTTTAGATACATGAAACATAAAGTCTCAATTATATTAATTAAATATTATATTTTAATACTAGTATAATTTAAATAACATTTTAATACTTCTTGGGAAGAAAATCAAATTTTTAGGATTAATATATATTTTGACCATACTCAGTCAAATTAAGACTATAATGAATTTTGAAAAAAAATTATTTAAATGTATTTTTATGATATATTGTGAAAATATTATTTTACGTTTACTAATTTCATTTGTAATAATATTTAATAAAATATTTTATTAAAATTTTAATACCTATGTATTTATTATATATAAATATAATAACATTTGGAGGTAAAATGGTATCTTTCGCAGAAAACTATTTTTTAAAAAACAGCTTTCTTTTAAAAAGGAATAATATATGTGAATGATAATTTACTAAAATAATATTTAATAATGAATGATTTATATATAATTTATTGATTGAATTTATAATAATATACATTTTAATAGATATAATAATGATATATATATATATATTTAATAAAAGATCATAAATTTTTTTGAATATGCGTTTCTTGAAATACAGTTTTCCAAAAAAAATTGTAGGATTATTTTAAAGTAAAATTTTCCACTTATATGATTTTTATTTAATAAATAAGATTCCAACTTCTGAATTGTATAAAATAATATTACTTAATTTTTTCAACATATTGATTTCCATATTTATTAGAATATACATTAAAAATTATATTATATTTATTAAGGTTATAACGATGTTTTCTGAGTTACGTACTCGTGTGTATATATTAATTTTCCTCTCTCAGGTCAATTTTTATTTATAAATTAGATATAATATTTACAATAATTGGTTTGAAATTATCACATAGGGAACATTTTTTTTTCACCCAACAACCTAATTACCTTGGTTAAAAACAATTTGTTGTTGTGAAAACTAAAATCGTAAAAGTAAGTAGATCTAGATAATAAGGGAATAAAATAATTAAATAAATTTCTTTTTTATGTTTTAGATGTGTTTATAAATCTTATTATCATTACCACTAATTATTTATCAATTTTTATGATACATGGGTTGACCTGGACATCTCATTATCAAATTGTTTTTTGTAATTGCAAAAATAAAACTCCTGCTCAATTATTAGAGGTCACACACTCATATAATATATTCACACCCATAAAACCATGTTTATAAAAAACCAGAAGAAAATATATCTCCAAAATGTTTACACAAATTATAGATAATATAGGATTCCAAAACACCAACATTGTTGTCTACGATAGGATACCAATTGGTGGTTTCTCTTAGAAAATGTAATTTTCTAAAAGAATCTATTTATTTTATTTTATTCTATCACAACCATAAATTATATATTGACACATAAAAGAAAAAAACATTAAATATAATATAATAGGATTTTATTATGTTGGTGGAATAAGCAATATCCCTGTCATCTTCATTAAAATGAGAAACGAAACTATCGGACGTGTGTACGGAGGTGTACTGCCTTGTGAATTAATGTAATTAATCTTCCATAAATATATTTATGATTAAATATAATGATAGAGAAAATAATATTTATGATATTTATGATATATTTGTACTTATTTAATTATAATATCACATATAACATATTATGTTATATTCTATTTAATATATGATAAACTTGCTCATTTGTATGATAGACTACTACATCATGAAGCGAGGTGATTCGTTTTTCACTTATGCTTTACATTGAATGAAATAATGATAAAAATTATGAATATATTCTATATCTTTGAAATAGTATAGACTTTTTATAGTTAAATTTTCATCTACTTTCTGATCCTTTGACCCATTAAATGATTGATATTGTCACCCATATATGCGTACAGTCTACCGTCTATACAATGCAGTGTTATTCATTTTCCATGTCAAACATTCATGAAAGAACATAAAAATTAACATAATAACAATATTTAATAATTATAATATTAATATCATCTTTATATGATATATCTTAATCCTATGTAAAATAAAAATGAATTTCGTAAAAACAGGGATGAGAAAACAAGGCAACTAACACCCGAAACAACGAATATAAATGAATATTACTAACAAACGGGTGGTGAAATGTCATAATAGGATCTTATATGTTATTATAAATATAAATATTTTTCATATATAAATCAATAAATTTAATAAATGAATATATATTAGGTTAAATCATGGTCAAAAAAATAAAAATTCGGGGTAAGGGATTTCATCTCAATTTCCAACCGCATGGGACTTATTTGAAATTATGAACCTTTTTTGTATTATATAAACTATCCCTTTGTGAAAATTTATAATTTGAAACATAATTTCTCTTAAATATATATATTATGTGTACCATGTATATTATTATTACTCAAACTGTATTCAAATTTTACATGTGGTGTTAAATATGTATGTTGTTAGACTAATTGGGGAAATATTGATATATTTGGATCCTTTAATCAATAAATATATTATTAGATAAATAATAATTTTCAGGAAATAAATATATAATTAGATATATAAGAACATTATTTTAAATCAAGTGGAATATGGTAATGGAAATTATATGGCCTCTCGATGCATCTATTGCTATCATGAGACAAAGCACTAGGCAAAAATAAATTGGGTTTCACACAAAGTATGAAAAAACTTGTTAATGTTATTTATAGTATAGGTATTATGATTTATGAGATAATGAATTAAAAAAATAATGAATTTAATTAATTGGTAGTTTATTGATTATTATTATCCATGAGATTTTCACATTAGTGGTATATTTGGTGGAATTATATTGAATATTTATTGATTAAATGGAATTTGTTTTCCATTATTTTAGATTCCATATTTATTTTTCCTTATCTAATCATGACCGTAATGTTATCAGTTAAATGTAATGTGTGATATGTTATTTATTTTTCTCTATTTATTATACTTTATTAACATAGTATATCTTCTGATGTACATTACCATTACCGAACATTTGAGGTCACCCTTATTTTGTTTCCACTCCTTAGGATATGAGGATTAATTCTTGGAATGAGATTAATGATGGAAAATATTGTACAATTTAATTATCCTACGTAAAATTGGAATCATTTATGTATCTAGTTCTCCAAAACTACTATAATGATTGGTCCATCTGGATTTGATGTCGTATATCTATGGTAATGTAATTAAATAGACACTAACATCAGCATATTGGTGTTGTGGTTGTTACATTGAACTTATTTCCAAATAATAATGAATATTATTTTAAATATATATTTTATTTTTTATTTTATTTATATAATTTATAAAAAATACATTTAATATATTTTCATAAAATGCAATGAAAACAATTTTTAGAAATTTATTTATTTTAGGCATAAAATGGTTTAAAAAATTAACGTATAATATCGATTTCAAGTAAATAAATTAGATCATTGAAAAATAAATGGAGATTAATATCTATTAAAAACAAAAATATAAATAAAAGAACCTTGTAAAAACATTATTATTGAATAATAACTAAAAACATATTTTATTTGAATAAAAACATTAATTATATTAATAAAAATAATAGGTATATATTTCAAACTTAAAATTTATATTTTTATATGAATTTTATTAATTATGAAATTTATAGTTTTCCAATACAAATGGATTAAAAAACAATCATACTATTATTATATCAATTTAATGTCATAAACATCAATGTAATCATAATACTGTTATTTGATATTATTTAATAAAAAATCAATTATTTTTTAAAAATCTCAAAAATTCACTGTAATATTATTTTGAGATTATAAATTAGAAATAAAATTAATTTAATAAAATTAAATTATTAAATTATTTTAATTTAGGTATTAATCTCATTCCTAAATAATCATAATGACATTATGCTATATTTTCTTTAGAAATTCATTTTACTTATTGTAATTTGAGTTCCAGGGTAATATAAATGATCCCCGTATAAAATAATATAACCTAAAATGAAACATAAAAATAATTTAAGACATTATTATTCCATAAAAAATTTCTTCAATCATTAATATTATTGTTACTGGTTCCTTGAGGAAAAGGTGTAAAAAATAAAAGGGTGACCATAAATGCTCACAAAAGGGTAGAATACTATAGATTAAATTATGGAGTAAAAAGTTTTATAAATATTATAAAATTAATAAATAATAATAAAATGGTTTCATATAATTGATAACATGAGAATGAAATATATCATTTTCAAAAATAATAATATAAATAAGTAATTATGTGGAATTAAATAAATGGTTTCATTTTGATGGAATGAAAAATTCATAATATCATCAACAAAATGTCATAGAATCAGGACTAGATATATCACATAAATGTGTAAGTCATACACAAAATACTCCTGATATTTTTTCCATAAGACTTCATGATAAATAAAGGGGGTATATAATCTTGAGTCCCACCTACCACATAATAATCCAAATTCACCTGTCATATGAAAATGTTTGACTACAAATTCAAAATATTCCAAATGTAACAACTTTAAAAATATTGTCTTAGTAATAGTAAAATTTCCACGTGTGGTAAATAAATTGTTAAAGATTCACCATTCTATTGAATTACCTGGATATAACTGAGAATATACATCAATATCATAAAAATTATATGATATGCGAAATATAGTGGATGATATACATGTTAATTACGTAAAAATTGGGATAACTTCATTATAAAGGGGTGTTGATATGTATTAATGAATTTAATGGTTGGTAGCCAATGAAATTATAGAAAAATATTTTAAGGGAAAACATAATTTTTAAGTAAATTTGATGTCTTCTGAGAGTGTTATAATAAGAGGAAATGAAAAATTATTTTTCACAATACAATTATTGATTTGTAAAAATGAAAAATAACATCATTACAAATGGGATTGAATAGTTATTCCAAAATATTTGAAAATAACTGATGAAGTATTGGCAAAACTCATACCTTTACATGTATCATTGAAAAATGTTGAAAATAATCTCCATATATTTTTAGTGTTTGGGGGATCAAATGGGAAATATAGATTTGAATTTATGTACCACCACTATAAAAATTATCCTAAGAAAGACTCATAGGAATGTATTCAAGAGAGATATATAATTACAGTATGGAACTCGTATCAACCAAAGTCTCTACTGTAATATTCTTGGGAAGGACAAGGAGATAAAAACCAATTATCAATGGAATTATAGTGGAGTGGATTGGGAAGATGGTTCGATATCTATTACAAGTTTTGGGGATTATTTATTAATTTCAAAAAATTGTCATTTGAATTTTGGTTCTGGGGTATTACAAAACCATTGGCCTTTATAGTTTTTTAAACTATGAAATTTAAAATATAAGGACCTAGTTTTTTATTTTATAATATTACGAAACAAAAATTCAAAAATAATAATATTTTTTCATGGAAAATTTATTTTTCCCAAAATAATTATTTTTAAATCTTGGAAAATATTTTTGGAATTGAAAAATTCATTATAGCTTTCAAAAATTAGTTTCATTATTTTTAAAAATAAATTTAGGATGAATAATTATATTTTCTATAGAGAAACATATATATTATATTTTATAATATTTTAATATATTATGATGTCAAAATACATACTGCATATTAATAACGTATTTTACTATTAACATAAAAATTAAATTATCTCAAAATATTAAGAAAATTTCACATTTGAGAAATTATAAAATAATGATTCTAAATTTGAAGTTCTTTTTATGAAAATAATTTCATATATATATATATAATACATTAAATATTTAAATAAAACCATTACTATATTTTAAAACCATACATTTAAATACACCAATTTATAAATCCTTTAATAATAGGTGTTATTTTTACTCTAACACAAATGTGTTAAATATAATAATATACATTAATAAATATATTAATAATAGTAATTTAAGACTATATATGGCAAATCTTGTTTTATTAAACAAATGAAACACTAATTTTTTACCAGGTATTGTTGGAAACCATTACTTAACCCAAATGCCTATTGTCTTCATATTCAAATAAGTGATCTAAAGGCCCATTGTTATGATAACATGTGGGACATAGGCTGCATCAGCATCAAAACCTACTTCAGACCCATATTCAACAGCAACTTATGACAATGACTATATCATAAATCCTTAAAATGTAATACATATATTTGAACCATTGTCTCTTGGATATGGAGTTCATGGAAATTACCACATAACCATATCTTAGGACAGAAGTTATTAATAATTATTAATTACATTTTTACCAAATGATATATTGTATATTATTGGACACATATATCTATACGGGAAACAATATTTTAAATAAATAATTAATGGGATGTTATTAATCTAATTCATTGATTCCCAGAGGATAGTTTCTAATAGTCACCTTACCTCGTATGTACATACTACATTCTAATAACTAAAGTTCTTATCATCTTTGTCATTGTTCTTATACGTTGTATATTCAACTACTTATTATAGAAGGAGATACCATCTGTCATAAGTTGTGTCACTATAAATGGAAAGTTATTATGGGATAATGATATTCACAATATATAATAATTAATGTATATTTATTATATTCAAATATTTTAATATAAATTTAAATTTATTTTATGTAATACTGGGATCGATACCATTATTCACAAACACTAAAGTGTAAGTCATAATAAATTATTAAAATAAATTATTAATTTTAAATTAATAATCACTATATCATATAAGATATATATATATGAAATAAAATATTTACAATCATTATATTTCAGAATTGGTATGAAAAAATATTGAAAAAAATTATTGTATACGAAGGCCATTTTTAAATAAAAGCAATTCAACGTTATATTTTTTATTTTCTATGAAAATATAAATATATAATTTTTTTAAATACATTTAGATAATATTGACTTCATATTTTCATCTAGAATACCAAAATCATCCAAGTATGAATAATTATGATTTTTCAAAAATATTTAATTTCCACATGAATATAGAAAAATACTGATGCATAATAAATTTATCTCTAATTATGATATTGCCATAAAAAACAATGAAATAAATATTTTTTAAACCATTTTCACTATAATTTCATATATTTATTTAATATATTTTATATATAATTTTTACAAACCAATTATTAATTTTTTTGAATATTACTGATATTTTATAATAAATGGTTATTTGATATATCATATTATTTAATTTAATATTAAATTATAAACTTTTTATATTTTTAAAAAATTTAATTTAAACTATATTTAGATTCAGAACATTGAATATTTGTGGAAGTGTCCTTATATATTTTTAGTACTAAAATATGTGCCCTGAAAAATATTTTATTAATGCTCAGATTTTTAAGAGAGTAATCAAATGTTGATGGAATTTTCATTAGTTTAAATGAAATTTAGATATTATAGAAGATGTTTTTTTCATTAAATTCATATATATATTTATTTCCATCATTCCATGTCATACCTCACCTGACATTCATGTCATTCCATACATTCCACTTAATTAACATTCGTTGATATGGATGGTTCTCTTTCATTCATATTAAAACGGGTGTACACCCACTCCTTCGAGGTAAACAATTTCATAATTATTCTCTTCAAAAAATATACCCATTTACTCTAACTATAAAAATATCACAACCACATTAGAATTTTGGTTCTATTATAATAATAATTCATTTACTTCTAGGTGTAATTATATGGAAAAATAATGTTTCTATCATAAGTTTTACTCTCCTCTTAGTCTTTCTACATAATTATCCTCTGGAAAATATTCCATGAATTTGTTAATATATGGAATTAATAAACATATATATACTAAAATTTCATTATATATATTTCACATGATTTATTTATTCATTACATTTCAATAACTAATGAAACACTCGTTGTTCTTTCATATGTGTCGACTACCACCTCTATGATATGATGCAACTCATTTTTTATAACTTATAAATAGAGATAGTATCATGGAGGTGGTTGATAAATAATTATCCTGCATTCCAAAAATATATAATTTTAAATTATCACTTATTATATTTCACTTTATTTTATATATTATTTAAGGTATGAGATAAATTTTCATGAATTTGTGTACTACCTCAACGAATAATATGAATAATTTTTCTTAACCATATAACATGGATGGTCCAAATAATGTAAATATAAAACTAAAAAACATATTTATTAATATTATAATTATTAAATGATATATTTTTATATATAATCACTTCTTCAATTCACAGACAAATTGGTTGATTAATTATTCATACATGCGGGCTACTACTTCCACAAATGAGGAATTTAAATTTTTAAAACAACTGATAATTAGTTATTATAAGAATTTATTTTATGAACATATATAATATATATTATTTTTATAATCTTTTGTAAAAGTCATATTAATATTATGTGAGAAAATTTTAGTCATTTAATCAATACCACCCATGTTTATATGGGTTGTTTTTCCTCTTAATTAATTGTTGTTGTAATATTTAAATTGTGAATGATTATAGAATAATATAAAATGTTAATGAAATTTAATAAAAATTTATTAAATAAATTCTATTGGTTATGTACTTATAAAATTAATACCTACTCAAATTAATAATATATCATATCTATACATTAAGAAACAACCGAAACAAGTTTTTCTTTGACTACATCTTAGTGATCTGTAACTAAAAATATAATGGGGTGAAAGTGGAAGATTAACAATATTCAGAAGATTTACATTAAAGAACCATATCTAATCTGTTAATGATAAAAAAAATTTATTAATGAACAGAGATCATCATTAAATTTATAATGAATGTGCAATAAAATTTATCATTTTAATATTCTATGTTAAAATTAAGCCAAAATAATCCACAATATTGTAATTAAATAATTTATAATATATATTTAAGGGTTTGAGGGATGAATATGGTTTTAAAATAAATGTCTAAGATATTTATGGTTATTTCATATGAAGATAGAGAATGATCAACAATGCATTGAAATTATATAAGTTATTTTTGTAACATCCCAGTTAAATAAAGAATATTAAATTTCCATATTTATTAATATTTGTGAATGAAATATTAATATTACTTTAATGGGGATGTTATGTTCGATGGTATACCCAATACACAACTACGAGTTTCATTGAAATATTATGTTGCACACTAATAATATAAAAATATTATTATAAATGGTATAAAATTCCTAGCTGTTGTAATGGAAAGAATGAATAAAACTAACCAAAAAATGATTATATATGTTATTTAAATATTTTAAGAATTACCTAATAAATTATAGAGTCTTAAAATGAGAATGAATCCAATCTTAAGAATAAATATTATAATATTAATTAAAAGGTCGATTAAACGCCTTTTGATGGAAAACCCTTTTTAAATCTACTTTTTTCACTTTTTTATTTTATATTTGACAATATAAGATCCTTCTTTATAATCAAGAAATCAAAATTTACTTTGTGTAAATTTTTTTTAATTTTCCGATAAATTTAATTTTTTAATGAATAATGAAAATGTTATATTTTAATTCAAAACCTCCTTTTAATCTAATTTATTTATATAGTTATATTATCTTTTTAATTGGTTTTAATATTTACTTGAAATATATTTTTACCATTTAATACAATGGTGGTCATATAAATAATTCCACATTGAAATTGGATACAAACTGGTGTCAATCTTTTGATAGATACTATTTCATAAAAACATGCTATTTGTTTTAACAGCGGGAATTAATTATTAAATTAATTATTTCAGTTTTTAGGTTTTTAATTTGGTAAAATAGACATCATTTTTGAATTTGGAATATTTAATTTACTTTGGATATATGTTTTTGTATGTTTATGAAAAATGTTCATTTTTAATGAATAGTGAAAAATACTGCATTTTACATCAAAACTGCTTTTTCATCTAATTTAATTATATAGTTAGATTTTCGTTTTAATTGGTTTCAAAGTTTAATTGAATTATGTTTTTATCTATTAATACAATGTTTTTCATTGTATGTTATTTCACTTTTCAATTAGATGTAAAAACAAGTCAATCTTTTGATAAATTTTACTTCTTAAAAACCTGTCTTTGGTTGTGACAACGAGATTTATTTTTAAATTAATTACTGATATTTCTATGATTTGAAATTGGTAAAATGGGTTAAATATTTGGAATCAAAAGGCCCAAATTATGTAATTAAGACTCTTTTGTTTTTGGACATTATGAATAGTAATGACGACAATTATCATTAATTATCATAATTATTTATTAATCGGGTAGTTAAGGGTAATAAAATACTATCATAATAATATAAAATGACCCCATCATGTGTCAAAATACTTTTTTTTATGTCATGGCCGACCATGGTATTCCTTGTGCCAACTTATGGACCCCATGGAATAACTTTTGTGTGAAAGTGACGTTTTATCATATTATTTTTAAAGAAAGGAAAATATAATAAAACTATATAACGCCTAAGTAAAAAAATTAGTATTGTTTAAATAAATGATATCTTAGACAATAAATATTCATTTAAAAGATAATTTTTTTTTCAAATAATGGTATGTTTTTTATAATTTTTATACATTAACAACATAAATTTATTTATGACACCATGATGATGCAATGATTACCTCATTAATAAATGATTTTAATAAAATGAAAAGATAATGTCAAATATAAGACATAAACTTGTTGAAAACCTATTTTATGGTTTTATTTCGTACCCTAATCACCTTATCCATGAAATATATAATTTTGGGACCTTTAAAATCTGAAAAAAAAAATTATAATAAAGTAACATTTCAGGACATTCCAAAAGTTACCCTCGTCCCTCTTATAAAAGGACCCCAACTCTACCATCTTACCCACACCTATCAAGCCCTTGGCTCGTCAAACATCTTCTCATATTATCTCTCAAAATCCTTCTATTACTCCTAGAAGCATCTCTTTGGGCAAAAGTCTTCGCAGGGAATCCATTGGCTCAAATCAAAAAGAGTTACCCAATTTAGAGGTAATGTCTTCTCTAGAGTTCATTGTTATATTTTTCCTTCTTCACTCCACCTAACATTATTATTCTTTGATTATATAACAAAAAAAATACTAAATATACTTTTATGTTTTTATTCAGATTATTTGATTTACACTTACCCACACCTCCGTCTAATGGTTAACGAACGTACTATTTTTGTGGGTGGAAAATTACTACCTCAGGAAATAATGATTGTTTAATCTTCTTTTAACACCATTAATGGTGGCCACTAAGATGAAAATATTTTTATATATAATATAATATTTTTATTTTTTACTCTATTCTTCTATATGTTTCTTTTCATATCATACCTTTATGGTTTCAATTATGGGTAAACACGATAATCTCATTAGAGGAAGTGCGGACTATCGCCCCCTTAAAGTGATCTGACTCATTAATACTATATGTGTTACATATAAAGGATAGAGTTAATGATATTATATATGATACTATAATGGAAATATAATAATACTATGTATCATTATGTTTCAATTCCATTGAATATTTAATAGAAATTGAAGTAGGGTTCATGCGTACGTATGACTTACCATCTCCATGAACAGTGCATTTCATATCACACATCTAACTGTTATGTACTATTTTAAATACATGTATATGATAGATATATATGATATATATGATATAAAAATCATTAATATAATTCTATATATAATTAACATTAGACCACATGAACAACATGTAATTATAAGAAGTCCATTTTTGACTTAAGTACCAAATAACGACAAAACGAACATTATTAACATAACTGATTGCATAATATTTATGACAAGGAAATAATTGATATAAAATAAATAATAAACATGATAAACTTTATTAAGAAAGTAAAAAATCAAATTTAGTTTATTATTCAGTAGATTAAAGAACGATCGAGTCAAGTCAGACACGAGGTAAGGGATCCTATATCTTTCTTTCATTATAAGTATTGTCTTTTATGTCATTTCATTTAAGCTCATATTTCTTATGATAGGGGATGTTATTTTATATTCCTATTAATTTAATTCTTATTTTATTATGATTAGAGACCATATTTTATCTCATCAATCCATTTTTGTATGTTTTAAGTGGTGTTGTTAGGCAGCCGAGTTTTCGTATGGGATTTCATATCTCACTTTTAATTACCTGAGATTTCCATTGATATCCACGTATTTATTTCATGTGGTGTATTGTATAATTAAATTTGATATATATTATCATTATTCTATTTAGATTCATGGTATTCTATGATTCATTTGGTTCTTGTTATCTTTTGGTCATATGACTCGATTTATTACATTGGGGTAAGGGTTTTTATCTCACTATTTATTCCCGTGTGATTCATTATATATATGTCACTATCTCCATTGAGTAGTGTATGTACTATCCTTATTCTACTCTGTGTGTAATATACTTTTGTTTATTGTTATTTACATCAACTTTGTATAGTCCTTCTTTCATGGGGTGAATGTTTCGAATGTTATCCAAGTTGGTAAGGGAACCTTTCATCCTCTTTTTAAAAGACTTCTTTTGGATGTCCTTTTAATTTACATATTCATAATGTTTTGATATGTTATTATATATCCTTATTGCTGTAAATTTTATTTCCATGTGATGTGATACCATTTCTATCTCTCATCAACTCACATTCTGAATTTTAAAGTGTTGTCGTTAGGCTGTCAAATTTCTGTAAGGGAACTTCTTACCCCAATTTCAATTCGTAGGGATAAACCACAAATTCATTATTATGTCATGATAAGAATATGTGTGAATGACCAATGATTTTTTTACACTTAATATCCTCTTATATTGGGTGTATTTATATTTGTCACACAAAATTATGTCATTGATTTAGCCTTAATCTAAGATACAATATTTGTAAGGGACTTCGTCTTAATCTCCTTTCATTGAGGCATAATTTTTTATACACAACTCTCTTTTATAAAGTGTATAAAACCCTTTGACTTTTAATTTTATTCAATAGGAATATTTTCTCTACGAAGCATTTTACTAAACGACATAAGGGAAGTTTTTTTAATGTACGCAGTGACAACGACCTTTCCACCGCCTCGAGGATTATTTGATATTTGGCTTCCTCAACAAGCCACAATGTTTTAAAAGAAAAACACATATACTATTTTACATATTTTGGTATTGAAAATGGTTTTTGATAAAGTATTCTTCTATTTCAATATATTTATATGATATATTGTGATTGAAATGTGGAAATGTAATCATTCCTTTATATTTGTTTTATGTGATATGATTTTATAATGGTACATGGACATTTGACGGGTGGTTATGTGATAAACCAAATGAAAATTGGTGCTGTGAATACCAGGATAGGTGGTTACATTATAACCTCCAATGCATTGGGTATGGAAGTCGACTGTATGGCTATTCCATTTAGTGACATGTGTGGAAGTCAACCATATGGTTATTCCATTTATGTATGTTTATATTACAAGTTACCTTTATATGTTATGTGTTCTTTATATGGGTAATCATTTGGTTACAAAATGGTATGTAGTGATATTTTATTCAGTAAAGACTATTCACTACATCATAAAGGTGAAAAGTATTACAAATGCTAAAGCATTCATGGTCTACTAAAAAACTAACATTTTCCTTCTTTGTGTATACATTTCTGAGCTTTTTATGCTGATCCCATGTTTCTGATGGGTGGTTATGTGATTTTTGTTCAAAGTTGCCTTTATATGTGATGTGTTCTTTATATGGGTAATCCTTTGGTAAGAAAAGGGTATGTACATATCATTTATTCAGTGAAGAGTATTTACTAATTCATAATGGTGAAAATTATTACATATGTTTATGTATTCATGGTTCACTTTTTGTTTTGATAAACTAATAGTTTCCTTGGTGTATTCTTTAATGAGCTTTTTATACTCATCCAATGTTTTTGAAATGATTTTCATAGGACATAATGTGTAATAGGGTCATGGATGGGATCAAGGAAAGTCATGTTGTCTAAAAAATGGAAATGGACATGACTTTTTTTAAGAGTTTTTATTTTATGAAAAAATGGAAACTGAGTTGAAGTTTCTACTTTGTTACTTTTAAGATGTAATAGTTATGGAATAATTCTCTATAACTCTAAACCCGAAAAGATCCTCATTTTGAATTATTCATTTAATTCAAGATTAAGTAATGTTTTATGTCCGGGTCTTATAGTTGGTATCAAAGGTCGGTTTAGATAACTTTAGAGGTTAGCGTATTCCTTACGTATATGTGACATTACCATAATGGTTAAGATTTTAGAAATATTCATAGTTTTTTTATATAAATTGTATTAGTTTAGGATAAAATTAATAATTATACTTTAGTATTTTATGATGATATTATTTATATACTTACACTGACCTTTTTGGTTTTAGTAAATGGCCAGATCTGGTAGGCACCAAAGTAATAGTGGATGTGAAGAAAACTGCGATGGTTTTTTGAATGAGAAACTGAATTATGTGGGTGCTATAATTAGAACTCTTGTGGTTATTCTCAAACAACTATCTGGATTCATGATTGGCCACCTGAACCATAGTGATTTTTATAAGGCGTAATATATGTGAGAAAAAATATTCCCTAAGAATGTTCAGGTAATAATCATAAATGTAAGTATGTTCAAAAATTAATATGTCAATGATGTGGAATGAAACACATAGGAAAATGTTTCCAAGGGACAGAAAGATGCTATAGATGTGGAAATGAAGGTCATAAAGCAATAACTTTTCATGGAAAAAGGAAGCATCTAGTTGACTCTAGGAAAGGGAAATAATTTCTTTCTGAAGATCAATTAAATGTTTTAAATGTGTTGTTCATGGTAATTATAAAAACACATGTCCTATGAAGAAGTTTGAGGAATGGGATTACTAGGATCATACAAATATTTGTTTACCAATACATAATGTCATTCTGATTGAGGATGAAGAAACTGACAATGACCAATGAATGGTATGGATTATTTCTTCACATATCTTTTCCTATTATTGAATCTAAGGATATGATTCGTGATTTTGTTTGTAGGAAAGAAGTATTTCAGATTAGATAGAAAGCAATGTTTAATGGATCATGAATAATGTTGAATGAGTAAGAATTCAACATATAAGGGATTCAAGAGTTATGGTAGATTTTAGGATTTTGAAATTCCTAAAAGTATTAAGGCTCTTTTGATGATGGGATTACATTAGATGACTTTTTAAAGTATGTGTAACAATGATGCTTGATATATGAAAATTTTATTCAAGGAATAATTATCTTTTCTTTTGTGGATATAGTTATAAAGAACCATTTGTGTTTATATGATCCTTGAATTTGATGAATTTATCAGTTAATACATTTTGGGATGCAAAAAGAAAGTTATTAGATAACATTTTTGGTTAAAATATGTTATGGTTATTTTTTGATGAATTCATCTCTTTTTGGTAATGTTATAAAATTATATAGTTTTTTAAAAAAGAAAACACGCATACCGTGTGACAACCCGTCACATCGGATGAAGCTGTGGGAATCAAACCCACACCCAAAGTGCAAATGGTATTTATCGCCTACCACTGGAATACGTGACGTCCCTGGTTAGTATGACAAATTCTTTTTGGTAATATGATTTTCTGAATCAAATATAAGTTGATTTTGGGTTATCTATGGACATGATTGACCTATCATAGAGGATATGTGACAAGGTTAATTACTTTTTGAAATGAGACTTTATGATGAACTGATGTTTTTTGGAGATAAATGTTAAGATTTATCTTGGAAGACTATGTGATTAAATCATTCTGAGATTTGGGTTTCAATCTTAGATTGGATTAATTTGAAGAATTTTATGTATAGATGTTTATTTAAGGGTCATTGTTGAACTTTGGGTATTGTTGGACAACATTTGGAGACTAAGAGTAGCTTTTTTTGTAAAAGATTATCCTTTTTGGGGATAATCTAATCTTGTACTAACAGTTTTGAGTTTGGATAAGGTCTAAAGTCATGGGAAATATATAGTTAATCTTTTCTGGGTTAGGTGATTCTCAATAAGTTGATTATAGCACTCTTAATGTGAACAAGTCATCCTAAATACTCATATTTTGGAGAAAATATGAGTTTGTGTATGAAATATAGTAAGAGATGAAAGTCTAAATGACAATTATGTATGTTTCCTTATGTTTAAGTCAAGATCATAAATAAATCCCTCAATGAAAATTATCTTAAAACAAAAACGTTTTCTGTTAACTTTTCCTACTAGGGAATCAAATACCGTTTAACCCATCACAAGTTTGTGATTTTCTAGTGATTATCATTTCCTAAATCATGTTTTCTATCACACTCCATCAAGAACATGATGGTTTTTTTCTCCTCCATATCCATGTTTTCATGGAATCGTAGTATCTGTTGTCTCGGGTGACCATTGTACTTATCTTTCTTTATTTTAATGTGATAGTTTTACTGACTCTTTTTTCGATGTGGGGCTTTCAATAAAGGTTTTGAGCCCAATTTTAAAATTGTGAGGACGCAATTCAGAAAATGGGGGAAGGATGTAACATCCCAGTTAAATAAAGAATATTATATTTTCATATTTAATAATATTTGTGAATAAAATATTAATATTACTTTAATGAGGTTGCTATGTTCGGTGGCGTACCCAATACACAACAACGAGATTCCTTGAAATCATACATTGCACACTATTAATATAATAATATTATTATAAATGCTATTATAGGCCTAGCCGTTGTAATGTCGAGAATGAATAGAACTAACTACAAAATGATTATATGTGTTTGTTAAATATTTTAACAATTACCCAATAAATGATAGAGGCTTAAAATCCGAATGAATCAAATTTTAATCATAAATATTATAATATTCTTTAAAAGGTCGATTAGCCGCCTTTTGATGGAAAACCCTTTTTAAATATACCATTTTCACTTTTATAGGTTATATATTACGAAATAAAATACTTCTTCAGAATCAAGACATCAAAATTTACATTGGGTAAAATTTTGTTATTTTTCCGATGAAGTTCATTTCTTAATGAATAATGAAAATGCTGTATTTTAATTCAAAACATCCTTTTAATATAATATAATTATATGGTTAGATTCATTTTTTAATTGGGTTTAATGTTTAGTTGAACTGTATTTTTACGATTTAATATAATAGTGGTCATTGGAATTAATTTCACTTTTGAAATTGGACATAAACAAGTGTCAATCTTTTGATAGATATTGTTTCATAAAAACACGCAATTTGTTTTAACCGAGAAAATTAATTTAAAAATTAATTAATGAAAATTTTTATTTTTGAATTTGGTAAAATGGAAATAATTTTTGAATTTAGAATATAAAATTTAATTTGGATAATTTTTTGGTATTTTTATGACAAATGCTCATTTTTAATGAATAGTGAAAAATACTGCATTATACTTCAAAACTGCATTTTCATCTAATTTAATAATATAGTTAGATTGTAATTTACATTGGTTTTAAAGTTTAATTGAATTATTTTTTGTCCCTTAATATTATGTTGTTCATTGAAGGTAATTTTACTTTTCTATTGTATGTAACTAGTCAATCTTTTGATAAAATTTACTTCTTAGAAACTCGTCTTTTGTTGTGACAGTGAGAATTTTTTAAAATTAATTATAGAAATTTCTGTGCTTGTAATTTCATAAAATGGATTCCATATTTGGAATCATAATGTCCAAATTATTTAATTAAGACTCTTCTGTTTGTGGATATTATGAATAGTAATAACGTCAATAATCGTAACTTATCATGATTAATTAGTAATCGGTTAGTTTAGGGTAATAAAATAATATCATTATAATATAAAATGACCCCAACATGTGTCCAAATCTTTTTTTTGTGTCATGGCCGACAATGGGATGCCTTGTTCCCACTTATGGACCCCATGGAATCACTTTTGTGTGATAGTTACCTTTTATCATATTATTTTTAATGAAAGGAAAATATAACCAAACTATGTAACACCTAAGTAAACAAAATTAATTTTGTTTAAATAAATGTTCACTTAGACTACATATAGTCATTGGAAATCTAAAAAGATTTTCTACATCATGGTATTTTTTTATAATTTTTAGATATTAGATAAATAAATTTATTTATGACACCATGATGATGCAGTGATTAACTCATTAATGAACTATTTAAATAAAATGAAATGATAATTTAAAATCTAAGACGTACACTTGTTGAAAACCTATTGGATTAGTGGATTTAGAACCCTTATCACCCTGTCCTCTAAATATATTCTTGTGGTACCTTTAAAATCTGAAAACCAGTTTATAATATTATAACATTTCAAGACATTCCAAAAGTGACCCTCCTCCCTCTTATAAAATTCCCCCACCTCTACCCCCTTACCCACACCTCTCAAGCCCTTGGCTCGTCCAACCTCTGCTCATATTATTTCTCCACATCCCTATCTTACTTCTATAGTCCTCACTTTGGGTTGAAGTCTTTCTAAGGAATCCATTAGCTCAAATCAAAACGAGTTACCTAATTTAGAGGTAATGTATTCTCACGAGTTTCTTTCTTTTAATGTTCTTCTTCACTCACCACTATCTTCTTATTATTTGATCCCATAATAACACCAGTATCCTCAATATACTATTATTTTGTTATGAAAAGGATCTTACCTACACTTACACACACCTCCGTCTAAGGGTTAACGAACATACTATTTCTATGGGTGGCGAATTACTGCCTCACGACACAATGATTGTTCAATCTTCATTTAACACCTCTCATGGTGGCCACTATGATGGAAATGTGTTTATATATGATATATATTATGTTTATTTTTTCCTTATGGGTATTTATTATTTTTTATATCAAACCATTATGGTTTCCATTATGTTTAAACACGATATTTTAAATTTGAGGAAGTGCAGACTACCGCCCCCTCAAATTGATATGGCGCATTCATACCATATGTGGTACGTTTAAATGATAGGTTTAATGATATTATATAATATAAAATACTGGAATTATAATACTACTATGTATCATTATGTTTTAATTCCATTAAATATGAAATAGAAATAGAAGTAGCATTCATGCGTACGTACGGCTTACCGTCCCCATGAACGGTGCATTTCATTTCTAACCTCTAAATGTTATGTACTATAATAAATACACGTATATTCTGGATATATTTGATATAAATGATATCCAAATCATGAATATAATTTTGTATGTAATGAACCATTGACTACATGAACAACATGTAATTATAAGAAGTCCATTTTTTGACATAAGTACCAAATATCGACAAAACGAACATTGTTAACACAAATGATTACATAATGCTTATAACATGCAAATAAGTGATATAAAAGAAATATTAAACATTAAAAAGGTTCTTAAGAAAATATAAATTAGCTTTAGTTTATCATTCAGGATATTATAGAACGATCGAGTCAAGTTTGATTTGAGGTAAGGGATCCTACCTCTCTCTTTCTTTTCATGTATTCTCCTTTATGTAATTTATTTCAAGATCCATGTTCTTATGTTGGGGATTTTCTTATATATTAATACTAATTTCCTTTTCATTATCATATGATGAGATAATCCCTCTTTATCTCATCAATTCATTTTAAGAATGTTTAAGTCGCGTTGTTAGGCTGCCGAATTTTTGTAAGGGATTTCCTATCTCACTTTTAATTCTGTGAGATTTCCATTGTTCGCCACTTATTTATTGCATTTGGTGTATTGTGTACTTCCATTTGATATATATTATCATGATTCTATTTATATTTATGGTATTCTGAGATTCATTTTGTGTTTATTATCTTTTGGTCATACGACTCTATTGATTACAACGATGTAAGGGGTTTTTATCTCATTTTTTATTCCCGTGAGATTCATGCTACATTTGCCACTATTTTTACGTGGTATATTTACTTCAAATAATTGTATTATTTTTGTAATATAATTTAATTTATGGGTATTTAAATCTTCATTGTATTATCCTTCTTTCATTGGGTGTACGTTTAGAATGTTACCCAAATCGGTAAGGGATCCTTTCACCCTCTTATTTTTAAAAGGATTATTTTTTTATGTCTTTTAATTTACATATTATTATGTTGGGATATGTTCTTATATATCCTTATTGATTTAAATTTTGTTCCCAAGTGATGAGATACCATTTAATCTATCATCAACCCATTTTATGAATTTTAAAGTGACGTCGTTATGCTGTCGAATTTTTGTAAGGGTACTTCTTAACTCAATTTCAATTCATTGGGTTTATCTGGTACTTCTTGAATATATTTTCCTATGAATATGTGTGAATGGCCTATGATTTTTTTTCACTTAATATCCATTTATAGTGGGTCTATTATTATTCTTAACACATAATTATGTTGTTGATTTATCCTTAATCAAAGGATACCATCATTATAAGGGATTTCGTCTCAATTTACATTTCATTGAGATTTCATTGTTGTTATGTGATTTTTCACTTTGATATGGTTTATATACTGTCCTTTGGCATATTATATCATGAATACCTTAATTCTCATGATATTAAATTTTTTTGATTAAATTTTATTCCTTTAAATGCTTCAATGTGGTATGTGACACTTTGATTGAAAAATCACTTTATTAAATGGTTTTGAAAATAGTTTGATAAATCATTGATTTTGTCGATATCATCTAATGATATATTGTGATTTCAAGTGAAATTATAATAGTGAAATGTTTATATATTTTATGTGATGCTATGTTTTAATGGTAATTGGACATTTGAATGTGGTTGCGTGATTAACCAAATGATGTGTGTTTCCATGAATACCAGGAAGGGTGGTTACGTTATAACCTCCAATGCATTGGGTATGGAAGTGGTTCATTTGGATATTCCATTTAGTGGCATGTGTAGAAGTTGAACATATGGTTATTCCATTTATGTGTGGTTTTGGACAAAGTTACCTTTATATGTTATGTGTTCTTTATATGGGTAATCTTTTGGTTACAAAAGGGTAAGTAGTGATCTTTTATTCAATGAAGTGTATTTACAAATTCATATATGTGAAAACTATTAGTTATGTTATGTTATTCATGTTTTACTTGTTGTTTTGAAAAACTAATAGTTTCCCTCTTTGTGTATTCCTTACTGATCTTTTTATTCTCATACCTCATTTTTGTAATATTTTTCACAGGACATAAAGTGGAATATGTTCAAGGATGGGATCAAGGAAAGTCATGATATTTAAAGCATGGAACTGGAAATGACTTTTTTTACGAGTTTTTATTTAATGAAAAAGTGTAAACTGAGTAGAAGTGTCTTCTTTGTAACTTTTTAGATGTAATATCTATGGCCTAATTCTCTAAAACTCTAACCTGAAAAGATCTTAAATGTGAATTATTCATTTAATTCAAGATTATGTAATGTTTTAAGGCTGGGTCCTTATAATTTTTGTCTCAAACTCACCTCATTGATACATTTTTAACTATGAAAACCAATTTACTTTTATATAGTGTATATGACTATCAATTTTTATGTTTTCAAAAAAAAATAGTTTTTTCAATGTATCTGAGGTTTATTTTCAATCTGTCTCTTTATCAAGTATTTTGGATACAAGTATCTCCATGTTTAGACTGAAATTGTTTTTCCCTGAGTCACCACTTTTCTTTTGTTTTTCAAATATCATAAAAAGAACTTTTATCCAAATATTTCTATTTTTATACTATTAATTTCCTTTTTATTTGAGGAAATTAATCCATTTAATTAAAATCTGTCTCCTTATAGGATTACATTCTCATTCAAAATATTTCATTGAATGGAATGATCCCAACATAAGTACATGGTTATGTTTCCTCCATAACCATGTTTCACTAATCAAAATTAATTCATAAATGTTAAATGTGAACTTTTTAATTATATTAACCTCATTTAAATGACTTTTTATCAAACAAAATTTATAATAAGGGTTTCACTAAAAAAAATTAAGGGGATTTAATTTCATTTTTCACTCTTAGTTTTCAAAATAATTAATATAATGTATTGTTTTTAAGCATTCCAAATCTCCACAATTCCTGATTGTTTTGGAAAAGAGATTTTCATCAACCTAAAATTTCATAAACAAATTGAAATGAAATTATCATAAATATTTCAATATAAGTCATTTTCAATGCGAATAAATCTATTTTACATTTTTAATGTGAATATATCATTATATACCTTTTATTGTTTTCGTAGATATTTTTTCTCGATGACTTAGTATTTTTCAAATTGAAATTTTTATTCACATGGTTTAATTAAATATTTCATTAAAAATGATTTCAAAAAAAAAAAGAAAAATATTATTTTTAAATAAATGTTCCTAATTATTCGATTATATATCTTAATTTATGGAATATGCTTGATCTATAATGACTCAAAATTAATAAATTAAATTCGATTTATTCATGGTTAAATTCATCATTAAGTAAAACATTTATAAAAAACACTTGCACTACATTGGTTATTTGATAATATTATATCATATTGGATTTAAAATATAATTACGATACATAAAAATGGTAATATAGACATTTTATAGGGATCATATGATTATAATACACGTAGGATTAAGATAAGGTCCACTAATATAGACAAAAGAAGTGATAGCCTTGACCAGTAGGATCATACCTTCTGAACCCCATTTATTATAACTATCTAGGGATATAACAACTCTATGATTTTAACTTTACCAATCCAAAGAAATCATTGAATAATTAAATCATGACTCAAATTATTTACAATACAAGTTCAATCTCATCATGATCGTGTCCCAAACCATGTTCATCAAACCATACCAAGAAAATCTCACCATTAAAACCATACTCTTTTGTCCTTCACTGGAATAATAAATGGATATCCATCATAACCCCAACAATATTAATATTTTTATTTTATTTTCTAGTAAATAATACTTTCAAACAATTGATTCTATATAATTAATTTAAAAAATGATTATGATGAAATTTACATTTCAATATGAAATACCCAACCCGATAAGTGTATGAATAAAAAACTGAAGACTATACATTATAAACCACTGATGTTTTTAACCGAAACATGAATTAGGAGGAACACCCAAATCCCATAATAAATACCAAGTTTAAATTGAGAGATTTTTTCAACAAAGGACTCAGATTTCTAGTGGATCATCTAATTCATTAATTGAATTACAATGAATGAACTCCAGAGAAAAGATATTCTCCATAATTTATTGATCTGCTCAAGAGACAGTGGAATTATATTTTTATAATATGGAAGTGGAAGCAAATATGTGGTGAAAATTGATTAATTATACAAATCTTGAGGATTATTTCATAGAGATAGAGTGGAAGGAATTCAATATAATGTATTTAAATAAATATTTTCCTCTCACTCATAGACTAAAACAATATAGGGACTACAATATCATAAATAAAAATGATGGAGAATCTATTGGTACATACATAGAAAGATTCACAATAAATACATGAATGGAATCCATATTTCTCACTACCCTATGAATGTAATGTTGACGCCTTCTTGGGGTAATTTATGTTGAGTCTACAAAAAGCCTTAGCAATTCGAGACCTTGATTGTAGTGATAAAATTTAATGATGTTATATTAACGTAGAATTGAAGATCATAGATTCTCAAAGGACTCACAGTGGTATGATGAAGAAATTTAATTTTAATTCGGAATGGTCAATATAAAAATATAATGATGGAAAAAATTACACTATCACATTTGTCAAATGTGTGGGAAGAAGAACCCAAAAAATGTCCTGAAGGGGGGGGGTGAAAAAATTATTTAGTATCATGATGTTAGGTCACCTAGAAAGATGTTTCTGGTGGGAGAATCCAACTATTATGATGAGATATAAGAATTTTCTAATAAACTATCATCTAATTTTTAATGATTCAATTTAATGGAAGCCAGAAAACATTTTAACCACTTCACTATGTTTTGTGTTTTAAAAAAAAAAAGAGTAATCCCGAATGCCTTGAGATCAAGGGTTATGTTATGACATCACATCAATGGAGGTGGATCCCAACCACAATATGGTTACATTTATGATACTTATCCATTATATAATTTTAAAAATACTCTTTGATTCTAGTTATATGATTTATTTTTTATATCAATGTTTAGTATAACTATTAAAACCCCACCACCAAGAGTAGTAGTGGATATGATAGTGAAAACCAAAAATGGGGGAATTATTTCATCTTATTTATATAACTCCTCCTTTGAACGCATTTGTGGAAAAAAAATTCCCTGTGAATTTTGATATACTACGTTTATTGTAATTTATGAACATCTAGGTATGGATTGGGTTTTAGTATATATATAAATATATACCTTAGAAATTTTAGAGAGATGAGAATCAACCTCATTATCATGAATTTATGTTTTATTTTATATAAGTGAAATGTGGAGGATAGAGGTCAGTTGACATCATCATAGAAACAATTGATATTGACAAAGTGTAGGAAAGCCTATGTGGATGAAATGGTTTGGACTATAGAAAAGATAATACTGAAATACTTTCCTATTGTGAGAGAATATGATGATGTGTTTCTTGAAGAATTTTTTGGTCTTCTCCATAAACGGGATGTTGAATTTTCAATAGATCTTATGGTATTATATTTTTTGATATCCAAGACCCCATATATAATTCCCACTATTAAACTCATGAAAATAAAGAAAAAACTACCATAGAATATGTATAAATTGTTTATACACCAAATATCCCTTGATGGGCTACACCCATCATTTTCATAATGAAGAAGGATGTTTCAATTGTTCTCTAAATTGATTACCATGGTATAACAATGATCATGATAATTAATAATTATCATATTCCATGGATTGATAATTTGTTTGATCAGATACATAGAGAACATTATTTCTCTTAAATATATCTTTGTTTGGGATATTATCATGTAGTAAAAAATAATGATATCTTCAAGATTGATTTTCGCACAAGGTATGGGAACTAAAAATTAATATTGAAACCATTTGGACTCAGAAATGATTTAGTAATCTTCATGGACATGAAGAATATACTATTTAGATATTTCCTCATCCAATTTTTTTGTAGTCTTAATAAACAATATTCTTATCTACTCACAATTAAAGGATGGAATTGATGAGCCTTTAAATACTACACTAGGGACATATAGAAAGTATTGACGTATGAAAAGTAAAATAATAATGACTTATAGTTGGATAAAGTAAAATTCATATAGAATGACATCACAAGGTACATGATATCTATGGATAATTTAAAAAAACAAAAGGGTGTACAAGACTAAATTCTATTATGGAAATCCATAGTTTCCATTGATTATCATGGTACATTGATTGATTTTTTAGAAACTACTCCATAATTTCAAGCCCCCATTAAAATAAAACATAGAAAAGTGACCTAAATTTTAAGAGATATGAATGTGAGGAAATTTATGATATCTAAACCGTAGTATAATCATTGTACTTATTCTCATATTACATAACAATGGGAAGGATTCTTAATATAAAATTATCAAACTAAAAGGGATTGGGTTGTGTACTTGTGAAAAATAAAAAAATTGAGGTAATATTCCTCATAAAAACTTATTATCCATGCACATAATGACCAAAATAATAATCTAAAATTGGATTTAGTTGTCTGAAAATGAAAAAAATGACCATTTTTCACTATAGGGAGAAGTGTGAAATATTCAAGGGCCTTAAAAGAATCAATTATATATTCAAATTATCATATATTAATGGGAACTAATAAACAATGTTGGATATGATCAAGCATTATGATAATTCAATCCATTAACAGCCTAGGAATGAGAAGTTGAAAATCCTTATTATAAAAAGGATATCACAACTTTATCCGGGATGAGGATTGTATTTGATCCAAAATTAATTCTCACTAAAAGGATGGATCTGGGATTAATTAATGTTTTATCATCATTCGTTTTTCAAATAATTATTAATCCATCCATTCTTGAGGGAGATAAATGAGGCATGGAAAGATGAATATTTTTTATAGAATATGGAATAAAATATTTCATATTTTATATTTTCTAAATATGTTGTTATAAATTTTGAAACATGAATATGTGTCTCATAATTTCCCTAACTATTGAGGAATCTTCTAGATGATGTGCATAGATAATAATCATTTATTATTCTTAGAATAAATAATTTTAATAATCTTTAGAAGAAAAAATCCTGGTGTGATCATATGAAGAGAGAGATTGATGATCTTGTATCTCAATGCATGGTGTACTAACAATTCAAGGTGGAATGAAAAAGAATCTTATGGTTCAATGTTACCATTGTATGTACCAGTATTGAAATGGGAAAAAATAACAATGGATTTCATCATAGGATAAAATAGGACACCTAAAAGAAATAATATCGTCTTTGTGGTAGATTATCTCCTTGCCATATCAACATATATCCTTGGAATCAAGGAAAATTTATCCCATGGACAACTCACCATGATATACATACGATAATTGGATAGACTATATTGATTTCTACTAAATATTTTATTTGATTGAGATCTTAGGTTTACTTAATGGTTTTATAGAATCCTTTAATGAGTGTTGGGTATATTATTGTGCTTTAGAACTTAGTATCACCCTAGGAGAGATATCCAGATAAAACAGAATGTTTCTACTCTATAAGATATGATGAGATATTACTATATAGATCTCCATGTATGTTGTGATTGACACCTTCCCCTAGCAGAGTCCTCACATAACAATGGTTTCCATTCAATAATTAAAATTGAACCTTATAAGGATATTTTATGGGAGGAGGTGTTTCAATCTAATGCCTTTATATGATTTTTTAGAGAAGAATCTGATGGGAGAATATTTTATCCATGAAATGACATAGAAGGTTTAAAACATTCAACATTATATTAAATCCATACAATTTTGAAATAAAAGTAGTAAAATCCCTCATCGATGGTACCAAAAGATTAAGGTTAGGGATAAATTTTTCTTTAAAACATCTCCACGGAAGAAATTCATATGTGTGGGGAATAATGGAATGATTTTTCTATGATATATTTTCTTCTTTGAAGTCACTGATCACATTAGATTGATGAATGATTGAGTAACACTCCCACCTAACAAATATCATGTACATAATATTTTACATTGAAACCTATAGATAATGAACAACCCCAAAACCCTAAAATATAGTAAATTAATTATTTGAACTATTTTAAAATGATATTTAATATTATTATCATCTGGTGATGGTATTTTACTATATTTAATATGTTCTAAAAAAGAAGAAAACTCAACTAGTCAATGTGTTGTGGTAGAACCAGTTGTTTCAGGAAGAAACCTGGGAACCAAAAGTGGTGATGAAACATAAGAAACCTCATCTATTTTAATATATGAAATGATAATCAATAGGTTCATATTTCTAAATGTGTGAATAATGTAATGAAATACAATTTAATAAGTGAAATCCTTTATCTTAGAATGATTAAACCAATCATTATGTAATGATGATTTAGAAAACCAAAGAACTACTAGGAATTTTTTTAAGATTATATCCAATAAAACATTAAAAACCATTATAAAAGACAACCAATGATAATATAGTCATTTTAATATTATTATATTAATACTATATATGTAGGTTAATGATAAAATCATTTGATATATTCGAAAGATGATATTTCATCAGCCATAAAAAATGTAACATTTAAATCCCATGTATAAATAATTTTTAGGGAAATGATATATTTAAATTTTCCCTAGACCAAGATAATTTAATGATTCAACAAATAAAGAATTATAAAATCTATTTATGGGATATTTTCTTGCTCAATGAGATCAAGGCCCAAACCATGTGCACCAAACCACCCCTACAAAATATCATCATCATAGACCTTACCCTCAGATGGTACACTTGTGTTTTAAAGGATTATAGATCATGAACCTAATATCATGAATATATATATTTTATATCTATGAAATATTAATTCCATATATTTCTATTATATAAATTATTGAATAATGGGTTCGAAAAAAATTATATTTCAATATGACAAACTTGAATTTTATTTTTGGGTTATATGGAATTTCAATTAAGACAGTCCTTTTATTTAAATGATTAATTTTATAAATAAATTATACTTTAAATAATACTATTTTTATGTATTATATATTAAATACAAATGATAAAATAATTTTACAATGTAAAAATATAATTGTTTTAAGAGTTGGAAATCTTTTATTGTCAAAAAACTATTATTTTTTAATAAACTATTTTTTTATTATCAATGTAAATTATCACATATTGAAATTTATTGGGATAATGTAAATATTATTATTTTTTATAATGTTGAAATTATCCATTGGTTATGTTTTTATTATTTTTTGAGATGATCAAATGTTATTGTAGAAATTAAATATGACATACTTATAAAATATATATTATAACCTCACAATGAAAAAAATGTAAATTAATATAAATCATAAAAGTTATCCATGAACAAATATATGTTATCCCTTTAAAATAATTATTTATTATATAATTTTATTACTTTCATAAATCCATTATGAATCCTTCAAAACATATATTATATTTTAAGTATTTAAAACAATTTCCTCAAGAGAATGTCTTTCTTACAAATCCAAAAGGATAATATTTTAATGATTTTGGTTTTTGGACTTAAAAAAATAAATAAAACCACATCAATTTGGAATAAGAGATGTGAAAAAACCTATGGTACAATTTTTGATTCTTTTCATTTTTTATAGACTTTGAATCTAGTGATAAGGAAATTATAACGAATTAACTTATCATTTCACATATGAACCCACACAGCCTCATATTCCTCTTCAATCTGAAACCTCATAGTATATCATTATTATATCGTTGTTTTTAGAGACCCTAAGCTTGAAGTACATGGAAATTAAATAACTTTTTCGGAATACTTAGTACATAACAAAAAAAACACACACAAGGACTGTAATAGTTTAGTGTCTTTGGAAACTCAGAATATAATCTTCTAATAATGGTGAAATATCTTCAACATCTCCCATAAAGATATTACTTTTTTTTAAATAAAACCTTTCTTTATATCCTGGGGAAAATAAAACATAAAAGGTTGATCTCAAATTCTCAGTAAGGGTAAAAAAAAGAAATATCAATCACATCATATTCATAATAACATAACATTTTGGAAATCTTAACCTGCAAAAGAGATCATAATATCATAACATGGGATAAATCATAGTAGTGAAATGTAATCCCAATAATCATAACTTAAAATATGAAACATTGTGTCATACACACATTATCATATAGAATCATTTCTTATTAGTCAAGACTCATTTCCAAGACTATCTTAGTGGACAAAGTCTATTTCTGAATCGAGTTCACTCCTCGTTTCAGTTCTGTTTCATTGAACCGGTTTAACCTGCCGTTCAAGCCATGTCAATGTCATGAGATATAAAATCTTTACCCAATGCATTGGAGGGAGATATAGGTCCCACCCATCTCATAATGATACCATTCTTATGTCTTCCACAAAATCATAAATCATAAATCATTGCATAACCCATGTACTAAAAATGGGATTCTTAAAAATCATGACATCATAAAACAATTAATATAAGATAAAGTAATTCATAAAAATATTTTCATCACAACATAATCAAATCCATGTTACAATAGGGATAGAAATAGAACCCTATATTATCTTAGATGGAAAATAATTTTGATAAAACTCTTAAACTCCATTCTTGAGGAAAATATCCTTTCTACATCAAAAACATTTTTCCATTCATAACATGTCATACAATTTTAAACTAAAAGAAGTCGATTGAAAATAAACATGAAAATTTTTAAAGGAAGCTTCTTGGAAATAATGTTTTAAAAATCCATTCATGTCGTATAAGTTAAAAACATTCTTCTCGTACTTTTGTCGGAAAAGTCAAAAAGTACCTCATACGAAAAACGACAAAATATTCCTTTCATATCATTTACTAAAAACTCCCCGAAGGGTAAAATGGTATTTAAAGAATTTTAGGTGGAAGGAAATAATATTACATATTGAGGAAACATGGATGTGGATGATAAAATACACCCAAGTAAATTTCAAAGTATAAACAATCTTGGATAAAAATGAGATTGTGATATTTCCCTTACCTTAGGTCCGATTTGCTTCGTAAGTGTCTGAACCTCCTGTATAATGATTTAAATAATGTCCTTTACTTATTCAAGAATCATACTAATTGTTATGATATCATTTATGGTTCACTTATGACTTTATTTTACCCGTTCTTTTGTAAATTCTATGTTAAAGAGCGTTTTGCGTAAAATCGTTTCATTTGTCATCTGTGTTTTGAATTGTAATTATTCATATGATTACTTAGATCATGATTACTTATTTTCAGAATATAAAACATGATTTATATATAATATATATTCAGAATATAATAAATCAGTAAATGGAAAGAAATACACTGTTCATGGAGACGGTAGGACGTACGTACGCATGAACGCTGTTTTCGTTTCCTTATTGAGTTGAATGGAATTAAGTAGATGACATACATATATACAAACATAAATCCAGTATCATTATTATGTCATATATTTCATGATTACTTATTATATATACTTTATAATGATTCAAGAATAGTTAACGTGGAGAATGAATCTCATCGCGTCATGGAGACAGTAGTCCGTACGTACGCACGAGCGATGATATCTTTCTCATGATCGTGGAATTTTATTGGAGTGTATGTATAAAATTTCATAATCAATATCAATTTACAATAATCATATATAGTTATTATGTACACCATTATACCCATCCAAGTAAGGTGGTGGTGGAAAATAGATTACACCACGGCGTGGAGACGGTATTTCGTACGTACGCACGCGCGGTGATTTCGTTTTCCATATGATGGATAAATGGTGAAATAGGGTTGTTTCATACTTATAATAACATATCAGTATATTATTTACACTGATGTTATTACTTCATAATTAAAAAACTTAAGAAGAAGAAGTGGAAGAAAAAATAAAGTTGAAAGAATCATTAACAGACATTACATCTTCTTTGAAGCGCCTCTTTGAGTCCTCCTCTTAGGGTACTAAAATTGGACTTTGAAGAAGAATAGGAAATGTAGGATGTTTTTAGGGAAGTGGAGAAGTGAATTTGGCAGGGGTTGGCCGATCTTGAAGGCTCAATGTGGTGTGAGGAAGAGAGGGAGGAGGTACCCTTTTATAAGGGAGGAGAGGGGCTCCTTTGGAAAAACTAAAAATATTATTTTATTATAAAGCCAAATTCGGTTTTAAATAGCTCCAAATTGATTTATTTCGAAGCTAAGGTGGGGATGGGTTGAAATACCCTCATACAATATAATTTATACATGTTTAGGTTTCTATATTAACCTTATAATTTATATTTAACTTTAAGTTTGATAATTTTACTTTTACCGGGAATTTTTGTGTTCTTACACTATAAGGTTAATTAACATACTATAACAAGCCAAACGAACCCCAAGTTGTTTATTATTAATATATATATCCTTATATAAGTCATTTGGCCGAACATTATATTTCTAGGAATAAAATAACAATTAATAATATAATATTTGTTTTAAAAACTATTTTATGTCAATTTTGACACTATTTTGTAATTGATTTTTGTGAAAATCATAACAGAATGATTAGTTATAAAAAAATTAATTAAATCAATAATAACATGTCATATTAACCTATAAAAGTTTTTTATTTCATAAAAAGTCTTATATTACATTTATTTGGGTATTTATAACATCAATTATTTCAATATTTCATTAATAAGATAATTACTGCATCATCTTTGTGTCATAAATAAATTAACTTTTTTAATGTCTAAAAATTACAAATAAAATATCATTATGTAGTAAATCGTTTTAACTTTCTATTTAATACTTATAGTAGAATTTATCTTATGTATAACTCTATATTAAAAATGACTTAGTTATTAAACTTTGATTTTAACTATTTTAACCCTTCTTTAAATAAATTAATAATAAATGTCCCAATCTAATCCAAGTGGGCCTAAATGGTCATATTTTATTCCTAAGGTTGTTTTTGGTAGAATTAAACTTATCCAATAGAATTAGTACATGTGTTATGGTAATAATAATAACATTTTTACCCTTAATTACCCTATTTACTATTAACCGTGGTAAAAAAAGTAAAAAGTTACTATTCACCAAAAATTATTTTCATCTTATTGAACCACATTTTACATACTGACATCAACCGTGTCTCTCGGATTTTTGAAATTCCACTCATAGAAGCGGTAAAATTAAGTTTTAAGAAAAATTCATTTTTTTAACTACCACTTAGTGGTTTCACTATTCATAAAAAAAATGAAAGTTTCTAGAAAAATACCAAAAATTAGGCCTAAGCTATATTTGATATTATGAAATAAAAAATGATGTCTATTTTACCAAATTTAAAACATATCAGTTGCATTAATTAATTTAAAAATTAATTCCCATCATCAAAACAAATACCGTGTTCTTAAGAGATAACAACTATCAAAAGATTGACACTTATTTATGTCTTGTTTAAATGTGATATTACATCCAATGACCAACATTGTATTAAATTGTAAAAATATATTCTAAATATACTTTAAAACCACTGAAATTAGTAATTTATCACTATTAATTATTTCTATTAAAAAGGTTTTTTTAATTAAAATATAGTAATTTTCACTATTCATCAGAAAATGAAACTTATCCAAAAAGTACCAAAATTTCACCCTAAGCTAATTTTGATATTCCGAATCCAAAAATGAAGTCCATTTTGAAATATAAAATTTACAAAATTTCAACAAGTATTTATTACTATTCATAACATCTAGTTTTAATAATATTTTAATAGTATATCATTGTTTAGTGAAACTCGGTATTACGTACTACACGCGCTATCGAGTAAGGTCGTGATCGCGTGTAATGGAAGGCAAGTCGAGGATGTGTGTTGTGAAAGCTCCTTTTGGTGTAGCGTACAACACAAGACATTAATAAAATTAAAAAAAATATTTTTCATAAAATCTCGGGGTGTTACATTCTACCCCCCTTAAAATGAATTTCACCCTCAAAATTCGTCGGGGTTATAAATGGTTTACTACTCGAAAGTTTCTTTAATAGAAACCCACATCGTAAAAAAGAATACCAAATCCAATCTTTAAAAACAAAAGTATGAAATGTATCAGTTACCGAAACAAAATATTCACTGGGTTTCAACATAGGTGAAAATATGGATATGGAAGAGAAATCTAACCATCATGTTTTGATTGATAGTGTTAGAGAACATGGCTATGGAAAATCCAGCAATCACAAAGCCATAAATTTGTGACGATCTAAGGTAACATCTGATTTATCAGATATAGGAGCACTAGGACAACATTTTTGGTTTTCATGATCATTTCCCTAAAGTTGATGAAATTGGAATTAGAAGAAATACTTTCGTGATTTTGGTATAGTCTCACCGTTGGTCGTTCTTTGGACAATTTCCACTTCATCTCTTAAAGAAATGAATTTGAATTTGTCATTCGTGATGTGTTAGAAGATCATGTGATTGAATGATGGGCCATTCCATCTATCTCAAACAAAAGGTTAGAAAAATTATCAAAACTTACTTAAGTCCATCTATAGTGAGATTAATCATATATTGTTCTTAAAATGGACTTATACATCATATATCATGCTGCTTAATATAATAAAACTAGTTTCTACTAAACAGGGACTTCTTGTAGGCCATTGGTAGGCGATAAAGGCTAGTCGCACTTTGGTTTTGGGTTCGATTCCCACAGCCTTGTCCGACGCGATGGGATGTCACCCGCCCTGCAGGTTGTCCTTTTTCCAAAGCTATATTAATATAATATCCCATCAATAATATCGAAAAAAATATTCTATCCTTAAACAATACTAACTTATGTCCAACATAATCCATTCCAATATTTAGGCTTATCTAAAATACTTCGGTCTAAGCTCATAGTATAAAGAAAATGATTACTTGAAATGTCACATAATGATCACGTGAATCCCATCATCTATCCCCCATATATAATAAGATATATCTTTTTGGTCAAATTAAAAATATGTGAATATATTAATCATGTATTCTTTTGAAGAATGAATACTCATTGAACCTTAGTAAAAACATGAATGTAGTTAAAAGTTAACACTTTTGACAAACCAAAATCCTCAAAATTCTTTATACTCAAACCATGATATGACTTAGTCCTTATATCAATCATGAACTCATGAATACAATCAAACATCCCATTATCTTATTATCCCTTCATTATGCACATATCATCTGCTAACCAAAAATATCTCAATCACTTTCCATGGTTACCGGTACCATAATATTATTGAAAACCACAATAGATCAATACATAAATATTCCAATATTCCACGATACTATATACAACATTATTTTGGAATCCCATTACATAAACACTTAATAATTCCACCACATCATTTTCATATTCAACATCGCCAATAGTGATCACATGTGACTTTCCGTTGTCCTTTTCCTTAAGTGGTTTCTCATGTCGATCATCATTAACCCTTGGATTAGGGCATTGATTAGCATAATGCCCTATTTCATTGCACATGAAGCATTGAAGTGTTGTTGGTGCGTTCTCTGCAGTCTTTTCTTTATTCACACCATTAGAAACCATTTTTCCATTACTTTGACACTCAGCTGCTTGATGACCTTCTTTTCCACACTTAAATCATTTTCTAGTCCCTTTAAGACAATCTCCACCGTGCTTCTTTCCACACTTTGAGCATAAGGAAACATTCATCTTCTTTTCACCATTATTCTGATATTTTTTCTTGAACTCCATCTTTCTTTTCTTGTCCAAACCATGAGATGGATATGTTTCACCTAATTCCATTTCTACCTTAATAGCACAACACACAATTTCGTCATAGCTACTGATGTCTGTTATAGCTAATTCTCTTCGATGATTTGGTTTTAATCCACTGAAGAATCGATCAACTTTACATTCAGTTTGGATGATAAAGCTAGATGCATACCATTCATGCCTTGTAAAATTCACTTCGTATAAACCAATAGATTCATCATCCTTTTTCTGTAGTTCAAAAAAACTCCTTCTCCATCTTTGTTCGAAGAATACGAGGGAAGTACTTATCGAAAAATAAGTTCTTGAACTCATCCCATTCCATGCCTTGCATTATTGATAAGATTACACCATTGATCAGCTTCACCTTCTAAATGATATACTGCTAAGATGACTTTATCATGTTTAGAAAATTGAAGAACTGAAAATATCTTTTCAGTGGTACTGATCCATTGATCATCAACAAGTGGATCGGAAGACCCACTAAAAGAAGGTGGGCGTTGCCTCATAAAGGACTCAATAGAATATTGTTCCGTTCTCTGCTCATTTGGAAGTCCAGAATGATTCATAGCTTGTGTAAGTATAGAAATAAGATTCTTCACTCCATCTCCCATAACATGTGTTTGTTCTGGAGGACAATCATTTCATTGTCCATTACATTGATCAACATGGTTCCTTCGGGTTCCAGCCATCGTCTAAAACCCAAAAAGAATAGTGTGAGAGGAAAAAATCACGCTAGGGAAAAACAACATAATAAAGGGGGAGTACCTTCAATATCTAACATCTTAGGTTACCGTAATTCTAGTACTATAACCTATACTTATACTTAAACTTAGGGACATCCCTATAAATACCTTAGAAATATCTATAGGGATCTCACTAAAGTTCTCGCATCCTCGTTTCCAACGGTTGACTAAAACTTTCCTCTGATACCAATTGTAGAGACCCTAAGCTTGAAGTACATGTACATTACATTACTTTAGCATAATACTTAGTACATAACAAAAAACACACACACAAGGACCGTAATAGTTTAGTGTCTTAGGAAACACAGAATATAATCTTCTAATCGTTGTGAAATATCTTCAACATCTCTAATGCAGATCTTCCTTTTTTTTAAGAAAAATATTTCTTTATATCCTGGGGAAAAGAAAACATAAAAAGGTGAGCTCAAATGATCAGTAAGGGTAAAAAAATATATCAATCACATCATATTCATAAGAACATAACATTTTGGAAATCTTAACCTACAAAAGAGATCATAATATCATAACATGGTATAAATTATAGTAGTGAAATGTAATCCCAATAATCATAACTTAAAACATGAAACTTTGTGGAATACAAACATAATCATAGAGAATCATTTATTATTAGTCAAGACTCATTGACAAGACTATATTAGTGGACAAAGTCCATTTTTGAACCGAGTTCACTCCTCCTTTCAGTCCTGTTTCACTGAACCTGTTTAACTTGCCATTCCAGCCATGTCTATCTCATGAGATATAAATTCTTTACCCAATGAATTGGAGGGATATATAGGTCCCACCCATCTTATAATGATACCATTCTTATGTGTGACCCAAAATCATAAATCATACAACATTGCATAACCCATGTAATAAAAATGGGATTCTTAAACATCATGACATCATAAAACAATTCATATAAGATAAAAGAATTCATAAAAATAATTTCATCACAACATAATCAAATCCATGTAACAATAGAGATAGAAACAGAACCCTATATTATCTTATATGGAAAATAATTTTGATAAAACTCTTTAACTCCATTCTTGAGGAAAATATCCTTTCTACTTCAAAAACTTTTTTAATTTCTTAACATGTCATACAATTTTAAACTAAAAGAAGTTGATTAAAAATAAAATTGTAAATTTTAAAAGTAAGATTCTTTGAAATAATGTTTTAAAAATCCATTCATGCCGTATATGTTAAAAAAACATTCTTCTCGTACTTTTGTCGGAAAAGTAAAAAAGTACCTCGTACAAAAAACAACAAAAGATTCCTTTCATATCTTTTACTAAAAACTCCACGAAGGGTAAAATTGTATTTAAACAATTGTAGGTGGATGTAAATAATATTATATATTGAGTAAACATGGATTTGGATGATAAAATACACCCCAGTAAATTTCAAAGTATAAACAATCTCAGATAAAAATGAGATTGCGATATTTCCCTTACCTTAGGTCTGATTTGCTTCGTAAATGTCTGAACATCCTGTATAATGATTTAAATAATGTAATTGACTTATTCAATAATCATACTCATTGTTATGATATCATATATGATTCACTTATGACTTTATTTTACCCGTTCTTTTGTAAATTCCATGTTAAAGAGCGTTTTGGGTAAAATCGTTTCATTTTTTGTCCGTGTTTGGACTTGTAATTATTAATATGATTACTTAATTCCAGAATATAAAACATGATTTATATATAATATATATTCAGAATATAATAGATCAGTAAATGGAAAGAAATACATCGTTCATGGAGACGGTAGGTCGTACATATGCATGAACGCTGTTTTCGTTTCCTTATTGAGTTGAATGGAATTAAGTAGATGAAATACATATATATACACATAAATCCAGTATCATTATTATGTCATGTATTTCATGATTACTTATTATATATAATTTATAATCAATCATGAATGGTTAACGTGGAGAATTAATCTCATCGCGTCGTGGAGACGGTAGTCCGTACGTACGCACAAGCAATGATATTTTTCTCATGATTGTGGAATTGTATTGGAGTGTATGTATACTATTTCAGAATCAATATCACTTTAAAATAATCATATATAGTTATTATTTACACCATTATACCCATCCAAGTAAGGTGGTGGTGGAAAATAGATTACACCATAGCGTGGAGACGTTATTCCGTACGTACGCACGCGCGGTGATTTCGTTTTCCATAGGATGGATAGATAGTGAAATAGGGTTGTTTCATACTTATAATAAAATATCAGTATATGAGTGATACTGATGTTATTACTTCATAATGAAACAACCTAATAAGAAGAAGTGGAAGAAGAAATAATGTTGAAAGAATCGGTAATGGACATTACCTCTTCTTTGAAGCGCCTCGTTGAGTCCTCCTCTTAGGGTACTAAAATTGGTCTTTGAAGAAGAAAAGGACCTCTTGGATGTTTTTAGGGAAGTGGATAAGAGAATTTTGCAGGGGTTGGCCGATCATGAAGTCTCAAAGTGGTGTGAGTAAGAGAGGGAGGAGGTGCCCTTTTATAAGGGAGGAGAGGGGCTCCTTTTGAAAAACTAAAAATGTAATTTTATTATAAAGAAAAATTCGTTTTTAAATATCTCCAAATTGATTTATTTCGAAGCTAAGGTGGGGATGGGTTAAAAGACTCTCATCCAATAGAATTTAGACAAGTTTATGTTCCTATATTAACCTTATCATTTATATTTATCTTTAAGTTAGATAATTTTACTTTTACCATGTCTTTTTGTGTTCTTACACTATAAGGTTAATAAACTTACTATAACAAGTCAAACGAACCCCAAGTTGTTTATTATTAATATATATAGCCTTATATAAGTCATTTGGTCGATCCTTAGATTTTTAGGAATAAAATTACAATTAATAATATAATATTTTTTTAAAAAAACTATTTTATGTCAATTTCGACACTAGTTTGTAATTGATTTTTCAGAAAATCATAACAGAATGATTAGTTCTAAAAAAGTTAATTAAATCAATAATAACATGTCATATTAACCTATAAAATTTGTTGATTTAATAAAAAGTCTTAAATTACATTTATGTTGGTATTTATAACATCAATTATGTCAATATTTCATTAATATGATAATTACCGCATCATCTTTGTGTCATAAATAAATTAACTCTTTTGATGTCAAAAAATTACAAATAAAATATCATTATGTAGGAAATCGTTTTAGCTTTCTAATGAATATTTATAGTATAATTTATCTTATTTATAACCCTATATTAAAAATGACTTAGTTATTAAACATGGATTTTAACTATTTTAACCCTTCTTTAAATAAATTAATAATAATTGTCCTAATCTAATCCAAGTGGGCCGAAATGGTCATAATTTATTCCTAAGGTTGTTTTTGGTCGAATTAAACTTATCCAATAGAATTATTACATGTGTTAGGGTAATAATAATAACATTTTTCCCTTAATTACCCTATTTACTTTTAACCGTGGTAAAAAAAAGTAAAATGTAACTATTCACCAAAAATTATTTTCATCTTATTGAACACATTTTACTTACTGAAATCAACTGTTTCTCTCGGATTTTTGAAATTCCACTCACAGAAGCGGTAAAATTATGTTTTAAGAAAAATTCATTTTATTAACTACCACTTATTGGTTTCACTATTCATCAAAAAAAATGAAAGTTTCTAGAAAAATACCAAAAATTAGGCCTAATCTATATTTGATATTATGAAATAAAACTGATGTCTATTTTACGAAATTAAAAACATATCAGTTGCATTAATTAATTTAAAAATTAATTTTTGTCATCAAAATAAATAGCCTGTTCTTAAGAGATAATAAATATTAAAAGATTGACACTTGTTTATGTCTGGTTTAAATGTGAAATTACATCCAATGACCAAAATTGTATTAAATTGTAAAAATATATTCTAAATATACTTTAAAACCACTCAAATTGATAATTTATCGCTATTAATTATTTCGATTAAAAAGGTTGTTTTTAATTAAAATATAGTAATTTTCACTATTCATAAGAAAATGAAAGTTATCCGAAAAGTACCATAATTTCCCCCTAAGCTAATTTCGATATTCCGAATCCAAAAATGAAGTCCGTTTTGAAAAATAAAATTTACAAAATTTCAAAAAGTGGTTATTACTATTCATAACGGCTAGTTTTAATAATATTTTAATATCATATCGTTGTTTAGTGAAACTCAGTATTGTGTACTATACGTGCTATCGAGGAAGGTCATGATTGCGTGTAATGCAAGGCAAGTCAAGGATGCATGTTATGCAAGCTCCTTTTGGTGTAGTGTACAACACAAGACATTAATGAAATTAAGAAGAATATTTTTCATAAAATCTCGGGGTGTTACATTGTTTATTTATAGTTGTACCATGATTCTCCCACTCTCATCAGAAGATACTCAAAATATTTTATAAATACCCTTTCAATGTAAGGGATCCTCTCTTTTTTACTATTTATTATATCACCTACTTCGTTTTATTTATGTTGATTTCCAATTCTAAAAATATAAGATATGATTCTAAATAACCATTGTAATTTCCTTTTTATTTAAAAATGAAAAGGCACATTTTTTCTCTCATTAAAATATTTAATGGATCATTAAGTATGGATCATAGATGTTGAAATTATACTATGAGCATTCATGCCAAACATTTGTAATGTGAATTTCCATACCCATTTCTACTTAAAGGTATTTTCCAATATATTCATATTTTTATTGTATTTGGTAATTACATTTATATAATGCACACTCCTCAGTCATGTGGTTAACAGATATAAAATTCATTCATATGTTATATTAAATATTTTTCATACTATTAAATGTGCTTGGTATTCTTATGATGGTGTGCACAGATAGTAATCCAATGTAATAGGTAATGTTTCAATTTTATGGGATTCAATGAAAGGTTCATGGGTGGTTTTCCTATGTAAAATAAGTTATTATTTATTATTGTTAAAATATAAATATTCTTATTATTCCATGTTTTTTGTAGTTTCAACATTTTCTTGTTGCATGTATGTTATCTTGTTTTATCATGATTCACTGTTATTGATTATGATTCTCACCTCTTATGTTAGATTTTTTTGCGTATTGAATCACATTAATTTCATTATCATATTACATGCATTGTTTATTACCTCATTTGGATTTATAGCTTACCTAATCTTTCTGAAGTTATGTTATGTACTTAATCTCTCAAGTCACATTCCCTCTTGATTGTCTATGATGTATTAGTGAAATGATACAAAATGAATCATAAATAAATTTTTAATAAAGATATGGATTGTTATATGATCCATGGTATTTTTTTAAATGATAGTACCCACCTTCTATATCTTCATGGATAATGGAAGTATATTTTGAGTCTTCTATATTATCCATAAATGAATTTTTGTTACCTAATAATCCGATTTTATAAAATATATTTTCATGCAATAATTTTCCACTGAAAATTCATTATATTACATTATATTATTGAATAGTTTTTACATGGATTTATAATACATCAATTTATTAAGGAAATTATTTCACAACCTTTATATCCATTTTCTATACTATTTAAATACCATATGTAAAATAATATTTATCTAGTGGTAATGAAATATAATTATTATTAAAGGAATTGGATAAAAAATAATTTTCCATGGGTTTACGGTGTCATGTTAATTTAAGATATTATAAATTATTCCTATGGGATCCTCCTGAAAAATAAAATAAAACACATCGTATTTGCTTGGAATTTAATGAAATAATGATTTAAATGATATGGGAATCTTATGCTTGATTTTCATTATGTGCTGGGTGAGATCATAATTATATATCCCTTTAATGCATTGGGTATTGTTTCTATATCATTATATATCATAGTGTGTAGTTTTTTATCATGAAAAAATACCGTATTGGGTGGATAGCCTAGAACACATTTTTATGTTAATGATGTAGGGCGACTTGAATAATGTTTATGATATATTATTTATATTGTTTTTAGATACCTAAGATGTAATTTTTTTATAATATGATCATTATAATTACATTATCTTATGTTATCAATTGAAAATTCTTGATTAAATTCTCTCTATAACACTATATTATGCCCCTATCATGTATTAATTTTCTGACGATTATAATTTAATTTCATTATACCCATACAGAGCATTTGAGATCACCCCTCATTATGTTTCCATTTCTGAATTTTATGAATGAACATATTCCGTATATTAATCCTAGAATAATATCTTGTGTGAAGAATTTACAGGTGATGCTGAGACTCTATATAGATTTTTTATCTTCTTTTATAACCGAAATTTCTTCCCATTTGATGATGAGACCTGAGATTTATTATATAATTCTTATTTATAATTATCTAAAAATATATTCTAAATGGTCCTTTTAATGTTAATCTGAGAAATATATTGTCATCTTATATGTTTATCAACTCCAGTGTTGAATATTCTGTGATTTTTGCACTGGATCTAAGAGTGCTAATTTAAAAGAGTTTGTGTTGCTATTATAGAAGTGTTTAGATAACATTTGATGTTATGGATGTTATTAGTTGCTGTTAATTTAAGATTTCGGAATGAAATACACAGTATAAAATTTATAGATTAATATAGTTTCAATTGTATAGATAAAAATTTGTGGTTTATGTTTAAAAAATAATATATTGTTCAAGGACGAGGAGAAGATAACATTAGTGGAAGCCCTAGTTATAAGTCTTGTTATAGGATATCCCACTATATTTTGAAATTACAATTTTTTATTCATAAAAATTAAATCCATGTCTGGATATTGATAAATGGATGTGATTTTGGGAAATCTACATATACGGGTAACAAAGATGAAATGAATTTTTTGGGTATATGTCAATCAACATTCTAGTGCATAATGAATGAGAACTAATTATACACCTAGATAGACGCTCCTTATGGATATTCTTGTGTTAATTCAATTTATCATTACAACCCATTATAAATGATTTAAATATGTATATTAATGGAATTTATCAATATTAGATATCCTTAAAATAAAATAGCTTTGTATTACCAATATTTATGAAATATACTCACAAGTTAGTATATGAACATAATTTATGAATTATTTCTTCTAATATCATATTTTTTCTAGTTTAAATTTTCTAATATATGTATTATAATTCCTATAATTTCATTTAAATTAATAGTTAGTGTTTGAAGTAACCAATATAACAATGGTTGAAAGGTATAATGGGGTGATGGTACCGACTTACAGTCTATTGTTTTAAGAACTAGGCTATAAATTTTTTTTATTCCAAATAAAACATCGAAAAATATAATAAACAATGTGTTCATTTTCAAATTCCAAAACACTCCAAACTACATAAGGGTGGAATACTATGAAACACCATGTGATTAATATAATAATAATAAAATATGAAATTTCATATATGTCAAAAATGCGGAAAAACCAATCTATAGAGTATCTCAATAGAAACATTAAATGTTTAATGAATGGAAAATGAGGGAATAATGTGTCTAGCATCTGATAAAAAATTAATTATTTATTTAACATTATATATAAATATTATTTTTCTAATAGTTTTAATATATTTATTAATAAATACACTTTCATTTGAAAATATATTTGATGTAGTGTCTTTTTTTTTGAAATTATTAGTTAGAGTAACTAAAATTTTTGATGATACAATTTATTTAAAGACAATATATTGTAACATTCTGATATTTTAGCATGTATATATATATATATTCTTTTATAATAAATAACATATAAATCTTGTGTAATTTGTAAAATTATAATGAATTTTTTTGAAACACAGTATTTACAAATGTAATTTTTAAATAAAATCTATTAATGATTATATTTTGTATTTTCTAAAAATAGTTAAATATATAATTTTCTATAAATATAAGTAGATAAAAATAATTTTATATAAGATATTATAAAACCAAAATATTATTATTATTATTTTTTATGGTTTTTCTATAATATTTATTTTTTTGATGAATATTGAAAACACCCGTTTTGGGTAATTTTAACAGTAATTTATCATATTATCATAACATAAGAATGAATTAAATTTTTATGAAATATTTTTTATCAAAAACATTATATATATATTTAATATATTTCATATATCATTGTTTTAAATCCATGATTACCATTTTAGAACCAAAGAGGAAATTTATTATATATGTTGTCTTTCTATATATCATATGTTTTCATTTAATAGTAAATTTTCTCCTATTTTTTCATTATATTTTTTAAAATAGAGGATGATTTTTGATTCATAATGTCATGTTTTTTTGGGAAGGGTCCACTTATATTACTATTAACAAATTAATTATTGTGATTAAAATTTTGTTAGGAATAATTTCTTATTAAGAATTTATTATATTGTGCCATGAATTTTCCAATGGTTACATGACCTTCATACATTATAAAAGTTATTTTTTTTTCATAAATGTATTTATGAAATTTATTAGCAAAATTTCCTCTCATACCCACATAACATTCATTTCATTCAATTCATTCAACAAAATTATCATTATCTTGTAGGGATGGTTCACATACCTTTAACTATAAAAAGGACCATTTAGACTCATTCAACATAAAAAATTTCCACTAGTCTAAAATAAAATGAGAATTAAATCTTAATATAACAATATTTTATGAACCTATTCCTTTTTCATTACTTATTTATTTTAATCCCTTAATTCCCAAGGTTAATTCAAAGACAACTCAATGTTCCCAACATAATTATTACTCACCTCTTAGTCACTCTTTTTGCTTTTTATCATCCCAATTTTCACTAAATTTGTTAATATAATGAATTAATTATTATTTAAATAGTTAAAATTTATTCTATTTATTGAATAACAGTTATTCATTTTTTTCACAGCATCAACTATGAAAAAAAATTGCCGATCATGAGTCTACGAGGACTACCGTCTCTATGATAAAATGTAGTTTATTTTTCCCCACTTTCTCATGGGGATGGTATCATACAAGGGTTTGATGAATATTTATGTTTTTAAATCCCTTATAATATTTGTAAATGATAGATTATTTACAGTAACCTTTTTTCATTTGTTATGGAATGTGATTATTAATGATTTTTTTTTCTGAAATGCCACCCCTATAAATGACACATCACATTAAACTAAACAACCATACATGGATGTACCTAAAAGTATAATTATTAATATAAAAGAAATATTATAACATTATTTTAACTATGTAACGGTTAATTTTCATACACCATCATTATGTCCATTCATTGGGAAAGGGTTCTCTAATCATGTAGAGAACCACGACCACGAATTATAAATTTCATTACTCAAAACAACCAATATTATTGGGTTTTATAATGGGTTATATATATATATATGTGTGTGTTTTTGTGTGTGATATATATTAAATCTCTTAGATTATAGATATTTTATATTAACAATACATAATATGACTTTTTTACTCATTCGATCATTGTGACATGCTTTTGTTTTGGTTAGTTTATATAGTCATTATGCGATATAGTAATATTTTTGTTGTAAATGATTGAGGAATTTTAAATATTTTTATTGAAATTTAAAATTAAATAAGAATTTTTATTCATTTTATAGGAGTTCAAACATTAATATATCAATATGTTAAAATTATATCATCTTAGTTCTTTAAAAAATTGATGAAGGAATATTGTCACAATATTCGTCTTTATGAGTCATAATGAAATGTATCATTATATAAAAGTGAAAAATTATAAATAATCATGGGATATATATATATATAGGAAATGTTGGAATGATTAAATTATTGTCTATAATGATCAAAATTTATATTATTAATAATGTATAAGAAAATTATAAGTGTTAACACCTGATGTAAAAAATAAGCAATAATAAAAAACATTATTCATAATTAATAATTATAAATGAAGTATATGAATGGTTTATAGAGATGAATAATTTTATAAAATATATTTCTAATATTTTTAGGGGTTTTTATTTAATTCTATATTTTTATCATCTAATCAATGTAATAAGGGAATAAATTCTTTGTATCAAACTCTCTTTATTGTAATATGTTTTCCTTTATAAACCAGTTTATCTTTATATTATTAGTATGTTTCCCAATTAATATGTTTTCCTGAAAAATATTTTAATCATGGTATTTGAGGTTAATTATGACGATGATTAGGATTTATGTGTTTTGGATAAAAGTTTACTCAAATATTGAAACAAGTTCTTTTTCAATGAGTCTCGAATTTTTTTCATGAAAATAACCTTAATAGTCTACTTTATTTAACCGTTTACTTTTACATTTGTTTTATTTCCATCATATTTGACGAAAATTAATAAATTAATTAAATTTTATCTATTTTTTGGATCAAATTCTATTTAAAAACTAGATATAGAAATAAATGATTTTTAATCTATGAAAAAATCTCTTTTGATTCAGTATCCATATTTCAGGTTAAGAAATTATTTTTATATAATGTTTCATGTGTCTTTAATTCTTATTATTAATCCATTTAAAGAAATGGGGTTTTCATCCTTTTATGAGGTGGGACTCGTTAAAAGTTTTATTTGATATTTATCATTTTCTACCTAAATCGTTTTTATAATTAATTTCTTCTTATGTACTATATTAACATATTCAATAATTATTCAATTACATTTTTTTAAAAAAAAATTAATTTTTAATTATCGTGAATTTCATAAAAAATATTTTTAAAATTATATTTTATAATTACTTCTTTAATTTTCAATTCTTGAAATATATCACTTCTACACGTTTATGTGTGATTATATCCTTCTATATCACTCTTCATATTCAAAGAGACTAACTAAAAACACTTTAATGTTTTCAAAAATTTAAATCCTATTCCCATGGTTTTATAAAATCATTCCTTTTAAATGATTTAAAATTACACATGAAATTATTATTTTTAAATAAGTTTTCCAAATCATTATAACAGAGTTCTCCATCTATGTAATATGCTTGGTCGAGGGTATTCTAAGAATGATATAATCCACCTTCATTATCTGAATTGAAGAATAAATTCTCTTTTTTCATGTGTGATATAATATATAACTCTGTTTCCTTGATTAATCATCGATTTTTATAATCATGATACACATCCAATACTTTTCATATATGATTTTCATATATTCCACGACATAATTAAATGGAGTTCACCAAGATTCCTAATAATTAAATTATTAGGGAAAATATTATCTTAACCATATATCGAATTCTTATAGATTGTAAACACCATATGTTTAATCATATTTGATGATGGGTGTTTATATATAATGATTATTAATTTCATTTTATTACCATTTAATTTTCCTGGGTCTAACGTATCATGTTTATTAATTAAACCATGAGGAATTTATTTGGGAACCACATGAAAAGGATATAAACCTTATTTTACTTCTTTGTGTTTTTATGTTAAATTGATTGAAACTAAGTGTCACAAATATTCAAGGTTTTAATTATGTTATGGGTATGACTAGAATTATATATCACTACAAGTAATTTGGTAATGTTTTAATTTCATTAGATATCTTAGTGTGTGGGTACTGAGCCTAGGAAACTATGTGAGTTGGTAGTTATCATAGAAAACGTTGTTATGTTAACATGGTAGGGTGCATTGTCTTATTCTTATGCTATCCTGTTTATATTTTTACCACATTATAATTATTCCATGCTCTTATAATATTATAATTACTATCAAATTATCTTATTTTATCATTTTATATGAATTTATTAAATGATATTTATGAAATAATTTAATTCCTCCCCACATGTATGAGTTTTCCCACCACTATTCTTCACCTTGATTATGCCCTTATTGAACATCTGAGCTATCCATTTCATATGTCACAATTTACCAAGGATATGAATGACTGTATTTATTATGTTATTCATTGAATAATATATTTTCTAAATATTAATATGAGATGTTTTAGATACATTATTGATTTAGTACCTTATTGTGTAGTGGAAAAAATTTACTATTAAATGAGAATAGATGAGATTTGCTAGTAATTTATTTTACTAAATCTATAAGATTCTAGGATAAAAGGTATATAAATTTTAAATATGAGAAATATATTTTAATCATTTAAATGTGTAAAATCATATGTTCTAAGTTATGTATTTTAGGCAGCAGATTCGAGAGTGTGGTTCTGGGGGAACTACAAAAATTATGTTACCAATGTATATCACATACATCGATTCATTAATATTGATATGTATGTATTTTAATATGTAGATAAAAACTATTAAAACTCATTTCATGATCCATGGATATTGATACTGTTATATTTCTATACATGATATAATATAAGTGAACAATAATTGTTTTTTAATGCATATCACATACATCAGTTGGGGGACATTGATTTTTCTGTGTCAGCATCTCTTGTCAAGGAATAATATAATTTCCATATTTTAGTATTTCATTTGATATATAAAATATAATGGATAATGATATTGCAATCTATTAAATAGGATCATCATACACATATATGAATAATATTGTGATTCAAGATAATGAGAATGAGACCTAATAATGATAATGGTGTTGGAATAACACTACCCAAGACATAAGTACATATCATGAAGGATGGTGTGAGAATAATTATAGGCATGCTATATTATGATAAAAAAATAAATTGTTTTTAAAAGAAATTTATATAATATAAAAATGATATTTTTGGATGTCTAATGTTATTTGTAAAATCATACATGATCATCAACACCATATTTTATATATATTCATAAAATAAATTGTGAATATTATCAATTGATCACATTAATTTAATTTAGTGGTGCTATTTCTATTATTGGGTGATGTTCACCCTATTGTAATGGTAAAATAGGCCACTACGACTATTAAATACACCCATTACCTGTGGAGACCTTGAGGGATGAAAATGATAAATGTATAGTGATCTTAAAATAATATAGACTGATATAAAGAAACAATGCATGGTTAACAATGACAATATCGTTTATTTTAGAGAGTCAAATTATTCTAAATAAGGGCATGAGAGTAATTCACACTATTAATATGGATAGTGGAGTTTAATATTGAATACCTAAAAGATTATAAAGAAATAAGGGGTGATATATTGTGAAAAACAATAGCGATCAAGCCAACTTTTAAAATATGAATATAAAAAAATTAAATAGAGAAATTGGATAATTAGTAAATGCCAATTAATTCCAATGGAGTGGAAGAGAATTTAGTGGATGATTTAAGTGAATAGTATGTGGAGATGTTCTATTGATTATAATATATATGTGAGTGATACTTATTTCATACTCAATTTTATATTTTTTAGAAATTATCAATGATATATTTATTAAAAATTACCATATACCAATGTTTTGGTGAAAAAAGCCATCAATATAGGAGGTTTGGGAGGTGTCTATTAAACTATAACATTGTTACTATGTTAGTGACATATGCATATAAATAGTATATTATCCACGTACCTTGATCATAGACCTTGTTTGGTGAACAAGGTAAATATTGTTTTTATGTGTCAATTATTTATCATATTGCATAATGATTATCAATGATATGAATGAGTAGTGTGTGAACACATGATTAATGTGATAATAGTTCTAAAAATTGTGTGACTAAAATAACATTAAGGACTTCCTGGGTAATTCAAATAATATAGATTCAATATAACTTAATTGGGGTCCATAAAAGGACCTAAAATAAGAAAAAAAATCAAATCTATTCACTTATTCCAAGGGTGTCTCAAAAAATTCATTATCCTGCCAATAAGACTTATTCTTAAATTTAAAAATATTAAAATTTAATACAATTGATAAAATATATTTTGAATTAATATTTTCATCATACTAATTACTATAAAATTATCTTTAATAGTTGTCTATTTGTTTTTTAAAAAACATATATACATAAATTCAATAATAGAACTTTATAATTGAGTAATTGAAACAACAATTTTCAATAATAAATTTTCTTAAACTATTACGAAACACATATAAGTGTTTTTTTAAAATAAGAACAATAAATATTTATACTAAAATTTTTAATAACAATAAGTGGATATCAATATGTTTTATAAAAATATACTTAATTAAATTATGAGTACCTATAGAAAATTAAGCAACATTACTTTTTATTTTCATGGTTTGATAGATCCATGGAAACAATGTGATAGTAGGGGACTAATCATAACAAAGAATTTTTTTTGTGTTTCCCTTCTAAATGTATAGTGTTTTCAAAATCCTTTAATTCATGAAATGGAACTAAAAATAACTCTAATATATTTTTCTGAAATAATGTATTACAATGACAGAAAATTATTATCATAATATGTGTCTTCAGAATAAAAAATCATTAGTAACACTATAATATGAATAAAATCACTTGAAAATACGAATGACACAAACATAAAATCTTTATCCTAGCGGTTTTCTTCAAAGATCATAAATATGATAATAAATACGTTAAAAATGAAAAACATTATAAATATAATATATATGAAAAAATTAAATGAAAAGAATGCAAGATTTTTTAGATTTATTTAATGTTATATATTATAAAATAATATAATTGTTTTACATTTATTTATTGAACATACGAACCAGGGATATATCCTCATTTGAAATATAGTTTCATTATATATTTGTGTCAAATATATACATATGAGCATTGTTGTTTGAGAACCATGAAAATAAGTACCATGTATTTTTAACAACATTTCATGTATAATAAAAATATTAATAAATTGAAATTGATAATTTAATTTCATAATTGATAATTATTGATATGTAAATAATAACATTATTAATACACAAAATGTTCATCATCTTCTATAAATTAACTAATCATTAAAATTCTACGAGTATACAATATTTTAACTCTATGATATAATTTATTTTTTAATCGATTTTGAGGATGTGAAAAACGTGTCAAAAGATTAATAGTTTACCAAAATATTTCAATAGTTTTTAAACCATATAAATACATTATAAATTATCATAGTTGAATAAATTCATGGTCTTAGGCTTGTTGAAACAGATATAACACACAAACCACCAAAACCACAGTGATATCATATCACTGCAAATTTTTATCATAATTCCATTTATCTAAACAATTTGTATTGGATTTTTTTCTTGTATTATGGATAAAATACTTTCATAATGTGGTTTAAAAACATTATTTTAATAATAATTTTGGTCACACATATAAATCAGGTTTTTTAACAAAAAAAATGTATTATTTTGTTTGGAAATAATTATTAGTGTTATTTTGTTTCTAAAAAACATTTAAATTCATGAACTAATAAAAATTAATAATTACAATAAAAAATTAATAATACATTTATAAACATTTGAATGATAAAAATTAATAATAGCATAAGTTTTTTCATCTTTATAAGTTCATCTATATTATTTATTGAAAGTTATTTCCTACAACACGGGTTTCTTCCATATTTTATGGTTTTTTCAAAATAGATTATTGAAAAAACCTAATAAATCAAATCACCTATAATAAATGTATTTATAAGACTATTTATATATTATATAATATAAAATGTTTTTTTTTCTATAATTTAACCGTTTATGGAAATTTTTCAACTAAACATGGATGAATCATGTCAGAACGATTCATAATTATCAGTTAAGAGAATACCTTCTTGAATATATTGAATAAAATTCATATATTTTGACTGTAACATTCAATTAATATATATAGTTTTAAAAAATAAATTTTTAGTATCCTATTTTTTAAAAATTACTTATTCTCTAATATTAGATGAAATATAATTAAATAATTTGCATTAAATAAGTCATTAAATATGTAATGACACATATATTAATATTCAATGTTAATAAATTTTTTGAAAAAGTGAAAATAATTGAGGTCAGTGACAGGAGTAGTCCCTGAACCTTTAGATAGAGACTATATAAGAATCATTATGTAACTCAATTGGGGTTCATGGGTTGAAGCCCCTCATCATACATACCATAGTGAATTATATTACAAAATATATAGTTATTTTAGTTATATGTATGTTATTTATAATAATATATTTATTTGTGAATGTGTTTTTATATTCAATATAGATAATTATGTTATGTATAACACCCTATTATGGATTGGTGTTAATTTGGGTATCAAATCTCATTTAAATTACAATGTCATTATTTTTTACTGTGTGAAGCTTCTTCTACCACGGAGAATGTGTAATGTTTTTCATTGATATTCTTTTGTACACATGTAAAATATAGTCAGATACTGGGTTGAAAACTGATTGGAATTCAGGGAATGAATGAGTCAAGAATGTAACATGTTTTCTAAAATTAATTATAGATATACATTTTAATATGCATTCATGGATACATTAATATTTTTAAATTTTTATTAATACAGACATACAAGCGCCTGAAACATTTAGGGTTCTGTGGACATACTACTATTATTGAGGCTTGAAAATGATTTAATCTTTAAATATGTTTTAAAGACCTATAAATCAAAAATTCCACTCAAATATAAAGATATTGGGATGTTAGTATTCCCACTCATAAACATTCAACCTTATGTCTTCTTAAATGTATTCATTTCTCACAAAATTGTTTGATGCCTTAAATCCCTTATAAAAAATTATATGTGAACTAAATAATGTAAATATTATTTAACTATTTTTAAACTTATAGTCATAATTTATTTAAATCGCTTCACATTATATCTGATATACATATTTTTAAAATCATTTTTATAGGCATGATCAGTTGACATTATGTCATACATCGTACTTTGAATAGAAAATCATTGTAGTTTATCTATCTTTATGGAACCTTATTTTAATATTTTCAAAACCATGTTAGTATGATGCTATCATGATTTGGGAGCCAGTTTACATGGTTTTAAATAGTGGAAATATAATTTAGATATAATTGTGTAGAATTTGTTGATTTAAATACCAATTGTGTAGCTTCGTATGATAAAAAAGTGCATATATTAAGAAAACTATCAGTGTAGAAAAAATATGATTTACATGTAATGTTCTTAATTATTGAAATATCCCAAAATAACTTAATGAAATTTTATTTTATTAATGGAATTCCAAAATTATGTTTTCAGGTTGTAATTATTTATATTTTAGTTTCTATCGTGCTTAAAATTATGTGATGATTTTTATACAATATCATTCATTCATGCATATTCAATTAATTAAAGGATAGTGGAATGATAATTATCACCATAAGAGATATCAATGATTTATCCCTAATTAATTTTATTAATTGAAAGTTAATTATGGTGAATAATTTCATTATTATCATTTCTTGGGAAATTTAGGGATATAGATAGTTCACTCATAAGACAATATTGTGACATTTTTTAGTAACTATCACACTAATGTATATTACATGTAATATTAGACATAATTTCTTTTAAATACATAGGGTTATATTCTTTATTTGAATATATATTTTAAAATGTTAAAAAAAATATCATATATTTGAATAAATATGATTTTACACATTTAATACACCATCCATGGTGTTGGTATAATCATAGTGTGGTCGGGTATATTTATTTTCATTAAATATGTATTTCTAAACCAAATTGGAGTTATCCCCTTATGTGACGAGTATGTATTTTACACCATTAATTAAATTTATTCAAGTAAATACATGTTTGTAATTAACTGAGTGCCATTTGATATTCTCATATACTATTATAAATGTCATTTGAGGTATTATTTTAGTTCGGATAGACTATTTTAAATGATTATGAAAATTTGAGTAATGTTATAGTAGATTTATATATTCCCTGCCTCATTGTTTTAACTAATTTTTTTGAAAACTGAATTATCTATGATAACATATAATGTATAAATATACATCAATTACACCAATATATATAGATAAATTTATTTTTTATAAGGATCACATAAAATCCATTTTTATCTTCAGTATCAATGTGGCTTAATAGAGTCCACTCATTGTCATATAATTATAAATTTTAAATTTAAAATCATTGTTAAATCTATAATTTCTACTATGCCCATGAAAAGGGTTATGGAATGTGGAATTAGTTTCTTAAAAAATGTTACTCAGAATAGTTCAATTTAGGATAGTTCATCGAAATGATTTTCAAAATAATTAAACATGTAATTTTAAAAAATTTATAGTATTCTACAAGGCCTTTGTGTATGTAATATTTTAAATTTTAATAGTATGTAAATACTGAATAATGATTTGTGATATGATATACATAATTTTCCATAATATGTATGACATGAAGTGATATCTTTGTGATATAGGGTGTGAATTTTTTTGGGAAAACAAAATGTCCATATGCAATAAAAGAAATACAAAACCAATTAAAATCTCAACTAAGAATGGAATCAACAAGATAAAATTAGAAATCACCATTTAAAAATTAATTTAAAATTAGTTCTATTAAACTCCCATTGAAATAACCAACAACCATGGGAATCCCTTAATACATTAGTAGAACCAAATATATAAAATTGTGTATCAGAACATATTACATGGAGGAAAATGGAGAGAAGAAAAATCCAAATAGATTCATTTAATATTGAATAATCTATTATGTTTTAATAAATTATTATGAATTACAATTTTATTCACCTCCACCATTTAATGAAGCTACGTTTTGAAGTTATAATGATTAATTTATAGTGAAACACTAAAAAATTTTAGGATCCTCTTTAATGATTATTTTAATTATTAAACTCCTTTAATAATTAATATATTTTCCATACATTTTAATAGGAGGATTAAATATCCATATGAATTGGATAATCAACGCCGTCTTGTTTAAATAATGTCATCATATATCAGTTATCTATTGAACCTTTATGTGTCACTAAAAATACAAGGAAGACAGTAACACGACCATATATGATATCATTTTATTTTTAATATACAACATTAGATGATGAATTTATTATACTTAAGAAGCTACATTATTTTTTGATGTTTTCAAAAATCATGTGAGAAAAGAAGAAAATATATTATAATGTCTAATATTTATTATCCAATAATCATAACATTTTTTAAATTAATATTGTTTATAGGGCTTCATTTTAAATTAAATATTTTTATAAAATATATTTTATTACTTCATTATTGTACAAAATAGATAAATTATATTTTACCATATTCTATTGAATCAATCTTATATCATTCATTACAATAAATTATTAAGAGATTCTAGCATATAATCGAGTAGTAAATTTATATAAGAATATAGAGAAGAATGTTGATGTGTGTTTTCATATGTGTTTATTTAGTCAATTAAAAATCATTAAATTTTCTAATTCTAACATTATTACAACCAATATATTTTCACATGACATATTGAAACTTTTTATGTCTTATCACTTTAATGAATAATATTATCAATATATATAAAAAATATATATATATATATCAATTTTGTTATACTAAAATTAATGATGAATAAAATGGTTTCATATTTCATCCATTATTGAAATGAAAAAATCATATGGAATAAAAAGAATAATTCATTCTAGTTTATAATATTATTAAAATAAATCATTATGTAGTAGTTATGATAAATTTGGTAATTTGGATAGGATAAAAAATAAATATTTTTAAAAGGATTTTTATATTTAATTTTATTATTTTTTATTTGTCATTAAATATTTTCTAAATTGAAATTTTTTTATCAACATATTGTTTATTGAGCTTTTTATTTTATGTTTATTGAATAAAATTATTTTTGTCAAAAAATAATTACAGTTATAAATTTATTATGTGTTTATTGGGTATGTTTTTTTAATTTCCCAACTTGGTAGCCACTAAAATGGATCCATGAGATGCTTGGTCAAATGGGCTCAATTTCACATCCCCATATTCCAGAGCCACCAAACTAGCAGAAAGGTTCTAATGATGGTACGTTTGGGAGATTATGCTCTCATAATTATAGAATCATATATGTATGAGAGGTAATAATTAATTCAACCAATGATAGAAAATGTATAAAAGAAAGGAAGAAGAATATAATAAAAACTAATAATGTGGAAAATGCCAAATATATAGTTATTCATGAATTTCTATTTGGTTCTACAAAATTAAATGAATGAATCATAGAAAATGTCATATGATACAATATATAGAGAAATAAAAAAAGATAAAAATACATCTGGGTGACCTAAAAGTTCACCAGAAGTGTTTTCTCATTCTTACCCTTCTATTATCCCAAGTTTAATGCACAACAGAAATAATAAACCTTGGACCTATGAAAATGATTTCCACTTGAGTAACCCATTACAATGAATTCATATGTACGGTGTGATATATACATAGTAGGCCACAACCAATGGTGTCTAGAAAAATTTGGTCTATTCATAGTAAATGAGCAAAGTAACAATAATAATAAAATGCGACAAATAAATAAATAATAAATATTGTTTTGGGTTCTTCATGGATTCTTGACAGATACTACCTACATCAGAAAAATATTGATGCCTTTGATCCAATGTGAACCTGTACAAATAAGATATGGGTGTATTAGACAGTCTTCATAAATATTGTTCAAAAAATGTACTAAAACAAAAAAAAAATTGGAGAGGAGGGCACTTCCTTTGAAATAATAAATTAGAATTCATGTTAATATATTTATGGATTTTCTAAAATTTAAATCAGTTGCATCCTAGGTATATCAAAGGAGAACCATATCTTGGATCCCATGTATCGAACTGGGAGAATATTAGACACTCAACACACTTAAAGATCAACCCTGGAGATCCATAAATTTAATCCCATATATCATTCAATAATGTTTTATAGAAAATAACCTCTAAACCCATCTATATATATCACATATGAGACTATGTATCTCATTCTAGAGGGTATGAATATCTTTCCGTGAAGCACATCCATAATGACCCCCTAGGGAACCGACACCACTCATTAGGATGTCGATAATCTTCAAGGTGATCACTTATAAGGAAAACCAAGTGTCTCCCCCAGGATATATACTTATCAAAATATTTGAAATTATAAAGCAAGATTATACCATGTAAGGATTCCTTAAATTGGGATCCTTGTACTTCCCTCGACACGATATGAACTATAATTTTAGTAATCAATATATTATGCCCTTTCATCAAGGCCTAAGAGTCTTAATACTTTATTCACATTTCCCAAAATATTTAATTCAAAATAACTGTGGAATAGAAAGATATTTCCTAAATCATCACAAAAAAATATGTATTTGATCATGTCACATTTGAGTAAATTTATGTTATGGTCAAAACACACAACTCAATTGGTGGTTTAGTTTTAATCTCAAACATGAGTATTTTGGTCTTTTGGGAGGGACACATCCATGGGTTGGATTATATCAATTTAAAAACCCACCAAAAAATGGTTCATAGGTAGCCATGTTTACATTACACATGGGAACTACATGTAGTTTAATAAAATTAACATTTGTGAGGCATCATTTGAGTATTATAGCACATAAAATAGTGTGGAATAATAATTAAAACATGAAACTGAGGGAAAATAACAAAAAAAACCTCCTTCATGATTGAAATGGTCCAATAATAAAAAAACGTTTTGATTTGTGCTAGTTTTAGAGTAAATGAATGAATAAACCATGGACCAGAAAATAGAGTGATGTAGATTTCACAAAAGTAACACAAAATATTAAATGCAAACATAAAAAGGGGTAGGAGGAATTGAGATATTATTGATACAAATCCAAAAAGACTAATGGAAAGTGAAAAGGATACCAAATATAACAGATCTGTAAAAACAACTTCAAGAGGGGAGGGCAGAATCGTTGGGCTGGCACCCACATATCCATGAAGAATTAGAGGACATGCCCAAGATTCCAAATTTTTTAAAATGGGTTCCCACATATTATATGTTGTTTAATCATTACCTATCATGTAAAACACTGAAACCAACTACAAATACACATATTCAATTCTACATGGAACTCCCCCCCCCCCCCACATTCACATCATGTATCCACAGGCCACACCCCATGAACCAGAACATGCCCTATGAATGATTTATAGGAAATATAATGCTCATAGTTTTTTTAGAATCCTCACCACCCATTAATCTTCCAGTGTTATCCCAAACCCATGAGACATCCAGAAAATCAATAAATTCATTCTAAAAACATTTTACAGAAAATAAAACCCTCATAACCTCACACAAAATCCTAATAATCAAATTGATTCAGTAACTATGGGGATTATTTACTATTTTAAAAAAATTGAACAAGGTTTAAAACATGGGATGAAACAAAATCAAAAAATTAAAACTTATTTCCCCTGAAAAGACTTAGTGAACAAAAAAAGAACAACTAACCTACTATGGTTAGGAATTTTCATTTAAATGGATGTGTTGAATTTCTAATGCCCATCACACATATTAGAACCCTCTTACATATACGGTACCTGAGCCATAAAAATCCACTAATTACTCTCACTTTTCTACTTCAACAACAATATGGTTCTTACCAAAGATCATATAGCTTGAGATGAGATCACAACACCATATCATCACCCACATAAAAATGGTGATCCCCAATATAGGTTATTGAATTTTAAGGGCAATTTTGAGTGATAGTATCTCCTCCTTCAGAATTTATAATTTTATAATCCCTTTTCCATTATAGTGATGCTTCAATCAGGATTCTCAACTCCTTAAAAAGGTTAAATAATGGTCAATAATAACTATCTTGATTATTAATTCTTTTCATGAAAACACATGGGTTACCCAAACTAAAATTTCTTATCCTGGAGAAATACTATGAAGTAGTTCCTCATTGACCACATTTAGTGAAATATGGAGAAGAATGTTGAGCCAAATTTGGGTGAGTATTCTCCAAATTAATATCATCTTATATGGTATTTGTATCATAACATAAAACATAACACCATACTCTATGGATCCTTAAATATACTTTGAGTATATCAATCGAACCTCATAACCGACCTCGAGTGAAGTCTCATGCCAGACATTCATTTAAGATGTCATGAAACAATATAGAAGTAGCATTATACCTGATATAGAACACATTAATCAATATAGAAAAATTAATATCAACTGATCCTGAATGATGTTTGGGGTTACTTCAGAATCGAAAAATCGATTCCATGGAGATTATCCATGGTAATCCATATACAAGATTTAATAAGTGACATTTTCATATATAGGTGAACATCCACATATCAGAAACACTGACTAAGCCTTATGTATGTCTTGTAAAATATCATACTAGTGTCCATGACTCCATTTAAAGAATTCCAAATTGATATCCTAGGTATCACTCAAGACTATCCATGACTCTATATCCAACAACTATCCAAAATAAAAATTCCCATGGAGTCTATTTTAAAGCAACAAAGGGAATTTTAAATTGTAAACATTATATTTAACAAACACAGGTTTATTGCACTCTATAAGATATCAAGATAGGGGATATGATCATCACTGAGACAAGATTACATGAATAGGATATTAAAAATTACCACTAATACAAGAAAAACTCCCACCATAGCTAAGAATTTGTGTCTGACATAGTATTCATCCAACTATACACATTCATAAGAAGGATTAAAGTGCATGAAAATAATGATGGGCTTACTTATTTTGAATGAGTTTGGCTAAACATTCTAACACATCATAGTTCATTGGGAATGAATCCAATAAAAACCAAACATCATGTTATCAATAAATCATATCAAATGATTTCCCTCCTAAACCAACAGTTTCCAAAAAGGATTCATATACGGCTAACTATATCATCATTATGATGTATCATTAGCATCAAAACATTTGAAATGTTACTATCCCCTAGGGAATTTGAAAATATTAATAGCTATATAAAATTGCCCCCAATAATATTTTTCTTACTATATGGAAGGAATTTTTTTCTATGATCGATTAGACTCTACCAAGCTTAGTAGCATCCTTATCATTTGATTTACTAAAATTAACTCATCCCACAACACATACTTCTCTGAATACTAACCTTAGGCCCACGAGGTTGAGAAAAAACTTATAGTAAGATATTATAAGAAAATATATTGAAAACTCCACTTATAAGTGATCATGATTGAATTTACCTTTATACATATGTGTCACACTCCTCTTTAGTGACCCCAAAAAGATTTATATAATTAGGTGTAAAAGGAATACCAACCAGATCGATAGTGTCTCAGAAACTCATCCCATAAACAAGGATTGGTTATATTTCTTTAACAAAAATGTCACACTATATAAAAGTAAATAGGTGGTTCATATATAACAACTCAAGATTAAAACAACTATCATCAAACCCATACTGTTCATTATATTATATTACCAACTTAAAGGATACCATGTGTATCAACACAAACTACCCCATGTTTTCATCAACATAACAACACGTCCCTGACACTATACACATGTTTATCATACCTATGCATCCAAGTATCTAATTTCTCTTATTATTAACAAGCCAATAGTCATACTATTACAATAAATAGAAAAATAGGATGACAACCACCTGATTAGTTCAACACTAGGGAATAAAAAGAAGAGATTAACAACATACTATGCGGCAAACCATTACCTAGGATTGTATAACCTGATGAGACCAAGAAAAATATGATTAAAAAAGATTCATAAAGGAAAAATCTTGAAATGGACATCCATAATATACGGATTTCATTTTGTAAACTATGAGTCTTATAGTGGAAAAACGGAACCTGAATACCACCTCAAGTAAACAACTCCTCATAGCACACAGAAAGGTTTTAATGCTCTCAGGAAAATACCCTCCTAAGGCTAGCCACTTACGAAATATAAATCTTTAACTATTTAATTAGGTCACAATAAAGAGTTCACTTGGATATACCTCTAATATTTTATGTTATATGATGCCTATGGTTAATTCTCATGTTCTTATTTCAAGGAAGAACGTAGGAAAAATATATAAACTTCACTTAAATAAGGGATAAGATAAAAACACCTCTAAAATATTCATTTGATCCATTTAATTAATATACATTTTTTCTTTAATCCTTTTACGTTTTTATTAATTTAATAAGTATCATTTATAAGGACAAATATACATTGAAAATTTATTTAACTCACACCATAATAAATGTATTCATGTTTTATCAATATTCCTTTTAAGAATTATTTATTTAGATGATATCTAGAAATAAATAGAAAATTTACCACATAAAATCCATTTTTATCATTCATTATTTATTTTTAATGTCACAATTGGTTTAGTCATAGAAATATTCAATTCAAGTATATTGATTAATACATCCATTACAAATGTAATTCGTGTGTTAGTTAACTAAAGTCTCATATATGTACATCTAAAATATGGTATAAATGTTTACTAAAAATTAACGGGGGCTTCTAATGTAAGATTCCACCAAATGAGAATTGGTGAACCCATATTAGAATCTACAAACACTATAAATGGCCATCAATATAGAACATAAGCATACCCCATGGGGTTAAATATAAATTCATAATGTGATGATGTTCCCTATGAGGGCCCCAATAAACAATTCTGGATTCTTCTAAATAAGACCATAATTTAAATAAACAATTATTAATTTTAAAACAACCGAAATGGGTTTATCTCATTGGGACAAAGAACGATGAAAAACCTACTGGGATCTAGACAATTATATCTCAATAGAAACATGCCCCAAATTACATAGTTTCAACCAATAGTGAATTTATAAATTTAGTCATATGGGTCGTCATGCCCATGTTGAAGAGGTAAAATATTTTATTAGGAAACTATTTCATTTAAATATAAAAATTCAAAATATTTTATATTTATAATTGTATCAATGAATATCATGCTCATATATGATGGTTCGAATATATGGGTTATCATTTCTTAATTTATAATTTGATAATACACATTATAGATTGAAAAATGTATCCCATTTAATTGTAATATATATGTTTCAACCCATGAAACCAACAATACATGGCTTGTACATGTTTTGATTGGTTATTTATTGTGTAACCATCAATCTATATTGGATAATACATTAACATTAGTATTGAAAACTTAAAAACAAATTTTATTTCAAAATTATTCACAGGAATGCTACTGAAAGTATTAAATATTACAAAATAAATAAAATAATTTCTTAATCATGGGGACTATAAAAACATTCCAAATAATCATGTAGCATAGAATAATAACCATAATGACATGTTATACATGGAATCATTCTAGATAAATCATAGAAGTATAAAATACTACTCATGGTAAATATCATGATTTACAAAGAATCAAGCTGTTGAAATACATAATAAGTTATATAACTATGACAATTAATAAAATACCTTACATTGTATGTAGTTAGAATTATAACTAACACACATGGACCATTATCAAATAAAAAATATGTGTAGAAATATAATATTCATCGCATGGTATATTCATGGATCGTAAATATCTATGTGCCTATAATTATGCATGTCACAAAATATAATTTCTATACCGAATAATGGTAATGTGAAACATCTCCCATATATCTATAAGTATCTAAAATTAAACAAAACATTAATGATGAAATAATAATCAACTGTAAAAAAAATTACATGAACAACTGTTCCATCCCTTGCCACTTGGCCTTGTACCCATGAATGAGATTTTCACTCCCAGAAAAAACTATTTACCAAGAACTAAAAAATTCTTATTATCTTGTAATACATTTCGTCATATCACAATAAATGAAAAGAAAAACCTTGGATACCACTTTCTAACATCTTGATCCCTGAATCAAGTGAAATAGTTCCTTGAGTTGGTTGGTCACATGGCCTTATGTGATACACCCCATATGCCTGAGGATCCTGACTTGTAGTGAGGGAATAATTATGGTATGGTGGGGATAATATACCCTCAATATAAGAGTAGAACAAAAATATAGTAGAAAAAAACTAAGTCATCCAATAGTATAATAATTATAATAGAAAGTTAGTGGAAGATAAGAGTAACTAAAAGGTGATAAATATAAAATATTAACCAATTAATGCATGTACAAAGGACACTAAAAATTCCAAATTAGGAAACATATATTAGGTATATACGATAATATATATTGGATGTAAAAATAATAGTAACCCATGGTGGAATCCTCTATCATGAATCCTGAGTACTAGCATAGTCTTGTGCCCCTATCCTCCTATGTAAAATATAAAACATAATCAATAAGCCTTGAACATATGAACATGAGGTTTTCTCAGGTACCCAAGTGCAATAGTGGCCCATATAAGGTGAGATATATTCTCATTATGACACAACCAATTATGTGTTCAACAATATATATTGTTCATATAATACACACAGTGTATCATTAAAAATAAAATCGAACCAAAGAGAAAATATGGGTTCCGTTTTCTCATGGACACAAGGACGACACTACATGATTCATCCTAACTCGTATACCATTAGAGAATGGTGAACCATTAAAAAATTGAAATTTTGACATAAAGGGTCTCCATAAATCAACTACAATGAATTATATTAACCTAAGAATGTTTTTTATATTGGTGGAAACGTCATCTAACATAAAAAAAATAAATGTCATATTTATATAGAGGGAATGTCTACAATATAAATTAGAAGAATCTTGTGATATTATAAGGTGTGAAATATCAAGGAACTAAGGTATCATACCATGAGAGGAATAAATTATGAAAACCGTAAGAGTCCATCCAAGGTTGTCAACAAATGAAATCCAATGTATCACTCCAGACATAGTGTGATGATAATAACCTATGATTGTATCCTATTATATCTCACATAAGAGACCAATTATAACTCTTATCATTGATTATCCATAATTCCACTAATCCATTCCACGGTGACTCCCCTAGGGAACTAGTATCACTCATATGGTGGTTTAGTGTTCACACGATGACCATGTCCAAGATATACCAAATATCACCCCTAGAATATTTACCATTCATCAATAAATTACATCGATAAATCATGACGATCCCATCCAAGGAATCATTATATTGGGACCCTTGTATCTCCCTTGTAGTGATAGTAAGGTATTATTATCTATCAATATCTCATACTGGTTAATAAATGCACTACATCGATAATAATTTTATCATGTTAGAAAATTTAATTAATTCATGAAAAAATTTAGAATAGAATGAAATATTAAAAATCATGGAAAAATCATCATTAGATAACTTTAAGGAATTTATTACTATGGTAAAACAGAAATCATATTTTGGGGATTAATTGCATTCCCAAACATGATGTCTATAGACATTAGGGAAGGGCACACCCACAAGTTGGATCATATAATTGTAAATACCCATCTAGAATGGTTCTAGGGTACATTGGATTCCATTAAACATGGTTACAATATCTGTTTTAATTAATTAAATAGTTTAGAGGATTCTCTAAAGGAGTTTGAAATCCATCAAAATGTCATATAAAAAATACAATTATATTTTTTGGAAAAGTACTAGACTGCCTATATCATCCTTGGGAGAGTTCACTCATCCAATATTTAGATTTTCTCCGAGATGGTTCAAGATATTATAGAATAATTTTAAATTCCCATAAAATGTGGTGAATCATATCACAAAAAGATAACGTTGATGATGAAAAGAGAAACTGAAAATGGAGGATGGTTGAGTTGAAAGATTACCACTTCATTACCAATGAGATTCATGACAAAAGAATGAACTTTGGAAGGGGGAGTTCTCAAGAAACCCTTTGATTGTTGATGTATGCATTGTCGAGCGGGTTCCCACCCATGCATGAAAAAATTAAGGGTTCAGCCCCTATTTTTATATTTTTTTTAAAAATTCATTCAAATTACATGGAATGTATTTCTTACATGTCATGAAATTGTTTTAAAATGTTAGATAGATACACATCGTGTATTACTCAAGGAAATAATTCCCAAATACTGCATGTCATGAATATATTGGGCCACACCCCATGGCCCCTTACATGCCCTGTAAAGGTTCTACATGACATGTAAAACACATTGAAGTTGATATCATTATCCTAGAATTATTTTCTTCCTAAAATTTTCTTCCAAATGCCAAGGGATTCCACTTAATCATAAACATCATTTGATAAAACTATTTAAGGATATTTAATCCCAAAGATCCTCACTATGACTACTACATTCAACCTGATCTCTACACAAAAGAAAATGAATAAATTACTTTGAAATTTCACCCAGTCCAAGACTTGGGATGTTACATTTTTTATATTTGAAAAACAAATTGTATCTAATAGAAATACTAAATTTATTATAATATAGTTTATATTTTATACACAGAGGAATTGTTTTTTTATTTTTCCATAATTCAAAATATTAGTGGATTATTATAAAGTTTTATTTATTCAATTTCTTATGTTAACATATGTTATATAATTTTATAAATCATTTTTTAGATTTATAAAATATCTTTTCCTATATTTGATTATTATATTACACGTTATAAGTTGTTTTGTTCAATTATATAATATATAATCTGCTTATAATTATATTTTCAACTAACATGAAATGTATTTTTAATTTTGGTATTGTTTGTAAGTGGATACGTGTATGTGTGGTTTACTAAAAGGCCATAAATATTTTATACTAATTGTTTTGGAGAAATAGAATACAACTATTCTATAATTATAACATTTGGTCAATTTTTGTTTCATGTTGATGTATGTAATATTTTTTCAAATATATGTTCTGTTAAATATAATTTGTTTTCATTGTGATAATAGTTTTTAATGGAAATTGTTTATATATAAATACATTTTTGGGTATGTATATGATATATGTCTCCATTTAATTGCGAAAAATTATCTTTTGAGACCAAATACAATGAATTAATTGGTAAAATTTTTTCAATTCAACATCATAATATTTTTTTTATGTGAAAATATAGTGCATTTATAATCATATGCAATAAAAGATTTTTTTAATTTTTGATTATTTTAATAAATATAAAATTTATCTAAAAATGTAACCCTTCAGAACATTGTGTTAGAAAATTTTAAACCTTCTGTAGTGTTATACAACACATGTTGCGTTAAATAATGATCATTTAAATTTTATAGTGTAATTATTATTTAATAGGGGATATTTTTTTAGAACATTAATATAGTAACTCAAGATAATAAATTTTTTATTGTATACATAAATTGATAATTTAGTTGAGTTTTGTTTAATGTGTTTAATTGTTTGTTTTTTGTATTTTTTAATTAATAAAATATGGTATTCATTTTTTTACCAAAATTTATAAATGGGTATGTGTTATCATGATTTTTAAATCCTTGAATATAATCTATTAAATTCAAAGATAATTACAATAATTGATTTAATAAATAAAATAAATTTTCATATTCCACATATTTTTAATCCCAAAAAAGTTATTTTATGAGATGTTTTATAAAATAAAAATTTATTTTTTGATGATTAAAGCTTGTTTTTTTCAAAAAAAAACTAATATAATAAGATATGTAATGTAATTTAATAAGTGAAATGTTAATTTCAAAATAAAAAAATATATTTTTTTGAAATATTTTATATATTTATTAGTGAAATTAGTTTTAATTCAATATTAATACATGCATTCTATATGATATATAGGAAAATTTGTAGACAACCAAAACATTTTTCATGTGAAATTGAATATTGTGATTAATTTTGTAAAAAAACATAAATACAATTTCTTTAATATATAGACTTTATCTGGTAATAAATTACAGTAATAAAATAAATGTTTAAAAATCTATATAAATTAATATTAAGAAAATAAAGTGGAGTAGGAATGTATGTTTTCAAAATATAACAAATCAGTTCAGTTGAAAATAATTTTAAAAAAATGTGGTTTAATATATATGAATTATTAAAATAAATATTATACTAAAAAGGGAATTTTTTTTTATTTTTATTTTAAATTAAAAAAATGTTCAATATTGTTTTCCAATAATTTTAGGAAAATGTTTTTTAGATAGTCATATAAAAATATAAACATTATGGTTTATGTTTTCTTAGTAAAAATGAAAATATATTACAATATTACCAAGGAAATATTCATTATAGAAAGGTCATACACTACGTAATAATTAATAATACCATCTATAGTAGTACAGATCAATAAATTTTTTTATATTATTTTTAGTTTTTAATTTTAAAGGTGTGGATTTATTTCCTCTTTTTGTAGATCTTATGAAGTAAAGTTTTCGTTTTTTACTTCATCATATAAATTTTCAAAATGTTTTATTCTAAGATGTAGTTGATAATTTAAAATACATATCATTTAATTTTTATCTTATATATATTTATAATTCCAGTATTATTTTTTCATTTTCCTAATAAATATTAATTATGAGAAAATTTAGAAAATTTATTGATTAAGAAATGTAATTTAAAATTATTATGATGAAAATAATTTAGTTTTTTTTATTTTATCAAAAGGTGTTACCATTAAAATACTATTTCACTTATTTTATTTATTTTTATTGAATAAAATGAATTTTAAAAAACAAATGCAAAGAAATTATATGGTTAAATAAGTGAACGTCAAATGGAATTAATTTTTTGGACTAAAAAATTAAGGAAAAAGATTTTCAAAGAGAATATATAATTTGTTATTTATTTGTAAATGATATAATGATATACATAATTGATTGTATGAATTATATTTTATATGATGGTTACTCAATATTGGGAGAATTGATAACATTATTTTTGAAAATCAACTATTTAAAATCTGGTTAAATAGTCAAATTAGTGTATAAAATTGTATAAATATTTTAAAAAAAGTAATTATTCTTAAAAAGGGTAAACACAAAAATATAGAAACATCAGTTCATGATATAAAGGATCCAATAGAAAGAAACCCCCAATTCATAATTCTCATTACAATGGTTTCAATGCCATTAATTGCTTATAAAAAAAAACACTATACAAATACTATTTTCACACATCATTTCAATTATATTTGAAACAAAATATGAAAATTATCATCCATATAATATATTTTATAATGTTTATTTATGGGGTTTAATTATTAAATCTCTTTCTCTCTTCACCTGGTTAACAAACTAAATTATGAAATTACCCTTAGTGACATTCCTTTACCTGCTTTGATTTTACCCTGTCATAAGCTTCAATAATTACCATTACTAAAATCATTACTCTCTATTTACAAGCCAAAACCATTAATCATTATCCTAATTATAGACCATTGATCACCCTATAACTTTCTTATTCTCATTCAATATAAAATAATCCACACACACCCACATCCAATGGTATAAAAATAATATTGAAATTTATCTGATTGTTAAAACATATTTCATTTCTAGTTTCATTTTCATTTCTCTTAAAACCTAAAAAAATGCACCATGTACTAATGATAAAATTAACATGAATTATAAATAAATATTTTTATTAAAAATACAATAATGAGACATGATGTTACTCAATCCACAATCACCCACCAATATTATAACACCTTTATTGAAACAAAAAAGAAATAAATATCAACAAAAATATATGAACAATTACACGCATCAAATATTTATTACATTCTTTAATACATAAATCCACTAAATCATTAGCTAAGAAAAATATAAGTACTAGGATGATGGAATCTAAGAATATTTTGGATCCATAAAATATTATTTTAACTATATTAGATGATTTATTGAGGGTAGAACATATAAATATCTACATTGAAATTTTTTTATAAATCATCGAGTGATAATTTTTAAAATGAATTTTAAATTTCTCATTGATCATGGGTATGAAAACAACACATTTAACTATAATTATTAATGTTAGACAAGGAAAATTATAATTTATGTTTATGAGTGATTCATAAATGTATATTATGAGGAATTTAGATATTAATACACCTAAAATAACATTTTATTCATCATATAAAATTAAAAAAGTAAAAAACATGTAATGTAATACTATAGAACCTAATAGATAATCACAATACAAAGATATAAAATTATAGAAACCTTAAATACCAAATGACTATGATCATGAAGAATTTTTTTAGAGATAATAATTATTTTACATGTTTAGAAGAAACAGTCATGAATACAAATATATTTCAAATCATGTTTTAATTCATTTGGATTAAATGAAATATATGAATAATGTATACATTTTATCTATTAACCTAATCCATATAAACACCATCCATGAGATTTTGATAATGATCATTGATAAGCAGAAAATGGACCCCTTCCACAAAGATTATCCATAATTTCTGAGTATCATACAACTACTATGAAGAATTTTCTCTTCATTTTGGTTAATTATAAACTTAACTAAAGAAGAATATTCAAAAAAAGAGATAGAGATGGAGAGGGAGGGAGATAGATAATAAGATATTTATCATAAAGGTGTTTCATAATACAAGGATACCATATCCAGATTCACTCTATATGAAATTTGGAACTCTTATATAAAACTAAAAAAGTTCAATCATTTAATTAAAAACATTTCTCATATGTTTATATACTAAATAAGATGATTCATAAAAATTTCATTACATTACGTCACATTAAAAAAAATAGATTATACAAATATATTAATTAATCATGAAAATATATAGTTAGATATTCAAACTCCACAATACATTAGCATAATGTGATCAAAATAAAAATAATATCTTATGGTTAGAGAAACATGAATTACTAAGAATTGTAACATAATGAATAATCATATATACATAAAACCACATCATATTGACTCAAACAATTTTATTTTTTCACCCGCTCAAGGCACGATATAGTTTATACCACTAGAATGTTGTGTTATCTATAGTTCATATTTTTAACAATATCACACTTACATTAAATCTTCATTGACATAACACACTTTCATAATTTTTCACATCATATGTACTAAAATTAGAACCACATCAAAAATAACTTTTATATATATTAAAAACATATTTTATAAAATCATTTATTTGTTTTCATAATTTTTTACATAATATATATATATATAAATAGTAAAAATTATACCAAAATATCATTTAAATTCCCTCTGAAAAACTTTTGGGTACCTATCCAAATTTCTTATAAACACTATTCAATAAATATTAATCCTCATTCACACAAGCATTAAATGTGAAACCATGTTACTTCGTATCACTAATGATAATAATGAGTTCCATAATAAATTATAGTATGAAAATAGATGTCCCTCGAAAATTGTTAATGAAAATCAATAAATAAATGGTTCTTGTATGATTTAATCATACATAAGAATCTGTGTACTTGTGTCTATCATATGTATCATATAAAAATAATTATAATGATATAATATTTTTATCTGGGAAATCAATTGAACATGGGTATTAGAGTATACCAAAAACATATGTTAATCCCAGAAATATTTATTATTTTTCTAAAAACAAACTAAACAGTTGAAAACATCACTTATCATTGACCTATATTGTTGATCACGTCACATTTCCCTCACCTTAATAGGTAACCACATCACATGTGACATATCTAAGTATGTTTATAAACATTCAAAATATATCTCAACAGAGGGTCTATATGTTATACTCATTATATGAGTGGAAATATCCCGTTAATTTTCATCTAGAATCCTTACTAACAACATGACCGACAAACCCCTTTTTTGATCAGCCTTAGGATAACATTATTTTTTTTTAAATCAATATTTTCACATGTTATGAATCTTTTCAAACATAGGTATGGGGATTTAATATGAAACATGAAATCTCATATACCAAATACTGAGTGTATGAATATCTATTTTGAATTGGTAATATAATATATAGACAAAAGAATTTTCTATGACTTATGAAAGAATCTCAATTCTCTTTACAAAAACTAACCATGCAAATATTAACATAACACCATAACCTAGAAAACACTATGATGACCGTTGAAAATAGATTACTCAAAATTATATATTGACATTTAAAACATTATTTCACATAATGAACTTATTCTTACAAAATAATAATGATTAGCTGTATAATTACAATAATACCATAAGGGTATTTAATTAATTTATTCTATATATTAGATGGTACGACACAGAACACTAATCCTAAATAAAAATTGATTATTTATTATCATTATAATATATCCATTAAATTAGAGAGTATGATAATTAATAACTAATTAATAAATGCTATCAGGTTTACACATATATAAATAAATTTATTTTTTATTAAGTGAATGGAAATAAAATTAAAATCATTTAAAAATAAATAAATGTGTCTAAATTTCATTCTTTTGAAAAGTGTATTCAACATGTTTTGTACACTTATGTAAAATTAATATTCACCACATTTAAATTTTGTTATAAAAAACTTGTTTTTGAAATAATCTTGTACAAAATATCTTAATTTTAATTTTTCATAATTGCTTTAAAATATATATTTTTTCATTGAATAGAGAAAATTATTATTTTTATTGAAAAATATATTTTCTTTTAAAAAAATTATTAGTTATATTTTTATTTAAAACTAATTAAAATGTAAAATTAATTCCAATATATTATTTATAATACAATTATGGTTATTTTAATCAATATCATACAAAATTTTGATAATAAATATTATCATAATACTAATATAATTTTATTTAGAAGACTATTTTTTCATCAGGTATGCTAGTTTAATTTTAAATTATATTAAAAAATATCTATGAATTTAATTTAAAAAAACAATCTATATTTTAAATAATAAAAAATAATTTTATATATTATGTTAACCATATTATTTAAAAAATTAATGGGAAAAAACAACGAAATATCTCAAACATGGTTAATGTTTAAATGGTTTTCTCCAGGGTTTAACTAAAAATATAAGGTTTAAAATGACCTAAAAACTTGTCCAAATAGTATGTTATGAAAAAATTTCCCCCATATAGCATATATTTTTTGAGAATGAACTATTTTGGATCTTTCTTCATCATGAACAAATAAGGGTGTAATTTAGAGTTTTCAAAAATACAATGTGTACCCTATCCCATACATATAATAGGGTATACCATATCATCTCTTATTTTACCTTTAATTCCTTTTGGATAAAAATCATTCAGAAATACCGTATTAAATTACCTCATTGTATCCTAGATTAATTTTTTCTATCATATATCCAATATAGGTAGTATTTATGTATAATCCTAAATAAGATGTATTTCCCATAACCGAGCAAAATTTTCTTATTTCACCCTCCACATACTTAAAATATTTATCGTTAAATTTTATATAAAAAACTAATTACCTATGATATTCTTATATTTTATTATGTTAATGTGGAAACATAAATCCAGATCCACATACATTAAATAAGATGTAGAACCTTCTTTTATGAGTAAAACAGACTACCACCTTGCGAATCATTATAAATATTTTTATCCATCACTTAACATGGATGTCAATGATGATTAATTTTATTTTTATATTGTATATTAATGAAATAATAATAATCCTACAAATTTAATATATCATATACCTACTTAACATACCATCCATTGAATAATGGTAACATCATTCGTGTGTACAATATACTACATCCTCATAAAGCGATGTGATTAATTTTTTTACTACTGTGTCCAATGGATGGAATATGTAAGTGTATATAAAATTTAAAATGAAATTTATGATATAATTATCATTATATATGAATAAAAATAAAATCTAACTAATTTCCATTATGATATTTGAAAAATGTAAATGTTACATATGGGTATGTAAGGACTAACTTAATTATGATTATAATTTAATTCATTTTGAAGAACAGTTTTTCATATCTATTAATTGAGAAGTATAATTTTTATTATAAGGATATAATTATTTCATGATTATTATTTAATATATGATAAATAACAATCCCATTTACCTTCTTTAACATCCCCATTTGATTTAGGACATAGGAGCCGAACTTCTTGAAAGTTAGCAACACAAATCTAAATGATTATGTAATTGAATAATAAATAAAATAAAATTCAAAATAAATAAAAAAATGTATCTCAATAATGATAATAATTAAAGTACATTTTTATTAAATATGGTAAACAATACACCTGAAAAATCAATCTCGAATTAAGTGATATCTCTAAATCACCATTTTCTCTGGATATAAATAATATATATCTAACTCACTTCCCATCTCAAATTAATGTTGTCAGATTCTTATAAAGTTAGTTCATTTTTATCTAATATAAATACAATGTTTATTTTCCATTACTCTGATTGTGTAATACATATATTAATATGATTTATAAAATTCCATCATTTTGAATTTTCTTTTGAATATAATATGAGGCAAAATTATACAACTCATTTTATTTCCATTGGTAATTCATATTTTATTGATTATTATTGAACTCAATTATTTAGAACACATGAATCATGAAAATGTTATGAATTTTATAAATAGATATTCGACCGCTTAATTGGGTAATGTTCTTGTCTTAATATATGTCATGTATAAAATATTGGGGTGAACCTAATCCATTACAGGACTTTTTCCACCATGTGATGTTATCTAGAAAATTATCTTTTGACCATAATTATATAATGTAATATGTTTCATCCACATTTCATATGATTCCCTCATCTTAAGATACCTTATTCTAAATGTTATGTTTCCTTTTCATTAATTATATCCCTTCTCTTTTTATAATATCATATTACACCTATGAAGGATATGTTATATTTCTAAATCATGTTCCCTTACTGATATTTTTAGTTTAACCCTTTATTTTTTGTATGAACTACGTTATAATCTTCCATATGAGGAGCTAAAATTGTTTTAGGATATCATTATGTAGATGACAATAGTTATTCTTTTTTTTTATTTTTTTTATTTTGAACCTAATCATCCAAATACACAAGGCTTCATGATCTATATGATGTAATTAATATATATTTATTTCAAAACTCTTGTGATAACATGAGAAAAAATTATGGGTCACTATATTTGTTATCAAATAAATTATTTAGTTAACCATTGTAAACTAGGATGATAAAGAAATACTGATAACCCTATGGATATGTATATGTTAATATCTAACTATATCAGATAATTATGTAATATTAGTGAAGGATAATGTGATTGATTTCTAGGAAAATATATCCTTATATAGACTTTACAAGTTGATGTGGTGGTAGAGGATATTTACATATGGGTAATATCACTGAAAAGGGTTTATTGAGATGGACACTATTATCACCTGGTTCACAATAATTTTCCTTTCTACACACATTGTTTTAGACACCTAGGGGATTTTTTTGGGAAATCACAAAATCTTTATGAACTATTTGAAGATCATAAAAAATTACTAATTTAAGAAACATAATAAGAAAATTAATATATATACCATAGATTAAATCTTATATAATTATAATTTTTTAAATACTAGTCAATTATAAGATATTTCTCTAATGTTTATAATTTTATTTTTTTATGTTAATTAGTTTATATAATTTTTTCATGTTTTTCATTATATAATTAATAGAGGGAAATTTGAGAAATAAGGTCAAAAACAAACATGATAGTAAATTTGATGATTTCCCCAATGATATACCTAATTTTATGGGAGAAGTAGCTAAAACATTGTGTACTTACAAGCTCAACTAGCTCATGTTATAAATAATAACAGGAATCATTTGGAATGATGTACTAATACTACAAAAGATCAAGTTGCGATCAATTAGTTTATGAAAAAAAATATCTCCAGCATTTAGTAGATATTATGATCTCAATATCACCAAGAATTATATTAAATCCATTGAGAAGATATTAAGTTTCCTAAAATGATTATAGAAACAAAAAATTTATTTCAAATTTTTCATATTGTGGAGAATCTGATCATTAGTTGATACTAATCAATAAAAAAATTTAATAGAGGATATTGATTCCAGGGAATGGAAAATCATCATGAACATATTTTTCACTAATCATTTTCCCTTAAATCTCCACCATGAAATAAATATGGAGTTACTTAGTTAAAAAAATAGATTATGATTCCGTTAGGAAGATTGTGGATAATTTTCCATGTATATCAAGGTACACATTCACCATTGACATCAACACTAAATGTAAGGTATAAAAAACAGTACATTAGTGTCATGAAGACATGTTTGTGAAAATATTTTTTGATTTGAGCCTTTTATAGTTGAAATGAGATTTTAGACACTTCCCTAAAGTTGAGTTGTGTATCAATGACTCCTAATTGTCTCATGGGAACGAAGACAAAAATGTATAATTGAGTTATAATTAGGAGAACTAATTGAAAAAATCCCCTAAAGGAATGAAAGCACCACATACCAATTAAAAACTCTCTTTTATAATTATCATACAAACTTTTTTATTGGAACTTTGAGTTACATCAAAAGTGGAAGAGAGGTGCATAATGATGTTCAATTTCTATGGTAATTGAAGAAACCCACTGATGTGGAAGGATAGTTAATGTTTTATTTATAAAATAAGTATTTTTTATACAATTTTAATAACAAATAAGACTGTAATTATGTTATTCAATTTTTTAATCTAATGGTCGTAAGTGACAATCAGTGATATCAACCACCAAATCCTATAGAGGATGCAACATATTATTCTTTCAATAATTCTATAGTGGATCCCAATAATTATATGGTGATGTATAGTATAGTTATTAATTCAATAATAGAAAACACATTACTCAATTATCATTCTATACATTATTTAATATCTTGTATGTTTACTAGAACTATTCAAGAACCACCTCAAAACACGTTGGTTAAGATATCATTTAGAAAAGTGAATTGAGTAGTGGTTGAATCCAATGTATATATATCATCCTAAATAAATTATTGTGGACTAAATTATCAAGAAATATCTTATTTCTTTCTTTAGTATAGTTTTATTTAATACGGAGAATGGATTGGATACCCCTGTATAATGAAAATATCAACTATCGGGAGAGGGAGATCACTCTTCATGTCCCATGTCTTCCAATTATTCAATAAAAGTGTATGGATGATTATATATTTCTCTAGGAATATTATTTATAATAATTGATGATATTTATATATTATAAATCATATCTATCATAAATGATTTCTAAAAAAATATAAAATCAGGCCTGAAAATATACCAAGTTTGGTTTATTTTTTGAATTTTTCTCAAAATAGTTTCCTGGTATTCTACCTAACATAGTGGTTGATTTATCAATAGATCTTGTACCGAGATGTATACCCCATATCAATTACTCCATACATAATGGGCACTGTTGAGTTAGAATATCTATATAATTGGTTATAATAAAATCTATAAAAGAGTTTTATATGGACATGTGCATCGTCATGTGGTGCTCCGGTCCTCTTCATTATGATGGAGGATATATTTGTGTGCCTCAGTATATATTATCAATAAGTCAAAAAATATTGATAAATACAAATTATACCCTCCAATGGATAGATGAATTTTTTGATCAACTATATAAATATTAGTATTTCTCAATGGTGGCCCTTTGGTATTGATGTTTCCCGATAAATGTAAATAAGGAATATATAGGAAAAAAACCATTCATTGAATGTATCCACAATACGAATTCATATTGATTCAATTCAGACTCACTAATACACTTACACTCATTATGTAAAATATTAATAGATCCTTTAAAGAATACATTTTCCAACTTTTATTAGTATTTATAGATGATACTTTATTTTCTCTAAAATAAAATAGGATAATGGAGAGAATATTTTTACAGTGATAATGTTATTGAGAATGGATAATATATATATACACAAGGTAGATTAAATGTGTGTTATAGAATAAATAAGTGTAATTCTTGGGGGAAATTATCAGTGGAAAATAGATATATGCAGTCCCTTCTAAGAAAATGACAATTGACGACTAGCTGAGAGAGTCATATTTAATGGAGATCCATAGTTTCTTTTAACAGACTATGTAGTATTGATGATTTGTGAGAAACATCAAACGGTTATAAAAACCACTAAACATGCTATCATAAAAGGTCATAATTATTGGTAGTATTGGTGACCATGAGGAATGACATCATTATTTGAAAAATTGGCTTATCACCACACTATTCATCATTATTTCCTTAGTTGTGGCACATTTTGTGGTATATAGTGATGCTTTGAATAAGTTATTGGGATTTATACATATGAATAATGATTATTTTTTATCTTATTACCCAAGGAAGTTTATTGTTCATAATAAGAACTATCCCAAATATTCTACATTTTTCTATATTGATATTTTAATTGAAAAAAATGACATTTTCTCTATGGGGAGATGTGTGAAATATATATTCACCATAGGAGACTAAAACATATATTCTCAAGGAAGGAGATGAAAATAAACCATCAATATTTTTTGGAGATGGTCAAGGTATTTGGCTACTCAATCCAATATAATCTAGGGAAATCAAGTAATGTAGTAGGTGACCTATGTAGAAAGGATCTGGAAACCTTATCAATATTTACAATTGAGAAGAATAGATTCTTTATTTACATGCAATGAATGAATATAGTAATTATGAAGGAATAAACATCATTATTCGGTTCTCAAATTATTTCACAACAATAGATTCTAATGAAGCTAATGGATGCTCAAATTGACGTTGTGGAAATTCGTATAAAGTCATAAGACCAAAGAAAAGGGAAATTCTCAAATTTTAAAATTGACGAGAAAGTATTCGTATGATTTGGGTCATGAATTTGTGTACTATTAAATCCTAAGGAAAATAGGGATTTGTTGAATTATTTACATAGCCAAACCTTCTCTATCGAATCAGGTAGCATTATATGTATCATGATCTATGGGATCCCTATAGGTGGGAAAATATGTTTAATGTGATTATAGAATATATATATTAAAATGTATGGTGTATTTTAAAGGGTAGGATAAAAGGAAAAAATATAAATGTATGATACATCCATTAGTCATAGATACATGGATGTGAGAATACAAAAACATGGTATTTGTCACTTGTATACAAATGATATCTATAGGAAACAATGACATATGTGTTACGGTGGATCATCTATAAATGTATGATAATTTAAAATAAATAAGGGAGGACTTCACTCTCAATCAGCTTACAATGATATTCAATATAGAGTTGGTGAGGCTTTATGGAACACCATTATTGATTTTATCTAATAGAATTTATATATTTTCTTCTGGGTTCTATAATGACATGAAAATATTCTCTAAATGTTGAGTTCAACATCAATACAGTTTATCACCATAGACTAAGGACCAATCGATGTGAAATTATGAGACACTATATGACATGTTGAAAACTTAATCAACAGACATCGATGTATGATTGGATAAACATATTTCTATTGTCATGTTCTTGTAAAAAAATATCTATGTCCAGTATAAAAATGGATCTTTATAATGACCTTATATGAAGATATTTATAACAATTCTATGTTGGGATGAAGTTTTTGAACACATGCTCTTTGGATGTGAGATGTTTGGGAATGTTCTAGAAATCTTCAAGGCCATTAAATGATACAATTAGACTACATCGAGTTCATGGAAGAGTTATGATAACAATCATTGATGATACATGTATTTAATGGTTAGGGAAAATGTGTTTCATAGCATATCTCTATAGAAAAGAGTCATGGGATTTGGGATAAAGGGAAAACTAAACCCAAGGAATATCATCCACTATGAGATTCATTATCACATCAGAGTTAGGATTTATGGACAAGAACATCCACTAACCCTTTCTCAAGAACAAGATATATTCTATGTAAACCTCATGGGGAAGTATATTGCAGATCACTCAAATGTAATTTATTTAGAGGTGGTACATATAAATAATGATTTCCCTTATGAGGAGAAACTATTGAATATTTTCAATCGTATGGAAAATGTTCTTAAAAATAATATGAATCACCAAGTCAAATTGTTATGTTCAAACAATTAATACAAAGATGCAACAGACAACCCTAAAGATGTAAAGAATAATAAGTACCCTCACCTATTTTGAAAATGATCTGTAATATAAAATTTTGACTCTTAAATTATTAATGTGAGGAAAATGTAACACATTGAGATTCTTTTACAGGAAAATTAATATATATAGAAAATTTAACACACAACACTAATCCAAAATGAAGAATCATTTCATATAAATGATATAACATAGTTGTTAAATTTGATGTTATTAACAGTACTAACTAATTTATAAAAAAATTATGTTTTATAAATTTATAAAAAAAAATTTAATTTATTTATTACAAATAATGTGAAATTAATTTGAATGAAAATTAAATTTTTTTTAAAAAAAATGTTTCTTGAGTTGTTTGATTTCATTTTTTATAAATATTGTAAATTAAAATTTTAAAATGTCAATAAAATATATTTGAAAAAATAATTTTATTTCTTAATTTCCCATTTTATAATTATTATATAGTGTATATTTCATAATTTTCTAATGACAATAATAATTTTTTAATCAATAGTGAAAAAAAATGTTTTTATCGAAAAAATTCTTTTCATTAAAATAATATACAACCTAATTTTTTAGTTAATATTTTCAAAAATTAAAATTAAATTATTTATATTATATTTAATAGAATTTATTTCATTTTAATTAATTATATTTTTATTTTTAATGTAAATCTTTTTATACATTTGAAAACATCCTTTGGAAATCCATTTTTCATCGCATATATAGGGTTAAATTTGAATTATATTTTGAAATTATATAAGTTAAATATGGATAAATAGATTAAATATTTATAATCATAATAATTACTATTATATATTAAGTTCAAAATAATTTTCTATCATAATGAATAGTAATAATAATAATAATAATTACAATTTTTAAGGTTTAAATGGGTTTGTACGAGGTGAAAATAAATGGAAAAGGATTAAAATTTCCTAAAATTAATAAAAATACTATTTTATGTACATAGTTAGACAATATTTTTTCTAAGGTTCAATAATAAGTCATTTAGATCCTTTTGGAATTTATAGAATTTGGGTGTAATTCATTATTTTCTCAAATTCAATGTTTTCCTTCTACCCCACATATAAAGGGAAATCCACTATCCTCTCCTATTTACACTTAGAATAAATTTTAGTTCTTCTCATGCCGAACCAATCAAATTTCTTACATTCCTCGTCATGAACTAGATTTATTGATTTGATCATAAATATAACACCTTGAAAATTATAAAAAATTAACATTTTTATTAAATTTTGTGTGTCACACAGAACACCAAGAATGTAACAGAATATAATATCACAAGACATTATTATATATTTAATATTTTAAATAAATACATTATATATCTATAAAATCTTGTTACACCGTGTTTATTTTTCTTTATACCCTACAATGACATTCTTCCGTTGGCTTGTGTCACACATTAGACTGCATTTTAACAAATACTATTAACATTAATATTTAAAATAATAATCATCTTCATGAAATTAAATTGGTAGTTATGAATATTTTTATCTAAATTATAAATATATCTGGTCTAATTCATTTGTTAAAAATTAATTATAAATTAATAAAAAAACAAATAAAAAATAAAGGAAATGTTTTCATAAAAATTTATTTTAATGCGTGAAAGGTGTTTTATCATAATAAATAAAAATAATTAATATTATTTGATTATAATAAATTAATCTATATATTATATATTCAATTTTATATAAACTCATCCAATATATTTTATAGACATAAGATAATAACAAATCCAATTTTACATATAAAAAGATTTATTTATTTAAAGGCAATTTTTCTGCCTTTTAATAGCGCATTTTTTTAATTATTTTTTAAAAATATTATAAATTATGATGGAAAAAATAAAATTCATTTTTGAAATGTTAATGTGAAAATTATCTTAGGTCTATGTTTTGTTATTTGTCTTGGATAATTCATTTTAGGATGAATATTGAATAAATGAATTTTAATTGATAACTAAATTTTTATATTAATAATTAATAATGATAAATTATATTTAATAATATTTATACATTAAAAATATTTCAAATATATATCTATTAATCCAATTTTATTCATTGTGAAGAAAAATTATTGAATTTAGATAAAAAACATTGTAGACTTCAGAACATTTTATCTTTTAAAACCCACTTTTTTATCCCATTAGTGAGATTAAATTTAATTTTTTTTTCCAATCATATGAATTGAAATTAGAATATTTTATTGCATTTTATGAATCATAATATTTATTAATTTATAAAAATTTATATGCAATTTTATACCAAATTTATTTCTGAAAACCGTTACAATTAATTACAATGATAAAGTGAAAAAGGAGTTTACTCAGGGACTAAACATTAATCTTAATGGGTCGAATGAACCATAAAATTGTACAAAACCTATTAAATTTACATATTTAGACCTTTTAATTTAGAGTATAAATTTTCATTCTTTATTGAATCTAGTTTAAATTGGAAAAATGTCAGTGTAATTCCATATTTAAATCATTTATAATATTTCTACTCACCAAACATATAAATGGTCTCCCCCTATCCTCAACTTTTCACACCAATCAAGCAATTTTTAAGGCGAACACAGGAAAAAATTACTTCTACAATTCCTTCATGGATTCCTAGAATCCTTCATTTTTGTCATAAATCCATCCAATGTGGGAATTTGATGAAAACCGATATGAGTTATCCAAAATGAGGTGTCTTTAATCGATGTGAATTTTTTTTAATTCATTCTATAACAACATAAATTCTTATTATATCCTGATTATATAATTCCATAAGAATTATAGATCTTATGAGAAGTTGTTATGTTTTGGTTATGACCTACTCCCACATATAATTATGTCAAATGGGTTATGAATTCATCATTCGTGTGTACAGAAAACTATCATATCACAAACAAATGAATTTTTTCCCATTACCACCTATTATAGTTGGGAATTATGATTTAAATAATGTTAATATATGATAGTTATGATATATATGAGGAATTTATTATTTTTTAATTATTATATAAAACTTACCTTTAGGATTTTCATTTTTTAGGAATATGACAACGTCATTCATGTATACAATAGACTATCGCCTCATGAAGTGAAGTGATTTGTTCACACTTTACATAGAATGTATTAATGTTGGGGTTAATAAAAATATGTGATATATATGAAACTGAAATGATTCGTTAATGATAATATTCAAATATATATATACATATATATATATATTACTTGTCATTATTTAAATATGAAAATAAATTGAATCAACATTCATGCGTATGTACAGCTACCATTTCCCTGAATAGTGTATTTCATTTCATTCCATAAAATTTTATATAATACTATAAATTCATATATACTAAATATATATATTAGGTTTATTTTTTTAAATTTTTTGGGATGATTAAACAATGTTCAATGTAATAGGGACAAAAAATAACAAGTCAAAACACCCTCGAAAAAATAAGTGTGGGGTGAGGGACCTCGTAAATCAATTTACACTCATTAGGTTAAACATATAATTTCATTATTATTCCATTATTTCATAATATTTTAAATTAATATTAATCATAAAATATTATTCTACCACTTATTTTATATAAACATAAAGTTGTATAAAAAATCATTTCATTTATTAATTTTTACAACAATGTTATGATCATTTTAAGGGTTTATTTAGCTATATAATTCGAATTTGAGACTATTTATTTTTAAATTCAAATTAAATTTATTTATATTATAATTGTTTCATAATAACATTAATTTTATTCTCTTATATTTATGAATGTTATTTATCATGTTATTGTTCAATTTTTATGCGCTTTGGTACTTAATCCTATTGAGATAATATTTTAATAAACTCTGAATTCCATTCCCTAATTGGTTAGAAATATCATTTTCTATAAAATCTTGATATCTAAAATAATTTCACGTTTTATTATTAATACTTTTTTTAAAAAAATTATTAAAAAAAATTAACCAATGTTTTCGCTTTAATTTTTTTAATAGAGTCTTTATGTCACTTTCAAAATAATGCATTTTTTATTTTATTGAATATTTTAAAGAAAACATTGTTTTTTATTTAATTAAATTAACATAATTCACATTCATCATGAACAATTGAATGTTTTAAAAATTCAATTTTAGGTCTGATAGGTTATTTTTTGGGAAAAAAATTGGAAATGTTTTTAGATATTATTTTTGTTAATGATATTATCAAAGAAAAATATTTTTAAAATGTTTTTCGAAGGGAAAATGATATTTTACATAAGAATGTTTTTAAATATATTTTTTTGTTTCTATTCACTGTTTAAAAAACCCTATATTATTCCACCACATAGAATATATTTTATTGATGTTGTCTTTAATCATCCTCTAGATGGTTTATTCTCACATTTTCTATGGAAAGCATTGAAATTTAATTTATTAATTCATTTTTTTCTCTCATTACGTTTACCTTGAATTATTAACATTCATGTAGACATTAAATTTAACTTATATATATTTATTATTTATCATGGATATATTTATATCTTGAACTATATTCCAATTTTTGATAATTTATTTACATTTACAGATACTGATTGACAGTGTAAATTTTGAAAAACCACTATTCCTATGTTAATATAGATATTTGATAAGACATATTGTTTATGAGTCATATAAATTTTTTGATAAATGAGGAATTCTAGAGGTATGAATTACATGGGTTTGGGACTATTTATGTTAATCCCATGGATGATTCATTGGTCTCATGAGACAAAATGAGTTGGAAACAAACCCTTAACATATATAACAAATAAGTTTTAAACTGTTTGGAGGATAAATTCGGAATAAAAGTGTCTGGTGAAAGATATTGACACAAATCATGTGGGTATTACCCAACATGTCACAACCTGTCTTCAGGGCTCGTGCCATGACTACCTTAGGCCAGTCTTCCATAGGACATGGGCTGGTGACTAGCACCAAAGACGTAAATCCCTATTAAAAGTGAAGGAATTTTATTTATAATAGAAAACAATCACAACTGAGTACACAACAGAAGTAAGCACTAAGTAATATTGAATACAAAATTAAGTGCTGAATAGAAAGGGACTAGAAATACATGCACAAAATTAATTACAATACAACTAAAAACGCAAGTACAATAGCTGTAAAGTAAAACAGCAACCACTGAGTCATCCTCCGGGAATCCCACATGATGGGTGGGTACAGATGGCCTCCTCAGCACCTTGGGTTCGTCTGACTGCTCCATGTACGTCTCTTCAGGTGGTCTAACTCTGGGTACCATCCAGCTCTACAAGTCTCTACCTCGATTAGTGTTGTCTTTCATCTACATCCAACAAAACAAAGTGCGGGCATAGCCTGTGCAGGTGTGATTATACGATACTCAGTAGGGACCCTGAGACCACTGAATGTCTCCCAGACTCCACGAAGATTAAACCATAGAATATAGATACAATCACAATGTATCAACCAAACCTACTTAGGTATATTCCCATACATATACCTAAGTTATAAACACCATTTTGGCTCCGACCCTTGAGCCCAAGCACCACCCAGTCCATACAGGAATGTAAGTCAATCACATCGATGATAATGATTGTATGTCAATACTCAGCTCACCCCGGTATACATATTATGTATTGCGATAGAAATAATCATATGTAGTCACTGATTCATCTATGCTATCGGGCCCACTTAGGTTACTAGGCCAGTGAAACTGTCGGACCCACTCAGGATACAAGACCAGCTACTCTGTCAGACCCAATCCAGATAAAAGTACAGAAGTCATCGCTGCCGAACCCATGGAGGATCCTAGTACAAAAGTCATTATCGTCGAACCCACTGAGAATTCCAGTACGGTATACATCTTCGTCGAACCCACATAGGATCCTAGTATGCTAGTTGTCGTCGTCGAACCCACGGAGAAATCCAGTACGGTAGATGTCGTCTTCAAACCCACAGAGGATCCTAGTATGGTAGTCGTCGTTATCGAACTCACGGAGGATCCTAGTATGGTAGTCGTCATCGCCGAACCCATGGTGGATCCTAGTATGGAAGTCATCATCGACGAACCCATGGAGGATCCATTTACAGAGTTCTTTGCGGTCAATCCTAAAGAGGATTCTAGTACGGTAGACGTCATCATCGAACCCACAGAGGCTCCCAGTATGGTAGTCACCGCAGTCGCAGCTAGCTCTATGGTTCCCGCACCCAGCACGCTCGAATCTGGAGGGTCCTCTACTCGAGCAAAGGGGTCGATACATCAACTATCATGATGTCCAAATTTTATGTATCCCAAAGTTCCATCTCATCATAAGGAACCCAAGGTGACAGACGGCGCGTCAATCGGACGCCCGGTCTGAGAGTTAGTTGTTTTTCCGTTCCGGGGGCCGAGTTGGATTTCGGGTTCAATCCAACCCGACCATACTCCAATATCATCCGAATCTCATGAGGATTATGCCAAAATCACAGTCTCATAAAAATTAAACCAATGTAGTTGACGACACGTCAATCAGAATTCTGGTCCTTAAGTCATAAGAGTTTCTGCTCTGAGGTCCCGATTTGTTTCGAGTTCGAACCAACCAAATCATACCAAAACTTCACCAAAACCTTGATCAAAATATACCTAAACAACTATCCTAATCCAAGTAATCCTATGCAACTGGCAGTGCATCAATCGGAGGTTCGTAGCTCATGTTATGGTTGAAATACTGAAATGGGTCCGAAGAGGGGGGTTTGGGTCCGGTCTGACCCGGCCCAACCCGCCCTGGGTCGGCCAGAACCAGGTCAACCCGAACAGGGCCTAGGTCCGGCCCAGTAGGGTGCAGCCCTACCTGTTGGCTGCAGCCCGGCCTAGCCCGGTGGCAGGCAGCCCGGCCCAGTGGCAGGCTGCGGCTCGGCCAGGTAGCCTAGCGGTCTGGGGGGCGTGGCCCCCGGTTTTACGAAACGGTGGCACCGAGCGGCGCCACCCCTCCTGTCCGGTCGGCCGAAGACGGAGAGTCTTCTCCAGTGTGAGTGGCCCGCACTGCGGGCCTCTTTCCTCCCGTGAGGCACCTGCCAATGCCGTGTCTTCTTCCACCCGACGAGAAGGCGTCCGGCCGGTTCGCTTGCCGAAGCGGCCCGCGGAGCGCGGGCCGTGGTTACTACGCAATGCGGCGCCAAGAGGCATTCCGGTTCTTCCAGCCTGGCCAAATTTAGCCGGACGGTTCCTTATCACCCGAGCAGCCCATGGTTGCGCGCCGCGGTATCCCATCCACACGACACCCAGTGACGCGGTCCTCTTTGGGTCGGTGTGCGGCCGCCGTTACCGAGGCCACCTTCGGTCGTCGTCGCCCCCGATCACCGCCACCTCCTGTCGCGTCTGCTTCTTCTGATACTGTCTCCATTGCAAAAAAAACATGAAACAATGGAGGGTCGTCAGGCCGTGTTCGTTCGGCCCACGCCCTCGGCATTTGGCAATACCAAATGGACATAAACGATTACTTTCATTCAACAAGAACAAAGGTATAATTTATTCAATTAAAATTATACAAACCCCCTACCTTGTAATTGACGTCACACATCGTGAAGCCACAAAAGTCGAGCGTCGCGGAAAACCATGTCATCCCGTCAACGTTGGAGGAAGAGTCGTTGTCATAACATGGAACGAGAATCCAAAAATGATGTAGATTCCTTGACATTGGGGGTGCGTCTAAGTAGGAGGCGTCGTTCAAAGAAGTTATTCGCGTTCTTCGTCGGAGATGTTCTTCGCTGATGAACGGTGTTCTTCGTCGGGAGAGGAACACCTTTCTTCTAATTCTCTTGAGGTTTCTCCACCGTAATATTTTCCAAGAAAATATTACAATAAGACTCCCCAATTTTAATAGAATTTTTATGCAATACAAATTGATTCAAAAAGAGGTTCCAATTAATTAATGAAGATATTAATTAGATGGGTTGGAATAATTAAGATAGAAGGGAGGTGAAAAGTTTAAAATTCGAAGAGATGAGGTGGAGAGTATTAAGAGTAAATAAGGGGGGTTTCAGGGGAGTTTAAGGGGTTAGGATCTCATGTGGGCCCCACCACACATTATCCTCACATGGGAGGTTATGTGGGTGTGGGCCCCACCTCTAACTCCCCCTTGTAAGAATTAACGACTAGTTAATAAATTAATAAAAATTGTGTACACATAATTTAACACCACAATTTTATTTTAATTTGTTACGAATCCGCAAATTAAAGCATCTACTTTCGACCAAACACAACTATGGTAAAGGTCCCCTTATGAAAGTACCGGTTCTTCGAGTTCATTAGTGACCTCATATTTCAATTCCGAGCACTGGTTCAAATGATAGAAAAACCCACACGTGCATTTACTGAACGTACCCGAACAAAACTTCAGAAATTGATTTCAGGCACACCGGGTCTCAGAATCAAGTGCCGTCAGAAACTGCGGACTCGTAAAATTCCAAAGTATTTATGAAAACATTTTCCTTGAAATTTACAGGTCTTTAGACAAAATTTTTTAAGCCATCCTAATAATAGATATGGATGGTAAAGATTTAATTTTATTGGGAAACATGACATCCAATATTTATATATTTCATTCATTTATAATTAGTATTCATTATGTATGAGATTTTTAATATGATATCATCCATAGATGCATTACATTCGTATATTAGTGATTAAATTCATTATTTTTTAAGTTATATTCTTTTCCATATTGGTCCATTATTATCTTATTATGATATTCATGTTATTTAAATAGATATTTTTTAGTTATTAACATTTAAATATTTATTATTATCATATATTCAATATTTTATCACTGGTACAAAATACCTGAAGAGTATTTAATCTCACCATTATTTAATTTCATTTCCCCTTGATTCCATGAATTTTAATAGGAAACTTATGAAATTATATTATTGATATATTAAATAAATTTTAAAAAAATATATATAATTTGTGTATTCAGTTGTAATCCAAGCCTCATGTATATATCTAGTTTTCAAAGACTACTAAACTGATCAGTCCTTCGAGATATGAATCATTTATTGATGCCAATGTAATAATAGAAGAAATAGACTCAAGGATTATACTGTGATTGTCACTATATTTTCTATAAAGGAGAGTTTAGTACAAATGATGGAAACTAGATTTAAAAAAACATATACTAAGTCATATAAACATATGATTGAAATTAATGTTACGTATAATAGAACATCCTAGAGTTTTTTATGGTATATATGATGTGGTTTTTCTTAGAAAGAATCAAAGTCTCCATTATAAAAGATAACTTAGTTATAGAACCTATATTCATAGGTTTAATAACTCCGATGAGTGTGTGTTGGGCAGGACTTGAGCAGAACCTGGTAAATTATAATGGGCCTTATTGTTCTCCTAATTTTACGTTACCAAGGGATATTCATAGGATAAGTAACATTCTATTTTCTAACTTAAATGAGAAAATTTAATGGATTATAACCACAAATTATCATTTATAAACCCTAGTCCATGAAAATACATTTGTGGAAATAAATTGGATGAAATTTTTTTATATTTAGACTCAAAAATTAAATTGTATAAGTATTCTATACTGACGAATTTTTTTAAAATAATCATGATGAATCTAAGGATTATGATAAATCTTGGATGAAATAATATATTCAATAACATAATAGTTATGGATAAAATCAACGTATAATGATATTCATATTAAAAATAAGTTCATTGACTTAATAAAAATTAAGTTCTCTTTATTTAGAGTCTTACAATGTTAAGGTAATTTAATAGAAATTTACGGACTGTATATATTCTAGTGGAAAATTTATTTGAGAAATAATGCCTTTACATTTTATATAAATAAGCCTACTTTTGTTGATATCCTTTAGGTTTAACATGATCTTTAATGAAATTGTAATAATATTTAAATAATATTATTTAACATTGTGGAAAAAATTATGTTTTAATGAATATCACAGTGAATATTTTATTTAATTATTAACTTTATTTCACTTATTGGCATCATATTTTTGGATCTTTATAGGAATTATATTATAATAGTTTTTAAAAAGGGAATCTTGCATGGATGGTGACAACCCATCACATCCAATAGGGTGGTGAGGATTACAACCATGACTGAAGGATGGGAACGGTCTCAAACCTTCCACTATACTACATGAAGTCCTTATCAATATTTTAATTTTTTAGGTAAATAATTGGTTGAATAAATATTAATGATGAACCCAATGTATTTTATTTTAGATTAATTACTTAAACACAATTGTTTTCTAAAATATTTAGAGTTGATGGAAATATTTTTCACTATTTTATGGATCATATGGTACATTGAAAATAAATTTTAGTCTCTTCAGAAATTAATACACTCATTTATTGATATTAATTTCACAGAGTATGTAATGAATAAGGATCAATTAAAGAATAAAAAAAATGATAAAATCGTTCATATGAAATATAATTTTATCATTTAAGTATATTTTCTTATTTTATTATATTGTAAAATAATTCCTTCACTATATGAAAATGATCTTAAAAAAATGATATCATAATACATTAATATTTTAGAACCAATAGTCCATCAAATCATCAAAGATGTATGGATTTTAGGCCCTTACCATTAAATAGGGAATTCACATGACTATTATCAATGAAATCAACCACTCCATTTAAATATTTAAAACTTCTCTCCATGGTAAACTATTTACATGAAAATTATATTTTTTATCTTTCAGTGCTTGAAACACTGCGGTTTTCATACATTATATGAAATAATTATGTTCATTATTATCTTGTGTTACATACAAGGCCGAATTATGCATAATACTATTATTTTTATTATATAAAATGGAAATTATCTCTTATGAATTAAATCATTAGATATGAGTTTTATTAGATAACTTATAAAATATATGGTCAAAATAAAATGTTATAAATTAATTATAAATTAATATAAAACCAAAATTAAAATAAAGTAAATGGATTCAAAAAAACTATTTTTATACACCAAGAGTGATTCATCTTAATAAATTTTATTAATTTCTATTATTGGTGTTTTATAATTAAACATATATATTATATATTCAATAAAAAAATTTATTAATTTAGTAAATTTGATAAATATACGATAAAAAATATACAATTTTACTTATAAAAACTATATATTTATAAAAGGTGTTTCGTAGTATTTTAATGGATTTTATGAAACAAACCTTAGGTTGGAAACATGTTTAAATTTTAAATAAAAAATTTAAAAAAAATCTAAATTTCAAAATTATCTTAATGTAAATTTCTGATATTTTTCTAAGAAGGTTCATTCATAACGGATAGTGAAAAATCCCAAATTTGAATTGAAAACCCACTTTTCATCTAAATAATTTATAATGAAAAATAAAATTTTTATTTTTTATAATTAATATTATAAGTTATAAACCAATTATTCCAATTTATTTCAATTTAATATGTTTTATATTTAATTTAGATTTAAAAAAGTAACCATTTTAGCATTTCTACATTAAAAACATAATTTATCATCTCAATTACAATATAAATTTTAAATTAATTTTCTTCTCCTAGGAATTGAAATTAGAAATATTGATTATATATTTTGAATCAATATAATTTAAAATATATAATAATTTCAACATTATTTTTTACCAATTTAATTACTGAAAATAGTAAAACTTAATTAATGTGATTAACAGAAAAATGAGATTTTAAAAGGACTAAACATTATACATCAGTGAAAAAATAACATAGAAACATATAAAAACATATAATTTCCCTAAATATACCATATAACATATTTTATATAGTTTTTTCCAATATTCGATATAAATGAAAAGGAAAAGAGGTGGGTGAAATACCACCTTTCAAAAATATACATGTTTTCCACTCACCCCACTTATAAAATGCATCCACTATACTCCGTTAATAACACATATCAAGCCCTATGTGTCAATAAATACCTACTTAGATAACATATAAAATTACCTACCCTAATCCTATAAGACTTTATTTTATAAAAAATATGTCTATATATGGCCATTAGTGCATTCGTGTAAGTGTTTCCCTACGAAAACGTAAATTTTAGCAACAAACAGTTTGGTATTATTTATTTCTCTAACAAATTTGAATATTATTTTAACATTATAATAAAATAAAGAACATTATAATACATATTATGATATGTTATAATTTTATGGTTAAGAAGTAAACCCACACATACAACAATAATATAGGTTATAAATTCACTATTCATGTATACAATGGACTACTGCCTCGAGAACCAATGTCAATGTTTTTTCCATTTCAGTCTACAAAGATTAGAAATAATGATGTCAATACTATTTATATATGATATATATTAAATTTTTTATTTATTAATATTATTTAGTTATTATATAACTCATAGATTAATTATTTTTATTTTTTGGGAATTTGATAATGTTGTTCGTGTGTATGATAGACTACCACCTCACAAAGTGATGTGATTCATTAACGCTTTATAGAAAATGTTTTAAGGATTTGATTATTAAAAATATTTGATATATGTGAATTAATATGATTATGGAATTATAATATACATTTATATAATTTACAAATATTTTATTCAATATAAAAATAAAATAGAATCGACGTCCATACATATGTATGGCCTACCGTCTCCATTAAATGTGAATTTCATTTCCTATCAATAAATTTTATGGAATACTATAAATAATTATATAATTATTATATATAATAATGAAATATTTTATTAAAATATTGGTATAATAAAATCATGAGGAATGATGTAGGAACAAAAAATAACTATTCAGAACACACTCGAAAGACAAAGCATGTTATTAGTCAAAACAATTAAAATAATAAAATATTATTAATGAATGGGTAATAATATGTTTTAAAAGGATCATATATGATAATCCAAATATTAATATAGTTCTATAATAAGTTAATAATATGTTTAAATCTATTATACAAGATCTTCAGTCGCATTCAATAAAAAGTAAATGCAAATGCAATGGATTTCATAACTCAATATTCGCTCATATGTTAGACTTCTACTTCATTAATTATAACATTATATGATTATGTGTATAATGAATTTTTGTTATATTATTTTGAATTTATGATATATTTTTAAATATTATAATTGTATATAAATAATTAGTCCATTTATTAATTCTCACCTCAATGATATGATCATTTTTAGTGTTTATTTCACAATCTTAATCCAATATAGATTGTTCATTTTATTAATTCCCATTAAAATAAATTATATTAATTTTTTAATAAACCCATTCATTTTATTCACCTCTAGTTATTCACGATCTTTATGAAGTTATATTTTTATAGAAATTAACCCAAATAGGGAAGATATGTTTCCTTCATTTATTACATTTGAGTAATGAACAAGAGTTCGCATCTAAAAGGACTGAATAGTTTAGTATTATTGAAAAACAAGATACAAACATATTTTTTTCAATAAAACATGAAATGAAAAAAATACAAAGAAACTCCCTTGGTAACATCAACAAACTCCAAGATTATTCTTTCATTCCATTCGTAATATACGTCTTTTTATCCTTGGGAAAAATAAAACATAAGAAATTGGTGATATAAAATTATTAGTAAGGTTAAACAATAATGAAGAATCTACATAAACATAATCAATATGGAAAAGTGAATTAATAAAAAAATATTTCAATAAAATATATTCTTGATAGTAATATGGAAGAAATAAGAACTAAATAATGTTATAAAAATAATCCAAAGAGAACAAAACATAACCATAGATATTATATGAGTGAAATAATCACAAAGATGACCAATTTCTAATATCATAATGAGGGAATGTGTAATTATGGATATCATAAACGAACCATCAAGGACCAACCCAATAATTATACAGAAATTGGTATGCCCTCTGTTAAAATTTGTTCTAGTTTGTCTCATGTGACCCACTGATTCATCGAGAAGATATAGCAGGCCTCGCCCATCTCTTATCAAGTATAATTATTTCCTTATATGTTTAATAATAAATTTATAAAATTATCATTAAAAAAGTGTGTCACATAACACTTTTTAATACTTTAATCACAATCAATTATCATAATTCTCTATCAAAATCTTTGATTAATTCTTGAGTGAAATAAAATTTTTTATTTAGAACAAGGAGTTCTTTTGGAAAATCAGTTGAATTTGTCATAAAGTCAGATGTTAAACATGAATATTATAAAAAAAATGTAAGAAAATTTTAAATCTGTTTGAGGATTTTATTCCAATTGAACTAAAAAATGATATTTTAATGGTGCTTTATAAATGGGTCACTTTCGTGGTGTTTGAGAGAAAATATAAGAGTATTTAAAGAGGAAAAATGATTTATTTTTTACATAAAACCATAAATGAATGAAAATAGTTTTTTATAATAACATTAATGATTTTATAATAACAATGGATGATTAAATAATATAATGGATTTCACATAATCACGGGTAGGAAACGAGGATGTTCACTTAAATTGGGATTGTTTATCAAAAAGAATTGAGAATGTAAGTGTCAAAAGAATTTATTCTCCAATCAAGGGAATATGAAATGATATAGATATAGGAGTTATGAACATATAAACATAATTTATATGATTTATATATAAATAATGAATAATTATATTGGGGTAAATAGATATATAACTTAACATGAATGAAAAATAGTGGTTTGGGAAGAAACCCATTAAAAATTGCAATTAATCCAACTGTTGGCCCTATAACACTAATGCTCAAAAAATTAAATATTTAAAACCCTGAAGGTAAATAGATTCATGATATAATAAAGTAAAGGGTAATTTTACATGCACTATGTATAATAATTATTGGTGAATTAGTAACACCTCATAGAATTAGAGGTGAGATGAGACACCCTTAACTTTTTTCTGAAAGTGTTCTGCACCTATACATAACATCATGGATAACGAATTTAGATAAATTAATAAATTAATGTCATAATATATTATACTTTTATATTTTTTATTATAATTTTATTAGGTTCATTTATGGCCTTTTTGATGTGTTATAAGAATCAATTTCGTTGTTCGGGAGTGTTTGATTACTTGATTCTCAGGATTAGTTTACTTGTATAGATGTACAAAAGATCATGTGAAATGGGAATAGAAATATATAATTGAAGTTATATGTTATTAATGAAAATAAATTTTATTAAATTATTATAATAGTAATTTACTTGTTTTGGGTGAGGATTAATCATTATACAAGATGCAAGTGATAATCATTTAGATTATTTTTCATGTTTTTGATAATCACAAAATAATTTTGTTTTATTAATTAATATCATGTATGTATAATGTTTCTATAATTTCAAATAAGTTTAAATAAATATATTATAATCTTTTTAAACCATAAATATGGTTTTATTCCCCCTTTTAATTTGTAATTGAAAATATAAATTTCACCTTCCATGAAGGTGGTAAATCGTCCTCTTACAAAAAATATTTTCATTTTTAGAATATAAAAGGATAAGAGTAGAGAATTGACGGTGTATATCTCATTTTTAAAAATAATTATAGTATATATATGATAATGAACTTATCATGAATGTTTTTATAGAGGATTTATGGGAAGGATAATAAAATAAATGAAATAGAAAAGAAATTAATTGAATGAAATGGGATTTTTACCTATTGAATTCTTCTCCTTCAAAACCTCCTTAATTAAATTGAAATAGACTTTTGGTGACACCAAAAATATGATAATGTGGTATAGAGGAGTGGTGGAAAAATGGGAATATATTGGAAAATATTTATGGCTTCTTATGTGTTTGGAGAAAGGGTAGTGAGAGGTGGTATTTATAGTGTAGGAGAGGGGTCTTTTTTGAATACTTTCATCATTTGATTATAATTTAAGCTTAATATTTTGAATGGTTTTATAATAAACACAAAATATATAATACTAATGAATTTTAGTTCTAAATTATGTTGATTAAAAAAATAAATGACTCAATTAATTGTGTATTTTTCTTAAAATATATTCCTATATTAAATTTCAATATTTTACTATTCTAAAAATTCATGTATTTTTGAAAAATACAAAAACTTTCTCCTCATAATTTATCAATATGTATATTTATAACAAGGACTCCATTTTTTTAGAATAATTTTATAAATTTTATAAATAAAATATTAAAATAAAATCATCATTTACTTGAAAAATATGGATTCTAATTTTATAAATATTTTTTATGACACATTGAAAAATTAAATAGGGTCTCAAAAATATTTATTAAAATCAAAATAAAATAGAATATTATTATAAGAAAATATTTATTTAAAATATTATTTATTTTAAATAATTATTTTAATTATAATTATGTGAATAAATGTTTTGGATTATGACAAATTCTAAAACATAATTTATCATTTTTAAAACTTTTATTTACATATCCAATGATATAAATATTGTATATTTTCATTCAAAAGATGTATAATGTTTTTTACTTTCAATGGGGAATTTATTGTTCTGATGGCCACATTACAATTCCAAACAGTCTCATTATTATTTTGAAGTTAACATTACTATTAATCAAAAATAAAACTTATCCGAAAATTACAAAAAAAATAACATATGTTAATATTGAAATTAAGTTTTAAAATTTAACGTTTATTTTGTAAAAAATATTTTATAAAAGTTCCAATATATATATTAAGAAAAAATTAACCATTATTATGCTGTAAAAATTGTTATATAAAAATATTGTTTTTTGTGTAAATTTGATTTATTCTTATCTTATGTCTCTAAAAATATATTCAATGAATGTTAAAAAATATTATAGAATATATATTATTTATATGTAATTAACATACTTCACTAATATTTTGTATGTTAATTTATAGATATAAAATTTCATAGTGGGCATAAAAAACTTTTTATTAAAATACATTCTTTTTATTCAATTTGTTTTTATTTCTAATTAATTTGTAAAAAATGAATTAATTTTCTAAATATTTGTATAATATATTTTCATAACTTACATAATATAATTTTTCCATCCGTTCCCAATATATAAGATACAACAATAATAAATAAATATTAATATTCAATCAATTTAAGCTTATAATCTATCAAAGAAGTTAAATTTAAAAAAATAGACATAGATTACAATCTTGGGGGTTTACATTATCTCCTACTTCAAAAAATTGAATCCTATCAATTAGAAATTCTACATTAAAATCAGAGGATGATACATGAAAATTAATTTTTTGGAAACTTGCATTGGAAATATGGTTAATAAAATATCTTCTTAATAAAAGTAAAAGGTAAAATAGAAGGTCGCCTCAAAAGATGGTTTTTAGTGTGAAATCATTTTTGGAATGAAATAACATGGACATAAAAGTGGAATCTAACTATAATGTTCTGATGTGTGTGATAGATAAACTTTTTTTTATAATTCTAACCATAAATAATAATAAATTATTGATCGAATAAAATACATTTTATTGGATAGAAAAATAAGATAACGTAAAATTGTTTTTTTCCGAAAATATTTTCATAAATTTGAGGGATCCTTTTAATATTTGTATAAGAACTTGATTAAAAAAAATTGTGATTACTTTTCATGTCGTGATCATAATCACACCCTTTTTGATACTATATAATATATTCACTTTATCCCTTACACGGAGAAAGTAATGTTGAAGAAGATTTTTTAGAACTAAAAACACTTTTATGAACTATAAGATCCACCAGTAAATCCATCAAAATCTAAAAATTTACTAAAATAAATACTATTAGCACAAAGTATATAATAAATCATAAATTAAACAGAAGAAGTGGTATACAATGTTTACTTTAATTAATTCCATCCATAATATTCATTCCCAATACTTCTATCAAAATTCATAGTACAAAAAATGGCTATAAATTTCCTAGATATGCTATCTATTTCCATAAAAAACATGAATCAACTAAATTCCAAAATAAAATAATGTTTCTCTAAAAAATATTATTCAACTACTATTCCTTAAAATACTATGTTTCTACAAAAATAAAATTAATTCCTTAATCTTAAAATAAATTTTCTATCCCAACGTCATCTATTTGATAAAACAAATGACCTTAAAATCAAAATAACCTTTATCCATAAGATAAAAAAATATAAGACAATTAAAACTTCATGTCAGATAGTGTTAGGTGTTTCACCATTTTCTCCCATCAGTTATGAGTTCAAAACCCACCTCATTAATAGACAAGATGAGTTTTCATCCAATCTGTAGGATATACTTCTTTTAAAACAATATTTATATAAATTAAAATATAGAAATGATGTGAATTATTGAAATATGGTTAGTAATTAATGTTATATAAAACACCAATACATAAATAATTCATCTATTTATTTTACCACATGTCCTTCCATTGTCTAGGTTTTATCCTATAAAAGATGGAATTCATTTATGTAATTCCCAGATTCCCTAAATTTAATGATATTACCTACAAATGGACTCTTAGAATGTATTTTTTTACCTTAATTTGTAATATTTATTTTTTCTCATTTGTTCATTTATTTATGACCTTCTTTACCACACATAATTAATATAACTATTTTTTTGATACACTTTCCTAGATTTCCACTTCCACATTTCATACATTATGGGAATCGATCATTCTTTTCTCCATGGTTTCCACCACTAGAGATATTGGAATACTATGTCCTTCTATTCTTTTGTGACTTCCAAAATTGGTTAAAGTGTATTTTGTTAATAATATTTTGGTAAAAATAATTAGTCATAATCTTGAAATCTTTTAATTCTATCAAAATAACATTTATTATCTCATCCCCACCTCATTTTCCATCAAGTTCAATGTTACCATGACTCTTTTGGTTCTAGCCATTGACTAAAACAGAAATCAACGTGTGAGTAACAATAGTATGACAGCGAAAAATGTAAAATCATTTATAAAATTTCAAGACATCATATTTTCAACCCTAATCAATAGAATTTTATGCTAAGTTATTCATTTTCATTATATATTCAAATATTTCATAATGATTTTAATGAAAAATATGATTAATCGTAATAATTCCCAGAGGATTGTCAAACATGGTGCACAATAAGGCACATTATTGTGTACATGGTTACACCATGTCAATCCTAACACACCATGTCAGAGTTTTTACCCCTTGGTGTACCTATTCTAGAACCACTTCAACTTATGGTGTCAAAAAAGGGATTTATTTCAAGGAAGAACCAAATAAACTCTATGTTATCAAAATTATAACATTTTCTACTATACATTTCCAAAAAATTCATCTTAGGGATATGGTACCTAATCAATGTTTTCAAATTCTATTTTTCTAGGTTTTTACTAATATTTCTCTGATACCAACAATAAATACCCTGACCCCATTACCTTGTAGGTGTCACAATAATTTATTACATTGGTAATATGAAAAAGTTTTCATATTCCAAAGGACCTAATTGTTTCGTTGAATTAGAATACCAAATACAAAACATACGTTTTAAATAACAACATAATATGAAAAAAGAATCATATAAGCACTATTTGGAGCGTCTATAAACTCCTAGATTTACCTTGCATGTCATTCACAATATATATCTTCTCGTAGTGGGAAAAAACATAATAAATGGGTCATATCAGATGGTCAGTAAGGGTAAACCACACAATATTAGATATTATTAACATAATAAATAATCCAAGGTGAATAACTTAATCACATGATAATAAAACATAATCATGAAATAATTATGAATGGAATAAAAAATTAATAATGACATATAAATATTCTCATGAGAATAAAACTCAACCAAGGATATTCTACAACTTTAATAATCACATGTTTTATCAATTATAAATATCATATTGAGGAAAACTGTAATTCTATAAATCTTAAACATCTCATCAAGGCATAGGTCAATTAGTCTAAATAAATGGGTATTTTATCATTCAAAACCTGGTCTAGTTTGTCTAATGAGACCTACCAATGCATCGAGGTGAAATAATGGTCCTCGTCAGGGACATACTATGTCTAATGAATTCCCCATATGCTAAATAAACGATTAAAACAATATCATTTAATAAATGATTCCCATACTACTTAGAATTTCTTTAATCATAATCATATATTAAAATACACTAATAAGAACATAAATAAATTATTGATAGAAATATCTTTTTTCATTGGAAAGAAACATTCTTTTGGAAGATCATTTGTACATTTCAGAAAACTATATTGTATACATGAATATTATAGAAAATAACATTTAAGGAAATAGAAATTATTTAATAGGAAAAAATGTTGTACAATTTAAGTGAAAGCACGTAAAAAGTTTTTTAATAAACATTAGGAATCAGTCACTTTGGGGTAGTATATAATAAAATATAAGAGTATTTAAAGAATAAAATGGATTAATTTTGTATATGTAACCAAAAGTGAAATAATATATATGTTTATAATTACATTATTACATCTAGAAGAATAATGGAGGCATAAAATAGATTATGGATTTCACTTGAAAATGGGTTTGAAACTAGGAGGTTCCCTTAAATCAGGATTGCTTATCAAGATTATTTGTGAAGGAATCCTTACAAAACATGTATTATAACATAAAAGAAAGATGAACTATTCTTGATATATGATTTTTGGACATGTAAGAGTAATTTCAAATAATTATATAAAAATAATACAGAATTACATTAGGTTAATGGGAGAGATAATGTAACTCGGAAAAAAATGCAGGTTTGGGAAGAAACAGTTACCAATTTTCAATAATTCAAACTGCATACGATATAAAATTAATGATTATAAATTGAAAAATTGAATACCATAAAGATAATGAAATCATAGATATTATATATTAAATGATATTATAAATTCACTATACACAAGAATTATTGGTGAATATGGAATATCTCACATAAGTAAAATTAAGATAAGAAAACCCTAAAAATATTTATAAAAGTGTTATGGACTTTTTACATAATGGTCTAGATATTGGACTCATAATATTTTATAAATAAATTCGTTACATCATAAAATCTTTTTTGATTTAGTATAAATTTTTATGTTAATTAATTTTATTTTATTATGAGTAATAAGAATCAAGTTTTTCAATCGTAAGTGTTCATTAAATTGGTTCTCATTATTGTTTAGTTTGTATAGATGTATAAAATATCATGAGAAATAATAATATATATCTAGAATTGATGTTAGAGTTTATTAATTAAAATACAGAATATTAAATGGTTATAATATTCAATTTTTATTTTGGTGATGATGAATAGTTAGACAAGATGTTAGTGATAATCATTAAGATTATTTTGATATTAATTATCATCACAAACTAGTTTTGTTTCATAAATTTATTTCCTGTGTATATAATGGTTATAGAATAATAAATATGGTTGTATTACATATATTATAATCTTGTTTTTCCAAAAATAAATATTTTATGACCATACTTTTGTTGGACATAGTTCCCTAGAGCCAACATCAATATACATTATGATAACATATATTCATTTTTTTGGTATATAAATAAACTATGTATCGCAGTATGATTGTTCATCACCGTAACATTGTATGTGACAATGTCCCAAGAGTAGCTATATCACTAAAAGGTAACAATAGTTCCCTAATATAATGTGAACCCAGATATACAATGACACTATTCATAGAAAAATGTTCTGGGGTCTAATTAAATCATTTGAGGGACACAAATTATATAGGGTTTTGGGGGTGGAAACTCCTAGGACTTTGAGATACCATTTTATGTTGTATTCCCTTGGTAATATCCAGTAGGATTAGATGAGAACGAGACCCGATAGTGGGAATGCTACATTTATATGTGTCATTGGATGTTCCTATCTGCGTATGTGTGTATTTTTCATTAGATATTAAAATTATTCTCAATATATATTATGATTCATGTACTTTGATGTATTGACAAAATCCATGAGGACACAAGTTCTGAGTGGGGTGGGATATGTTGGGTGTGTCTCGAGTAATATTGCAATAGTGAATAATGAGATAATGAATTTATACCTTCTATTAATTAACAAAAGTTAATATATCTTAACCTTTATGTAAAATGATATAGCCTTAATGAATCCATGTCAATAGTGTTCTATAGGAAATCTCTATTTCCGGAAAGTGAACAAAAGATATATCGAGCGTATAAGGTGATAGAATTGGCATGAAACATTCTTGATTAGATATATTAGATAAATGGATAATATTAATTGGTAAATATCCATATGAAATCACATGTCATTGTGGAATTTTCTTCATTCTTGATGGGTGCCTTAGCGAGTTGGTAGATACTATCCATGTACATTAGGTAGCTCCACCTAATGTCATTCAGAAACTGGCATATATGTTCACACACTAAGTGTATCCAAAATCATAGTTAAAATTTTATCATGTTAAAAGTTGTATAAATATTATTCCTGGTCTTGGTTTAAAAAGTATTCCCCTATTATTAATTTCATTTATTACATCAATAGTTATTTGATAGATTATATGGTCGGAAGAATAATTAATAAATATCGAGGAGGATTGGCAGACCAAGATTAATGGTCCATTGAGAAATAATCATATTGAAAATTATTTTATTAAGTAGTATTAAATTATAACACACACGTTAAGTTAATTTCATGAAATAAAAATACTATATTTTTTATTTAACATGGGGTTTCGAAATCATTAATGAAATAATATAAGTAACTTGTGAATATTATTTTATTATTTTGATAGTGAAATAAATACTTGGTTATATTATTCTCTCATTATCCAAGGGAAAGTAAAGTGATGCCAATTTAGTTGTGCACTACATTTTGGAGAAAAACTCCCAAGCCTAGATATTTCATTCTTCCCTAAGAATGATTTTACGAATGATAGTGATCCCCATCCACCGGATCAAGGAGAAGGCGTTGAATGTGGTTCTCAAGGAGACTAAAGGTGGATAATGAAAGTGAAATGATCTTCTATTCTAGCACCCAGAGGCACCTTCGATGATGTCTGGAGATTCTTAGAACATGTATGCATAACCTATAGAGTATATATACCACTTTATCTACAATGAAATTATTATTAACAACTAATATATTTCAAAACACATCAGTTGAGAAAGAATAATCCATGGAGATAAATCTAATTTAACTAAATTAATTATAAACAATATATGTTGATCCTCTCCTCTGATTCAGGGTTTCTATCCCTTTATTATATTTCATTGATTAAATTTCATGGATCATGATTTTAATCATCACATAGATCCTAGATTATACATTGAATATGTAAAAAAATTAAAGTTGGACATCTTCCCTAATGTTCATCTATTTTTCCCAGAACCTAAAAGTGGTATCATAACAGGCATATTAATGTTATAATTTTTTAATTTCGGTTGTGTTTTATAAAGGAATAATTTAGTTTTTCAATTCATGTTTAATAATTATTTTAATAAGAATTACGATATTTATTTCATTGTCTATAATTTCTAACAGATCTAACAGAAAAAAATCAATTTTATGATTAAAATATAATCAACAAACTTATTTGGAGGTTCGAAAGATTCTACATGGTTAACAAAGTACCACAAAATGTGTAACCAGAGTCACACAACATTTAGTCGTGGTTATTATACTAGTAGTTACATAGATAATTACTCAACCCATGTGCATTGAAGAAAAGAATCATAGTTAGTTATTACACCACGTGCTGACTAGGATCGACAGACACAATGTCAGTTGGACTACAGTACGAGGGGCCCATTAGACACGGCATGTAGTCTCTATTCGGTAAGGTTTGGGATGTGTATCCCATACATGGATTACCCAATCAGTGATTGTGTGATGTAAAGTCAAAATGGTCTATGAAACACTAGACATTTCATTTCTCCATGAATTCTAATGTACGCCTCACACGCTGTTTCCCTTGGCATGCACTTCGAATACACAATGATTGTATTACATGTTGGGTATATCAAATTTATATGTCGGGTACTTCACCAAATTACATAGTGTTAAAAATTTAATATCTTTATAATGTTTAGATATACATATCAGGTATATGTTTTAATACAGTTAGTATTCTATGTGCATTAAATCATGACACACCACCAAAAAGACATTTAAATCGTGTAATCATCTATGATGTAAATACCATTGATGTACGTAATAAGCCGTGTATCCTATATGTCACAATGAATAAATTGAATACAAGTATAATAAATGTTGAGTAGATTTGGTCATGTATTCACCTGGTAACCACCAAGGTACATTTATATACATTGTTAATTTTAAATGAATATTAATTAGTATAGAATTATAATTGATGAGAATCTAAAAGTAATTTACAAAAATATTAAGATAAAAATGAATGATTAATTAGATAAAATATTTAATTGATTCAGCATAATTTATCTTAAATAAGAACAATTAGTGAATTTGATTACAGTTTTATTTAATGTGTAATTCGTTGCAAGCGTGTGGATGATCATGAGCTAGACCTAAACATTTTATGTTCATGGTTTAATTTTAATTTTTTTTAAATTTAATTGATGGTCTACATTCCTTCTCTACTCAGAATTATACAGGGTCTACATGCACATGTTTTCTTTTACGTAAACCTTATTTTACCCCTCAACCATGTGTAAGTAAATGTATATATAATGGATGTAGTTACCAAGATAGTGGAGGTGGTTCAAGTTATAAGTTTATGTGAAAACAATCCAACGAGATACAAAGGTTGATATGTGTAAAGATGTAAACACATACCTTTAATGGTTTAAGGGGTTTCTCCCCAAGGTTAGTGGTTAGTTTATCAGCCTCTAGATAAGGTAATTAGTATAACATGCTCATGATCATACCCTTTATTTTTTTTCTATCTATTTCATGGTTATTCATTATGGATGTTTCTTCACAATCACTTGATTAATGAATTAACAAGCATGAAAGATGGAACTTAAATAAACTGGTTTATATGTAAATATTATATAATGAAATTGTTAATAAATTAATTAATCCCACTTATTTTATCAAGAAAGTTATAAAGATAATAATTTAAATTCAATATATAAAGTAAAAACCCCCTTATTAAAATATTAAGTCGGTATAGCCTTCCATTACATAAATTTATAATCGAAAAATATTTCACTGTTCTTGAGCAGCCATAGTTGGGGTGATGTCTGTTATAACGAAATTATAACATGATGTTTTGGGTTTAATTGAATTGATTGACATTAAGGGTTGAATTCCACATATGGACATTATGCAACATAGAGTGAAAAGTTGAGTAAATCTAAAAAATTGAGTTTTCGATTAGGGAGTCCCCTCAAAAGATCAAGGAATAGGGAGTTAATGAAATTATCATTTGGAATTCCTACCTAAAGAAAATCATGATTCATAACCAACCAATGTTGGTGTAATGATAAGTGGTATATGAATAATTTCCACATGAATGTCTAAGAAACATGATATTTGAAATCCAATGGTGACAGATATAGTGTTTTGTTAAAAAAGTGGGAGACAAATAGTTCTAATATTTATTTATTTTCATAAATTTATAATATGAAGTACTAAATAGATTATTATATTATTTGTAGAGAAAACATTAAAATGACATAAAACATATCATTGTGATCCATAATCAAGAAGGAAACCCTTCACATTAGAACACATTTCAAGAATTGGAAAATGCACATAGAGGTCATTCTTCACCATAAGAAAAATATTTGTGTTTGATGAACCATTAATAGTTTCTACTGGAAATGAGTTTATTGATTTAAAGATCTCTCTATGATAAACAACAAAATGATGCTACAAATATTTACTGCATCATCATATCATCCATCACTAATGAGATCATGAAGAATCATGATGAAATGGAAGCTTATAGAATGGTGTCTCACCATTTGGATCTCTATCAAGGGAAATGAAGTCAATAGAGTTATGAGATCTCCAATACTTTGTTCATGAAAAAAAATTAGAGGGTCTGTTTCAGTTGGGACTCATGTAATCAAAATTATTAGATACATTGAGCATCTTAACATCTTAGGGATTAAATTCCTTGATGATTTGCATACAGATCTCATACCATCATCACCACCCAGGATCTTCTCTAGTTTATTGTGAATTATAATATGAGAAATAATGAGATGAGTCTATTATAACATCTGACCATGGTTTTCCATGTGGATAAAGACATGAGTTGTGACAAACCAACATTATTTATGGTTAATAGTAAGAATGTGGACATAGAAAATGGGTCCAAGACGTTTAATTAGGCTAAATCCCTAAAGCACCATCTGACCAAGAAAAAGAAGATCTAAAGGTAGGGAAAGGAAAAAAGAGGTAGTATGTTTTGCATGTGGAATTCGAGGATAATTGAGGAGAAACTACAACCATAATAAAGGGTAATCCCAATGTGTGTTTGTTATTGAGGGAAATCTTTCTATTTCCACATATTGGGTACTAGATACAACTTTTGGTGCTCAAATCAATATTTAAATGCAGAATCAAAGTAGATTTCAAAAAATCAATAGATGAGAGGTTGATCTGAGAGATGATAATGGTTCAAGGATGGATTCTATTTCTATTGGAAACTAACTTCTATTGTTACTGAAGAGAATGATTTTTATTCATGATAGTTTTTATGTACCCACTCTTACAAAAAACATAATTTTAGAATCATGTTTATATATAGTCAGTTTATTTTCTTGTTTCTTAATAAGAGTTGTTTATTTTATAATGATGATATATGTTATGTTATGAAACATATAAACAACGGTTTTTATGTATTAAAATTTGAAAACCATGTTTTTTCAACTGATAATGAACCGTGTTCACACGAATCATATAACACACATTTATGGAATAAACATATTTGTCATGTAAGTGAGAAGCACCTCACGATGCTATGTTATAGTGGTTACATGAACTCCTCTGAGAAAAAATAACAGGATAGATGTCATTATTTATTATAAGGGAAAATAACCAAACCTACATTTGGTGGACTAGGTGAAAGGGGCACATAGCTTCTAGGATAAGTACACATTGTTCTCTGAGAATATTTTTATGTAGAATATAGAGGTCAATATTCTTACATCATAACATTTAATCATTATTTGATTAGATATGGATATATCTACTTGATGGCATTTAACTGATATTAAATTTGGAAATTCAAGGAGTTCTGGAATAATGTAGAGAATTAGCTGGGTAAGAAGATAAACAATCTTTGATCAGATCGAGGTGGAGAATATCTTAACCAGGAGTTTATTAACTTCCTAGTGATGTTTGAGATTCTATATCAACTCACTACACAATATATGCCATAGTAGAATGATGTTAGTGAAATAATGAACCGTAACATGTTGGATATGGTATGGTCGATGATGATTCATGTAGATATTACCTTCTTCTTTTGTGTAGATGTATTAGAAACTATGACACACACATTAAATCAATTACCAACTAGATTAGAATAAATAATTCTCTTCAATATATGGACTTGAAAGAAACCCATTTTGTCTCACACGTGTGTATGGGGTTGCAACCCATTAGTTAATGATTTCTCAGGAAAACAAATAGTGACATAGGGAATGAATTGTATTTTATAGGGTATCCATAGGAAACAAAGGGATAATACCAATAAAACCCCTCAAACAAAAATGATACTATCCTTAGACAAGCTGTATTTCTTAAGAGGTAGAACATCCTAAAAAGTATAGTTGGTCCCAAATTGATTTGGATGAAGTTGATTCTCAGGATACACAAGAGTTGATATAGGAACAAGTTCCAAATGTACATTGGAAAAAGTACATCCTAAAACACACCATATTTGTAAGAGTGTGAGATAAGTAAGGGAACTAGAGCGATATGGATTTCAAGTCACAGAAGATGGTGAACCATTATTGTTGGACAATGAAGAAACTCTCTCATACAATGATGAAATATAGAGCTTAGAAGCTACCTGATGGATACAAGCTATAAATTCTGAGATGGAATCTATGCATCAGATCCATGTATGGGTTCTGGTCGATGCACCAATTGATGTAAATTTTATTTCATGAAAGAGGTTATTCATGAAAAATATGGACATAAAAGGTAATGTAATAACCTATAAATAAATTCTAGTGGCTAAAGGGTTCAAACAATAACAAGTAATTGACTATGATGAAGCCTTTTAACCGGTTACCATATTTATATCCATCCTAATCATAGATTCCATAACATCATTCCATGACTATGATATTTCACAGATGGATGTCAGAAAACCATTCCTTAATGGGATCAGTCATTAATATTTATACATGAAACAACCAAAAGTGTTTGTTACAATAGGTGTTTACCAAAGATTTTTCAAGTTGCAATTATCCATTAATGGATTGGTTTAATAATCCAGGTCAAGGAACATTCGATTCGATGAATCCATAAGAAAATTTTGTATTATTAAAAAATTTTATCCATGTGTTTACAAAATGATTAATGGAATTTGGTCCTTATCCTTTCAGTGTATATCGATGATATATTACTTATTAGAAACAACATATTAGTTTTACAGTCAGTTAAGGAATGTCTGAACAAATTATTCTCCATGATTGAATTAGGACAATCTACCTATATTTTATGGATCATGATAATTCGTGCCAGATCAAAAAGGATACTTGTAGTAAGTCAAAGTACATATATATACCAGACACTAAAGAGATTTTATATGGAACAATCCAAGATGTGATTGGTTTTATTATTACATGGTTTACATACTTCTTAAAAAATGTGTCCCCATACACAATATGAATAAGATATAATGAGTAAGATCCCATACACTTCAATGATAGGATCAATAGTGTATTTAATGTTAAGTAGTAAACATGATGTTTCCTATGCATTTATCATGGTGTATAGACATCAAAATGATATAGGATAATATCATTGGACTATTGTTAAGGCTTTCCTTAAAAATCACAGAAGATCTATGGACATGTTCTAGTGTATGGAAGAGATGAGGGGCATGTCCTTAGTGGGTATGTGGATTATAGTTTTCAAATGGATCAGAATGATTTTTCATCACAATCATGATATGTTTTCAATCTCAACGGAGGAAATGTGAGCTGGAAGTGTTCAAAGCAACCGGTTTTCACTGATTCTGTAGTACAATATGAGTATATTAAGGCTTATGATGCATCCAAAGAAGTTGAGTATATTAAAAGATTTTTCCAGGAGCATGATGTGGTAAAAAGGATAAAATACCCTCTCACATTGTACTATGATAAAACTATCATGGTGGATTAGGAAAAATATCCAAGGGCACATCAATTGATAAAGAACGTACTCATAAAGTATCTCCTCGTAATGAATTTTTATTAGAGGGGTGATGTTTTAGTGAGAAGATTATCTATTGAAGAGAATGTTGTAGACCCCTTGAATAATGGCCTATCTTAGTAGAAGAATGTGTATCATGTGAGATCTAGTGGACTGGAGGTTGTTAGCAGTTTGCTCTATTAACTGTGGAAATCTATTAGAGATGGTTTCCTACAACAAACATCTATGTACTTTATGAAAAAGTATATTCATGGATTCTGAATATTAATAAACACTTTACGACACCATGAATGTTCTTATGCGTAACATTGTATTTGATAATGTCCCAAGAGTAGCTATATCCCTAAAAAATCACTATAGTACCCCATTATGATGAGAACTCTAAATTTCAACGACATTATTCTTATAAATATTTTATATGGATAGATGATATAATTTTAGGGGATAAAATGATATAGGCTATCAACGTAGGATACTCATAAGAAATTGAAGCACGTTCTCATGATATAATCTTCTGGTAATATCCTGTATAATATTATGAGAATTATACACGATAGTATAAAATCCAAATTTGTAAGTGTCATTGGACGTTCCTGTTTAAGAACATGTGTATTGGTACAATGATTTTGAGAATAATATTAATGTATATTATGAGACATGTACTTTGATATATTGAAGAAAAGTGTGATGACATATGATAATGGGGATTTAGGATATGTTTGGTCTATTGCAAGTAATTTTTCATTAATGAATAATGTGATGAAAGGTTTATCCATTATGACCATTTAAAAAAGTTAATATCTTAGTAATATTGATAAAAATGATGTATCAAAAATATATTCATGGACATGGTGTTATATAATAATGTTCTATTCTCAGAAAGTTGGTGAAATAGATATCAAGCATATAGGGTGGTGGCACTAGCATGAAACATAATCCATTAGAGATATTGTGATAAACATATTATATGACACGTTAAACATTCTTATGAGGTGACATGTCCTTGTATTGTTTACTTCATTATCTAAGGGTTCCATGGTCTGTAGCTAGATTCTAACATTGATCTGTAGGCTTCTCCATGTAATTCCATTGAGAAATATGCCTAGAGGGTCACACACTATGTGTATCAAGAATTTTAGTATAATATTGTACAATTAAACAAGTTGAATAAATATTATTCCAAATCATGGTTTAATAATTATTCATGTATACCTGATCATATTTATTTTATCACTTTTTTTGGATAAAAAATATAATGGGATAAATAATTGATCAATATTGAGGAGGATTGCTGGATCAAGATTAATGGTCTAGTTATGAATATTAATGTTGAATATTATTTGATTATATAATATTTAATTGTAAAACACATGTTAAGACCATGTCAAGAAATAAAAATATTTTCATCATTATATAACATGGAGGTTTCAGTTGGATAAATTAATAATTAAAGGAATGTGTGAAAATTATTTTATTATTACACATGTGAAATAAATACCATGTTATATTATTTTCTCATTATCGAAGGTAAATCCAAGTGATACCTATTCGGTTGTTCACAAAATTTTAGTGAAAGCCTCCCAATCATGGATATTTATTTCATCTCCATGAACACTCTAAATAATGAGAGATATCCTCCTCCACCAGATCTTAGTGGTTTCTTTAGATGTTGTTCTCATGACAATGAGATGTTGGCAACTCAAGCGTATTGATCTTCTATTCATACACCCAGAGACTCCTTCAACGACATCTGTAGACTCATGGAACACGTGTGGATAGCTGTTACAAGAGATATACCTATGATATATATAGTGCAATGATGGTACATTGATGAATTTTTTCTAGAAAAATCAACAAATAAATAATAAACCTTGGAGGTGATTTTTATTTAACAAAATTAATTATAAACTATATATGATGATTCTCTCTCGTTGTTTTGGATTTCTATTCCTCTTTCTTATTTACAAAATTCAGTTCCATGGATTATATCATTCATCATTGCATGGATCCTAGATTTCTCATTGAATATGGATGAAAAATTAATGTTGGGAACTATCACTTGCATGATTCCATTATGCTTTTAACATACACCTTGAACGTGGAATTGAAAATTACTCATCATCCATGTAGTCGGTAAATCATAACGTAACAGATGATGTTTTCATTTTTATAATAAAAAGGGAATAAGAAGAGAATTGATGGTTGATATATCATTATCATAGTATATTTATTGTATTTATAATATACAATATCCATAATTCATGGTTTAGCCGAAGATGTAAGGAATGGATAAGAAAAGAAAAGGAATTGAAAGAAAATTAAATGAAGGAAATACCATTTTTACATCATGAATTCTTCTCCTTGAGAACCAACATAATGAATATTGAAATGGCCTTTTAGTGAGACCCTCATCACCAATACATGAGATAGAGTCTTTAGAAATGAAATGGGCATAAATTGGGCAATCTTCAAGGATTTGGCTGTTTAGGGAGAATGCGTAGCGGGGTTGGTATTTATACTCAAAAAGAGGGGAGATTTTTTAATATTTTATTACTTTTTTATATTATTTTGGCTCAATATTATGAATAGTTTGATCATTATCACTAAAAAATTTTAATAATGATGTGTAATTTGAGAATATATTGATTATATCAAAAATGTCTCAAGGAATAGTGTATTTAACTTATAATGTATTTATACCATAAATTAAGGTATTTTACTATTTTGAAATGATCTATTATTTAATAAAAATATAAAATTTCACCATAACCAATATCGATGCTTATAATTTAAAAATGGAATAAATTTTATTATAACAATTTGATGAATATCAGTAAGTTAATTTTTAAATAAAATCACCAATTACTCAAAAAATAATGATTGTAATATTATAAATGTTTTATGATGCATTGAAAAATAAATTAAGGTCTCAAAAATTTATCTTATAATCATAACACAATAAATTATTATCCAATTAATCTATTTTTTTAAAATAATTTTTCTTTTAAATAAATATTTTTGTTATAATATTTTGAATAGGCATTAATGATTCACAAAAATACTAATACATAATTTTCCATTTTTTAATAAAAATATTCACCTATTCCATGACATAAATATATTTTATTTTTTTTATCAAACATAAAAAAATTTATACCTTCATAGGATTATTTATTTTTCAAGTGACCAAATTACTTTTCCTAACTGCAACATTATTATTCCAAAATTCACATTATTAATCCTCAAAAATGAAAATTATAAGAAAAATACCAAAAAATTAACCAATGTAAATTTTTATATTAAGATTCCAGAAATAATATTTAAATTTTCAAATTATTTTATAATATTGTCACAATTTATAATTAAAACATGGTCACCATTAAAAGGAGGTGAAACTATTCTTAGAAAAATATAACATTTTTTGTGAAAAAAAGTGGATTTATAATTATATTATGTTTATAAAAAAATCTTGATGACTATTGAAATATTTTATTCAATATATAAAATATAAATTTAATTGATATATTGAACTAATAGTGTTTAATTTAGTTTATTAATATAAAATTTCATTATGGACATAGAATAGTTTTATTAATAAATATACCTATTTAATGTTCATTTGTTTTTCTTTTCTAATTAATTGGTGACCAATAAATTTAATTTCTAGAAAGATGTAATATATATTTTAATTATTTACATAATATGATTCCTTACCTCTATTCCAAACATCTAGGCGAAAAATATAATTATTAAATAATAATATTGAATAATTTGTTAAGCTCATAAGATATCGAAGAAGTGATATTAAAAAAGGGGGATACCATAAAATAATATGGTGTTATGAAATCACCATTTCCCACTCTTTATTACTAAAAATAATGAGAAATTTATTTAATAAAAACTAAGATCATTTCTCTCTTTGGTCAGTAATTTATATTCATGAAAGACAATTTTTTCAAAAATAATTATTTCAATAATTTTTCTTAATACATTTGAAAATGATTTAATAAAATAAATTTTAACCCTTTTTACTCTTTCAAAAATGTTTTCAATAGAATATTTATATCAATTTAAAAAAATTAATATTTTAATTTTACTAAAAATGTGAAATACAATATTTTTTACAGCATTAATAGAATTTCCATCTGTCATAAGCACTAAAACATTTCATGATTCATTAATAATAGTAAAGGATATTTTAAAAGAAAATTTATTTCAAAAATATTTTCTAAAATTTTAGATTTAAAAATTAGTTTTCTAAGAATATGATTTTAAAAAAAACATTTCAAAATGAAAATGATATTTTCATAAAGAATGTTTATAAATATATTTTCATTTTATTTCTATTTATCAACGAGGACATACCATAATTCCAACCACAATGGTTGTATATTATATTTATATTATATATAATATTTTTCTTGATGGTTTATGCTCACATTGACTAAGTAATGTTTTGAAATTTAGCTGATTGGTTCATTTTTGGATGTCCTTAGGTTTACATTGAATTGTTCACATTATTGTGGAAATTAAATTTCCCATAAATTTCAATATTTAATATCAGGGATATATTTATTTCCAGAACCTCAAATCATTTTTTACATACAGTATTTATTTGATAGTTATCGATTTACTAGGGAAAAATTAATAAATCAGTATCCATTACTCAATACAGATGTTTGATAATGAAAAATAATTAATATTTAAATTGATTATTTATTATTATAGTAATGATTTGGATATGTAAGATAGGGGTTCAGGACAGTTTAATTTAAGAGACTTGATTAATCGATAGTCAAATGAGCTGAAATTAGTTGTAAACAAACCCTTATTCTTAGTAGTTGAGCAGTTTTAAATGGTATAGAAGGTAGAACATGAGAGTAAGTGTAATTTGAAAATACATAATAGAAATCATATGTTTTTTACCTTGTATGATTTTAATATTCTTGAGTATATATTTTAATGGAAAAGGATTCATGTAACTACCCGTAAAATTCAAGGGAATTTTTTTTTAATTTTATTTAAGATTTTAGAAGAACACAGTTTCTAACGGCACCTGATTCCGAGGCCCGGTGTGCCCGAAATCATTTTCCGAAGTTTGGCTCAGGTACGTTCAGTGAACCAACGAGCAGGTTTTTATAACTTTTGAACCAGTGCTCGGAATCGAATTCTGAGGGCCCCGATGGAATCACATCGCCGGTTTTTGCTTAGAAAAACCTTTTTCGGAGATGTGTTTTCTCTGGTGTGGTTACTAAATTTTCGGGTTAAGTAAATGAATAAAATAGTATGGGGAAACTAATTTATTTTTTTTTAAGTTGTTTAACCTATGTTATCAGGTTAATGTGGGAACCATAATATCCTACACCACTAGGTATGATATTTGTGGGGTGGGGCCACATGAGCCCCACCTTTTTCAACCCCCCGCCTTTAATTAACAAATGCACCTGCACCCCCCCCCCCTTTTAATGAAGTCAACCCTTGCGTTTAATATGGATAATAAACGCCTCATTAATTGGGCTATTTAAGCACCTCAATTAATTCAATTAATTGATTGTTTAATTTTTTTTAAATTCAAAACGTTGGCTTCTGTGTTAATAAAATAAGACAAGTATTATTTTTTTAGAGGTTCCTTGTGTGAGAGGGTTTGGGAGAAATAACTCAACTCGTGAAGCACTCCTTCCTCGACCAAGAATGTGAAGAACGCGAAGAACACCGTCCTCCGACAAAGGTCGACAAGAACGTCGGATCCTCAGATATCGATGACGCGACACCGACGAATCCTTTCTCCGAGACGTGACGATCCCCCTTCCATGACGCCTTCTTTCGCGACGTGCAATTCCGTGACAAACCCTCGCTCGATGATGCTTGAGGTAGGAGTTTTGGTTCAATTAAATCTATGTGATTTATATCCTCGGCATGTGTTTCAAATTTGCTGGAAGCCGTTTAAACCCCTAACATGGTGGGTGCCGACCAACAAACAAGTCCGAACCCACCGCTTCATTGTTCTTGGTGTGCGGATCAACGGGCGATGACAAAGAAGGCCGAAAAGGAATTTTGAGGTCTTCGCAGGGAAGAGTAGGTCCCGGGAGGACCGCTGGTGAAGACGGCAGGAAAAATGGACCATCGGAGCACATCGAGTGGTCCACGGAAAACCCCGCGGGCACGACTAGTACCGAAATGCGTATTCCCTAAAAAAATTCAAGGCATTGCCTTTATAACCTGCAAACTCACACAACTAAGCACAAAAAAATATACAAGCTCAAATTAAAAATATATTGTAAACACGGTGTTCACATAATGTAAAAGGGGACAGAATACAAGCCCAATTGTAAAATACAAGTAAACTGAAAGGTACAAGTAAAAATGAAAATAGCTCTAGTGAACACCCTGAAAGGATCCTACCTATAGGGTAGGTATAGCTCTCAAACTTTCATCTCTACAGTATTCCTCATCTATAGTCCACCTCCGAGATGCCTCCAGTCCTCGTACCTTCATCCTCAGTTAGTGTAGTATTTTTTCTACACCAAACACAACAAGCTGTGGGAATAGCATGTACAACGGTGCGTATAATGACACTCAATAGGGACCCCGAGACCCCATTGGTCTCCTTCAGTTCAACAAAGGAAAGATGACAAAGAAAGAGCCCAACTCCTATTAGGTATATACCAATACATATACCTATGTTATCTAGAAATACTTATCTCGTACATGTGTGATGTATACCATGAAGGTAACACCATGAAGGTAAAGTATCACATAACATAACCTCAATCACAAGCACAATGTTAAGACAACTCACACCTAGATTTATTCTAGGGGTAGTAACATGTAACATCCCCAGTCACATCATGGAACTCCTCAGCTGCTGGAGAACTCCTCCTCTATCAAGTACAGTGGGTTGTCCGCGTCACACAGAGGTGCTTCCGACTAATCTTTGACTTTTGTGGTACTCCTCTTATCGAGTACCATGGGTGTGTCGCGTCACACATAGGTGCTCCCCACAATGGGTCTGTCACGTCACACAGATGTGCTTCCCCTCATGGTCTTTTGTGGTTCTCCTCCTATCAAGTACCATGGGTCTGTCACATCACACATAGGAGCTCCCCAAGGTGGGTCTGCCGCGTCACACAGAGGCGCTCCCCATTGGGCCTGTCGAGTTACTCTGAGCTACAACAGTACGTATTCGTCATATCTCAGCCAGCCATTGGGTTTCGTATGTATCATTCTTGGGAAAACTACTCCCCAAGCCATAGGTAATTCTTCAACCACCCCATAGATCCATAAAAAATGTATTCCAAAAGGAAATTCACTACCAAAGGGACCCAACGCAACATAAGACCCATCAATCGGATGCCTGGTCTGTATGGTATTAGCATTTCCGCTCTGAGGGCCCCGTTGGATTCAAGGTCTGATACCACCAGCCATACTCCAACCTTATCTAAAAGTAAAGTTGAGTATACCAAAAGGATCTTCTCGATCAAAGATTCTGGTTCCATATAAGGTTCATCAAATGGACACCTGGTTCACATGTTATGGCAACAAATAAGTAACTAGGCCCAAATGGGCTTGGGTCTGGTCTGACCCGGTTAGACTGACCCGGCCTGACCTGGCCTGGGCCAACATGAATCAATTTTGGTCAACCTGGCTCTATTTGGGTCCAGCCCATTGGGCAGTGCGGTCCGCCCGAGCTAGCGCCAAATGGGGGAGCCCCCTTCCAGTGTATCCCAAATGGTCCATCAGAACGTTTGGCTAGGTGGCACACGAGACCCGCCAGAGTGGTCCCACCCTGTATGGTGCGGCTATCTGGAAGGCCATCTGGTCTTCTTTCATGCGGCACAGTGGCCCAACACTACTCCACCATGGTCGGCCGGCTAGCTGGAAACCTTTCGACCTATGATGCGGTGAGGCGGCCGCAACCTCCTGCTCCCTTGGTGGTGCGGACATGCACCGATACTCCTCCATGTGGCCGACTGGTTTTCAACCTCTCCCCCACTATGCCACAGTCTATGGACCTCTACTTCTTCATCAACTGGAGGTGCGACTATGTGCCTCCCATCCTTCCTCATGGTGGGTCGGATGTCGGATTCCACCTTATTCCATGAGCCACTATGGCTTCGTTCCAAGCCTAAAAAATTAAATGATCTCATATTCGTGATCTGTTTGTCGAGGGATGCACCTCCATATATAATGCTCATCAAAACACCATGATTCCAGCATCGATAAATATTAGCCATTGAAGATCACACAAAGAACGCACAAAGAATATAATGAAAGAGGAGTAAGGTTTATGTGCGGGATGATGGCCATGTTCATTTCGCCATCATCATCATGAATTTAGGATATTAAAAATCAATGGAATAAATTCAACCATATTAAACAGACCCCTATCATGTTCGCCCATAAGAGAAGTTGTGAGGAAGATGATGAAGTCGTTGAAGAGTCGGCGTTCATCACTTCCGCAAGACGCTTCGAGGTTGGCTTCTCGTTCTTTGTTTCCATAAGACGTTCTTCATTGGAGAGTGTTCTTCCTGGTTCTCCAAGGGTCTTCCTAATTTTCCTTTTCCCATGATTTCTATCAGGGAAATGAGGAGCCAACATATGAAAATAGGTTTATCAAATTAATTAAAGTTGGAACAATTAATTATGTTACATTGGCACATTAACTATATAGAGTTTCAAGGGTTTTCCCATATTAAGAGGGGTTCGGGTGGCCCCCACCACCATGAATTCAAAAAGTTAGGTTTTCCTACTTGGTTGGTCCCCACTTTCATTATTCAAAAAGATAGGTTTAATAAAAGAAAATTAAAATATTAATTTTTTATATTTTTCTTTTTCCATGAAAAACTGAAAAACTTACTTCCACCCTCAACCTAATATGGTCGAGGTGAAGGTCTCATTAAGTTAATTTGGGTGTTGTTAGTTCAACGGTGTCATCAGATTTCAATTCCGACCACTAGTTTGAAAGTAACAAAAATCATCTCGAAGGTTTACTTAACGTACCTGAAAAAAGTTCATAAATTAATTCGGGAGCACACTGGGCCTCAGAATCACTCACCGTCAATTTTCAAAGACTCAAAATATTCCCATATAATTAAAAAAATTACATGGAAAAATTCAGGTCTTTACATTCTCCCCACCTCAGGGATTTGCGTCCCCAAAAGCCACAACACTACTAAGGAAACATGTAGGGGTGCTGAGAAAATATCTGAGCCTCCTTCTCCCATGTGCTCTAATAGAGGTTCCCATGCTACCATTTAACATGAACCAGTGGTATCAACTGCCCACAAATTACCCGCTCTTATCGATGCTCAATCTATACCGGAACCACAGTAAATGTCGCCACATCGTCAATGTCTAGCTCACTGTGGTCAATGACGTGGGATGGGTTGTGCACGTATCTCCTCAGCTGTGATACATGGAATATGTTGTGCACCTGGTGCAACTGAGGTAGATGAGATAAGTGGTAATCCACCTTTCCAAATCGGCTAAGGACCTAAAAAAGGTCTGATGAACCTCATAGATAACTTGCCTCCCTGACCAAATCTCTACAATCCTCGTCGAGGTGAGACCCGTAGAAAGACGTTGTCACCATCCTCGAACTCTAGAGGTCTCTACCTATTGTTTTCATACGATGTATTCCTTCTTTGTGCAGTCTTCATCAGCTCCTGAATGTTCTTCACATTCTCTATTGTGGCTTTCACCATCTCTGGTCCCATGAGTGCAGACTCCCCTAGGTCTGTCCAGCATTGTGGTGATCTGCAAGTTCTCCCGTACAACACCACGAAAGGTGTCATACTGATAGTGGAGTGATAACTGTTGTTGAACATGAAGTACACCCAAGGCAGGCGATCCGACCGGTTGTGGCCAAAATCAAGGATGAAAGCACGTATCATGTCCTCGAGGGACAGAATGGTCTGCTCTGTCTGGCCATCTGTCTGGGATTGGAAGCCGGTGCTTAATCGATGATGTGTCCTGAATGCATCATGACACCCCATCCATAGCAGGGAGGTAAAACATGTGTCATGATCAGAGAAAATCATAGATGAAACTCCATGAATCCGTACAACCACCTATAAATAGAGGCATCCCATTCTCTATAACAATCCCTTCTCTCTAATAGGTAGGAAGTGTGACAACATGGTGAGCCTGTCAATGATCAGTCAGATAGAATCATGACACCATGATTTGCATGGAAGTCCTTTCACAAAGTCCAGGGAAATTCCATCCCACATCTACTCTTGCACATCTAATGGCTTAACTAGGCCTTGTTGAAATTGATGCTCTGCCTGCACTTGCTAACAAGTGACGCATCAAGAGACAAAATCTACAACTTCCTTCTTCATTCCAGATCACCAGTGAAAACTCTAAAGGTCTTGGTAATTTTTCCCCACTCACGGATGTACCTATAGAGGTGATGTATGGAACTCCCTCAACACATCCTCTTTATGAACCACCTGTACCATAGTACTCCCTATGAACAGAATGAAGTGCTCCCCACCATCAAAAAATACATCATGTGCATGTCTTGTGGATATCATAGTTCGTCGTGCCTCGTAATTAGTGTCCCCAAGTTGTGCCTTACTGAATCGCTGATGGGGTTAGGGAGTCACTGTCAGTTACTGAAGAAAAGTTGCTCCATCTGGATCCACCTAGGATATACACAAAGCGGCTGGCTACTCTGTTACCACACTCATCAACTATATACCAGTTCTTCTGTTGAGTGCATCTGCTACTACATTCCCCTTCCTAGGTGTATAGAATATGCCGAAGTCATAGTTCAAGAGGAAGTCAAGTCAACGCCACTATCTCCGGTTCATTTCCTTCTGATAGAAGATATACTAAAACACTTGTGATCATAGTAGACTGTAAAATGTTCACCTATCAAGTAATGTCGCCACATATTCAAGCAGAAGACCACATCTGCTAAATCCAGGTCATGGGTACCATAGTACTACTCATGTTTTCATAGCTATCGAGAACTATACGCAATCACTGCTCGCTCTTGCATCAGGACACATCCAAACTTGGTTCCTGATGTGTCGTAGTACACTATGTACCCAAATACTTCCTCCAGTAGCCTCCCGATTAGGGCACTCGTCAGTCTCTTCCTCAGTTCCTGGAAACTCCACTAGCATCTCTCAGACCATGCTAATGGTTGCCCCTTCTACATCAACCCTGATAAGGGTGTCACAACATTGGATAGGTAAGGCAAAGACCTTCGATAGTAACCTGCCAAACACAGAAAACTCTGCACCTTCGTCACACTCCTGGGAGGATCCCAAGCTACTACATCGCCAATTTTCATTAGGTCCACCGAAACTCCAGCCTCTGAGATGATGTTTCCTCGAATGTGGACCTCTCATAACCAAAACTGGCACATAGAGTGGTTACCATATGGAAGGCGATCTCAGAGTGTGTCCAGAACTATCTGCAAATGATAGGCATGTTCCTCCTCCATCTCTGAGTATATCAAGATGTCATCGATGAAAACTACTACAAACCGACCAAGGTATGGCAGGAAAATCCTGTTCATGAGTCCAATAAACACTGTTAGGGCATTTGTCAAAGCAAATGACATAACCAAGAACTCATAATGGTCATACTGACATCTGAAGTCCATCTTATGCACATCCCCATCTCGTACATTGAGCTAGTGATAGCTTGATCTGAGGTCTATCTATGAAAACCATTGTGCTCCCTTCAGATGATCAAAGATATTGTCAATCCTTAGGAGTGGATACTTGTTTTTCACGGGCAATTGGTTCAGGCACCGATAGTCCACACAGAGTCTCATACTCCCATATACCTTCTTGGTGAACAGAACTGGGTGTTCCCAGGGAGAAACACTAGGCCTAACGAACCCCTTTCTCTGTAAGTCCTCCAATTGTATTCACTGCTCTCAATGATCCATGGGAGCCATACGATATGTTGGTGTAGATATGGGTTCTATTCCAAGGTACAAGTCAAAGTAAAAGTCCACATTTCTATGAGGAGGAAGACTCAAAACATCGTTTGGAAACAAAACAGTGTACTGGTCCACCACTATAGGATAGATTAGACTCTCTACATCAACTCCTCCAAGGGTAGAGCTATCCAACTGAGGTGTGATCGGTTGTACCCTCCTATAGGAACGTCTATCTTGCGCTACAATGGTTTCCTTCTCGTCGGTGAAGGAAAACCTGGTCCCATCCGTGTGGACAGACCACACTTTTCGCCTAATATAGTAAATATGAACATGGAATGTAGATAACTTGTCCATACCAAAGATGGAATCATAAGGTCTCAACACCTCTACTATGAGATCCCATCCATAGCTCTCACCTCTTAGAGAAAGATCGCACTACCGACACCATTGTGTTATCGTTTAGTCTTCTCCTGTAGGAGTCTCTAGCCGTAATGATCAAGCTAACAGGTCTATAGGAATCTTCGTTCTTCGAACGGGGGCCATGGAAATAAAATAATTACACGCACCTATGTATATAATTACAACAACTAAAGTTGAGTAGAAACAGATTTTACCTCTAATCATCTCCAGAGTTCCATGGTTGTTGGCATTAGCTGCCTGGAGCTGAGCTCGTCCCTGTCCACCAGCTCCCTATGGTCGGGGGTGGACCTCCTGGTGGTGGTGGTGGTAGAGCCTCAAATCACCACCCACTTCCTACTGCACAACCTACTGATTTTCCATGTATACCTCTTACATGAGATCCTCCTCAATAGAACCTACTGTCTCTGACTCGGCGGTCCCTCAACCGTCTTCTGGTCGTCGTTATGACGGGTCAGGAAGTCGCGATCCCTATGACCCTGCCCGACGCACGAGTAACATTGTATGATCCATGCATGTACTACTATGCCTCTAGAGCCTCACACCACTAACATTGTATCCAAAATTTGTCTACCTGTAGGTCTGGTCCTCTTGGACCTCTGCATCATCTATCTACGGCTAGCTGCCGATGACTCTGATACGTGTCATCTGATGGTGGGTCTCACTGTCAGGGACTGCTCAGCAAGGAAACTCTTTACTAAAAGTGATCACTCTAACACCCCCTCATGCGTCAGGATGCATAGAGAAACCATCGAAGCTCTAATCTCCCGTCTGATCCCCTGCTCGAAGGTCTGGGCCCTGAATAAAGGGTCTCGCACCATGTCTGTGGAGTTTCCTGAGAGGTCGGTGAACCTTGATGAATAATGAGCTACAGTCATACTACCCTACTACAAGTGGTGAAGCTCCTATATATGCAAGGAGTGTAGGGTTTTTAGGATTAACTATTCCCTGAAAAGGCTCTCGAAGTCCGCCCAGATGAGAGTGACCTTGTCGTGAACATGGAGCATCCGGATCCATCATTTTCCCACTGCTGTCTGAAGATGACTAGCGGTAGGGATAACCCTTACATCATCTGGTGTCACTATCAGTCGAAAGACTCTAACCACAGACTCCAGCCAATCCTCAACCACATGTGGATCTGTCTCACCAGAAATTCTCGGTGTCCTCTAGTACTGGAACTCATGCAACACTCTCAAGGGGAGTGCACCCTCTACTGCTGGGGCTGGTGGCATTAGTTTCCCAACGGGTAATGGTGATGCCGGTACACAACCCGATTGTACAACTGCCGTAAGGGGGCCATACACTAAAGCCTCATCACTCGGTGAGATGTCATCATGTACTCTAACAGGAAACCTGGGTGGCTATCTACGTGGAGGCATCCTGAAAAGAAACAGGTTCTCCGCAATCATTTAGATTATACCTCGTGAGCAGACTCAAAGAGATCACAAAGAAAACTCTTAAGAAACACATACACAAACAGTGTTTTCGTGCAATTAGTTGGAATTCATAAGATAGGGTCCTAGTGTATGGATATGTCTGCCGCCGCACTAACATTGGACTCCCAGAACTGATAAAAACACTCATAACAGTTAACACTATTGCTTCACAGAAAAGATCAGAGTCCTAGTTCATCAGTAGTACTGAACTCCTATGATACCAATTTTTCATGACCCATCTCTCGGGGCCCATTCCGTGACTACCCCAAGACCGCCTTCCATAGGTCAGGGGATGGAGACTAGCACCAAAAGGCATATTCCCTAAAAATGGGAAGGCATTTCCATTATAATTAGTAAACTCACACAACAATGCCCAACGTAGGATATAAGATCAATGTAAAAGTATATAATATATATGGTGTGTACAGAAAGTAAAAGAGGCCATAATACCAGACCAACTGTATAATATAATTAAAACAAAATGTACAAGTAAAACTGAAAACATCTCCAGTGAACACCCACCAAGGATCCTACATAATGGGTTGGTACAACTCTTGAGTGGTCGTCTCTACGGTATGTCTTATCTAAATTCCACCATCGAGCTACCTTCAGTCCTGGTACCCTCGTCCCATGTTAGAGTTTTCAATCATCTCCACCAAACAAAACAAGGTACGAGCATAGCTCATGCATGGGTGATTTTAACGATACTCAGTAGGGACCCTGAGACCCCATAGGTCTCTTAGAGGTCTACAAAGGAAAGACCACAATGCAAGATCCTAAATCTACTTAGGTATATTCCCATTCATATACCTATTTTATCAAGATATACTCATCTCATACATGTGGTAAGTATACAATGAAGGTAAAACCACGAAGTTGAAGTATCACAAAGCATAACCTCATTCACAAGCCCAATGTAAAGATAGCTCACACCAGAATTTATTCTAGGGGTAGTAAAAAGTATCATCCCCAGTCACATCATTGAACACCACGGCTTCTGGAGAACTCCTCCTCTATCAAGTACAGTGGGCCTACCATGTCACACAGAGGCACTTCCCCTAATCATGGACTGCTGAGGTACTCCTCCAATCGAGTACTGTGGGGCTGATGCATCACAGAGAGGTTCTCCCCACTATGGGTCTACTGCGTCACACAGAGGTGCTCCACCTCGTGGCCTACTGAGTTAATCCTCTTTTTGAGTACCGTGGGTCTGTCTCATAACATAGTGGCACTCCCCACCATGGGTCTACCATGTCACACAGAGGCGCTCCCCACTGGGCCTGTCGAGTCACTACGAGTCGTAATGGTCAGCAGTTGTCAGATCTCTGCCAGTCGCACGGTTCCATACATATCATTCTTGGGAAAACTACTTCCCAAGCCATAGGAAATACCTCAAAACCCCCAAATTTCAATGAAACAGTATCCCAAAAAGTCCGTCGTGGAAAAAGGGACCCAACTCAACAGACAGCATGGCAATCAGAAACCTGGTTTGTAAGTCATTAGCATTTCTGCTTTGACGGTCCAGTTTGATTTTAGGATTGATCCATCCCAACCATAATCCAACATTATCCAAAATTCAATTAAATTATAACAAATGGACCGTAACTATCCAAGTATTCTAGTGTTGTAGACGGTTATCCAAACGGACTCTCGGTTCACATGTTATGGCCACAAATGCATAATTGGTCCCAAATGGGCTTGGGTCTGGTCTGACCTTGTTAGACCGACCCAGCTCGACCTGGCCTGGGTTGACCTGAACTGGTTTGGGTCAACCCAACCCGATTCGAGACCATCCCGCTATGCAGTGCGGTCCACCCGAGCCAACGCTGAAGGGGGGAGGCCCCCTTACGGTTTCTCCTGTATGATTCATTATACTGTTTAGCTAGGTGGCACATGGGACCTTCTGGAGGGGTCCCACCCAGGTTGGCACTGCTAGACAGAAGGTCGGCCAGTCTTCCTCCACATGGCGTTGCCATGCTATGTTGCTCCGCCACGGCCGGTTAGATGGTCGGCCGCCTTTCGTCCTCCGCCGCGGCTAGGCGGTCGCGGTGTCTTGCTCCACCAGTAGCGCAGATGCATTCCAACGCTACACCATGTTGTCAGCCAATTTCTGATCTCCTCACTACCCCGTCATGGCCAACGGGCCACATCCTCCTCATCAATCAGCGACACAGATGTGTGCCACCCTTTCTTCCTCGTGGTCGTCCTGATGTCTATAACGACCCATACTTTACATACATTGTTAGTACTTCAAAATTGAAGTACACTTATTACAGCATATAACAAAACCATGAAAGGACTATATAGGTATAGTGTCTTTAAAAACTGGGAAACATAAACAACTGGTTCATAAAGCGTCTACACTATCTCCCATTTATTTCATCATATCTATTGTCTATTTTGGAATATCTTACTTAATAACCTTCTTCTTGACCTGGTTAAAGAAAACATAAGAAAGGGTGAGCTCAAATACTCAGTAATGGTAAACAAAATAAATATCAATCACATCATATTCATAAGAACATAACTTTTATAAATATTAACCTGTAAAAGAGATCATAATTTCATAACATGGGATAAATAATAGTAGTGAAATGTAATCCCAATAATCATAACATAAAACATGAATCTTTGTGTCATACACACATAATCATAGATAATCATTTCTTATTAGTCAAGACTCATTTCCAAGACTAACTTAGTGGACAAAGTCCAATTCTGAACTGAGTTCATTCCTCTTTTCATTCCTGTTTCACTGAACCGGTTTAACCTGCCATTCCAGCCACTTCTATCTCGTGAGATATAAAATCTTTACCCAATGAATTAGAGGGAGATATAGGTCCCACCCATATCATAATGATACCATTCTTATTTGTGCCACAAAATCATTAACCATATATCATAGCATAACCCATGTAATAAAAATGGGATTCTTAAACATCGTGACATCATAAAACAATTCATATAAGATAGAGAAATTTACAAAAATAATTCCATCACAACATAATCAAATCAATGTAATAATAGGGATAGAAACAGAACCCTTTATTATCATAGATGGAAAATAACTTTTATAAAACACTTGAACTCCATTCATGAGGAAAATATCATTTCTACTTCAAAAACACTTTTCCTTTCTTATCATGTCATACAATTCTAAAATAAAAGAAGTTGATTAAAAATAAACTGGAATACCTTTAAAGGAAACTTCTTGGAAATAATGTTTTAAAAATCCTTTCATTCCGTATAAGTTAAAAAAACATTCTTCTCATACTTTTGTCGGAAAAGTCAAAAAGTACCTCGTACGAAAAATGACAAAAGATTCATTTCATATCTTTTACTAAAAACTCACCTAAGGGTAAAATTGGATTTAAAAAAATATAGGTGTATGGAAATAATATTACATATTAAGGAAACATGGATGTGGATGATAAAATACACCCCAATAAATACCAAAGTATAAACAATCTAGGATAAAAATGAGATTGTGATATTTTCCTTACCTTAGGTCCGATTTGCTTCGTAAGTGTCCGAACCTCTTGTATAATGATTTAAATAATGTCATTGACTTATTCCAGAATCATAACCATTTTTATGATATCATATATAGTCATATTCTTATCTTCTTATTTGAAATATTTCATTGCTATTTGTTATTCCGGTGTTTATTACTTTTTGTTCTTATGCGTGTTTTGTCGAATAAATTATTATTTTCATTTTAGGTTATGGATACCTCATTTACAGAATGGTATTAGTGTAATATATATCATATTTATTCACTCAATTCATTTATTTAATCATTATGAAATGAAAATCATGTAGAACGAGTCGCATCACATCGTGGAGACGGTATTCCGTACGTAAGCACGAGCGATGATATCGTTCCCATGATCGTGGAATTGTATTGGAGTGTATGTATAATATTTCAGAATCAATATAACTTTACAATAATCATATATATTCATTCATTACACCATTATACCCATCCAAGTAAGGTGGTGTTGGAAAATAGATTACACCACGGTGTGGAGACGGTATTCGGTACGTACGCACGCGCGGTGATTTCGTTTTCCGTAGGATGGATAGATGGTGAAATAGGTTCGTTTCATACTTATAATAACATATCAGTATATGAATTATACTGATGTTATAAATTCAAAATGAAACAACTAATTAAGAAGAAGTGGAAGAAGAAATAAAGTTGAAATAATCGGTAACAGACATTACCTCTTCTTTGAAGCGCTTTTTTGAGACCTCCTTTTTTGGGCACTAAAATTGGTCTTTGAAGAAGACCAGGACCTCTAAGATTTTTATAGGGAATTGGAGAGGAGAAATTGTTAGGTTTTATCTGAGATTGAAGTCTCAATGTGGTGTGAGGAAGAGAGGGAGTAGGTGCCCTTTTATAAGGGAGGAGAGGGGCTCCTTTGGAAAAACTAAAAATATTATTTTATTATAAAGCCATATTCGGTTTTAAATAGCTCCAAATTGATTTATTTATAAGATAATGTGGGGATGGGTCGAAATAATCTCATCCAATAGAATATGGACAAGTTTAGGTTACTATTTTAACCTTGTCATTTAGATTTAACTTTAAGTTAGATAATTTTACATTTACCGTGTCTTTTTGTTTTTCTTACACTATAAGGTTAATAAACATACTATAAGAAGCCAAAAGAACCCCAAGTTTCTTATTATTAATATATATAACCTTATCTAAGTCATTTGGCCGAACCTTAAATTTTCAGGAATAAACCAACAATTAATTATATAATATTTGATTTAAAAACTATTTTATGTCAATTTTGACACTATTTAGTAATTTATTTTTGTGACAATCATAACAGAATGATTAATTCAAAAAAAGTTAATTAAATCAATATTAACATGTAATAGTAACCTATAAAATTAGTTTAATTCATAAAAAGTCTCAAATTACATTTATTTGGGTATTTATAACATCAATTATGTCAATATTTCATTAATAAGATAATTACTACATCATCATTGTGTCATAAATAAATTAAATTATTTAATATAAAAAAATTACAAATAAAATGAAATTATGTAGGAAATCTTTTTATCTTTCTAATTAATATTTATAGTCGAATTTATCTTATATATAACCCTATATTAAAAATTATTTACTTATTCAACTTTGATTTTAACTATTTTAACCCTTCTTTAAATAAATTAATAACAAATGTCCTAATCTAATCAAAGTGGGCCTAAATGGTCATATTTTATTATAAGGTTGTTTTTGGTCGAATTAAAATTATCCAATAGAATTAGGACATGTTTTAGGGTAATAATAGTATCATTTTTACACATAATTACTCTATTTACTTATAACCGTGGTAAAAAAAAGTAAAAAGTTACTATTCATCAAAAATTATTTTCATCTCATTGAACCACATTTTACTTACTGAAATCAACCATGTCTCTTGGATTTTTGAAATTCCACTCACAGAAGTGGTAAAATTAAGTTTTATATAAATTTGTAAATTCTCCTGGGAGGTGGGTAAAAGACGGTGAAAAGTTCAATAAAATTTTTTATATATCTAAAATTATTATAAAATTATTCCAATGAATTACATTGAAAATGTATAGGTATTATGTATCAATTTTTACCTAAAATAAATTTAAATAAAATAAATAATTATTTAAATAAAAAGTCGGTTTTTAAATGGTAACCTAGTGTTTTCACTATTCATCAAAAATTGAATGTTTCCAGAAAAATACCAAAATTTCACCGTAGGCTAATTTCGATATTTCGAATCCAAAAATGAAGTCCATTTTAAAAAATAAAATTTACAAAATTTCAAAAAGTGGGTAGTACTATTCATAACGGCTAGTTTTAATAATATTTTAATAGTGTATCGTTGTTTAGTGAAACTCGGTATTGCGTACGACGAAAGCTATCGAGGAAGGCCGCGATTGCGTGTAAAGAAAGCCAAGATAGTTTTGTGTGTATTGAAATATTCCTTTGATTATTTATATAAAAAAAACATTTCTTATAAATGTCTCAGGTGTTACATTCTACCCCCCTTAAAATGAATTCTGCCCTCGAAATTCGTCACTTGTAACAGACAGATGAGGATACCTCTCCCTCATCATATCCTCAAGCTCCCATGTAGCTTCTTCTAATTGGTTGTTCCTCCATAAAAATTTCACCAAGCAAGTGGTCTTGTTCCGTAGGACTTTTTCACTACGATCGAGAATCTCTATCGGCTGTTCTTCATAAGAAAGATATTGTTCCAATGGTACAACTTCTGAGATGAGTACATGTGAAGGATCAGGTATGTACTTTCTCAGGAGAGATACATGGAACACATCGTGATCTTGAGAGAGATTCGGTGGAAGCGTCAATCGGTAAGCAACCTTCCCAACACGATCATGTATTTCAAAAGGACTGATATACCGAGCGCTCTGCTTTCCCTTCTTTCCAAATCTCATTACTCTCTTCCAAGGAGATATTTGTAAGAACACTTTATCACACACTTCAATCTCTAAGTCTTATCTTCAGTTTTCGGCATAACTTTTTTGTCGACTCTGAGTTTCTCTTATGTGTTGTTCAATAGAACAGACCTTTTCTGCCATCTCATCAACAAGACCAGGTCCTAATAGATTTCTTTCCCCAACTTCATCCAAGCAAGTTGGATTCCTGTATTTCTTTCTATAGAGAGCTTCATAAGGAGCCATCTGAATACTGGAGTGAAAGCTATTATTATAAGAAAATTCCACCAAAGGTTGGTGTTGATCCCAACCACCTTTGAAATCCATAGAGCAAGCTCTCAACATATCTTCTAAAGTTTGAATTGTCCTCTCAGTCTGACCATCTGTCTGAGGATGATAAGCTGTGCTGAAACACAACTCTGTATCCAGAGTATGCTGAAGACTTCGCCAGAACATTGAGGTTAACCTTGGATCCCGATTAGATATAATAGAAAGTGGTACTCTATGCAATCTTACCACTTCTTTTACATATATCCTGGCAAGCTGATCCAGAGAGAAATCCTCTTTAAAAGCAATGAAGTGTGCAGAATTTGTAAGATGATCAACTATGACCCATATAGCAGTATTGCCTTTGGATGTTTTAGGAAGTCCTGTGGCAAAGTCCATAGTGATGTTTTCCCATTTCCAATCGAGTATGGGTAATGGTTGTAACATCCCCTTAGACTTTTGTCTCTCAGCTTTAACTTTCTGACAAAACAAGCATCGAGAGACTTATTCAGCAACATCTCTTTCCATGCCATCCCACCAGAAGTAATATTTCAGGTCCCTATACATCTTCGTGCTTCCAGGATGAATAGAGAATGAAGAAAAATGAGCCTCATCCAGCAGCTCCTTCTTTAATTTGGGGATGGGTTGAACACAAACCTGATTCCAGAACATTATTATCCCATCACAATGAAGGTTGAATTCAGGACCATTTTTCACCTTCTTTTTTAACTCTACATCTTCTTTCTGTGCCTCTTTAATCTTCACATGTATATATGGTTGAACATTCATTTGAGAAATATAGGATTTTCCGCTTTCATTATAATTCCAAGATCCATCCTTTGTAAATCCATAAATATTGGATCTTTTGTGATCCTCATCATGGGTAAAAAGGCATCGTCTTTTCGAATTAATGCATCTGCCACCTTGTTTGCTTTCCCAGGGTGGTAATAAATAGAGCATTCGTAATCCTTAATCAGCTCCAACCATCTTCTTTGGCGCATATTCTCCTCCGTTTTTGTGAAAATATACTTTAAACATTTATGATCAGTATAAATTTCACACCTTTCTCCATAAAGATAATGCCTCCAAATCATTAATGCAAAGATTACCGCAGCTAACTCCAAATCATGAGTTGGTTAATTTTGCTCATGGATTTTCAAATGTCATAAGGCATAATCTATCACCATATCATTTTGCGTAAGAACACACCCCAATCCCTTCTTTGATGCATCATTGTAGATCAAAATCCTTTCTCCACTACAAGGCAGTGTGAGAACATGTGCACTGGAAAACCTTCTTTTCAACTCCTTAAAATTCTCTTCAAATTCCTCTAATCAAACAAACTTAACTCCTTTCTGAGTCAACCTGGTGAGTGGATTAGATAATCGTGAAAAATCATTCACAAAACGTCGATAATATCCAGCCAAACCAAGAAAACTTCAGATCTCAGTTACTGTTGTTGGTCTCGACCATCTTTCGATAACCTCTGTTTTTGCTGGATCCACAGATATCCCCTCTTTTGAGATTATGTGACCCAAAAATTAAACTTTTTGAAGCCAAAATTCACACTTGGTAAATTTTTCATAAAGCTTCTCGTTTCTCAGGGTCTTCAATATAATTCTCAAGTGATCTTCATGTTTTCCTTGATCTTTGAATAGACTAGAATATCATCTATAAAGACTACCACAAATTGATCATGATAGTCTCTAAAGAATCTATTCATTAGATCCATGAAGATAGCAGGGGCATTAGTAAGACCAAATGGCATCAATATAAATTCATAGTGTCCATACCTTGTACGGAATGTTGTCTCTGGTATATCCTCACTTTTGACCCTTAATTGATGATACCCTAAATAAAGATCAATCTTGGATAAGTATTGAGCTCCACGTAGTTGGTGAAATAATTCATCAATGCACGGGAGAGAATATTTGTTCTTGATAGTGATCTTATTAAGTTCTCAATAACAAATAAAGATTCTTATTGATCCATCTTTCTTCTTAACAAATTGAACAGGCGCTCCGCAAGGTGACGCACTAGTGCGTTTGAACCCCTTATCAATATTTTCTTGGATTTGCTTCTTCAATTCCTGTAACTCAATTGGGGCCATTCTATAAGGTGTCTTGGAAATAGGTATAGCACCCAGTATGAGTTCTATTGAAAACTCAACTTCACGATTTGGTGGAAGACCCGGAAATTCCTCTGGAAAGACATCATCAAACTCCCGTACAATGTGAATATTCATAATCATGAGTTTCTCAACATCCATTTGAGATAAATAACCTTCATTTAGTGGAACCAAGACCCATAAGATGGATGAAATTTCCACTGGAATGTTATGTTCATCCTTGCATCGATAGATGATCAAAGATTGATCTGGAATATGAAATGTGACTTCCCTTATTTGGGAATTGATATGAGATCCATACAGTGAAAGCAAATCCATGCCAAGAATCACATCTAATTCCACTATAGGAAGGATCACAAGATTTTCAGGAAGCACTTTCCCACAAACTTCAATCAGAGAAGAATTATAAACTTTTGATGCGACTGTTGTTCCATTAGGGGTTTTCACAACTAACTTAACATCTAATTGTTGAGGTAATACGGTGATACCCTTAGAAATTTTTCAGAAATAAAGGAGTGGCTGGATCCAGAATCAAATAAAACATTTGCTACTTTAGAGTGGATGGTAAGTGTACCTTTCACCACATCATTATCATACTCCACATCACTGATAGAAATTGCATGTGACTTTCCTTTGTCTTTAGCCTTAAGAGTTTGTTGGCGTCGATCATCATCAACAATCCTTGGATTAGGGAATTGATTGGCATAATGCCCCATTTCCTTGCACTTGTAAAATTGAAGTGTAGGAGGTGCACTCTGTGTAGCCTTTTCATTGTTTTCATCACTAGACATATTTTTCCCATCATTGCGGCATTCAAATGCTCGATGACCTTCCTTTACACATTTGAAACATTTACTTGTCCCTTTAAGACAACTCCCTCCATGTTTCTTTCCACACTTTGTGCATAAGAGAAAACTCATCTTTTTTTCAGTGTGCTCTTTAGATTTTCCTTTGAATTCCATTTTCCTCTTCTTATCAAACCCATATGACTGATTGGTTACTCCAATCTCCATCTCAACTTTGAGATCACATCGAACGATTTCCTCATAGATATTGAAGTCCCTTATGGCTAACGCCCTTCAATGACTTGGTTTTAATCAACTAATGAATCGATAGATCTTACTCTCATGTTGGATAATAATACCAGAAGCGTACCTTGGTTGTCTTGTAATATTTGATTCATAGGTACCAACTGATTCATCATCCTTTTGCTTTAGTTCACGAAACTCCTTCTACATCTTTGTTCAGAGAATACGAGGGAAGTACTTATTGAAAAAAAAAGTTCTTGAACTCGTCCCATTCCATGGACTCAATTTCAACTCTTGGCCTCGTATTCTTGATAAGATTCCACCATTGATCAGCATCACCTTCCTAACGATACACTGCTAAGATGACTTTATCATGTTCAAAAAATTGAAGAACTGAAAATATATTTTCAGTAGTACTGATCCATTGTTCAGCAACTAATGGATCAGTAGTCCCACTGAATGAAGGTGGACGCTGTCTCATGAAGGATTCAACAGAATGTTGCTCTTTCCATTCCTCGTTTGGAAGTCCTGCATGATTCATAGCTTGAGAAAGTTGAGTGATAATGGATACAAGATTTTTCATTCCATCTCCCATAACGTTTGGTTGCTCAGGGGGACAATAATTGCATTTCATATCGCATTCCGCATTAACACGGTTCCTTCAGGTTCTAGCCATTGACCAAAACAAAGAATAATAGCTTGAGAAACACTAATTTTAATAGGAAAACCACATAATCAAGAATAAAATTTCACACCTAGGGTCGTGTCCTAGGTTATTCATGGCCATTTATAAAACACTAATATTGTGTTCTATGCTTAGACTTATCCTTAGGGTTCTTACTAAGGCTTTCACATCCTAGTTTCCAAAGGTTGACTATACCTTTCCTTTGATACCAACTATAACGACCCATACTTTACATACATTGTTAGTACTTCAAAATTGAAGTAAACGTATTACAACATATAACAAAATCATGAAAGGACTGTATAGGTATAGTGTCTTTAGAAACTGGGAAACATAAACAACTGGTTCATAAAGTGTCTAAACTATCTCCCATTTATTTCATCATATCTATAGTACCTTTTGGCATATCTTACTTAATAACCTTCTTCCTGACCTGGGGAAAGAAAACATAAGAAAGGGTGAGCTCAAATTCTTAGTAAGGGTAAACAAAAGAAATATCAATCACATCATATTCATAAGAACATAACTTTTGGAAATCTTAACCTGTAAAAGAGATCATAATTTCATTACATGGGATAAATCATAGTAGTGAAATGTAATCCCAATAATCATAACATAAAACATTAAACTTTTTGTCATACACACATAATCATAGAGAATCATTTCTTATTAGTCAAGACTCATTTCCATGACTATCTTAGTGGACAAAGTCCATTTCTGAACCGAGTTCATTCTTCGTTTAAGTCATGTTTCACTGAACTGGTTTAACCTTCCATTCCAGCCATGTCTATCTCATGAGATAAAAAATCTATACCCAATTCATTGGAGGGAGACATAGGTCCCACCCATCTCATAATTATACCATTCTTATGTGTTCCACAAAATCATAAACCATACATCAAAGCATAACCCATGTAATAAAAATGGGATTCTTAAACATCGTGACATCATAAAAAAATTCATATAAGATAAAGGAATTTATAAAAATAATTCAATCAAAACATAATAAAATCAATGTAATAATACAGATAGAAACAGAACCCTTTATTATACTAGATGGAAAATAATTTTGATAAAACACTTGAACTCCATTCTTGAGGAAAATATCTTTTCTACGTCAAAAACACTTTTCCTTTCTTAACATGTCATACAATTCTAAACTACAAGATGTTGATTAAAAATAAAAATTAAAACTTGTAAAGGAAGCTTCTTGGAAATAATGTTTTAAAAATACATTCATTCTGTATTAGTTAAAAAAAATTCTTCTCGTACTTTTGTCGGAAAAGTCAAAAAGTACCTCGTACGAAAAATGACAAAAGATTCCTTTCATATCTTTTACTAAAAACACACCGAAGGGTAAAATTGGATTCAAACAATTGTAGGTGTATGTAAATAATATTACATATTGAGGAAACATGGATGTGGATGGTAAAATACACCCTAGTAAATACCAAAGTATAAACAATCTCGGATAAAAATGAGATTGTGATATTTTCATTACCTTAGGTCTGATTTGCTTCGTAAGTGTCCTAACCTCTTGTATAATGATTTAAATAATGTCATTGACTTATTCCAGAATCATACTCATTTTTATGATATCATATATGGTCATATTCTTAGCTTCTTATTAGTAATATTTCATTGCTACTTGTTATTTGGGTGTTTATTACTTTTTGTTCTTATGCGTGTTTTGTCAAAGAAATTCTTATTATTCATTTTAGGTTATAGATACCTCATTTATATAATGTAATTAGTCTAATATATATCATATTTATTCACTCAATTCATTTATGTAATCATTATGCAATGAAAATCATGTAGAACGAGTCGCATCACATTGTGGTGATGGTATTCCGTATGTACGCATGTGCGATGATATCGTTCCCATGATCGTGGAATTGTATTGGGTTGTATGTATAATATTTCATAATCAATATCACTATACAATAATCATATATATTTATTCTTTACACCATTATACTCATCCAAGTAAGGTGGTGGTGGAAAATAGTATACACCACAGCGTGGAGACGGTATTCCGTACGTATGCACGCACGATGAATTCGTTTTCCGTAGGATGGATAGACGGTGAAATAGGGTTGTTTAATATTTATAATAACATATCATTATATGAGTGATACTGATGTTATTAATTCATAATTAAACTACTAAATAATAATAAGTGGAAGATGAAATAAAGTTGAAAGAATCGGTAACGGACATTACCTCTTCTTTGATGCGCTTCTTTGAGACCTCCTTTTTGGGAAATAAAATTGGTCTTTGAAGGAGACCAGAACCTCTAGGATGTTTCTAGGGAAGTGGATAGAATAAATTGGTAGGGTTTGGACGAGCTTTAAGGCTCAAAGTGGTGTGACGAAGAGAGGGAGGAGGTTCCCTTTTATAAGGGAGGAGAGGGGCTCCTTTGGAAAAACTAAAAATATTATTTTATTATAAAGCCATATTCGGTTTTAAATAGCTCCAAATTGATTTATTTCGAAGCAAAGGTGGGGATGGGTAGAAATAATCTTATCCAATAGAATTTGGACAAGTTTAGGTTACTATTTTAACCTTATCATTTAGATTTAACTTTAAGTTAGATAATTTTACTTTTACCGTGTCTTTTTGTTTTTCTTACACTATAATGTTAATAAACATACTATAACAGGGCAAACGAACCCCAAGTTGTTTATTATTAATACATATAACCTTATATAAGTCATTTGTCCGATCCTTAGATTTTTAGGAATAAAATAACAATTAATAATATAATATTTGTTTTAAAAACTATTTTATGTCAATTTTGAAACTATTTAGTAATTGGTTTTTTTGAAAACCATAACAGAATGATTAATTCAAAAAAAGTTATTTAAATCAATACTAACATGTAATATTAACCTATAAAATTAGTTGAATTTAGAAAAGGTCTCAAATTACATTTATTTGGGTATTTATAACATCAATTATGTCAATATTTCATTAATAGGATAATTACTGCATCATCTTTGTGTCATACATTAATTAACTTATTTAATGTCTAAAAATTACAAATAAAATACCATTATGTATTGAATATTTTTATCTTGCTAATTAATATTTATAGTTGAATTTATCTTTTGTATAACCCTATATTATAAATTATTTACTTATTCAAATTTTATTTTAACTATTTTAACCCTTCATTAAATAAATTAATAAAAAATGTCCTAATCTAATCCAAGTTGGCCTAAATGATCATATTGTATTCCTAAGGTTGTTTTTGGTCGAATTACACTTATCCAATAGAATTAGGACATGTGTTAGGGTAATAGTAATATCATTTTTACCCTTAATTACCCTTTTTTTTAATCGTGGTAAAAAAAGTAAAAAGTTATTATTCAGCAAAAATTATTTTCAACTCATTGAACCACATTTTACTTACTGACATTAGCTGTGTCTCTCGGATTTTTTAAATTCCACTCACAGAAGCGGTAAAATTATGTTTTATGTAAATTTTAAAATTCTCCTAGGAGGTGGGTAAAAGACGGTAAAAAGTTCAATAAAATTTTTATATATCTAAAATTATTATAAAATTACTCCAATGAAATAAATTTAACTTATATAGGCATTATGTATCAATTTTGACCTAAAATAAAATTTAAAAAAATAAATAATTATTTAAATAAAAAGTTGGTTTTTAAATAGTAACCCAGTGTTTTCACTATTCATCAAAAATTGAAAGTTTCCAAAAAAATACCAAAATTTCACCCAAGACTAATTTCGATATTCCGAATCAAAAAATGGAGTCCATTTTGAAAAGTAAAATTTAAACAATTTCAAAAAAGTGGGTATTACTATTCATAACGGCTAGTTTTAATAATATTTTAATAGCATATCGTTGTTTAGTGAAACTCTGTATTGTTTATGATGCAAGCTATCGAGGAAGGCCGCAGTTGCGTGCAAATCAAGCCAAGATAGTGTTGTGTATAGTGACTGATTCCTCTAATGATTTATAAAAAATAAAAACAAAATATTACTTATAAAAGTCTCAGGTGTTACAATGTCGGCTGCCACCTTCTTCTACGAGCCACTGCAACTTCGTTCTAATCCTAGAAAATTAAATGATTTCATATTCGCAATTCTGGCATCGAGGGCTCCGCTATCATATATCGCACCAATAAAAACACCATTTTTTCAGCGTCAATAAATATTATTCATTGAAGAATGCACAATGACTGTGCGAAGAATAAAAATAAAGAGGAGCAAGGTTTATGTGCGGGATGTCGGCCATGTTTGTTTGGCCATTGTCATCATTAATTTGTGATTTGAAGAATCTATAGAAATAATTCAAACATATAAAACAGTCCCCTACCTTGTTAGCGTGTAAGAGAAGTCGCGAGGAAGAAGATAAAGTCATTGGAGAGTCGGCGTTCATCACATCCGCAATATGTTCCAAGGTCGGCTCCTCATTCTTTGTTTTCAGATGATGTTCTTTCTTGAAGAGTGTTCTTCCTGGTTCTCCAAGTCTCTCCCCAATTCTCCTTTTCCAACGATTTCCAACAATGAAATGAGCATACAACCTATTAAATTTTTTTTATCAAATTAATTTAAGATGGCAGAGTTAATTAGGTTACGTTGGCACATTAACAATGGAGAGTTGCAAGGGTTTTCCATATTAAGAGGGGTTCGGGAGGTCCCCACCACCATGAATTCAAAAAGGGAGGTTTTTCAACTCGGGTGGTCCCCACCTACATATTTCAAAAAGATATGTTTCAAAAAAGAAAAATAAAATGTTAGTTATTTTATTTTTCTTCTTCTATGAAAAACTGAAAAACTAACTTCCACCCTTGACCAACTATGGTCGAGGCGAATGTCTCCTTAAGATAATATATGCGCTGTGAGTTCAACGGTGTCCTCGGAATTCTATTTTGAGCACTAGTTCAAAAGTTAAAAAATCTTTCTCGAATTTTTACTGAACATACACGAACAAAAAGTTCAAAAATTTATTTGAGGCACACAAGGCCTCGAAATCATGCGCCGAAAATTTTCATGGACTCATAATATTCCCATATAATTAAAAAAATACATAGAATAATTTGGGTCTTTACACTATATAACACATCCACATCCCAATCCTTCTTTTCACAGAAGACTTTAATATCTCACCGATACCAGTTATCTCTAGCATCCCCAATGCAATGACCCATTAATATAAAGACCAGCTATGTCCCTAGATACTTGTCCTAAGGTCGTCACACTCTCTTCCTCTTTCCAGCACAATGCCATGTGAAACCATCATCTATAGATCTAGGCTCACACTCACCATGGTTTCTTGAAATCCACTACAACTGTGACATCATGGATGATTCTTTCCACCACTGTAATGAATTTCTTCACTCAATACGGACCACCACTCCCTCTGATCGCAACTGTTTATGCATGTCACCACTATCATATTCTTGGACATCCTGATACAATTAATTAACAAAAACTTCTAAACTATGTTCTATCATCGTTTCCACATCCACCACTATTCGGGCCACAGAAACTACCATCTGCCTTTTTGAGACACATGATTCCCTCTGTGAGGCCATCCATTGCGAACAACGGACACTACTCCTTCATCCAATTGATAGAGCAAGGATTCACTATTCAAAGATGCTAAGACAATATCTACCAATATATCCTATCACCATCAAAGACGCATCATATAGAGTTAATCCGATTGTACATATGTATGCAGCAAAACTGAAACTAGGAAGCTAGATCAATTTTTGAAGAGGACATCCACCACCCATAAGGATGTAGTCTAACATCCAAGGTAAGGCAGGCCTACCGCCACTAGAGAAAACACTATATTGGTATCCCCGAAGATAGAATTTCCCAATTTCACCCCCTAAGAGTTTTCAATCTTCTCAGGGTGAAACAAAATCAATATATACATTCATATATAAACATTCTTATAAAATAGTAATAAATTTTCCAAATAAATAAACATAATCATAAACCATCCAATGTAATATGGATAATGGTATCATAATAGATCAACCTCAATTAATCAAAATATTCAACAATGGGTTTTCAAAAAGATTAAAATATTCTATTAAAATCACTGTCAAAATCGTAAGATAAATACAATTTTATATTGAAATCATTTTTAAAAAACATTGCGCAATTTAAAAAGAAAAAACATTTCATTGAAAAGAAAATTTTCAACCAATAATATATTTCGCAACACATTATGGTATCATGAATTCATGAAAATTCACTCTTTCTATATTATTAAAATCATTCCTTCAATATGATTTTTTCGAAAAGGCACATATTTTCTTGTTTGGAAGAATGAAAAAAAAAATATTTTTTTCAAAACATTTTATAAAAAGTATAAAGTGGGTAAAGAAAATTAAAAATTCATAATATAATAGTAATTTTTTTTGAAAATATTATAGAAAATGTACATGGTAGAGAAATATTCCCCAAAGGATACATAAAGAGAAGCAATCTCGAATAATGATAACATTAAAAAACAACATTTTCAAAATATCATAACACTGATTTGAGAGTTAACAAAAACAATAGATTATTTTTATCGACTATAAATACAGCTAAAAAAATTGAAATACAACATAATGTGATAAAAATTAATTTTACATGTAATCATATCATATAAAAATCAATGGTATAGAAGTTCACCCCCAAAATATGTAAATTGGTTTAAGAATTTAGTTTATTTTTTCATGATATCCACTGAACATTTCAGAAACTATGATATAGTATTTTTAAAAATATTATAAATTTATAAAATAATAATATTAATTATTCTTATTTCATATATTATCCCCTTATGAATTTTATCCCCCTTTTAAAAATAATATTTTAATCATTTCACTATTTTGGATGTTAATTATATTGTTTATCAGGACTATTTTCTCTTAAAAGTCATAATTCTCTAAAATAGTCTATATATATACAACATTTAAAAAATAAATTTAATGTAAAGAAATATTTTTTTTAATAATTAAATATATTTTTATAATTTTTTTAAAATTTTCAATATAGAAAATGAGTTGTATCACCTCGTTAATAAATAATGTCGTATGTATGCATGTGGGGATCTATTTTTCATAGGATGGGTAAGTAGAAGAATTTGGTTGTTTCATAACAATAATATCATATAAAAATATATATGATATATGATTTATTATTTTAGGAGAGAAAAAACGCATTATGAGGAAGTCGAAGACCAAATATATTTGAAATTGTTGATATGGATTTTACTTCCTATAGGGAGGACATCCATTACATCTATTATAAAATGATATTGTGTTGGTCATTTTGGAAGACCCGGACCTCAAAACCTGTGTAATTATGTTTAGAAGATAAATAGGTAGGGATTTTTTGATCTATAAGGCTTATGATGGTGAAAATAAGTTATTGAAAGAGTTCTTGTTTACAATTGACGTGAGGATCAATTTATGAATTTTTGTGATTATTAAAATATAATAAGGCAATCATGGGGGAAAATATAGAATTTTGGAATATAAAGAATATGGGATAGCATTTTCGACCATATATTATACCCATTGGGATTATATAATATTGTAATTATTTTTTAAATAATTTAATTTTATATTATATTCAGGAAAAAATATTATTGACAAATTTAATACTATTGATTATTAAGTCTTTTAAAATCTAAAAAAAGATCCAAATTGGGACAATATATATTATTTTGTTTTAAACATTCCATATTTATCTATAAAATCCATGTATCATCATTATAATAACCAGTTATATTAAATTTAATATATTTAGTATCCTTTATTTGATATTTTTCATTAATTAAATAATAACTACGTCATTGTTGTAAAAGTTTTTAAGGTATCTATTGGTTTCAAAAAATTTGAAATAAATTTCCGTGAAGGAGATAAATATTTTATCTATTCAAATTCTATTTACAGTCAAATATAAATGTTGGAACCATTGTTGCTCTATTCATAAATTGGAGTATGGTTTGTGATTTTTTGTCAATCCTTAGTGGAAGTTCAGAATGTGTGCCAGAAATGTGATCATATAGAACAAGTAGATAACAGTATTGAAGGAGGCACCATTTTCCAGTGTTTGCCAAATTTTAGGGCCTGAAAATCAAAAAATGAAGAAAAGTGGTTTTTGGAAAAGAGACGTGTGCGCTGTTGACTTGAAGTAGAGGATACTTGAGCGACTATTGTTTTTCAAGAACAGAACATGAAGATATGGAAAAGGAATAATGGCCCCCATGTTTTATGTTTGGTCGCGCAAGTGAGTTGTGCGGCAAATACATGCATGCCGAAACATGCGTGCCAAGGGAAGACTTGTGCACCATCGTGCATCGTATCAAAATTCCAATAAAGAGAGGTCTACCAATCCTCATTCAGTACAAACATCATAATTTGAGAAAATCAGAGCTCCCATCTCGTAGGTGTAGTGGTTGTGCAAGAGGTGGTGGGTCGCACAAGAAGAAGTTGCACGCCAGTTGTGTGTTGCGCGTCCAAGGTGTTTTAGGTGAGAAAGGGTGTGTGTTGCAAGGGTTTGGAGTTGGCGAAGTAGGTGTCCTGGAGGTTGTTTGGTGATAGTTGCACACCAGAATTTGAAGTTGTGCGGCCGTTGATAGATGCGTGCCAAAATCTGTTTGGGGGTAAAAGGGTGTGAGTCGCACAAGTTTGGTGTTAAATAAGTGATAGTCGCACAAGTGGTTGAGGTGGACTTACACGCCATCTTTGGACTTGAGAAACGGCTTTGAAACTTGCGTGTCGGCTTGGAGAAGCGTGCTAGGTGTAGTTGAAGCACGTCAGTCTTTTTGGAGCTACACGAAAGCTTTATGATTTCCCAATAGGTTCAATGTAAGGTTAGTCTATATATGGAAGTTGGACTTCAATAGAGAATCTACATACAACAGAGGATGTATTCATTAGCAAAAATTAAGAGACCTTCACATCAATAAATTGAGTTGGACTTTACCAAAGGCAGTGAGCCAGGGGGAGTCAACGAGAGTGACCCGAGGGACGTTGTGAGCTATCCCTAAAACTTTGTAAAGGAAGAGAGCCTGGGACAAAGTGATTGTGCCCGATACTTTTTGATCCATAGCTAGTGAAGTTTTAGTGGAATTTGGAACGACTGACTACCTATCGGCATATTCTCCTTGGACATTTCCCTTTGCGGTGAACCAAGTAAAAAGTGATATGTCATCTCTCCACATGTGAATGATTGGTTTCTGAGCATATTCATCATACAGGTTTAACAAGTTCCTACCAACGTGGGAACGAGATCCATCACATTAAAAGAAAGCATTTTCACCATGATTCACCCCTCCCCTCTCAGGGTGTCCCGAGTTCATACAAGTGGTATCAGAGGCTAAAGGTTGCTGGTGTTGAATCTGTCCTTTTTTGTCATGGAGAATGCAGTCAATGTTAGGGTAGTCCCTCTCATTGATGGAAGTAATTTCCAGATCTCGAATAATAGAATGATATCTAATCTATGATCCCTTGTAATGGAATTCCTTTTTTCCACTGTCCAAATTATTCATGTAACTGATACAACAGGGATGGCTATGATGGATGTCGATATGAAAATTTTTTAGGCTGATGCTAATGAGCAGAATGCTCTGACTGCAACCCTTTCTGATCAGATCTATGTAAATGTAATTAGTTTCACCTATGCATAGTCCATGTGGGATAAACATGAAAATATTTATGATGGAGATACCAAATTTAAGGAGGCGAAACTACAAGTCATACACAATAGGTTTGATGATATGAAGATGCATCGTGATGAGAATGCAGACTCCTTCTTCAATTGAATTACTGAAGTTGTTGGAGAAATTCAGGGTCTATGTGATGAAATCAAAGTCGTTGACATTGTAAATAATATACTAATAAGACTTCCACCCCTGTGCAAAAAAAATGTGTCATCCTTTGAGGGAAGAGATCTTTCCAAACATTATTTGGATGATATATTGAGCAGCCTTGTGTCATATTAAATGAGAGTCAAACCATAAGATGCTATTACATGTGTAATCAAGGAAATGAAGTTCAAATCCATGGTGAAACTGAAAATCTAAAAAAATTGTAGTGGTGAAGATGATGTATAAAAATAAAATTTTTCTCCCATTTCCACGATGTTCCAGAAGGGAAAATGGAAATTCATAGGAATGTTGCCTCTAGCATTCTTTCATTGAGGCAATGTCGGGCACATTCCTTCTTAGTGCTTAAGAAAGATCGATGATGATGATAGTGATGCTGAAAACATTAACAAAATTCAAAAAATGTTTTTCATGAAAGGAGACTTCTAATATTGAAAGAATGTTCTGAAGAAGAGTTTTGTCTATGAAGAGGATGAAGATGATAATGAATTCTATGATGAAGAAGAACCAGAAATTAAAAATGGGAACCATGCTTCCATGATAGCCAGTGTTGAAAAATCATAAGATACTGGTGGAGAAAATCAGTTTAAAACTAGCGCAGATCCCGAGTTGTAGCATAAGGATGCTGTTAGTAAGCTTAAGATTAAATGTAAGAGTTGCAATAAGTGGAAATCAATTGCAGAAGAATCAACTGAATATGATGATCAACTTGAAACTGAAATTGAACGACTACAAGAATTGGTGAAATTACATACTAAAATTCTTAAAAGAAATGATGATGTAGTAGATCTGAAGATGAGAATTGAAGAGCACGAAAAGCCTATCAATGACCTCACCTCCAGACTAGAGGAAAACTCCAAGAATGTTGAGCGTCCTGAAGAGGATGTTTTTACTATTACGAGTAAACTTGAAAAAGATTCAATTTTAAAATAATCAAGGAAGAAAATAGAGTTAGGAAGGATCTAAGATCCACTGTTGTAAGAGATAGAAAAATGTGTCTCTAATGGAGTTGAAAAGATTTTAAATGATCAAAGACCTACGTGCATGGGAAATAGTGGAATTGGTTGTGAGGCAGAATTGTCAAATGCTGCCAATAAAGGTTACCAAAATAAGGGGAAGCTGAAAGTGGTTGATGTGGGAAAGACTTATGATGTGATGAAACAGAAACCCCCAATTCAATTTGACATACGAAAATAATATTATCCTCGAGCGTCATGGAAAAAGGATCCCTCAATATATTATCCTATAGAAGAAGGAATGAGGACAAATAGAAGTGAGAAGACATTTACTCTCATTAATTGTTAGTTCTGTGCATATTTGGGCCCCACCATGTCTTATTGCGAAGTGGCATGAATCTATCTGAATGGAGAATATATAGGAGTTCAACAGAGGAGAAAAAAATAATATCATATTTATTTTAGAAGAAACAATTTCTATGGATATTGTTTTTGCTGTTCTATATTTGGTTATAAGGTTGTTAATTGTAGGTAGAGAAGGGACATAGACACCTCATACCAATGTTCGAGACAAGTCAAGTCTCGTCAGCAAGATAGTGTTGCTCTTTCAAACAGTTTTTCTCCTCTTAATGAAGATTTCGACTATGAAGAACCTAGGTACACAAAAGAGATAACTGAATGGACATCAGTGCTCTATACACTATCCAATGTCTCATGGAAATAAAGGAAGAAAATTGAGAATTCCAACCTTGCAGAGGTGTCCCTAAAAGCTAAAAAAATCAACAGTTCCTAGATTCTGGATAGCGGTTTTTCATCTCATATGAGATGTAATGTTAGCCTGTTAATGGATTTGAAAAGGAAGGTTAATGCTATGGTACGATTTGGTAATGATGGAGCTCTGAAAATCAAAGGCAGTGGAAGTACTGAATTAGCTAATAGAGAGCTAAAGAAGACTGAAGTCCTTTATATAGATGGCCTACATCATAATCTACTCAGCGTGAGCCAACTCTGTGACTCAGGACTTATAGTTAATTTTAATCAGAAAGGTTGCACTATCAAGGGAAAGACATGAAATTCACTTATGAAGGGATGCAGAACAGAAGGAAACATGTATTAGGTTGATAGTAAAGAAAATGTTTGTTACATGACTGTTTAACAAGAAAAAAATTTGTGGCATCAGAGACTGGGAAACATCAATCAATAAGACATGGAGAAAATATCATAATGGAGGATTGTCAAGGACATTTTCAACCTGAAGCATGAGTGTGAAAAGTCTTGTGATGCTTGCATTCATGGGAAGCTGGTCTGCAGTTCTTATCGGCTAAAGAAGAAAATGGAAACCCATCTTATTGATCTTATTCATATTGAATTATGCATGCCAGTAAATATTTTTGGAACTCATGGAGAAAGGTAATTTGTCCTTTTCATAGATGATTACCGTAGAATGTCATGTGTAATGGTCATTCATGGGAAACGACAATTGCTTGACTGCATGAAAACATATCGGTGAATCACCGAGAATGATACTGGATGAACAATCAAAGTTTTGCGATCTGACAATGGAGGGTAATACACATCCATTAAATTTGAAAATTACCTCGAGAACCATGGGATACAACATGAGGTATCTACTGTAAGAACTCCACAAAAAAATGGAGTTGTTGAACATAGGAATCGACAGGTGAACAACCTGACACGAACTATGCTGATTGAGAGTTGTATTTCACAACATTACTAGAATGATGCAGTTCAAGCTGCAGTATATATTCAAAATCAAACAGGACATTATATGGGTGAGATGAAGACACCATATGAATTATGGCATGGAAGGAAACCCTCTTTGAAATATGTTTTTGTTTTTGGAATTAAATGCTTCATTAGGAATAAAGAAGGAAATCAAGGAAAGTATGGTGACAATGAAGATGAAGGAATTTTCCATGGATACTCAATGAACAGGAAAACATGAAAGTGTTTAAACAAGCGATTAGGAAGGATTGTGGAAAGAATTGATGTTAAGATTGTTGAATATGAAAACCACAAATTCTTCAAGGACGACATATGCTGATGTGATAGAAAGTGAGGAAGAAAGTGAATGTTGAGAAAATACAAAAAGAGAAATAGAGGAAGCTATACCAAACCCTCAACCATCACATCATGATGATGACTCCAAAGAAGAATGTGAAGAAGAAACTATGGCTAGAGAGAATGCAACTAAACTGCACAGGAGAAATCGTAGAGCTGATACTGATCCATCTAACATAATTAGGGACATGAGTGCACACACTCAAACAAGGAGGATGAGGAATAACCCACAATATATTTTTTTTGTCCTTTGTGGAGCCATCCTCATTTGAAGATGCTGCAAAGGTTGAATCATGGGTGAAATCCATGAATGAAGAGTTAGATCAGATTGACAAGAATCAAACATGGGATCTTGTCCAGAGACCCGAAGGTCAAAATGTGATTGGTACAAAATGGATCTTCAAGAACAAGTTTAATGAGCATGGAAGTGTTATTAGAAACAAGTCATGACTAGTATTTAATATATACTCCTCGATTGAAAGTGTTTTTGTTGAAGAAACCTTTACTCTAGTGGCAAGACTTGAGTCAATCAAGATTTTCCATTCCATGGAACTCCATAGAGGATATAATGTATATCAAATGGATGTCAAGACATCATTTTTGTATCGTGCACTAGAGGAAGAAGTCTACATTGAAAAACTAATGGGTTTTGTTCTTGGTACTGATGAAACAAAGATATGGAAAATGAAGAAATATCTATATGGTTTGAAGCAGGCACCATAAGCATGGTATTCCCGTCTGGAATCATATCTCATGAATCTGGAATTCAAAAGCGGAGGAGTAGACCACAATCTATATGTGATGAATTATCCAAAATTTCAGTTCATGGTTCTAGTCTACGTTGATGATATCATATTTGGAGGTAGAAGGAAAAAATTAGTCGATGAATTTTCCAATCACATGAAATCAGAATTTTAAAGGTCTATGATTGGGGAGAACACATATTTAGCGGGGATACAGGTGATTCAAAAAAATTATTACACTTTCATTTCTAAGGAAAAGTATGCAACAGAGTTTCTGAATAAGTTTAATATGCAAGACTCCAAACCAATGCCAACTCCGATTTTAGTTGGAAATAAACTTGGAAAGAATGAGGATGGGACCTCTATAGATTCTACCATTTATATGAGGATCATTGGGCGCCTACTGTACCTAACAGCGATACGGCCAAATATTGTCTTTTCCACATGTCTTGCAGCCCACTTTTAGAGTAATCCAAAGGAGGAACATAAGGCAGCAGTAAAAAGAATCATGAGGTATATTCAATGTAATCACAATTGTGGATTTTAATTTTCGGCAAGAAGGGATAAGGAATTATCATCATTTTCTGATGCTGACTGGGCTGGCGATGTTGTGGATAGAACGTCCACCATTGGTGGTGCATTCTATATTGGGAATAAATGTGTTGTCTGGTTGAGCGAGAAACAAGAAAGCACTTCTTTTAGTACTACTGAAGCTGAGTATATCTCTACCAAAAAGAGATGCACTAAACTGATATGGATGAAACAACAAATAACAGATATTGGTGATGAGTTGAAACTAACAATGGCGATTTACTGTGATAACAAGAGTGCAATTGATCTTACAAAGAATCATGTTCAGCATTCTCGTACGAAACATATTGAAATCAAGTATCACATTATCAATGAAAAATTTGAGCAAGGGGGATTAGAATGGATCATGTGGGAACTGATGAGCAAGTGGTTGATATCCAGACCAAGACACTGTCAATGGTAGTGTTTGAGAATCATCAGTTGACCCTTAGTTTTCAGCCACCTACTAGTGCATAAGGAGGTTACAAAATTCCTCTTTCCCCAGTTATGTTAATTTTTTTTATCTGTTTAGGGATGCAATGCAGGTTTGTGGAGGAGATACAATCTAGGGGGTGTGTGGTTTGAGATGAACAATTAACAATTACCGGGCTTTGGGTTTATTGTCAATAGGGGAGAAAGGAATAAATTCAGGCATGTAATGCTTTTGTGACACATTGAGAATTAAGTGTTGGTGATAGGATGGAAAGGAATACATTGGAAGGAATACATTTGAAGGGAACCCAATTCGAGCTTCCTCTCTTCTTTTCTACATTGAGCATTGCTCACATAGACATAGTGTAACACCCGAGACTTTTATGTTATATAAATCATCAAAGTAATCTTTCACTTTCTTGGCTTGCTTTACACGAAATCACGACCTTCTTCGATAGCTTGCGTCATACGCAATACCGAGTTTCACTAAACAACGATATGCTATTAAAATATTATTAAAACTACCTGTTATGAATAGTAATAACCAATTTTTGAAATTTTATAAATTTTATATTTCAAAATGGACTTCATTTTTGGATTCAGAATATCGAAATTAGCCTAGGTAGAAATTTTGTTATTTTTCTGAAAACTTTCAATTTTTGATTAATAGTGAAACCACTAAGTGGTAGTTAAAAAACTGAATTTTTCATAAAACCTAATTTTACCGCTTCTCTGAGAGAAATTTCAAAAATCTGAGAGGCACGGTTGATGTCCGTAGAAAAAATGTGGTTCAATGAGACAAAAATTATTTTTTGGTGAATAGTATCTTTTTACTTTTATTTACCACGATTAAAAGTAAATAGGGTAATTAATGGTAAAAATGATATTATTATTACCCTAACACATGTCCTAAATATGTTGGATAAGTGTAATTCGACCAAAAAAACCTTAGGAATAAAATATGACCATTTAGGCCCATTTGGATTAGATTAGGACATTTATTATTAATTTATTTAAAGAAGGGTTAAAATAGTTAAAATCAATGTTTAATAAGAAAATCATTTTTAATATAGGGTTATAGATAAGATAAATTAGACTATAAATATTCATTAGAAATATAAAACGTTTTCCTACATAATGATATTTTATTTGTAATTTTTAGACATTAAATAATTTAATTTATTTATGACACAAAGTTGATGGAGTAATTATCTTATTAATGAAATATTGACATAATTGATGTTATAAATACCAAAATAAATATAATTTGAGAGCTTTTATGAATTCCACTAATTTTATAGGTTAATATGACATGTTATAATTGATTTAATTAACTTTTTATGAACTAATAATTCTTTTATGATTTTTACAAAAATCAATTACTAAATTGTGTCAAAATTGACTTAAATAGTTTTTAAAACAAATATTATATTAGTAATTGTTATTTTATTTCTAAAAAACTACGGTTCGGACAAATGAATTAGATAAAGTTATATATATATTAATAATAAACAACTTGGGGTTCATTTGGCTGCTTATAGTATGTTTATTAACCTTATAGTATATGAACACAAGAAGACACGATAAAAGTAAAATTATTTTACTTAATGTTAAATCTAAATGATAAGGTTAAAATAGGAACCTAAACTTGTCTAAATTCTATTGGATGAGAGTATTACGACCCATCCCCACCATATCTTCTAAATAAATAAATTTGGAGCTATTTAAAACTGAATTTTACTTTATGACAAAATAATAGTTTTAGTTATTCCAAAGGTGCCCCTCTCCTCCCTTATAAAAGGGCACCTCCTCCCCCTCTTCCTCACACCACTTTGAGCCTTCGAGATTGGCCAACCCCTGCCAATTTCTCCTCTCCACTTACATAGAGACATACTAGAGGTCCTGGTCTAATTAAAAGACCAATTTTAGAGCCCTAAAAGGAGATCTCAAAGAGGTGCTTCAAAGAAGCGGTAATGTCTGATTACCATTTCTTTCAACTTTATTTTTCTTCCACTTCTTCTTATTTAGTTGTTTTATTATGAAGTAATAACATCAGTATCACTCATATAATTATATGTTATTATATGTATGAAAGAACCCTATTTCACCATTTATCCATCCTGCAGAAAACGAAATCACCGCGCGTGTGTACGTACGGAATTTTGTCTCCACGCCATGGTGTAATCTATTTTCCACCACCACCTTACTTGGATGGGTATAATGGTGTAAATAATGAATATATATGACTATTTTAAAGAGATATTGATTCTGAAATATTATACATACACTCCAATACAATTCCATGATCATGGGAACGATATCACCGCTCGTGCGTACGTACAGAATACCGTCTCCACAATGTGATGTGACTCGTTCTACATGATTTTCATTGAAAAATGATTAATTAAATGAATTGAGTGAATAAATATGATATATATTACACTAATACCGTTCTGTAAATGAGGTATCTATAAACTAAAAAGAAAAATAAGAATTCATTCGACAAGACACGCATAAGAACAAAAAGTAATAAACACCCGAATAACAAGTAGTAATGAAATATTACTAATAAGAAGCTAAGAATATGACCATATATGATATCATAAAAATAAGTATGATTCTGGAATAAGTCAATAAAATTATTTAAATCATTATACAAGAGGTTCGGACACGTACAAAGCATATCAGACCTAAGGTAATGGAAATATCACAAACTCATTTTTATCCGAGATTGTTTATACTTTGGTAATTACTGGGGTGTATTTTATCATCCACATCCATGTTTCCTCAATATGTAATATTATTTCCATCCACCTACAATTTTTTAAATCCAATTTTACCCTTAGGTGAGTTTTTAGTAAAAGATATGAAAGGAATCTTTTGTCGTTTTTTTCATACGAGTTACTTTTTGACTTTTCCGACAAAAGTACGAGAAGAATGTTTTTTTAACTTGTACGGAATGAATGGATTCTAAAAACAATATTTCCAAGAATCTTACTTTAAAATTTTTCATTTTATTTTTAATCAACTTCATTTAGTTCAAAATTTTATGACATGTTAAGAAAGGAAAAATGTTTTTCAGTAGAAAGGATATTTTTCTGAAGAATGGAGTTCAAGTGTTTTATCAAAAATTATTTTCCATATAAGATAATATAGGGTTATGTTTCTATCCCTATTATTACATTGTTTTGATTATGTTGTGATGGAAATATTTTTATGAATTCCTTTATCTTATATTAATTGTTTTATGATGTTATGATGTTTAAGATTCCCATTTTTATTACATGGGTTATGCTATGATGTATGGTTTATGATTTTGTGGCACACATAAGAATGGTATCATTATGAGATGGGTGGGACCTATATCTCCCCCAATGCATTGGGTAAATATTTTATATCTCATGACATATACATGGCTGGAACGACATGTTAAACCGATTCAGTGAAACAGTACTGAAACGAGGAGTGAACTCGGTTCAGAAATAGACTTTGTCCACTAAAGAAGTATTAGAAATGAGTCGTCACTAATAAGAAATGATTATCTATGATTATGTGTGTATGCCACAAAGTTACATGTTTTATGTTATGATAATTGGGGTTACATTTCACTTCTATGATTTATCCCATGGTATGAAATTATGATTTCTTTTGCAGGTAAAGATTTCAAAAATGTTATTGATTTTTCTTTTTTTACCCTTACTGAGCATTTGAGCTCACCCTTTTGTATGTTTTCTTACCACAGGTCAGGAAGAAGGTTATTAAGTAATATATTCCAAAAGGTACTATAGATATGATGAAATAAATGGTAGATAGTGTAGATGATTTATGAACAAGTTGTTTATGTTTCCCAGTTTCTAAAGACACAATACCTATACGGTCCTTTCTTGGTTTTGTTATATGTTGTAATAAGTGTGCTTCAATTCTGATGTAATAACAATGTATGTAATGTATGGGTCGTTATTGTCGGTATTAGAGGAAAGGTATAGTCAACCTTTGGAAACTAGGATGTGAAAGCCTTAGTAAGAATCCTAAGGACAAGTCTAAGCATAGAACACAATCTTAGTGTTTTAGAAATGGCCATGAATAACCTAGAATTAGACCTTAAGTGTGAAATTTTATTCTTGATTATCTGGTTTTCCTATTATAATTAGTGTTTCTCACACAATTCTTCTTGGGTTTAGTCAATGGCTGGAACCTGAAGGAACCGTGTTAATGCGGAATGCGACGGGCAATGCAATGATTGTCCCCCCGAGTAACCAAACATTATGGGAGCTGGAATGAAAAATATTGTATCCATGGTCACACAACTTTCTCAAGCTATGAATCATGCAGAACTTCCAAATGAGAAAATAAAGGAGCAACATTCTGTTGAATCCTTCATGAGATAGCGTCCACCTTCATTCAGTGGGTCTACTGATCCAGTAGTTTCTGAACAATGGATTAGTATTACTGAAAAGATATTTTCAGTTCATCTATGTTCTAGACATGATAAAGTCATCTTAGCAGTGTATCGTTTGGAAGTTGATGCTGATCAATGGTGGAATATTATTAAGAATACGAGGCAATGGGATGAAATAGAGTCCATGGACTAGGACGAGTTCAAGAACTTATTTTTCAATAAGTACTTCTCTCGTATTCTCCGAACAATGATGGAGAAAGAGTTTCTTGAACTGAAGCAAAAGGATGATGAATCTGTTGGTACCTATGAAGCAAATTTTACAAGAATTGCATGGTACGCTTCTGATATTATTATCCAACCTGAGAGTAAGATCGATCGATTCTATAGTGTCTTAAAACCAATTCTTCGAAGGGCGTTATCCATAAGGGACTTCAATAGCTACGATGAAATCGTTCGATGTGCTCTCAAAGTTGAGATGGAGATTGGAGTAACCCATCAGTCATATGGGTTTGATAAGAAGAGTAAAATGGAATTCAAAGGAAAATCTAAAGAGCACACTGAAAAGAAGATGAGCTTTACCTTATGCTCAATGTGTGGAAAGAAACATGGAGGGAGTTTTCTTAAAGGGACAATTAAATGTTTCAAATGTGGAAAGGAAGTTCATAGGGCATTTGAATGCCGCAATAATGGGAAGAAGATGTCTAATGATGCAAACAAAGGAAGGGATACACAGAATGAAACTACTACACTTAAATGTTTCAAGTGCAAGTGGATGGGGCATTATGCCAATCAATGCCCAAATCCAAGGGTTGATGATGATGGTTGATGTCACTAAACTCTTAAGGATAAATACAAATGAAATTCACATGGAATTTCTATCAGAAATGTGGAGTACGATAACGATGCGGTGAAAAGTAAACATACCATCCACTCTAAAGTAGCAAATATTTTATTTGATTCTGGATGCACCCACTCCTTTATTTCTGAAGAATTTTCTAAGGATATCACCGTATTACCTCAACAATTAGATGCTGAGTTAGCTGTGACAACCCATAATGGCACAACAGTCACATCAAAGGTTTATAATTCTTCTCCGATTGAAGTTTGTGGGAAAGTACTTCCTGCAAATCTTGTGATTCTTCCAATAGTATAATTTGATTTGATTCTTGGCATGGATTGGATTTCTTTATATATAGCTCATATCAATTTCTAAATAAGGGAAGTCACATTTCATATTCCAGATCAATCTATGATCGTTTATCGATGCAAGGATGAACATAACCTTCTAGTGGAAATTTCTTCCATCTTATGGGTCTTGATTCCACTAAATGAAGGTTATTTATCTCAAATGGTTGGTGAGAAACTCACGATTAAGAATATTCCCATTGTATGGGAGTCTGATGATGTCCTTCCAGAGGAATTACCAGGTCTTCCACCATATCGTGAAGTTGATTTTTCAATAGAACTCGTACCGGGTGCTTTGCCTATTTCAAAGACACCTTATAGAATGGCCGAAATTGAGTTGCAGGAATTGAAGAAGCGACTCCAAGAAAATCTTGATAACGGGTTCATACGCCCTAGTGCGTCACCTTGGGGAGAACATGTTCTATTTGTTATGAAGAAAGATGGATCAATTATACTCTACATTGATTATAGAGAACTTAACAAGATCACAATCAAGGAAAAATATCCTCTCCCACACATTGATGACTTATTTGACCAACTACATGGAGCTCAATACTTTTCCAAGATTGATCTTCGTTCAGGGTATCATCAATTAAGGGTCAAAAGGGAGGACATACCAAATACGGCTTTCCGTACAAGGTATGGACACTATGAATTTATAGTGATGCCATTTGGTCTTACTAATGCCCCTGCTATCTTCTTGGATCTGATGAAAAGAGTCTTTAGAGACTATCTTGATCAGTTTGTGGTAGTCTTTATAGATGATATTCTTGTCTATTCAAAGAGCAAGGAAGAACATGAATATCACTTGAGAATTATATTGAAGACCCTGAGAAAGGAGAAGCTTTATGCCAAATTTACCAAGTGTGAATTTTGGCTTCAAAAAGTTTCATTTTTGGGTCACATAATCTCAAAAGAGGGGATATCTGTGGATCCAGCAAAAACAGAGGTTATCGAAAGATGGTCGAGACCAACAACAGTAACTAAGATCCGAAGTTTTCTTGGTTTGGCTGGATATTATCAAAGTTTTGTGAATGATTTTTCATGATTATCTACTCCACTCACCATGTTGACTCGGAAAGGAGTTAAGTTTGTCTGGACGGAGGAATGAGAAGAGAATATCAAGGAGTTGAAAATAAGGTTATCCAGTGCACCTGTGCTCACACTACCTTGTAGTGGAGAAAGGTTTGTGATCTACAGTGATGAATCCAAGAAGGGATTGGGGTGTGTTCTTATGCAAAATGATAAGTTGATAGCTTATGCCTCACGAAAATTGAAAATACATGAGCAAAATTACCCAACTCATGATTTGGATTTAGCTGCGGTAATCTTTGCATTAAAAATTTCAAGGAAATATCTTTATGGAGAAAGGTGTGACATTTATACTGATCATAAAAGTTTAAAGTATATTTTCACACAAAAGGAGCTGAATATGTGCCAAAGAAGATGGTTGGAGCTGATTAAGGATTACGACTGCTCAATCCATTACCACCCTGGGAAAGAAAACAAGGTGGCAGATGAATTAAGTCGACAAGACCATGCCAGTTTATCCATGATGAGGATCACAAAAGATCCAATATTTATAGATTTACAAAGGATAGATCTTGGAATTATAATCAAAGGGGAAAATCGTATATTTCTAAAATGAATGTTCAACCATCTATACATGTGAATATTAAAGAGGCACAAAAAGAAGATGTCGAGTTACAAAAGAAGGTGAGAAATGTTCCTAAATTCAACCTTGATTGTGATGGGATAATAAAATTCAGGAATCGGGTTTGTGTTCCTCCCATCCCCGAATTAAAGAAGGAGCTGCTGGATGAGGCTCATAGTTCTTCATTCTCCATTCATCCTGGAAGCACGAAGATGTATAGGGACCTGAAAGAGTACTTCTGGTGGGGTGGCATGAGAAGAGATGTTGCTGAATATGTCTCTCGATGCTTGGTTTGTGAGCAAGTTAAAGCTGAGAGACAGAAGTCTAAGGGAATGTTACAACCATTACCCATACCCGAATGGAAATGGGAAAACATCACTATGGACTTTGTCACCAGACTTCCTAAAACATCCAAAGGCAATAATGCTATCTGGGTCATAGTTGATCGTCTTACAAAGTCTGCACACTTCATCGCTATTAGAGAGGATTTCTCTCTAGATTAGCTTGCCAGGATATATATAAAGGAAGTGGTAAGATTTCATGGAGTACCACTTTCTATTATATCTAATCGGGATCCGAGGTTTACCTCAATGTTCTGGCGAAGTCTTCAGCATACTCTGGATACAGAGTTAAGTTTCGGCACTGCTTATCATCCTCAGACAAATGGTCAGTCTGAGAGAACAATTCAAAATCTAGAAGATATATTCAGAGCTTTCTCTATGTATTTCAAAGGTGGTTGGGATCAACACCTGCCTTTGGCGGAATTTTCATATAATAATAGCTTTCACTCCAGTATTCAGATGGCTCCTTATGAAGCTCTCTATGGAAAGAAATGCAGGACACCAACATACTGGGATGATGTTTGGGAAAGAAAGCTATTAGGACCTGATCTTATTGATGAGATGGTAGAAAAGGTCCGATCTATTCAACAACACATAAGAGCATCTCAGAGTCAACAGAAAAGTTATGCCGACAATCGAAGAAAAGACCTAGAGTTTGAAGTTGGTGATAAAGTGTTCTTATGAATATCTCCCTGGAAGAGGGTCATGAGATTTGGAAAGAATGTGAAGTTGATCCCTAGATATATTGGACCTTTCGAAATACTGGATCTTATTGGGAAGGTAGCTTACCGATTGGCACTTCCACATAATCTCTCTCAAGTTCACGATGTGTTCCATGTATCTCTACTGAGAAAGTACATACCCGATCCTTCACATGTACCCAGCTTAGAAGTTGTACCGCTGGAGCAAGATATTTCTTATGAAGAACAACCGATAGAGATTCTGGATCGTAGCGAAAAAGTTTTATGAAACAAGACCACTCGATTGGTGAATGTTTTATGGATGAACCACCAATTAGAAGAAGCTACATGGGAGCTTGAGGATATGATGAGGGAGAGGTATCCTCATTTGTTTGTTACAAAGTGACGAATTTCGAGGGTGAAATTCATTTTAAGGGGGGTAAAATGTAACACCCGAGACTTTTATGTTATATAAATCATCAAAGGAATCATTCACTTTCTTGGCTTGCTTTACACGAAATCGTGACCTTCTTCGATAGCTTGCATCGTACACAATACCGAGTTTCACTATACAAGGATATGCTATTAAAATATTATTAAAACTGGCCGTTATGAATAGTAATAACCACTTTTTGAAATTTTATAAACATTATTATTCAAAATGCACTACATTTTTGTATTCGGAATATCGAAATTAGCCTAGGGTGAAATTTTGGTATTTTTCTGAAAACTCTCAATTTTTGATGAAAAGTGAAACCACTAAGTGGTAGTTAAAAAACTGAATTTTTCATAAAACGTAATTTTACCGCTTATTTGAGTGGAATTTAAAAAATCTGAGAGACACGGTTGATGTCCATAAGTAAAATGTGGTTCAATGAGATAAAAATAATTTTTGGTGAATAGTAACTTTTTTACTTTTATTTACCACAGTTAAAATTAAATAGGGTAATTAAGGGTAAAAATGATATTATTATTACCCTAACACATGTCTTAAATCTACTGGATAAGTGTTATTCGACCAAAAACAACCTTAGGAATAAAATATGACCATTTATTCCCACTTGGATTAGATTAGGACATTTATTATTATTTTATTTAAAGAAGGGTTAAAATAGTTAAAATCAAAGTTTAATAAAAAATTTCATTTTTAATATAGGGTTATACATAAGATAAATTCAAATATAAATATTCATTTGAAATATAAAAATATTTCCTACATAATGATATTTTATTTTTAATTTTTAGACTTTAAATAATTTAATTTATTAATGAAAAAATTAAGATGCAGTAATTATCTTATTAATGAAATATTGACATAATTGATGTTATAAATACCCAAGTAAATATAATTTGAGACTTTTTATGAATTCCACTAATTTTATAGGTTAATATGAAATGTTAGTATTGATTTAATTAACTTTTTTCTAACTAATCATTCTGTTATGATTTTCAAAAAAATCAATTACTAAATTGTGTCAAAATTGACATAAAAGAGTTTTTAAAACAAATATTATATTAGTAATTATTATTTTATTCCTAAAAAAATAAGGTTCGGCCAAATGAATTAGATAAGGTTATATATTTATTAATAATAAACATCTTGGGGTTCGTTTGGCTGCTTATAGTATGTTTATTAACCTTATAGTATAAGAACACAAGAAGACACGGTAAAAGTAAAATTATTTTACTTAATGTTAAATCTAAATGATAAGGTTAAAATAGGAACCTAAACATGTATAAATTCAATTGGATGAGATTATTTCTATCCATCCCCACCTTAGATTCGAAATAAATAAATTTGGATCTATTTAATACCGAATTTGACTTTATAATAAAATAATAGTTTTAGTTATTCCAATGGTGCCCCTCTCCTCCCTTATAAAAGGGCACCTCCTCCCCCTCTTCATCACACCACTTTGAGCCTTCATTCTCGGCCAACCCATGCCAATTTCTCCGCTCCACTTCCCTAGAGACATCTTAGAGGTCCTGGTCTTCTTCAAAGACCAATTTTAGTGCCCTAAAGGGAGATCTCAAAGAGGCGCTTCAAAGAAGAGGTAATATCCGATTACCAATTCTTTCAACTTTATTTCTTCTTCCACCTCTTCTTCTTTAGTTGTTTCATTATGAAGTAATAAAATAAGTATCACTCATATACTTATATGTTATTATAATTATGAAACAACCCTATTTCACCATTTATCCATCCTACAGAAAATGAAATCACTGCGCGTGCGTACGTATGGAATACCGTCTCCACGCCGTGGTGTAATCTATTTTCCACCACCACCTTACTTGGATGGATATAATGGTGTAAATAATGAATATATATGACTATTTTAAAGTGATATTGATTCTTAAATAGTATACATACACTCCAATACAATTCCACGATCATGGGAACGATATCATCGCTCGTGCGTACGTATGGAATATCGTCTCCACGATCTGATGCGACTCGTTCTACATGATTTTCATTGCATAATGATTAAATAAATGAATTGAGTGAATAAATATGATATATATTAAACTAATAACATTCTGTAAATTAGGTATCTATAAACTAAAAAGAAAAATAAGAATTCATTTGACAAGACACGCATAAGAACAAAAAGTAATAAACACCCGAATAACAAGTATTAATGAAATATTACGAATAAGAAGCAAAGAATATGATCATATATGATATCATAAAAATAATTATGATTCTGGAATAAGTCAATAACATTATTTAAATCATTATACAGGAGGTTCGGACACGTACAAAGCATATCAGACCTAAGGTAAGGGAAATATCACAATCTCATTTTTATCTGAGATTGTTTATACTTTGGTAATTACTAGGGTGTATTTTATCATCCACATCCATGTTTCCTCAATATGTAATATTATTTCAATCCACATAAAATTTTTTAAATCCAATTTTACCCTTAGGTGAGTTTTTAGTAAAAGATATGAAAGGAATCTTTTGTCGTTTTTTTCATTCGAGGTACTTTTTGACATTTCCGACAAAAGTACAAGAAGAATGTTTTTTTAACTTATACAACATGAATGGATTTTTAAAACAATATTTCCTAGAATCTTCCTTTACACGTATTCAAGTTTATTTTTAATCAACTTCTTTTAGTTTAAAATTGTATGACATGTTAAGAAAGGAAAAATGTTTTTGAAGTACAAAGGATATTTTCCTCAAGAATGGAGTTCAAGTGTTTTATCAAAATTATTTTCCATCTAAGATAATATAGGGTTCTGTTTCTATAACTATTATTACATTGATTTTATTATGTTGTGATGGAAATATTTTTATGAATTCCTTTATCTTATATGAATTGTTTTATGATGTCATGATGTTTAAGTTTCCATTTTTTATTACATGGGTTATTCAATGATGTATGGTTTATGATTTTGTGGCACACATAAGAATGGTATCATTATGAGATGGGTGGGACCAATTTCTCCCTATAATTCATTGGGTAATTATTTTATATCTCATGAGATAGACATGGCTGGAACGGCAGGTTAAACTGGTTCAGTGAAACAGGACTGAAACGAGGAGTGAACTCGGTTCAGAAATGGACTTTGTCCACTTAGATAGTCTTGGCAATGAGTCTTGACTAATAAGAAATGATTTTCTATGATTATGTGTGTATGCCAAAAAGTTCCATGTTTTATTTTATGATTATTGGGATTACATTTCACTTCTATGATTTATCCCATGGTATGAAATTATGATTTCTTTTCCAGGTTAAGATTTCTAAAATGTTATTTCTTTTTCTTTTGTTTACACTTACTGAGCATTTGAGATCACCATTTTGTATGTTTTCTTTCCAAAGGTCAGGAAGAAGGTTATTAAGTAAGATATGCCAAAAGGGACTATATATATGATGAAATAAATGGGAGATAGTGTATACGCTTTATGAACCAGTTATTTATGTTTCCCAGTGTCTAAAGACACTATACCTATACGGTCCTTTCCTAGTTTTGTTATATGTTGTAATAAGTGTGCTTCAATTCTGAAGTAATAATAATTCATGTAAAGTATGGGTCGATATACTTAGATTGTTGGAAGAGTTGATTCTTGCGTTTGTGGTTTTCCTATGGATGGTGCTCTATTGAATTTATTTACTGATTTCCAACAAACCCAAAGGGGGAGATTGTTGGAACCATGGTCACCCTATGCAAGAATTGGAGTATGTTTTGTATTTGTTGTCAATCCTCAGTGGACGTTCAGAATGTGTGATAGCAAAGTGATTATACAGAACAAGAAGATAATAGTATTGATGGTTGAACCGTTTTCCAGTGTTTGCAAACTTTTTAGGCCTGAAAATCGACAAATGAAGAAAAGTGGTTTTTGGAAAAGAGACTTGCGTGTCGTTGACTTGAAGGAGAATATAATTTCACGAATTTTTTTTTCAAGATCAAAACATGAAAATATGGAAAAGTAATAAGGGATCCTATGTTTTATGTTTGGTCACTCAAGTGACTTGCGCGTCAGAGACTTGCGCGCCGAAACATGTGCACTGAGGGAAGACTTGCGCGCCGTCGCGATGGGTATCAAAATGCCTTTAAATAGAGTTTGAACCCTGCTCATTCGGTACGAAATTCAGACTTAGAGAAAACCAGAGCTCCCATCGCGCAGGTTTAGTGGTCGCGCAAGTGGTGGTGGGTCACACAATTAGAAGTTGCGCTCCAGTTGTTTGATGTGCATCCAAGGTGTTTTGGGTGACAAAGGGTGTGCATTTCCCAAGTTTGGAGTTGGTGAAGTAGGTGTCACACATGTGGTTTGGTGAGACATGCATACCAGAATTTGAAGAATCGCGACCATTGATAGTTGCACAACAGAATCGGATTGGGGGTAAAATGGTGTGAGTCACGCATGTTTGTTGTCGAAGAAGTGTGAGTCGCACAAGTGGTTGAGGTGGACTTTCACGCCAGCTTTGGACATGAGCACCGGCTTTGAAACTTGTCCACCATCATGGAGAAGCGCTCCAGGTGTATTAAAAGCACAACGGTCTTTTTGGAGCTGCATGAAAGTCGGAAAATTGCCTGATACCTTTGGTGCAAAGTGAGATTAGTCGACAGATGGAAGATGGACATCAACATAGAATCTACATACAATAGAGGATGTATTCATTAGAAAAAATGAAGAGACCATCACGTCAATTAACTGAGAGGGACTTCACCAAAGGCGGTGAGCCAGGGGGAGTCAATGGGAGTGACCTGAGGGATGTATTGAGATATCCCTAAACCATTGTAAAGGCATCGAGCTTGGGACAGAGTGACTGTGCCCGAACTTTTTTGATCCACATCTATTAATGTTTTAGTGGAATTTGTTATGACCAAAAACCTCTCATTGTATGCTCCTTGGACGTAGCCCTTAGTTGTGAACCAAGTAAAATGTGTCTTGTCATCTCTTTTCATGTGAATGTTTGGTTTCTGATCATATTCATCATACAGGTTTAACAAGTACATAACAATTTGGGAACAAGATGCATCACATTAAAAGAAAAAGTTGTCACCATGATTCACCCTTCCCCTCTCAGTGTGTCCTGGGGTCCTACAAGTGGTATCATTGGATAATGTTTGCTGGTGTAGAATCTGTCCTTTTTTCATCAAGGAGAATGTAGTCAATGTTAAGGGAGTCCCTCTCTTCGATGGAAGTAATTTCTAGATCTGGAAGAATAGATTGAGATATCATCTATGATCCCTTGGAATGGAAGTCCTTTTTTCTATTGTCCAATGTATTCATGTTACTGATACAATAGGGTTGGCTACGATGGATGCCGATAGGAAAAATTTTTATGCGGATGCTAAAGCACAGAATGCTCTCACAGCAGCCCTTTGTGATCAGATATATCTAAACGAAATGAGTTTCACCTCAGCAAAGCCCATGTGGGATAAACCTGAAAATTTATATGATGGATATATCATAGTTAAGGAGGCAATACTACAAGTCCTACACAATAGGTATGATTATATAAATATGCATCCTGATGCGAATGTGGACTGCTCTTTCAATCGAATTACAGAAGTGGTTGGAGAAATTCAGGGTCTAGGTGAAGAAATAAAAGATGTTGACATTGTAAAGAAAATAAAAATAAGACTTCCACCCCTGTACAATGCAATGGTGACATCCCTTGAGGAAATAGATCTTTCCAAACTTTCTTTGGATGATCTGTTGAGTAGCCTTGTGGAATATGAAATGAGAGTCAAACTAGAAGATGATACTACACAAGTAAGCAAGGAAATGGAATCCAAATCCATGTAGAAACTAAAAATTTAAAAACATAGTAGTGGTGAAGATGATGAGTAAAAAGAAATTCTTTCTCTCATTCCCCTGAAGTTCTAGAAGGGAAAAGGGAAATTCAAAGGGAAGTTACCTCTAGATTACATTCCTTGTGGAAAATCTGAAACATTGCTTCTTGGTGCTTAAGAAAGATCGATGATGATGTTATTGATGCTAAAAACATTGAGAAGCCACAAAAAAAGGTTTTTCAAGAAAGTATATTTCAAATCTAGAAAAATAGTTCTGAAGAATATTTTTGTCGGTGAAGAGGATGAAGATGATAATGAATTCTATGATGAAGAAGAACCAGAATTTATAAATGGGAACCATTCTTACATGATGTCCACTGTTGAGAAATCATAAGATACTGTTGGAGAAAATCAGTTGAGAACTAGTGAAGATCTCGAGTATCAACATAAGGATACTGGTTGTAATCTTAAGATTAAATTTAAGAGTTACAAAAAGTGGAAATCATTTATAAAAGAATCAACTGAATATGTTGATCAACTTGATGTTGAAATTGAACGTCTAGAATAATTGGTGAAAGTACAATCTAAAATTCATGAATGCAATGATGAAGTAGTGGATCTATAGATAATAATTGAAGAGAAGGAAAAGGTCATCAATGACCTCACCTCCAGACTAGAGCAAAAGTCCAAGACTGCTGAGCTTCTTGAGGAGGAAGTTGTTACTATTAGGAGTAATCTTGAAAAAGATTCCATTTCAAAAGAATCAAGGAAGAAAATATAGTTCTGAAGGTTCTTAGATGCAGAGTTGTTGGAGAGAGAAAAATGTTACTCTAATGGAGTTGAAAATATTTTAAATGATCAAAGATATACATGCCTGGGAATTAGTGGAATTGGCTGTGAGGAAAAATCATCAAATGCTGCAAATAAAGGTGACCAAAATAAAGGCAAGCTGAAAGTGGGAGACGTGGGAAATCCTTCTAGTGTGATGAAACTGAAACCCCCAATTCAATCATAATGCAGAAAAAAATATTATCCTCGAGCCTCGTGGAAAAAGGGTCCCTCATACTATTATCCCATAGAAGAAGGAATGAAGACAAATAGAAGCAAGAAGACATTTCCTCTCATGAAATGTCAGTTTTGTGGATATTTGGGCCATTCCATGTCTTATTAAGAAGAGGCCTGAATCTATCTGAATGGAGAAGATATAAGAGTTCAATAGAGGAGAACAAAGTCATATCATTATTCTTTTAGCAGAAATAATTTCAATAGATATTATTTTCATTGTTCTATCTTAGGTCATAAGGTTGTTAATTGCAAGAAGATAAGGGACATGGACACCTCATACCAATGTTCAAGACAAGTCAAGTCTCTTCAGCAAGACAGTGTTTCTCTTTCAAACATGTATTCTCCTCTCAAGGATGATTTAGACTATGAAGAACCTTGGTGCACAGAAGAGATAATTGAAAGGCCATCCGAACTCTATACTCAATCCAATGTCTCATGGAAATAAAGGAAGAAAATTGGGAAATCTAACCTTGCAGAGGTGGCCCTCAAAGCAACAAAATGAATAAGTACATGCATTATGGATATTGGATTTCCATCTCATATGACAGGTAATGCTGGACTATTAATGGATATGAAAAGGAAGGTTGATGGAATGGTATGATTTGGTAATGATGGAGCTCTGAAAATCAAAGGCAGTGGAAGTACTTAATTAGCTAATAGAGAGCTAAATAAGACTGATGTCCTTTATTTATATGGCCTACATCATAATCTAATCAGCATGAGTCAACTTTGTGACTCGGGACTTATAGTTACTTTTAATCATAAAGGCTCACTATCAAGGGAAAGATAGGAAATTCACTTATGAAGGGATGAAAAATAGATGGCAACTTGAATCAGGTTGATAGTAAAGAAAATGTTTGTTACATGACTGTTGAAGAAGAAAAAAAATTTGTGGCATCTGATATTGGGACACATAAATCAACAATACATGGAGAAAATATCATAATTGATGATTGTCATGGACATTCCCAATATGAAGCATGAGCGTGAAAAGTCTTCGGATGCTTGCATTCATGGGAAGCTGGTCTGCAGTTCTTATCAGCCAAAGAAGAAAAGGGCATCGCATCTCTTAATATTTTTCATACTGATGTATGTGGCCTGAAAAATGTTTCTGGAACTCATCGAGAAAGGTACTTTGTCCTTTTCATAGATGATTACAGGAGAATTTCATGGGTAATGGTCATTCAAAGGAAACGACAAGTTCTTGACTGCATGAAAACATATCAGCGAATCGCCGAGAATGATACTGGACGAACAATCAAAGTGTTATGACCTGACAATGGAAGGGAATACACGTCCATTGAATTTGAAAATTACCTGGAGAAGCATGGGATAATACATGAGGTAGCTTCTGTAAGAACTCCACAACAAATTGGATTTGTTGAACGTAGGAATTGACAGGTGAACAACATGGCATGAACTGTGCTGATTGAAAGTCGTATTTCACGACATTACTGGAAAGAGGCAGTTCAAGCTGCAGTATATATTCAAAACCGAACAAGACTTTATATGGTTGAGATGATGACACAATATGAATTGTGGCATAGAAGGAAACCCTCTTTGAAATACGTTAATGTTTTTGGAAGTAATGATTCATTTGGAACAGAGAAGGAAATCAATAAAATTATGGTGGCAATGCAGATGAAGGAATTCTCCTTGGATACTCAATGAACCACAAAGCCTACAAGTGTTTCAACTTGCGATTAAGAATGATTTTGGAAATCAGTGATGTTATGAGAATTGAATAGAAATCCACAAATTCTTCAAGTAGGTCATATGCTGATGTGATAGAATGTGAGGAAGAAAGTGAACTTGGAGAAAATACAAATACAGAAATAGAGGAAGGTGTACAAAACACTCATCAGTCACATCATGATGTTGACTCAGAAGAAGAATCTGTAGAAGAAACAATGGCTGGAGAGAATGAAAATGAACCGCACAGGAGAAATTGTAGAGCTGAGATTGATCCTGCTAACATAATTAGGGACATGATTGCACCCACTCAAACAAGGAGGATGAGTAATAACCCGCAATCTTCATTTCTGTCAGTTTTCGAGCCATCCTCATTTGAATAAGCTGCAAAGGATAAATCTTGGGTGAAATCCATGAATATAGAGTTAGATCATATTGACAAGAATCAGACATGGGTTCCTATCCAGAGACCCAAAGGTCACAATGTGATTGGATCAAAATGGATTTTCAAGAACAAGTTTGACGATCCTTTAAGTGTTATTAGAAACAAGGAATGAATGGTATATGAAGGATACTCCCAAATTAAAGGTGTTGATGTTGAAGAAATCATTGCTCCAGTGGATAGACTAGAATTAATCTGGCTTTTCATTTCCATGGCACTCCAAACATGATATAAAGTACCTCAAATGGATGTCAAGAAAGCATTTTTGAATGGTGTACTCGAAGAAGAAGTCTATATTGAACAACTAGTGGGTTTTGTTCTTGGTACTGATGAAAAATAGGTCTGCAAACTGAAGAAAGATCTATATGGATTGAAGTAGGCACTACGAGCATGGTATTCCAGGCTAGACTCGTATCTCAAGAAGCTGGAATTCAAAAGAGGATGAGTAGACCAGATTCTATAAGTGAATAATTCTCCAAAATATCAGTTCATGGTTCTAGTCTAGATTGATGATATCATATTTGTTTGTAGTAGGCAGAAATCAGTGGATGAATTTTTCAATCACATGTAATCAGAATTTGAAATTTCTATGATAAGGGAGATCACTTATTTCTTGTGGCTACTGGTGATTCATAAGAAGGATTATAATTTCATTTCTCAAGAAAAGTATGCAATAGATCCACTGAAGAAGGTTAATATTCAAGACTCCAAACCAATATAAACTCTGATTGCAATTGGAACTAAACTTGGAAAGAATGAGGATAGGACCTTGTAGTTCTTACCATGTACATGAGGATCATTGGGAGCCTACTATACCTAACAGATACATGGCTAGATATTGTCATTGCCACATGTCATGCAGCCCGCTTTCCGAGTAATCCAGAGGAACATATGAGAGCAGTAAAAAAATCAGGAGGTATATTCAAGGTGCTCAAAATTGTGTCCTATACTTTGCTACAGGAAGGGACAGTAAATTATCAGCATTTTCTGATGCTGACTGGGCTGGCGATGTTGTGGACAGAAAGTCCACCAGTGGTGGTGTGTTCTATATTGGGAATAAATGTGTTGGTTGTTAGAGAAAAAAACAAGAAAGTAATTCTCTTAGTACTGCAGAAGCTGAGTATATCTCCACAAAAAAGGCATTCACTCAACTGCTATGGATGAAAAAATGACTAACACATATTGGTGATGAGGTGAAACAACCAATGGTGATTTACTGTGATAACAAGAGAGAACTTGATCTTACAAGGAATCATGTTCAGCATTCTCGTACGAAACATATTGAAATCAGGTATCACATTATTGATGAAAAAGTTTCTCAAGGGGTGATTAGAATGGATTATGTGAGAACTGATAATAAATTGGCTGATATCCTGACCAAGCCACCATCAACGATTGTGTTTGATAAGCATCGGTTGAACCTCGGTGTTAAGCCACCACCTAGTTCCTAAAGAGGTTATGAAATTCCTCTCTACCTAGTTATGTTAATTGTTTTTTAACTATTTATGGATACGATGTACATTTGTGGGGGAGATACAATCTAGGGTGAGTGTGGTATGAGCTGAACAATGAACAATTACTAGTCTTTGGGTTCATTATCAATGGGGGAGAATGGAATAAATTCAGGCCTGTAATTCTTTTGTGAAACATTGAGAATTATGTGTCGGTGATAGGATATAAAGAAATACATTTGAAGGAATACATTGGATGGGAAACTAGTTCGAACGTCCTCTCTACTTTTCTACACCAAGCATTGCTTGCGTAGACATATATTGTTGGTTGAGTTGATTCTTTTGTTTCTGGTTTGCCAATGGATGGTTCTCTATTGAATTTATTTACTGATTGGCAACAAACCCAAAGGGGATATTTTTGAAACCATGGTCGCTCTATGCATGAATTGGAGTGTGGTTTGTGTTTGTTGTCAATCCTCAGTGAAAGGTCAGAATGTGTGCTAGCAAAGTGATCATACAGTATAAACAGATAACAGTATTGAATGAGGTACCATTTTCCATTGTTTTCCAAATTTATGGGCCTGAAAATTGACAAATAATGAAAAGTGGTTTTTGGCAAAGAGACTTGCATTCCGTTGAATTTAAGGAGAGGATACTTGTGCGACTTTTTTTTTCAAGATGAGAACACGAAAATATAGAAAAGGAAGAAGGGTTCCCATGTTTTATGTTTTCTCGTGCAAGTGACGTCCGCGGCAGAGACATGCCCGCCAAAACATGCACGACGAGGGAATACGTGTGTGCCGTTGTGAAGGGTATCAAAATGCCTATAAAAATATTTCTACCCCACCTCATTCGGTACGAAGTTTAGACATAGAGAAAAGCAGAGATCCCATCGCGTAGGTGTAGTGGTTGCGCAAGTGGTGGTGGGTCATGGAAGTATCAGTTGTGCACCTGTTGTTTACTGTACATCCAATGTGTTTTGGGTGAGAAAGGGTGTGTGTCTGCCAAGTTTGGAGTTGGCAAAGTAAGTATTGTGCAGGTGGTTTGGTGAAACTAGTGCACCAGAATTTGAATAAGTGTGATCGTTGATAGTTGCGTGCCAAAATCGGGTTGTGGGTAAAAGGGTGTGAGTCGCAGAAGTTTGGATTTGAAGAAGTGAGAGTCGCGCAAGTGGTTGAGGTGGAATTTCATGATAGCTTTGGACTTGAGTACTAGCTTTGAAACATGTGCACCGACTTGGAGAAGCGCGCCAGGTGTAGTTGAAGCATGCCAGTCTTTTTGGAGCTTTACGAAAGCTGGAATATTTTCCGATACCTTCGGTGCAAAGTGAGATTAGTCTACGGATTGATGTTGGACTTCAACATAGCATCTATATATAACAGAGGATGTATTCATTAGCTAAATGAATAGATCGTCATGTCTATAAACTGAGTGGGACTTCATCAAAGTCAGTGAGCCTAGGGGAGTCAACGGGAGGGACCAGAGGGACGTAGTGAG